>OU785238.1:14800000-16000000 GCA_917051295.2 Erebia ligea | reverse complement strand
TATTGTGACGTATGAGTGTGAGTATGTGTGTGTGTGTGTGTGTGTGTGTGTGTGTGTGTGTGTGTGTGTGTGGGTGTGTGTGTGTGTGTGTATATGTGGGTGGGTGTGTGGGTGTGTGTATGTGTGTGAGAGTGCTAGCGTAATTTTTAAATGGTAAGTGTACGTGGAATATCGGGAATTATTGAGGTATTTTTAAGAGTTCTTCAGTATTTTCGTAACTAAGATTTTTAAGGAATGAATTAATTTGTGTTTTGGCAGAGTAGAAATTACTATTTTTAATAGGGGTTTTTCTGTCAATCGCTTTATATAATAAGGGTGCGAGGAAATTGTAATGACGTTTTGCCAGTGCAGATTTTACTGTTGGAGTTGGGTATCTGGTTACTCTTTTATCGCTTACTGGTAGCATTGGAACAGCATTGCGGTGATATCTCAAAATACTTTTGTATATGAATAATTTCCTCACACTAAGAACTCCAGTTTCTTGATAAAGTAATTGTGTTGGGTATCTATATGGTAGTTTTAGTGCTACCTTAAGGATTGCACGTTGGGCACGTTCTAAGGTAATAAAATGTGATTTAGCCGCTCCTCCCCATGATGTGATACAGTAGGTTAAGACACATTCACAAAGAGTTTTATATATTTGTATTAACCGTTTTTTATCTAACAAAGGTCGTAGATTTTTAAAAATGATGATTAATTTCCTAACCCTAGCCGCTGTTGCCGTGAGATGAGTAGTCCACTTGAGTTGGTCGTCTATTATAACTCCGAGATATTTTGTAGTTTTTACTCTATTCAGGTTAGGACACGCACAGGATTTCATTATCGTACGGTTATCTAAACAAGATGTATTGTGTATTTGTATCGAGAAATTTGTTTCAGCGGTGCCATAAGAACTGTTGCTGAAGCACATGTATGAACTTTTTTGTGTATTAAGTGTTAGTAGGTGGTTTTCCAGCCAGACAGCTATTATACGCAGGCCTTTCTCAGTAGTATCTTGTACATTTTTCCAGGTGGTGTCATGGAACAGTAGTACAGTATCGTCAGCATACATAATTAAATCAGCTCTTGGTATGCTACTCTTACATAGCTCATTGACGTATACTATAAAGAGCAACGGTCCCAAGGTACTGCCCTGTGGGACACCGAAGTCACACACTGAGTGTTCACTTAGATGATCTCCTATACGTACACGTTGTACTCTATTCGAGAGATAGCTGGTAAACCATTGTAGGGGTAAACCACGTACACCGATCTTTTCCAAGCAAGATATTAGTATAGGAATTGAGACTGTGTCGAACGCTTTCTGAAGGTCGAGGAAAACACCTACGCACTTTTCTCCTTTATCCAAGTGTCTTGTTATTAAAGATGTAATTTTCAATACTGCGTCTTCTGTTGAGTGTTGTGGTCTGAAGCCGAACTGATTTTCTGACAATATATTATTTTTATTTAAGTATGAGAGGATTCTTTTATGGACTATTTTTTCTAAAATTTTGGATAGTGAGGACAGAAGAGAGATTGGTCTATAATTGGAGGGCATAGATTTGTCACCATTTTTATGTATCGGTGTAACAATTGCTTGTTTGAGAATATTTGGAAACATCCCTGTTTCTAGTGATAAGTTACATAAATGTGTTATTGGTTCAATTAGGTAGGTATAATACTTTTTTAAAATAATCGTGTTAATGTTGTCAAACCCTGGAGCACCATTTTTTAGGGATTGAATTATGTCCTTAACCTCTATGTAATCTGTGGGGAAAAATGAGAAAGAATGAAGGAAGCACTGTCTTGTATTTATTTCGGGTGGGGGTCTATATTGCTGGTGGGAAATTTTATCATAAGCTTTGTTAGCCAAGTCTCTGCCAACACTCGTGAAGTACTTGTTCACAAAATTAAGAGATTGTTGTGGTGATTCTTTTATATTTAGTAATTCCTGTGGTGTAGTTTTATTTTTATTGTAATAACCTATTTCTTTTATGATATTCCATGTATTTTTAGTGTTATGTGAATTTAATTGAAATTGAGTCCGGTAGTGTTCATTTTTTAGTTTCTTAATTAGATAGTTACATTTGTTTCGATATGTTATATAGTTTAGTTTTAACTCTGCGTTATCTGGGTGTTGTTTGTGTTTGTGGTACAGTTTATTACGTGTTCTTATAGATTTTAACATTCCTTTTGTAATCCATGGTTTAAGTATTTTGTATTTTTTTGGTGTACGCTTTATTGTTTTGTGTTGGTCTACTATTTCTTCTACAGTTTTACAAAGAACGTCAGCTGCCTCATTAGTATCGACAATACAATAATAGTCATCCCAATTTACTTTTTTAAGGTCATCTCCTATACTATCATAATTTAATATTAGTTTACTATTATAAGATGTTAGTTCTAACTTAGATGCACTTTCTACAATTAGTAAAATGGGAGAATGGTCTGTTAATTCGTTAAAGATAAAAGTATGCGACTTATTTGATGTTCTGATCATAAAGTGATCGATGCAAGTTTGCAAGTTAAACTGGTACAAATTACTCGGTTAACAAATGCTAGATCCATACTTAGAGTATACTAGATGATTCCCGCGACTTCGTCGGCGTGGACTAAGATTTTTTGATACTGAGCCTAACACAACTGCCTCGTTGGTCCAGTGCTTAGTACGTTCAACTGCGGCCGACGAGGTCTCGGGTTCGAGTCCCGGGTCGGACCATATTAAGTATTGGGTTTTTCTGACTAGAAATTCTCAGTACTAGACCGGAGTTAGGAAGTTGACGGTATTTCAACCCCTTGTCTCGGAGAGCACGTTAAGCCGTCGCGCGTCGGTCCCGGTTATTATCACTAGCATGATAATAGTCGTTAAAGCCCGCCAACCCGCATCGGAGCAGCGTGGTGGGTCTAAGCTCTAATTCCCTAATTCCCTCTCTCTTATGAGAGTGGAGGCATGTGCCCATGGGCTATAGTGGTGGTGGTGGTGGTGGTGGGGGAGCGAAACTCGTCTATGCCCTATGGCAGTTTTTGAGGTAAGAAAACTATCCTTCTTTAGTACCTACATAATATGTGATAGGGTGAATGAACTGTGAACGAACTTTTTGACGACCTCCGTGGCGCAGTGTTGAGCGCTGTTGCCTTAACGTGCGGAGGTCCCGGGTTCGATCCCCGGCAGGGTTTGGAAATTTATAATTTCCGAATTTCCCTGGTCTGGCCTGGTGGGAGGCTTCGGCCGTGGCTAGTTACCACCCTACCGGCAAAGACGTGCCGCTAAGCGATTTAGCGTTCCGGTACGATGCCGTGTAGAAACCGAATAGGGGTATGGGTTTAATATAACTGCCATGCCCCTAACAGGTTAGCCCGCTACCATCTTAGACTGCATCATCACTTACCATCAGGTGAGATCGCAGTCAAGGGCTTACTTGTAGTGGATAAAAAAAAACTAAAAACTCACCGTAAACAAATACTAGTAAGAGCAGTCAAGAGAAAGAATATACAGTTATATTTTTACGAGCAATATGGAATATACATTCCTCTTTTCATTTCAAATTTTAATACGAAAGGTAAAAATCTTGGATTACCTCACGTAGATTGTATCGTAGACTAACCGTAGTACTCGTAGCAGCCCGTAGCGTGCTACGGAATTGCTACATCAATTCAATGTACTGTGGTTAAACATTTTACGTGCGTTGTAAAATGAATTATGGTTGTTTGTAATAAGAGCTATTTTGAAATGCAAGTCAGACCCTTGCGAGGCCTAATAATAGTTGTACAGTGGCAAGTAATATTGGCTCAAATTGGCGGCCATTTGTGTATGTTGGATACGTTGAAATATCACTTAAGGCTTTAGTTTGAGTTAATAGGAAAATGAAACATGGTAAGTAAGAATTATAATTATTGATAAGGAATTTTTAATAGCGTCCGCCGAAAAGTACCAAAAGTTAAATGCAGTACTAATATCAAAATAAGTATATTAGGCACGTACAATTTTTAAGCCGTTATGAAAAATACGCATTTTGAATAAGAATCCATTTTTTTTTATATTTTATTAAATTTAAAGGATTTCATAGACATTAATTTCTATTATTGCGTATGCTAAGATCAAAATAGCTGAGTAGAGTTTAGATAATATTACAATTTATTTTTTAAATATTATCCTAGGAAAATCAACAGCGATTCTAATAAACAAGATTATGCCAGCGACATCGTCCATGTTGATTAATGTGTTTTAATTCCCGCGGGAACTCTTTAATTTTCCGGGATAAAAAGTAGCCTATGTCTTTTCCCGGCATGCAAGCTATCTATGTAACCACAATCGGTTTACAGGATGGGCCATGAAAGAGTAGCAGACAGACAAACAGACAGCAGCAGAGGCCCAATAAGCAAATCGTAATTAGTTGACGTATTACTCGAACTGTTTAAGGAGCATATTTTATGAATATGCTTTTTGACATACATTGTTAGATGACTCTATGAACTCCATAAACAGGTCGGATTAAAAGTTTGACAAACGATTACGATTACGATTTACTAACACAATTGGGGGGCAGATCCAATTTAGTAATGGTGTATTTTCTAATTATTCTCTTTTTTTTTTTTTTTTTAATCCACTACAAGTTAGCCCATGACTGCGATCTCACCTGATGGTAAGTGATGATGCAGTCTAAGATGGTAGCGGGCTAACCTGTTAGAGGCATGGCAGTTAATTAAACCCATACCCCTACTTGGTGTCTTTGCGGTGTATTCCTTATTACTAATGGTCGTACTTATCACATAATGGTCACATAATGGTAGGGGTTTTCTTGGGATAATAATGCGGTGGGTTCCCACGTCCTTCCGAATACGACTCGTCGATACGTCATACTCATTTTCTAATTATTATCTGGTCGGGAATCCAACCAGGGGCCTTTCAGTATGCTAATAACTTAGTTGTTTTATTCAATTTGAACTATGAAAATTAAGTCTCTAGAGCCCCCCTCAAAACTCATTCCCCGTCATCCCTTAATCTCATTATAGTGGCATCGTTTGATTCAGCCGCCACATGTGACGTCAGAGGTACTTCGATCACTTGTTATTAAGTTATTTTTTGCGGTCATCCCCTGTGTCAAAAGAGGGCTATTGAAACGCAAATGGAATTTGAGAAATAAAATGCGATGATAAAAGGATACCCTGCTGAGTTTCTGTGGCCTCTACATAGCGCGTATGGATTTAGAAGTTTTCGGTTTTAGTTGAAGAAAATATTTAGTACCTCATTTTTATAGTATTACTAGCTGATGCCCGCGACTACATCCGCGTAGATTGAGGTTTTTTGGTTCCCGCGGGAACTCCTTAGTTTTCCGGGATAAAAAGTAGCCTATGTGTTATTCCAGACTGTAATCTATATTTGTGCCAAATTTCATCCGGATCCGTTCAGCCGTTCGGACGTGATTGAGTAACAAACATCCATCCATACATCCATCCAAACTTTCGCATTTATAATATTTACTAGCTGATGCTCGCGACTTCGTACGCGTGGATTGAGGTTTTTGGTTCCCGTGGGAACTCTTTCATTTTCCGGGATAAAAAGTAGCCTATGTGCTATTCCAGACAATAATCTATCTCTTTGCCAAATTTCATCCAGATCCGTTCAACCGTTCCGCCGTAATTGAGTAACAAACATACATCCATACATCCATCCAAACTTTCGCATTTATAATATTTATTTGATTATTTGATATGTATTGAGTACTTTTAGATAAACATATTGAGTACTTCAAGATTTAAACACCTATTAGTAAAACTTTAAAGATACCTTTAAGTAGGACTAGATCAGATGCCCGCGACTTCGTTCGCGTGGATAATGGTTTTTTAATTCCCGCGGGAACTCCTTAATTTTCCGGGATACAAAGTAGCCTATGTCCTTCATTTTTTTTTTTTTTTTATGTATAGGCCAGCGCTTGGCTGCAATCAGACTTTGCTTGCAAGTGGTGATGCAGCCTAAGGTGGAGCGCGCTTGCCTTCCCCGGAATACAACCTACCTCTGTACCAAATTTCATCAAAATCGGTTGAACAGATGGGCCGTGAAAGCGTAGCAGACAGACAGACAGACAGACAGACACACTTTCGCATTTATAATATTAGTATGGATTCGGGGGTTCAACCCAAGCACGTACCTCTAACTTCTCGGAGTTACTAATAATTAAGCTATTAAATATCACTTGCTTGGGTTATGGAAAACAGCAATGAAACTTAAATACCTCTGAGTTTGCCAATATTTTCAAAGGTATTTGATATACAATTCTATGCAGTTTTGAAGATTGGAAGACTTTACCTAAGCCCGTTTTAATATCTGCCATGGTCAGTAGGTATTTATTTTATTTTTTGAAATATAAAATACATTTTAAAAATAACATTATAATAATCACAAAAACTGTCACAAAAACCCGATTGAGTTTACTTATCCGTATGACCAGCATAGTGGATCGCTCCATGATGATACAATGAAAACAAAGATCTGTAGTCTAAAATCGTTAAAACCCTCATAAAAGTTCATAAAACGATGTTTAAAAATTCCTTTTCTAACGAGACATGTAAAATGTGGCGCTAAGTTAAAGTTTTCAGGAAACATGTTGCAGAGTTTTTCAAGTTTATGAACCCACGAGACTATTTTAGTAAAGTTCCCGCATAAAGGCACGGTGCGAATAAAAATAAAGGAGGGATGAACTTTTAATGAAGCGAACGAGGGTGTTATAACGTCTGGTAACATAAAGGGTTGGGATATCGGGGATGGGAAAAATTGGTTTTATTTTTCATTGTTTTTTACGCCATTGTTTCTGTGCGATAGTTTAAAATTGCCAACTCTATGGGTATGTCAAGGGAAATATATGAAAAGTAGTATTTTTATACAAGTTCTAGGAAATATATACAATGACAAGTCAAGTAAAAGTAATTCTTAGCAAACGATTTTAAACAAAACGATTGCCAGGAAGACCCACTAGAATATCGCTGTCAAGCGATATAAATTTAAATGAAAAATATTGGATATCACATGAAAGTAATCTACAAAATGTTCATAAAAAATGTTCATTCAGCAAAAACAATAGTAATTAACAATATCTGACTACGTTTTCTACATACAAAGTCTATAATATCATTATGAACCTGCTTGCAAAGAAACTTGGACTTACAAAAGTTAAAAGGGCAGTAAATTTAACTTACAAGCCCTGTTTACTGCCTCTGTTAGTGCATTTTTCGAATAACTGTATTGAAAAAATATTATTTACGCCAGAAAGAACCTAAATCAGTTTGGTATCGACCGGCGACCCTACCGGAAATCGAACCTAAATATCCCTTTCCAGCTGACGCACCCGGGCTTCGCCATTCTGTCAGTTTATCTTTTACTAGATGATGCCCGCGACTTCGTCTGTGTGGATTAAATTTTTTTGATTCCTGCGGGAACTCTTCAATTTTCCGGGATAAAAAGTAGCCTGTGTCATTCTCTGACCCCTAAACTACCACTATGCAAAAAATCATGTCGATCCCTTGCTCCGTGAAAAACAAAACTATCCCACGGGAAGAGTAGGTACATTTTTCCGGGATAAAAAGTAGCCTATGTGTGCCAAATTTCATCCAGATCCGTTTAACCATACAATACTGGCGCGATTGAGTAACAAACATACATACATCCATTCAAAGTTTCGCATTTATAATAATACTAGATGATGCCCGCAACTTCGTCCGCGTGGATTAAGGTTTTTTGATTCCCGCGGGAACTCTTCAATTTTCCGGGATAAAAAGTAGCCTATATCCTTCCCCGGGATACAAACTATCCCTATACCCAATTTCATCAAAATCAGTTGAACAGGTGGGCCGTGAAAGCGTAGCAGACATACAGACAGACTTACAGACAGACAGACACACTTTCGCATTTATAATATTGGTATAGATATAAATAGATTGAAGAGAAGTAATAGACAGGTTAGCAAGTATCTTATCAACTATCTATCAGTTGTTCAGCTTAATCTGAATTCGCCTGCGGCTAAAAGCATTGTTCGCAGCTTGGTCGGATTTATTTTGTGGAACAAAGGCTAGTGGCGGAGTTTCAGGAATCCCGCGAGTTAGTTTGCGAACGCTTTGAGGAGTGCTCATAAAACACTTGTCGAAGTTTTTTTTGACTTGAATAATTTTGTTTATATTTCTGTGAACAATAGTCTCATAAGAATTAAAATACAATAGATATCGGGCTGGAGAAAACGTCGGAGTTATCCTGTCGCGCTAGCGTGCGCGCCAATTATATAAGTAAGAGAGTGAGCTTTGTTCCCTATTTTTTTTATAAATTAGCGCTTGGCTGCAATCAGACTTGCTGAAAGTATTGATGCAGCCTAAGGGGAAGCGCGCTTGCCTTGCAAATTCACTCTTAATTTGAAGATACCAATATTATAAGCGGAGGGGAAAACGGAAGCCGGAAGGGCGTTCCATATCCTAGCGTTTCGAATTAGAAAACGAGGAAGCAAATCGCTTCGTACGCATCCGTGAAAATCAACAGACTCTGACTGTTGAATCTACCACTACTTCGGAATGCCCTTCCTACTGAGAAGAACGAGCAAAACATCAACGGTTGCTGTTTTCAGAAACAAAAAAACCTAAAACAAACTTATACGCCTACGCGACAGGAATTTTAAAATCACGCAATCGTTTTTGCATCGTCCATGTTCGCATAAATTAACGTGGTCAAAATTGAAACACCGCAAAACGTGGAAAGGGAAATTTCAAAAAGTATTACCGTTATTATTCTGGCCGGAGCTAAATCACTGCCTACCGCCCTCGGGTGACAATGCTATGTTTGTAATTAGTTTTTTCAGCCCGCGCCGTATTTCATACCCGGACCGCAAACTGTCATAATTTCCCAATTATACCTGTTTTTGTGTGACCATTTTACGGTTTTCGTGTCGATGAAATTTATAACGTGAATTGTAAATTTTTAAGTTATCTTTATGAAATGAAATTTAAAGGGTGTATTTCTGTGTCAACGCACAGCTTAAAGCACTGGATGGATCGGGCTGAAATTTGGCACACAGATAGTTATGACGTTAGCATCCGCTAAGAAAGGATTTTTGAAAATTCAACCCCTAAGGGAGTTTGAAATTTGTACAAGAATCAAACCTAACGTGAACTAAGCCGCGGGCAAAAGCTAGTCATATAAATATTATAAATGCGAAAGTTTGGATGTATGTATGGATGTGTGGATGTATGGATGTATGGATGTATGGATGTATGGATGTTTGTTACTCAATCACGCTCCAACGGCTGAACGGATCTGGATGAAATTTGGCACAGAGATAGATTATAGTCTGGAATAACACATAGGCTACTTTTTATCCCGGAAAATTAAAGAGATCAATCCACGCCGAAGAAGTCGCGGGCATCAGCTAAAATACAATAAAAATACATACAGGCAGTACAATAAAAAGCCAAATAGAAATACCAATACAACATATCTTTTACAAGATTGCCATTTGAAACGTTGCGTTTGTTCGGGGCAGATCCTCTTACCCGATATCGGTCTTGTTAATGCGACAAGCTGCCATGGACCCGTTTCACTGATTGACATTTATGTTACCTCATATCTAACAAACGATTTCGTATTATATCTTCTTCTCTGACGACCTATATAATATGTACCTTTTTAATATACCTTCAAATCAATAGTGAATAGGCATCTTCTAGGCAAGCGCGCTCCACCTTAGGCTGCATCACCACTTGTAAGCAAGTCTGATTGCAGCCAAGCGCTAGCCTATATTAGGTATGTGTATTAAAAAAAAAAACCTTCCTGGCGCAGTGTTGAGCGCTGTTGTCTTAACGTGCATCATCACTTACCACCAAGTGAGATTGCACTCAAAAGGGCCCCGTTTTGTGTCTGTAAAACGGGTCGCGAACCGGGGACCTCCCGCTTATAAGATAACAAGCTTTTTCTATTTACAATTTCGAATACCTATTTTAAAAAAAAAACAAAAATCCTTTCCTACTGGATATCTACGTCATAATAATAATTAAAAAAACAGTCAGTCAGTCACTTTTATATAATTAAGATACTCCCTGTAATACTATTTGCTATTGTTATTATGTAGATTTCTGTGGTTATTTCACTTCATTGTCGTAAAACTTTTATTGGCACAGTAAAAGGTAATTACCGAGAACTTACAAGAAACAATAATAATATAATACTTCCACTTCCAGATTTCAGCCATAAAACAATAAGACTCGCGAACGTAATTAAAACTCCACAATTACTCCATAGCCGGCGGGATTCAATCAGCAGTGATAATAAATTGTTTTAAAGTTATAATAAATTGTATTATGTCGGTAGCACACAAAGGAAGGGGTTTTAAACGGAGTAAGTGTGGTTTTCCACGGACCGATGCACGACACGATTTGCAGCCACGATACTCTGAAAATCGACCTACGACTTATCCTAAATTCAAACTCAAACTCATTTTTTTTTTATTCAAATAAACTTATTAAAAGTGCTTTTGAATCGTCGAGTGAATCGACCACTGGTTCGGAATGCCATTCTTACCGAGAAGAACCAGCAAGAAACTAGGTGGTTGCTATTTAAAAAAAAATCATTTGCGGGTTTTCTTCGTTCAATTCCTAAAGGAATAGAATAAGGAGCCATACGATATTCTGAACATTGATTTATGCTACATTTTAAATTATCTTACTAATAATAACATACGGCATTTTAACATACCGCCAAATCCCTTCCCTGGAGAAAATCCTAAGAATAAATAAATGGTTTATACCTCCCACGTTAATTAACTCATCATCAACAAGTCATCAATGCTTGGTATATATCGTATCGTATCGCACTTCTGCGTGTCGTCTGGTGATCCGTGATCAACACTCCACCCAACTGTAGGCTATGAGTGGTTCGGTGTCAGGATTACTTGTCAGTGACGCGATCATGTTGCTAACTTTTGTTGATGACAATGAAAAATGGGCTGAATTTGTTACGCCTTGTCCACAGAAGTCCTATAGTAAATGGCACCAGCGGGGCTAGAACCATCGCTTAAAGCAGTATTGTTTCAAAACTAGCTAATGCCCGCGACTCCGTCCGCGTGGTTTAAGTTTTTTTGATTCCCGCGGGGACTTTTTAATTTTCCGGGATGAAAAGTAAGTATATGTCTATGTCACTCTCCATGGTATAACTATACCCATGCCAAAAATCACGTCGATCCGATGCTCTGTTGCAGCGTAATTGAAGGACAAACCAACAAACCAATAAACCAACAAACAAACACACTTTCGCATTTATAATATTAGTATGATGACACTTTTATATATATATAAAAGTGTCCATGTCTGTACAATCGATTCTTTTCTGGAAAATACATACACACACATTCTTATTCGTTACTAGGGTTCTTCATTTAACCTTTATGTTAAATGTACCATTGTATCTTTCATTTAATTATTTTAAACTAGATGATGCCCGCGACTTCATCCGCGTGGATTACGTTTTTTGCTTCCTGCGGGAACATTTTAATTTTCCGGGATACAAAATGGCCTATGTGCTTCCCCGGGATACACAGATGGACCGTGAAAGCGTAGCAGATAGACAGATACACTTTTGTATTTATAATATTAGTTGGATTTGAAGATTTTCCTTCTTTCTAAATCTATTCAAACTATGTAACCGAAACGTTTCTTTTTTATTAAAACTTTTTAAAGCGGAATCACTTTGCATCTCGAGATTGAAACCAATCGCAGTTGCATTGATGGAAGTTTTTAATCCGCCTAGAGAAGGATTACTCCACATTTCCCATTCATAAAATATTCATTCGCTACACCGAAACGCTTTCTGAAGGAGTAAGGAAGGAGCGGGTTACTGTAAGTATTGTGTACACGACGTATTTTATTGAAACGTTTACTTGCTTATTTTAAACCATTATATTTCTAACATTACCATGTTGTTATGTTTTTGAAGTGAAAACTTCTTTAGCCGCGTTGAGCACTTTTTGGCAGGGTGTAAACTTGTGGATTCTTGTCAACGTCACCGACATGCTCGCGTTGTTACGAAGACAAAAGGTCTTAAATATAAATATATTACATTCGTAATTAAACTTTAATGCCTTAGTTTTAAGGTTTATATTTTAATGATTTCTTTTTTATTTTTTTTAAATAAAGTGTCTGTCTATCTGTCTGTCTGCTACGCTTTCACGGCCCAACTAATCAACCGATTTTGATGAATTTTGGTACAGAGATAGTTTACATCCCGGGGAAGGACATAGGCTACTTTTTATTCCGGAAAATTGAAGAGTTCCTGCGCGAAATAAAAAACCTCAATTCACGCGGACAAAGTCGCGGGCATCAGCTAGTACAATAAATATACCCCTACAACGTATTATAATCCCTATACCCGATCAAGACAGATTACAGCATCTCTACTAAGAGAAAATAAATAAGGGAGAAACTTTTGTTAAAAAATAAAACCAACCAAGCATTAGTCTCCCGTTTCTTCTACGAAGTATTTCCACAAATACCTAACAGCTTAAGCTGTAGTTTTTCCCTGAAAACTAATTTAACCGCCGTACCGCAAAATGTAGAACTCTCGATATCGTACGTGTAAAGTGCTGGGTATTCTATTTAAGTCGGTAAATTAAGGTTATTTACTCTTGCAGACTTTAAAGCCTGGATAGCTTTAATGTTCATTGGGTTAACCTGATGTCCGTATAAGAATATAGGGAAAATCACCAGCATTCTTTCAGTCTTAATTTTCATACTATTTCCATCCTGACAGAGTATAAATTCTCATACTTTTTAGTTAGATATCTCAGATATAATATTACCCCCGCGACTTCGTCTGCATGGAATAAGTTTTTATTATCCCCGTTAATTTTATTTAGTCTGTCTAACTCTAGCCCTTCACTATTGCTATACACCTCTCACCTGGCATAATTACCATCTTAAATTAGACAAAGCATAAGCGAGCGTTTTAACGTTTGAAAAAAGTTGCTGAATTGACTTTTTTCTTTTTTTTTAATACAAGTTAGCTCGTGACTGCGATCTCACCTGATGGTAAGTAATGATGCAGTCTAAGATGGTAGCGGGCTAACCTGTTAGGAGCATGGCAGTTATATTAAACCCATACCCCTATTCGGTTTCTACACGGCATCGTACCGGAACGCTTAATTGCTTGGCGGCACGTCTTTGCCGGTAGGGTGGTAACTAGCCACGGCCGAAGCCTCCCACCAGGCCAGACCAGGGAAAATTCAGAAATTATAAATTTCTAAACCCTGCCGGGGATCGAACCCGGGACCTCCGCAAGTTAAGACAACAGCGCCCAACACTGCGCCACGGGGGTCGTCAAAACTGTCGTCGATTTGTTGTCAAATACCTACGCAATTCTTGGCTAATACATTAAATGTATGAATACATTTTATTCCTAGGCCAAGTTAAGACGCGGTTAAAAACAAATACCTAACCAGAGGCCAAGAGGTTTTATTGTCGGCAGCGCGATGGCGGCGCCCGTTTTAATATTTAATAACAGAAATATGCGCTTCTCGGTTTGAGCATTTTATTTTTATTTCTATTACCTACAGGTGGGCAACACCAGGTAATTAAACTGAATAATTTGTTACACTTTTATTGGCATGGTCGGAATGATAATATTTTATTTATGAAAACCCTAAGCTAAAGGAAGGAAAAGGAATGTAGGCTTTTACTGTGCCTCAACTGGGATAAATATTAAAAAATTAATAATAAACAGAGTATGCACTTTTCTACTGTATACAACGCGCCATTCTGTCTGTCAAAATTAGGTATAGAGATTGCAACTTGGAGACGGATTTAGTGCATTATAGAAGTCGCCCTCATTATCTAGTAAATATACTTTTTAATATATTACGGTACCTACCGTAACATTTTTCTAAGTACTTTTTTAAAAGGGATGATGACAACTCAATTGAATCAGCAACTCTTTGCACAGAAAAGGTAATACGTTGCTCATTGTTAAACTTAAAACGCGCTTCTAGTATGAAATACATAGTTGTGACGTCAACAAATTTCAATGCACTTTTTTTCTTTAATCGATAGTTTTAAATGATTATCAAACTTAAAACTACCCAGAAGATGCAAAGTTTAGGTCTTTCGAAAGATCCTCTACTTATTAATCAGTAAGAAATAATTTCTTTTTGAATTTTTTTTGACCTCTGGGCCGGAGCACCCCAGTACCAGCTCCTTCCATTTGACCGGATACAAAAGCGGGCAGTTCGACTCGTGGATAATCCCAAAATTACTTGCACGCTGGAGTCCCTAGAGCACCGAAGAGACGTTAGTTCTCTTTGTGTGTTCTATCGTCTCTACAATGGAGAGTGCTCTGAGGAGCTATTTAATCTAATACCACCTTCCGTGTTCTCCAGTCGCACTCTTCGTCGCAGAAACAAATTTCATCCTCACCACCTGGATGCCTGGTCCTCTTCCACCACCCGCTATTCTAGGTCATTTCTGCCACGCACCTGCAAATTGTGGAACCAGCTTCCATCTTCTGTGTACCCTAATGATTATAATATGGGGCTCTTCAAAGGGCGGATAAACAAATTTCTCAAAAGCCAGCAACGCATTGGCGGTTCCTCTGGTGCTGCAAATGTTCATGGGCGGCGGTAATCACTTACCATCAGGTGACCCGCCTGCTCGTTTGCTCGCTATATATATTAAAAAAAAAAAAAAAAAAAAAAAAACTTAAGCATCATCCCTATTGAAACATAATGTGAAATTGTATCAAAGTCCAGAAAAACATTTTCAATGAATTACAGTAAAGCGTTAGGTTGTCCCGGGCAAACTAATTCAGCCCGTGGAAAATAAGAGAGCTCTCGATTTTGTACGTTCCGAGCGCTGGTTATATTTAAGTAGGAAATCGCTAAATAGAGATACCTACTATTTTCTATTAGAAAAAGTTTACACATTTAGGAGGCACAAGTGTAGAAGACAGTTTCATCATTTCGTTTAGCTAAGCAACGTTGTACATCGACATCATTTTAACCCATTGCCGACTTACTTACTAAGCATGATTCTCCTCTTAAAATGATAAGGGTTCCACCATATTCCACCACGCTCCTCCACCACGCTTCTTGAGCACGCACTTCTAACTTTTCTGAGTTAGATGCGTATCAAGCAATTAAATATCACTTGCTTTACTGATGAAGGTACTTAAACATCGTGAAGATACTTGCATTTTTTAAAAATCCAATACAAGTTAGCCCTTGACTGCGATCTCACCTGATGTTAAGTGATGATGCACTCTAAGATGGTAGTGGGCTATTCTGTTAGGGGCATGGGAGTTATATGAAACCCATACCCCTATTCGGTTTCTACACGGAACGCTAAATCGCTTGGTGGCACGTGTTTTGCCGGTAGGGTAGTAACTCGCCACGGCCGAAGCCTCCCACTAGGCGAGACCAGGGAAAGTTAAGAAATTATAAATTCCCAAATTGACCCGGCCGGGGATCGAACTCGGGACCTCCACGTAAAGACAACAGCGCTCAACACTGCGCCACGGAGGTCGTCAAATGCCCGAGTGTTCTCCGTAATGTTCTCAAAGTCGTGTGGAGTCAGTCAATACGCACTTGGCGAGGGCAGTGGACTATAGCCAAACCCTTCTCAATCTATAACGAGTGTCCCACTGTCACATCTGTCCCACTGCTGGGCACAGGCCTCCACTCTCATAGAAGAGGGAATTAGAGCTTAGACCCACCACGCTGCTCCAACGCGGGTTGGCGGGCTTTAACGACTATTATCATGTTAGTGATAATAACCGGGACCGACGGCTTAACGTGCTCTCCGAGGCACGGGGGTGAAACACCACCAACTTCCTAACTCCGGGCTAGTACTGAGAATTTTTAGTCAGAAAAACCCAATACTCAATTATAATATTCAAATAATATACCTAATATCTCTATCGTAATTTGTTAATATGTTTATGTAATATTAACTAAATGTGTAATTTATGTATGTATATGTATAATATATATTGTTATCTATATTTATTTATTTTACTTATATGTATTGTATAAATATATAATACATCTACTATGTGCTTTCCTACTATTAATAATAACGTGTATTATATTGTGCCACACTACCCTACACAACCTGTTCAATCCTCTCACCAAAGGTTGCCTGGTAGAGATTGCTCAGTAAGCAATAAGGCCGCCTTTGCATACCTACTTTTTAGTAAACTTTACTTTGTATTCTTTTATGTGTGCAATAAAGTATTCATCTATCTATCTATCTATCTATGGCCCGTCCCGGGACTCGAACCCGGGACCTCGAACATGCCAACCACTAGACCAACGAGGCAGTTAATGCCTCACTAATGATGAGTTGAAACGATAACGATGAATAAAATGTCAAAAACTAGCAAAACAATAAAATAGGTCTACAAATTAAAAGGAAAAGTACAAAATTCGCAACTCGAGACGTTCAGATCAGACACCGTGGACCTTTCCTTCCTACCCTCATTATTTCTTTGAGAGATCGCAAAACAAAGCCGCTTTGAGATCTGTTCTCCTCAGTCAGTGAAAAGGAGAATCGAATTATTGTATTTGGTACTTACACCCTTTGTCATGTCGTTGCTAACTTTTAATTGACAGTTAGATTATTGGCGTGGTGCCATTAGTGGTTTTCAAGCACAAATAAAGACGTCAGTACACGTTTCTTACTCTATTTTTTCAAGTCCGTGTCAGCCGAATTGCGATAATTTCTTTTTTTTTTTAATCCACTACAAGTTAGCCCTTGACTGCGATCTCACCTGATGGTAAGTGATGATGCAGTCTAAGATGGTAGCGGGCTAACCTGTTAGAGGCATGGCAGTTAATTAAACCCATACCCCTATTTGGTTTCTACACCGCATCGTACCGGAACGCTAAATCGCTTGGCGGCACGTCTTTGCCGGTAGGGTGGTAACTAGCCACGGCCGAAGCCTCCCACCAGGCCAGACCAGGGAAATTTCAGAAATTATAGATTTCCAAACCCTGCCGGGGATTGAACCCGGGACCTCCGCACGTTAAGGCAACAGCCCTCAACACTACGCCACGGAGGTCGTCAAAAATATAAACATAAACATATAACAGATAAACATGCATTAAATGCGATTTTCGATTGTGATCTTGGTTAATAACTTATTTGCCTCACTTATATTATGTCACGTTAGTTTACTATATTGTCTTAAACCCAGCTTTCTTAAAGTAAATTAGAAATCTTGGTTTGATACACGACTGCAGAACGCAAATAGTTATAGGTACTATTTTGATTTAATAAAGTGAAATTATTTAGTTTTTTCACGTAGGACAACTTGTGTAACATATGATACGTCAAACTCAAGACTCAAGACTTTACATAAAAAATGTTACAATAGTATGTAAACAATACACAACGCATATCTACCTACGTTACTTAACAAAGTTTTACACTAACTTGTGGGATTTATGTTTAGAAGTTATATTAATTTTATTTACGAGTATGTATAGAACATTTTGTTGAAATGAATCGCATTCCGAATTGATGTGTCATCATAAAAATGTTTTTTAACAGTTTTCTCAAAAGCCAGCAACGCATTGGCGGTTCCTCTGGTGCTGCAAATGTTCATGGGTGGCGGTAATCACTTACCATCAGGTGACCCGTCTGCTCGTTTGCTCGCTATACATATAAAAAAAAAGGTTATCTTATTATAGAAATGAAAAATCAGACGTTAGTAAAAAATACTTACCTTTTAAATAAGTAGCTGTGTAACAAAATAGTAAAAACAACTAGTGTGATTTCAGAATAACTGGCATAAATAACGTAACGCCACAATATCAAATTTACCAGCGCTATGTCGATGAATAAATAACAAAAAGAAAAATAACAGCGGATCCTTGTATTAATCCTTAATATATTTCGGCAGAGCCATATGGACCGCCCGCTCGCGCGCGCTGCGATTGGATTTGGTCTAAATTACAAGCGGTACATGTATTATTTTAATTAATATCAAAAGATATTAATATAATATGTCTCTTAAAGGTAACCTAAAGCGAGTCACTGGGAGCTTAAGGTCACAAAAAGATCACATTTGTGGAGGTTCTTGCAAATTTTCACAGTGGTCGACTTCACGCGATTTAACGACTGCCACTGATGCCACAGATAACATATTAAGTATTATTCTGAATGTCAAGCTTGCCTTTGTACCGCAGCAGACGAACAAAATCAGTGTGATAATGCGTTCTTAAGGCTTTTGCAATTTTTTTTTATTCATAAAAAAACTCGAGAAATTATCTAATGTGTCAAAATAAATAGTTGAGGTTTTAATAAGTAGTATAATTTTAGGATGAAAATACGTTAAAAAGTTTTAAAAACATTGCAATCGATTAGGTTACCTACTGATTCAAAACAAGCTAATTTCATGTTACTTATGACTAAAATATAAACCAAATTCAATTTGAAAGAAACCATCAGGAAGATTGTCACCCAATAATTTAAATGCTTAGCCGATTAAACCGTCTGCGCGAAATTCCTTGACTTATTTACCTACTTGACATAATTTTATTTAATGAATTGTTGATATTTTAATGTATGTGATGTAATTGTTTTTATGTTTTAATTTTAATCTGAATGTAATAATTATTAAATTAAGAATGAGGTTAACTTAATGTTAAGGTATTTTAATTATTGTAATTTGTTAGTGTATTAATCTTGTTTATTTAATTTATATACCTGTTTGAAACTGAAATGCTTAGCTTGCTTTGCCTTAACAGGGTCATATTGAAATGCCAATAAATTAGTGAATAAATAATTATTTATCCCGCTTTCGTTAGTAACTTGTACCTAAACAAAACGGATTATTCAATTGGTAGGCTCCTTTTGAGTCTAGTCGCGTCCAGCACTCTGGGCATGCATTTGAACTGACACAGTAGAGCGCAGGAATATAGTTGATAACAGGTTTTGCGCTGGAGTCCAGACCAATATAAGTGATGGCCAGATGACATTAGGTCTGCTCGAGGGATAGAAAGTTTTTGAAGGCATAGGGTTATGCTTATCAAATAAATATTATAAATGCGAAAGTTTGGATGGATGTATGGATGTATGGATGTATGGATGTGTGGATGTATGGATGTATGGATGTTTGTTACTCAATCACGCTCCAACGGCTGAACGGATCTGGATGAAATTTGGCACAGAGATAGATTATAGTCTGGAATAACACATAGGCTACTTTTTATCCCGGAAAGTTAAAGAGTTCCCGCGGGAACCGAAAAACCTCAATCCACGCGGACGAAGTCGCGGGCATCAGCTAGTGTAGAATAAAAAACTGGGTATTCGATATGACTGCCAACTGGTGTTATTGGTTAAACCTTCTGTGCGAAACTGTGCTGCTAAAATTTTCTCATTTTTAAAAATCTTTATAGGGCTATATTCAAAAGTACTATGCAAAATGTTAATAATTACCTATTTCTTGCGTAGGACTGTTACAGCCGCCATTCTGCCACAGCATGGGGGTGAAAATCTCATGTCTCTCTGCCTCGTTACGGACACATTTCAATAATATAATATGGTGTACGCCCCCAGGTATGTCGCATTGTTTTTCTGCATCCAATAGAGACGAAAATGTTCTTACATTTTGGCTATTTTGGTGGAATCGCACCTAACACGACACCTAATAAAATGAACTCCTTCAACTACCTTAAAACTAAATAAGAACTTTATTTTTCCTATTTTAAGCAAGTGTCTCTCCCACTAAAGCCTATTTTAAGCAAGTTTTTCGCTATTTTAAGAAAGTGCTCACTAAATCTAAATGCGTTTGCCATTTATGAAAACCATGAAAAGAAGATTCGAGTGCAAAGCCACTTTCGTTCACAAAATTCCGTTTATACAACCGGAATTATCTCGATGTGTACTCGTCAATTTGCGAGATGATTGTGTTTCCGAATAAAAAGCCAAATTATCGAGACGCCATTATGCGACCCTTGGAAATTTGGTTTAAATTTAATCAGACTCGACAATAACGCGCGTTCGTTAAGTCTGCACTGGGGGAGGTTTCTGAGATTCACCCTCAGATAGACAGACGTACGTAATTAGATTATGTTATATAGTCTTCATAATTTGAAATGCAATGTTGGGATATAATGAAATGGTAAAGATACATCCTTTCTAAGCAGATTTTATTTTTATTTTTATTGGTGATAGGCTTGCGCTTGACGACAATCATGCTTAGTGCAAAGCAATGATGAGGTCTAGGTTGGAACGCGCTTGCCTAGAAGATGCCTATTCACTCTTGCCTTGAAGGTACTTAAGTTATAAGTGGCAGGAAACACGTGCGCTGGGAGGGTGTTCCACACCCTAGCTTACGCTTAGATGCTTACGTCTTAATAGCTATATTACCGAAACCGGAATCTTCAGTTTTCGGAGTGAAACGTACGTTGAGAGTGATTTGGAGGATTTGTGTGGTGTGGTGCTGTGCCGGTGCGAATTGCTGGGTCGTGGGTGTTCGCATGCTATTGGTGAAGGACACGCACTGTACCACATAGATTTGTCTACTGTGGCGGATTATGGCGAATTAAACTTCTAGTTCATTCATTATCATGGACTTCCGCAAAGTAAGGCCTGCTTCGATGCAATACCTTTTCTTCGTTAAATATAACTGGTTAGTCCACTTCCGTCTTAGACTGCATCATCACTTACCATCAGGTGAGATCGCAGTTAAGGGCTAACTTGTAGTGTATAAAAAAAGAAAAAAACACGTCATGATGTTTTAGAACAGTATTCGCAGTGCTCTTTTTAATCTTATATTAAAGCCCTTTAGTATTTAAAAGAGTTCTAACTTAGCTGACGCGTTGCTTTGCCTTTTCAAATAAAAAAAAATACGGTAATTGGGGGCCGCTTGTTTTAAATCCGCTGATTATTCTTTTCGTGAATTTTTTGCTCTCACTTTTAATGAATTAGGTTTAAGTAAACGGAAAAACGCTTTCCTTCATTTCAGTTAAGTTTGCTAAGAGGTTTTTGAGTGGCTTCCAATTAAATCCAATACAGCCCATTAAAGTCCCACTGCTGGGCACAGGCCTCCACTCTCATAGAAGAGAGGGAATTAGAGCTTAGACCCACCACGCTGCTCCAATGCGGGTTGACGGGCTTTAACAACTATTATCATATTATGTTAGTGATAAAAACCGGGACCGACGGCTTAACGTGCTCTCCGAGGCACGGGGGTGACACACCGCCAACTTCCTAACTCCGGGCTAGTACTGAGAATTTCTCGTCAGAAATCTCGAATACTTAGTTATGGCCCGACCCGAGACTTGAACCTGGGACCTCGTCAGCCGCAGTCGAACATTCCAACCAGTATACCAACGAGGCAGTTTGACTGGCTATTTTCGTCTAATTATGATACATATTAATATTTCTATATTATTTCTGTCTCTCTCTCCTCACACACACACACACACATACACACACTGTATTTATATCTTATGTTTATTTGGTGCAATAAACAAATTATGCTAATATATGATTCAAACTGTATTAAAATACGAGTACCTAAAAGCGGTTGCATCCTAAAGTATCTATGAAGTCTTCAAACAGTACTAATTAGCCGTTTGACAAACGTAACCATACAACCGTATACGCTGTCAACATGATAACGATTATCTACAAGAATTGGTCCTGGCAGAAAAAAAAAATAACCAAAAAAAATCGTAGGTAATCATTTGTTACTCGAATTGTTTAGGAAGTTCATACAATATACTTAATATGGTTTAAAGTTGTAAGCATTTAAGGACTCCTAAAATAGTTCGAATTAGCGATTTGACAAAATGTGACTAAAGTATACATAATACAATTTTCTTACGCAATTGCACGACGAATAATTTAGTTAGTATTTCAAATCAAATCATTTTTTAAATCAAGTAGACTTTTAGCATGTGCTTTTAACTAGTCGAATGAATCTACCACTGGTTCAGAATGCCGTACCGAGGAGAACCAGCAAGGCACTCGGTGGTTGCTCTTTTGAAAAAAAGATTATATTCTGTGCCATTGCTGAGCAGGTACCGTAATTTTGGGTTCACAAATCATGATTATACCTTTTACATCTAAAACATTTTGT
Organism: Erebia ligea; assembly: GCA_917051295.2. Taxonomy (NCBI): domain Eukaryota; kingdom Metazoa; phylum Arthropoda; class Insecta; order Lepidoptera; family Nymphalidae; genus Erebia; species Erebia ligea. The sequence continues at coordinate 15,977,916 of OU785238.1, read as the reverse complement.
GTTCATCAATTAATAAAAAAATATCGTTCGAACTGTGGAGAGCCTTTCAAATTATTCCGCCCAAACATAATGACACTCAATACTCGAATTCCACCGCACTGGGAAAAAAGTCCCTCACAAAAAAGTTGATTGTCTCCGAATTTAATAACAGATTTGAATTGACCTCCCCCTCCCCTTGCACCCTCCGAGCAAATCCCCCTGCTTACAGCCCCGTAAGAAGATTTGACGATCGGAAAAAACACTTTGGTGTAATTTAAAAAACGGTAACTTAATTTTTTTAATATTTGTAAAAGACTACTTTAGAAAATGCGGTTTTAAATTTTCGTTACTAATACCACAGTCTAAGAAGATAGGTAGGTACGTTCTTCTTTTATACTATTTTATTTTCAGTAACTGTGACTCTATCTGAAAATTAATGAATTCATCACAAACAGCAGACGGACATTAAAAACAAAACAAAAATAGCGTGTGTATGCAATTCACACACGAAGTGAAACTTCAGAAAAGTAGCCTACGAGATAATTAGATAAATATAACTTATATTATGTCTCATTCTCTCGCAGGTTAAATCCTATTATGAATAAAATGTTTGTCGCTTTTTCGTTTCATCGAATTTTCAAATCACAACGATTCTATAGAAGTTTCACTTCAAAACATCTGGGCTCTGTATCTACACTAGTATTATAAATGCGAAAGTATGTATGTCTGTCTATTTGCTACGATTTCACAGCCCATCTTTCCAACCGATTTTAATGAAATAGCGATAGTACACATCCCGGGGAGGGATATAAGCTACTTTTTGGCCCGGAAAATAATGATATTCCCGCGGGAATTAAAAACAATTAATCCACGCGGACGATGTTTTTTTTATCCACTACAAACAGCCCTTGACCGCAATCTCACCTGTTGGTAAGTGATGATGCAGTCTAAGATGGTAGCAGGCTAACCTGTTGGAGGTAGGTATGTCCCCTATTCGGTTTCTACACGGCATCGTACCGGAACTCTAAATCGCTTGGCAGCACGTCTTTGCTGGTAAAGTAGTAACTACCCACGGCCGAAGCCTTCCACCAGGCCAGACAAGGGAAAATTCAGAAATTATAAATTCCCAAATTGACCCTGCCGGGGATCGAACCCGGGACCTCCGCAAGTTAAGACAACAGCGCTCAACACTGCGCCACGCAGGTCGTCGAATCGAGTCGTTGCATTGCGGGCATTATCAAGTTATTCATACAAATATTATCTGTGTTTCTACAACTAATATTACCGTCATACGCAAGTTGCAATACAACTAAGTGGGATCATACACGACCATCATACAGTTAACAACAATTTAGCCGCGCTTTGATTGGCTGCTAGATAGTCTGAGTTTCACTACCTAATGAATATGCAACCGGCTTGTCTGAATGCATTGGGATAGGTCTGAGTTTGCCAATTATATAGGAACTGTCTGACAGCTTCTGATAACATATTATAAGGTCGCGATTACTCAAGTTTAACTCGCCAGAGCCTATGAGTAACAGCGACGTTGAAACATTCAGGTAAGAGGCGTATCGTATGCAAATGTTAGTTCAATAGTCAATTTATTTATAACATGTAGGTAATACAGGTCTCTTATGTTCAGCTATGTTTTGACTCTACCACCGGTTTGGAAAGTAGTTGTACTAAGAAGAGCCGGCAACAAATTCAACTTTTTAAAGAACAAAACATTACAATTAGGTATATACGAGTATATTATACAGTAATGTAAGTTATTTTACTATCCTGATGCTGACAAGAAATTCTCAGTACTAGCCCGGAGTTAGGAAGTTGGAGGTGTTTCACCCCCGTGCTTCAGAGAGCACGTAAAGCCGTCGTTCGTGCGCCTGATCTCTCTCCCGTCGTGAAGGATTTTCCGTCCCATCGGGTTCTGAGAGTAAAGGAACAGAGAGTGCACCTGTGAATGTGCACACACTTGTGCACTATAATATCTCCCGCGCAGATGGCTAATCTCTCTGGAGATCGCCGTGGCCGAAATTCGGTCGGGAGAACATTATTATTATCATACATAACTGCTAATGCATCATCACTCACCGCCAAGTGAGATCGCAGTCAGGGGTTAACTTGTACTTAGTAATCCAATAAAAAAAGTCACTAAAATAAGTTCCTAATTTCAAATCATCACAATAATTGTTCATAGACTGATCGGGAGAGCAATCAATAACAATAATATTATTCCTCATCCAAAACTGATACTGAAGTTGAAAGATCATTCATCCAAATTAAACAGTCGAAAGTTATGCGGATCGGAGTACTATCAAATGAAATTATAGCCCCGGAGCTGATGCAAGAAATAATTAAATCGCACTCGCGTACTAGAAAAATAAGTGTAATTAAAAAATAAAGGCTATAAAATCAACCACTGTTGCTACGGCATGAAATATGTAATCAAAAATAAGTAACCCCAAAAATAATTGAAATAATACCTAAATTTTCCTATTAGTGTAGCCTAAAAGCATTCTTTATGAATGTTTTTGTTTTTCTTTCCGTTTAAATTGGTGATTAATGTTTCGGCTACTTTTGTTCGCTTGAGTAAAATTTCAGACATATTTGTGGCTTGAAAGCTATTGTGGCAAATTCACGTGTATAAAATCTCTAAACTCAACTTAATTAACAGGTCTAAATGTATTGCTATCCCTTTCATAGTTCTTCTAGCGAAAAAGTTCAGCTCTAAGTTCAGGACCGGTCAATTCAATTTAGTTGTGAGATTGTGTACAGCAAAATAACCACATTATAATATGGTTAGGGTACTTTAAGCGTCTTTGAAGATGGAAGTGTGTAAATTAGAACTTTATGATGGCCAATTTAATCATAACAGTTGAATTTGAACTTGTTCACCTCATTTTCACTACTAACTTATTACGAAAAACGCGATGATATAAAATAATGGAAGAACCTATTGATAGCTGAGACGGAATGGCCGCAAAATGTCAGTATAGTTTAGTTTGGACTATTCTAATTATTCATAATAGTTATACGGAAACTTCCACTAGCTCTTGGGCTACTTCGGAAGTTGTCGGCTCGGCAACTCACGTCTCAAACCATCGGTTTGTTCCCAAAAGTTTTTGATTAAAATTTATTATTATGTTGCGCGAAACTTTTCTATCAAATAAAGTAAACAACTTCGCCATAGATGAGGAAAATTATAGACAGAATAATCAATTATTGGGTAACCATGCCTTTTTGTTTTGTTTAGAATTTTTGTAAACCTTTAAAAATGTCGTCCCTGAGAGATTGCAATAGGCGATTAGGATCCCCTTTGCGCAGTCTTTTCCTATTCTGTGAAAGCGTTACACTGTGTACATTAAAGACAAAACGAACAAACATAAATTGTTAACTAAATTCAAAATATACAAATATATAAAATATAGTCCGTATCCCACTCTCCATGTACTACTATACTCATTTTATCAATACCCATGCATAACGTCATACCGCTGCTCTAAACAAAAAAAAATACATTTTCGCATTTATAACATAAAATACCTACAGATTATGCTATTCATAAATCTATCTTTCTAACACCTACACCCTTATAATGCTCACAGTTAAAAGCCAATCGTCGCGGCACTCAAGCCCTAAGCGAAAGACGTTACAGAAAGCCAGCCCAAATGTTGGCGCAGCGCTCTAAGTCAACACGGATTAGGACTCGCGTCCGACCACCGCTCGCATTGCCAAGATAAATATCCATGTAGTTTGGAAGACAGGTAATTTAACACATTCAAATGTTAACAAGCTTGGTTTCAAATCAAATCAAATCAAATCAAATGTTTTTTATTCAAATAAACTTTTACAAGTACTTTTGAATCGTCAAGTGAATCTACCAGTGGTTCGGAATGTCATTCCTACCGAGCGTCTACTGCTTAAAAACTTAAACTATAGGTACACTAGCTGTTTTTTTTTTTGCGAGATAGGTTTGCACTTGACGACAATCGTGCTTAATACAAAGCGATGATGAGGTCTAGGTTGGAGCACGCTGGCCTAGAAGATGCCTATATTCACTGTTGGCCGCGCTTATGTGTTATTCCAGACTATAATCTATCTCTATGCCTAATTTCATCCAGATAGCCGTTCTGGCGTAATTGAGTAACAAACATATTAAATCCATCCCTCCATCCAAACTTTCGCATTTATAATATTAGTAGGTACTTACAGATTGAGCCTAATGTGTAATATCTATATCACACTTTATTGATTGCTGTGCCTGATAGCTTTGAATGTATTATAATATTATGAAGAACCCACAGGCATGATAATTTCTTCACGAAGTTATTCTTACCTTTAAAAACTGGCTGGTATTCTAACCCTAGGCTCCCAAATTCTTAACCACTATACTATCGCTGCTTTCTATAATAGGGATGATAACAACTCGATCAAAACATCAACTCTTTATCAAACTTAAAAACGCACTTCTAGTATGGAAGTTGTATGAAATTCACAGTTGTGACGTCATAAAATTTCAACGCACTTTTTTCTTTAATCAATATTTTAAAATGGTTAATCACACTCAAAACTAACCGAGGATGTGAATTTTAGGTCTTTTGGAAGACCCTCTACTTAATAATCAGTTAGAAATAATTTATTTTTGATATAGGCTTCATCCCTATTTGCGTAGAGTACCTACCTAATATTAGCATTTGTATAGAGTTACTAGCTGATGCCCGCGACTTCGTCCGCGTGGATTGAGGTTTTTTCGGTTCCCGCGGGAACTCTTTAATTTTCCGGGATAAAAAGTAGCCTATGTGCTATTCCAGACTATAATCTATCTCTGTGCCAAATTTCATCCAGATCCGTTCAGCCGTTGGTGCGTGATTGAGTAACAAACATACATCCATACATCCAAACTTTCGCATTTATAATATTTATTTGATAATATGCCATACATTTTATTTAAAGCGACTCTCTTGCCATAGAGTGAAGATATCGTTAAGGCTCCCTGTAATTAGCGTCCCAATTCCCCATCACATAATTATGTAATGGTAATTGATTGCGAATGCGCCGCCGCCGGCAGACAGACTATTTATTTGCCCCGGACGGTGATCGATCTTAATGTACGGGAGCTGTGTAAGGGAGACTGCTCACTTGCTGGCTATCCGTACTAATATAACAGATGCAAAAGAGTTAATGTGTTTGTGGTTTTCAATGCACATTTGTGCAACACAGCTACTGTCGATTTTTAGCATGAGTATAGATGAAGACCTGGAGAATGTCATCGATTGTCACTACTCAAAATTCACTACTGGTGACCTTAAGTCTTAAATGTTTAAACTTAGACCACATGAGTAGATATGTGCTTAGACCAAGCGTATATTCTGCCCAAAAAAATATTAGTTTTCGATGGCTAGCACCCACCATGTTTAATTGTGACGTCACCCACCCAGTGCCACTCCCAAAATTAAGACTGATTCCAACGACATTATTTATTTGTCTAAATCATTGATGTATAATTTTAGTAATGGTTTAAATCTACCAATTCGTTTAGGCTACAGTCGACGCAAAATATTTTTTTGATAAATTCGAGTAAGTAATTTATACACATGCTTCAAAAACATTACCTGGTGCAGTCGATTAAAAAAAAAGTGTTTTAACGGTTTCATAATTTGTAGACAGGAATTTCCAGCGAAAAGTGACTTGTTTATTTTTAGAGAAAGAAATTAGTGTAAACGGCGCTTTAGTCCTGCCAGAACAAGGTCCTGCAACGTATTAGTAACTGGATCTGAAGACAGTATTAATTCGACCGATACAGTGTTCCCTACACTACACAGATTGCATTAGACCTGTTCCTACCTGAAGGGAAATTAACGTATTACGTACTGAATCAATCAAATAAATATTATAAATGCGAAAGTTTGGATGGATGTATGGATGTATGGATGTATGGATGTGTGGATGTTTGTTACTCAATCACGCTCCAACGGCTGAACGGATCTGGATGAAAGGCACAGAGATAGATTATAGTCTGGAATAGCACATAGGCTACTTTTTATTCCGGAAAATTAAAGAGTTCCCGTGGGAACCGAAAAACCTTAATCCACGCGGACGAAGTCGCGGGCATCAGCTAGTATACAATATCTTCAAGGATACCATGATTGGAAGATAATAATTATACAAATACAAAGATGATACGTGTAGTATATTCTGTGTGGTATTTTTACTTAAGTATGTAGTTATAGTCTTTGACGTTTGGACACTGTTAAAACTATTTGGATAGAACAAATAATATAAATTTAAAACGTGCCTTTGAAGTTAAAAAGTTAAATTCACTTCTGCCAAAAAAGTTTTAAAGTGTTCAATTTCTAACAATAAGAGAGATAGAGATATAGATAGAGATTATTCACTAGGAGGGGTTTCTCAGAGGCGTTATAGTAACAAGAAACTTTTGTCGCGCTAGTGTGTGCGGCTCTAGTAGTTACACGGAATTTTCACATTTTCACAGAGTCAAGTATCTTGACTAAACAGCGGTTGAAGCTTTACGTTATTATGTCAGTCAGTTAGTGCATCGTTTAATATCATACCAGTAGGTACACCTTGTAGGCTTCAATTGGTAAGTAACTATAAACGGTAGGTGATTTATCTGTCTCTTGATTAAATAGTATTAACATAACGTACCGCATGGCGGTGCTTCTATCTCTTTAAATAGGCATCTATCCCCAAAAAATGGGTCTGCATAAACTCACTTTCTGCAAAACCAGTAATTGATAGGTCAACAAAAACCAGTTGTAACTTTATATGAAAGACTAGCTGATGACCGCGACTTCGTCCGCGTGGATCGAGGTTTTTAGTTTCCCGCGGGAACTCCTTAATTTTCCGGGATAAAAAGTAGCCTATGTGTTATTCCAGACTATAATCTATCTCTGTGCCAAATTTCATCCAGATCCGTTCAGCCGTTGGGGCGTGATTGAGTAACAAACATCCATCCATACATCCATCCAAACTTTCGCATTTATAATATTTATTTGATTAAACGAACTATATTAATAGAAATTATTCATATTAAATAAATAATTCACAAATTAAAACGCTTTTTTTATTTCCACTACAAGTAAGCTATTGTCTGCGATCTCACCTGATGATGAGTGATGATGCAGTCTAAGATGGTAGCGGGAGAACCTGTTAGAGGTATGGCAGTTATATTAAACCCTTACCCCTAGTCGGTTTCTATACGACATCATACCGGAATGCTAAAAATAGTGGCGCATCTGTCAAGACTTAACCCTAGTTGTCTCTTTAGTAATAATTTAGACAAGCACTAAGGCCGCATTTCCCAAAATTCCCACTGGGGCGAAACCACAGACGGTCGCTAGTCGAAACGTAAAAATAGTATTATTATAGCGTATCGAACTGAATAACTGTAATGGTTTCAGAGAACGCTCCTCGAGAAACAAACGCGAGGCGAGCGCTGTCAGCTGTGTTTGTTTGCGGCGCCTTTGCAGTGCCGCTGACATGCTCTCGTAGCTGACACAATACAGAAATAGTACCTACAGTAGCCGACGCGCCGCTACTTCACGCGAATCCATAGTAATATTTCGTGCCCGTACACTTGAGGCGAATGATAGGTCACCTCGTAGCCTAGTATAGGACTAATCACTCTATAAAGTACAAATGCGAGTTCACTGGTAAAATTAATATATTACTTCTTGTTAAACAATATAATATAAAAACTAGGTATATAAGTATAAATCACAAACAGGGAAAATCTAGGAAGCGCTCCCAGAACGATTATCGTATGTCGACTTGTATATTATTAATAATGGCCTCTCCTTTTCTGCGTGGCTGTTCTGCGCATGCTTCGAATTTTGAACATCATGAAAATAGATTTCGAAGCTGTGACCAGCCAGTGGCAAAGGAGTATGCACGCCACACACTAATGGTTTCAGAGAACGCTCCTCGAGAAACAAACTGTCAGCTGTGTTTGTTTGCGGCGCCTTTGCAGTGCCGCTGACATCCTCTCGTAGCTGACACAATACAGAAATGCTTTCACAAATACTTATACTAATAGCACCTATAGTAGCCGACGCGCCGCTACTCCACTAGAATTGAATAAAACGCTATTAGATCTACTATACTAATATACTTCTATACTACTTTACTAATATTATAAGTGTGATGGTTGAGAAGGATGGATGGATAGATGTTTGACTGTTACTCAATAACGCCAGAACAGCTGAACTATCTGAAACAAATTTGGCACAGAGATAGTTTCTTTAATAAGTATCCATGCCAGGGGGGTTACTACCATCGCATAAAGCAGTATTACTTTGAAATGACAGTTTTATGTCACGTACCTTGACGTCCCTAAAATAAGGATTGTAATTCTAAAACACGAACATCAACAATATTAAAACAATACGGATTTAAGCGATGGTAGTATGCCTCCTGAAAAGCATTAGTCGACGTAGTAATTTTAGGTTCAATTACTGTACGTACTTTTTCATTGGTGTAAAGTTATAACAAAAACCAACGTAAAAATATAGTGTAGTATCAAATCATCATCAATGGGCATAACTTCAGCCCATTGCTGGCTTACAAGATACTGAGCATTGGTATCTTCGCAGAATGACAAAGGCTTGGACATATAGTTCACCTCGCTAAACAAGTGCGCATTGACAGACACACACCTTAATCAAACTCTCGGATATGCCGGTTTCCGCGCGATTTTCCTTCACCGTCACAGATGTTGTTTCAAAAGCACTTTTAACTGAAAAGTCATAAGTGTGAATGGATAGAAGCAGGCGTTATACTTTGAGCAAGTCCATGGTCCATGCAAACACTTGGAAAATTGCTCAATTAAACTCTTCAATACGGTATAAGTTCTGGTCGGGCGTGAGTAGAGACTCAAGTCGCATTGTCGTCGAGAGCTTTGTCAATATTTGAGATACTCTCCAAGACGTCTTCTGTATCGTAAGAACAGGTCTGCGACTTGTCGCAAGACAAACAGTCGCTTCCAAGTTCTAATGCTACACGTTCTACGCAACAGACTGGACATTCCGATCAAATTTTCTGAGGGTTAGATCTCGTTTTTACTCATAGGTTGACCAGTGTCAATTATATTTCGTACGTTTTATTCTTCAGATATAAACACAAATGTAGTACTTTATATCGTACTGCAGCTTATCGCACTTATTTTAATGTAGGTAGATTAAAAAATTCCCCAGTATTCGTGTACTTCGAATGAAACGTACTCATATAATTGGGATAGAACTTCACTTACAGGTAAGTTCGTTTAATCATCAATTATTTGTCTGGTGGGAGGCTTCGGCCGTGGCTAGTTACCACCCTACCGGCAAAGACGTATCGCCAAGTGATTTAGCGTTCCGGTACGATGCCGTGTAGAAACCGACTAGGGGTATGGGCTTAATATATCTGCCATACTCCTAACAGGTTAGCCCGCTACCATCTTAGCCTGCATCGTCACTTACCATCAGGTGAGATCGCAGTCAAGGGCTAACTTGTAGTGGAATAAAAAAAAGCTTCATAATGGTTTCATATTATCCAATTTTTGTTCGGGATAGCTGTTCCAAACGCCGTTCTAAACAACAAATTTAATTATTTCTCCGCTAAATTTGCTGGTTCTTCTCGGTTTGAAAAACAATCAGAACAGGTGTAACTCTCTACCAATAGACAATACAAGGTTTTCGAAAACGATCAATTTACTTCAAGCTATTAAACATCACTTGCTTTAACGGTGAAGGAAAACATAGTAATTCAACCTACATGCCTGAGATTTCATTATAATACTACAAAGGTATGTGAAGTCTGCCAATACGCATTTGGCCAGCGTGGTAAACTGTGGGTACACCTTTCTTGTTTCGAGCGGAGATTCCTTGTTTAATAGTGGTCTTACGGTATGATGATGATGTACATATTTTTTGATGTTACAAGTTAACAAGACCTTTTCCTATCACAACTTACCATGGAAAGGATTTTGTCTTATTTTATGGACGGACCCTTTATCCCCATTACATTTAACCTCTCTTTCGCAAGTACACAGGAAGTGAACAAGATAATAAGACCCCCAGTGTGTTCTTACCCTAAGTTTGAGAGATGGAAACGGCAAAGCGATTGGCTTTGCTCTTTAGACGCCGCGCCGGCTGAGCATTGAAAGGGTTAGGTGTGACTTAATGGATTATTTGCTCAGCCTCAAGTGATTGTACTAAACTCTTCAATTCCATAGACCAAGGATTCAGCTCCTTACTCAAAACACTCCGTAGGTATGATAAGATCCTAAAAGCAAATTGACTATACCAAAGGTTTCTGGGGCGCTACTACCATCGCATAAAGCAGTATTACTTCAAAATGACAGTTTTATGTCATTCATGACCTTGCCGTCCCTATAATTATGAAGTTCGAAGTGTGTCTCTTCCATTTCACGCGTCATTGGCGTTTGCTGAAAAGTTGCTGATTTGAGATATTATCTAAACCCAATCAAGTGCCTACACTCTAATCATTCCTTGCTTTTTCTCGTTCAGTGGAAAGTCTAAAGAATTTTCTGTAGAAATTAATATTAATTACTATTAATTCCATGGAACCACAGAATATACCTATAACACAAACATATAAAGGGATATCCACCACTACAGCCCATTAACGTCCCACTGCTGGGCACAGGCCTCCACTCTCATAGGAGAGTGGAAATTAGAGCTTAGACCCACCACGCTGCTCCAATGCGGGTTGGCGGGCGATAAAGGGATATGTTTGTGATATTTTATAATAGAACTGACCGAAATAAAAGGTACTATTATATGTTACCTACCTCTCATTTCCATGGCGATCTAAAACAAAACATGTCACAGAGTCTCGTGGCAGCAAACATGTCAAATCGGGCGACGGGCCATTTGTCTCTCGCGCCACTAAATTAATTCACGAGCACTAATTAATTAAGCCCTAACCGGTAGTTATTAGTGATCGCCGCTGATCCCTCGCCCATTATTGTTAGTACAGTATTACCATTTGATTTGGCAAATCTGGCAAATCTGCGAGTATATGATCAATTACATTTTACTAGATGATACCATGGAACTCAAAAAAGTCATTTTTCTACGTCTATGGATGATTTTAGAATTCACGTGGTAATTGTTTGAGTTTCTGAAATAAATGATTTATTTATTTCACGTTGGACAACTTGTACCACTTATGTTAAGTCACGACTCTACCACCGGTCCGGAATTAATTCTACTGACTTCTCAGTAGAATTAATTCCGAACCGGTGCTGAGTATCTTGACGGCTCTTCAGCCGTCAACGATACTCAGCACTTGCTCTTTTCATAAAAAGAAAAATGTTACACTATGTAAATAATATACAATGCATACGTTACTTAACAAATATTACACCGGCTTATGGGTTGCTGGATGCAAAGCCGGTTGCCTCTACTAAAAAATAATAAATGCTTCCAATAAATCCTATTTTATTCTCCAGGTTAGTTAAAGACCTGAGAAAAATTTATCCAAAAAATTGCGTTGATCCGTTGCAGTATAATGACGGTCCCTTACGTAAAACATTACGTTACGTTCTTGCAAAATAAAAATGATTATGATCATGTACCTTGACGTTCCTAAAATAAGAATTATAATTCTAAAACACGAAAGTCCACAATAATGAAACAATATGGCTTTCAGCGATGGCAGTATCGCCCCAGAATCGTGTTAAGTAAAACGAAATAATTGCCTTCACTTCAGATGTTGTGTTTGTTCGTCCCCAGAAAGTTAACCCGCCTCAATCTGACAGCGGGCTGATTGTGCCAGGTGCACTGAGGACGCGCCCGTGACGTCACTACACAGTACACACCGCCGCCACGATAAATGGTCCCGCCCAGTTTTTGGGGTGTCTTGATGTCAAGCAGCAATTTAATTAAGTATATACGAGTACCCGGAGACGTCCGTAGTGAATCGATCAGTTCTGTTTCTTTTTCACCCAGCTGAGATTGTTTTGGGCAATATCTTATCTAGCTGATGCCCGCGACTTCGTCCACGTGGATGTAGGTTTTTCGGTTCCCGCGGGAACTCTTTAATTTTCCGGGATAAAAAGTAGCCTATGTGCTATTCCAGACTATAATCTATCTCCATCCAGATCCGTTCAGCCGTTGGAGCGTGATTGAGTAACAAACATCCATACATCCATACATTCATCCATCCAAACTTTCGCATTTATAATATGTATTTGATCTATACTTCTATACTTAATATTATAAATGCGAAAGTTTGGATGGATGTTTATTACTCATTTGTGTGTTGTGCTGTCATTATAAGTTAGCCCGCTATCATCTTAGGCTGCATCATGACTTACCATCAGGTGAGATCGCAGTCTAGGGCTAACTTGTAGTGGATTAAAAAAGAAGGTTGGTAAGTTGTTATCTGGCCGAAATGTAAAAATCTTCCGTAGATTAATTCCATCTGTCAAAACATAAACGAAAACAAGAGATCAACAAAAGATTAATAAGGCTTATGTCTCTGTAACTCGAGACTCACTTTAGTAGAGTAGTCTCAGAACATTCGACATAATCAGTGTTTATCCTTGTAATCACCAAACTAAACTTACACCGGGGTATTTGTTAATGTATCCTTAAACCCCGAAAGCCTATTTCAGATTATTGGTCTTTGTAGAATTACGTGTCTTCACGTCAAATCTAATTTATTTACCTACATGTTTAAGTCATATTGTTCTATCTCAGTACAATTTTGATTAGTTTGTATTGTTTTATTATTATAAACATCAAATAATAGTAGATTGTTACACAAGGGACGTAAGTAAGCTATTACAGAACAAGATCCAATTTGGCGCCAGTGCGAGCGCAGCTCGCATAGGGCGCTAATGGATCGCGTGCACCCGAGATATTTAGTCACACGAGCGAGCGCAGCGAGCGAGGGTGAATATAGTTCGAGGGTGTAATAGCTACTTGCAACCGAGGTAAGCATTCTACTTTATATCATTCTTGCGAGGTAAATAAAACATTGGTAATGCAAAATGAAATTAAATCACTTTACGAACAAACTTCACAAACTTTCAGATCAAATGAAATGCCGCCATTTCCATTTTTTTTTCGTAAATAGTTTTCCATTTTTTTTTTTACGGCTCTGAGTTCCAAGGAGTTTTGCATAGTTTGAAATGTTGAAATGTATGGAAATTAAATGCCGCCTTTTTTTTTTTTTTTTTATCCACTACAAGTTAGCCCTTGACTGCGATCTCACCTGATGGTAAGTGATGATGCAGTCTAAGATGGTACCGGAACGCTAAATCGCTTAGCGGCACGTCTTTGCCGGTAGGGTGGTAACTAGCCACGGCCGAAGCCTCCCACCAGGCCAGACCAGGGAAATTCAGAAATTATAAATTTCCAAACCCTGCCGGGGATCGAACCCGGGACCTCCGCACGTTAAGGCAACAGCGCTCAACACTGCGCCACGGAGGTCGTCATGTTCAGTGTTTTTTTTTCAGTAAAAAGTTTTCTTACCATTTTATAAGAAAAGAGATTGTTTATCAAGGAGTTTTGCATAGCTTGAACTGTAATGTGAACATTACAATTCAAGCATAGTGCGACGTAATGTTGCCTTGAATTGCAAACACCAACTTACAAGGAGACTTTCCACCATAGTAATCCCTAGTTACTGAGCAAGTATGATATAAACCTAATTTTGTATTAAATATTCTAATACAATAAATACTCGTCAAAATTTCTGTACAAGGGCTTTTAGATCAAATTTATATTTTTCTGAACAAAAAGGCCATAAAATATCATACCTACGAGCACAAATAAATGGAAAATAAATTGTTATAAGCAAGTAATTATGAAATAGATTGTGGAATTAAAACATTTTCTTAAAAAATAGAATAAAAAGATTTTGTTTAGAACATAAGCTTGTAGGAGTCCTTTTTTTTTTATCCACTACAAGTTAGCCCCTGACTGCGATCTCACCTGATGGTAAGTGATGATGCAGTCTAAGATGGTAGCGGACTAACCCGTTAAGGGCATGTCAGTTATATGAAACCCATACACCTATTCGGTTTCTACACAGCATCGTACCGGAACGCTAAATCGCTTGGCGGCACGTCTTTGCCGGTAGGGTGGTAACTAGTCACGGCCGAAGCCTCCCACCAGGCCAGACCAGGGAAAATTCAGAAATTATAAATTCCCAAATTGCCCCTGCCGGGGATCGAACCCGGGACCTCCGCACGTTAAGACAACAGCGCTACACACTGCGCCACGGAGGTCGTCAAAACGTCAACGTCCTATAGATTTACTAATCTATTCGACGAAATACCCAATCTACGCAGAAGAACTAAAATAAAACTCTAACATGATTTAACGATTGAAAGTAAAAAAAAACACCCTTAATCGTAAAACGCGAAATGGACGATACTTCCTCAATTCAACGTTATAAAATCATCGGAAATGTTATTTTGTTTACGAAATTTTCTCAATTTCACCCCAAAATAGATGTAATCCAATCCCAGCCCCGATACAATCAGGATATTTGACGAAAGCCATATACCAGCTAACGGTTTCTAATACTAACTTTGATGGTATTATACTGGCCGTAACCGCCACTTACTAGTATCGTAACTTGAAATTAACTCCGCAATCTAGCATTAAATAAATTTATGGACTATCAAAGTCGGGCTGGACAATGCCAGGCCTGGCGTGTTGGGAGCTCGTTAATATTGGAACTACCGTTTAATATTAACATAAAATTTTGTGTTACGCAACGGGGCTACAAATAGGCCTGCAGTTGAGGGTTAGGTGATTTTGATTTAGTTAATCTACGCATCTTAGAATAACTACCTATAGAAACCTAGTACACTCGCGAAATGTAAGCCGTTCAATTGGTGCCATAAATGGCATCGTACGACGCTCGCGCAGTCCGAAAAAAGCTGGTTAACTTAGTTTTAGAAGCTATAATGCTACAAACAAACTAACCAATTACTTACCCAACTAATAAGGGGAAAACATTTAAACTGGCAACATTATGTTTGCGTTTACGAGGCAAGTAAACACAGCACACATAGAGAATTTGTAGCTTGCGTTTTGAGAAGGCGTTTTTTGGAAACATACCTTCTATAGGTAGTTATTCTAAGCTACGCATATAAAACGACTAGATGTTGCCCGCGACTTCGTTCGCGTGGCATAAGTTTTTTTTAATTCCCATAGGCACTCTTTAATTTTCAGCGATAAAAATAAGTCTATAGATGGCACTCTCCAGGTCCTCAACTATACCCATGCTAAAAATCACGTCGATCCGTTGAACCGTTGCGGCGTGATTGAAGGACAAACCAACAAACCAACAAACCCACAAACAAACACACTTTCGCATTTATAATATTAGTATGAAGTATGTCACGTACTGGTACCTTGATACCTTGATGTTCTATTCCTAAAATAAGGATTATAATTATTCTAAAACACAAAAGTCAAAAGTAATGAAACAATATGCTGGTACCTTGATACCTTGATGTTCTATTCCTAAAATAAGGATTATAATTATTCTAAAACACAAAAGTCAAAAGTAATGAAACAATATGGCTTTTAGCGTTGTCAGTATGGCCCCAGAACCAATTTGTAGGCAATTATATTATAGTATTTTCCTGTATCGACATTAGTAATTTTAGTAATTTTTCCATTATAATAATGGAAGACTCCTATCGTAAAATCGATAAATATTTTTAAAAAGATCAACCGCTACATTACATTCTGATTCTTCTCTATAATACAAACCAGTGTGGAAGATTCACTTAACCATAACTCCAAAGCACTCGTTAAGTTTATTTGAATTCACTACGATCACTTACGATCCTTACTAAGACCACAGAACACTTAAAAGTACCTTCTAAGACATCATTTTCATAGTCAGACCCAAACAAAGGCGGCAAAGTTAGCTAGACGTAGACGTTATAATAATTTTCGCTACAAAAACGAAAGTTTCCAAGTGAATATGCACAACATTGGCAGGTTTCGCCGGGAATCTTATTAATGGTAATATAATATCCATTGTGAAGAAGTGAGGCCTGTCTGGGGCATTATCTTTCAGGCTCAACGGGTACCTACATTATTAAAGGCAGGTACACACTGAGTGAGCGCCCACGCGTAAACCGAGATATCCGCGGAAAAATCACAGATTTTTGAAGTGAAAACTTCTTTAGCCGCGTTGAGCACTTTTTGGTAGGGGGTAAACTTGTGGATTCGCGTCACCGACACCGTCACCTACGTCACCAACACCGACACCTCGCTACTTCTATATTTTGCTTCACATTCGCTTCTATGAGAACCCCCCTGGAATAAAGATTTTTATAACTTTTTAAGCCATATTCGGAGGGAGGCCATCAGTTAACATATTACGAGTATATTTAAATTTGAAGTAATTACGTTCAGTAATTTCTGAATTACTGAACGTAATTACTTCAAATTACAAGGCTCTGACAGACGGACGGACGGACGGACAAGTGCAAATTCACTCAAGTAGACTCAGAAACCTTCGCTTCGCTCGGTCAATTAACACAAGTTTAAGAATCCCTCAATTGACTTACTTCTGTAAGCACAAATTGTGAATTGTTTTTGTGAACAAATAAATCATCTATTTATCTTTCTATCAAAAGGTCGCTCCAAAAAAAAGCTTATTATACTGCTTAAGATTATAAATTTAAAAAAAATATCTCCAGTAATACTTGGGACTGCGGTTACATATGTTTTTCTGCAAAAGAGCAACCGCCTACTCTTCTCTCTCGATAGGAATGGCATTCTGAACCAGTGGTAGATGCTCTCGACGATTCAAAAGCACTTGTAAAAGTTTATTTGAATAAAAAAACATTTGAATTTTGAAAAGTGGTAAATTCACTTAACGATTCAAAAGTTTATTTAAATTATTTTTTTTGCGAAAAGAATCAGCCTGGCTGTCCGACGTGGAAATGCAGCCAGTATTCTTGCCACCATTCCACGCGGGCATGATTTGTATAGATAAAAGATCAGGATAGATTGCTATAAGTTCTATTGTGACGTTTTCAAAGCATTTATGTTTATAAATCTTTTTGCCCTCTTATTCGGCCTTAGCACAAATCCCTCGTTTAAGTCAAGCCCCTCATGAACCCCGTCCCTCCAACGACTGAATGTTTGTTTCGGGCGCGAACAATTTATAGAAACATTGATTTTACACCCTTTTAGCTTTGTGTCCATTGTCTGCTGTTTCGCTTTCAGACGGAATCGTCTATTCAAACAATTCACGAACGGAAAATCTTTTTTGTGCAAATAATTTTTTCTAAAGAGGAAAATATTAGTTATGGTAGAGGCCTGGAATGATCCGATGTTTCAAATCGGCTTACACCTAGATTTTTAGGGTTCCATAGGGCTTACTTATTTCACAGCTGATTACGTGTTGTTATGACATCTTTCTTGTTATTTACTAAATTAATGTATATTGTGTGGTGGTACGGAACCCTTTGTGCGCGAGTGTAACTCGCACCTGACCGATTTCTTTTCGTAAAATAAAAAGCTCTTACACGCGACTGGAACGCAATACAGCACTGACACTTCAATGTAGTATTTGATAGTATGTTTTGTTAACGTTATCTTAGGAAGAATTTTTAGAAAGTCTTTCCGAGCAAAGCCGAGGCTGATACTTACTTTACTTACTTGTCTATATATATAAAATCTAAACATATAAAAGGAAAAGGTCTGATTGACTGATCTATAACCGCCCAGCTCAAACCACTGGGCGGATCAGGCTTTTTGGCATTCAGATAGCTATTGTGACGGTAGAAAGGATTTTTAAAATTCAACCCCTAAGGGTTTAATAGGGGTTTGAAATTTGTGTAATCCACGTGGACGATGTCGCGGGAAAAAGCTAGTTTAGTACCGATAATTTTTTGTAACAGAAAACCTGTGTATTTTACATTATTTCTGGTTCAAAAAGTCCTCTATAGATATTCTGTTTTGCGAACCGAAATTATTATTCGAATAAATTAAACTGAAATCGGCTGTTATTTCAGAGTGTTTATTAAAACAACTAATTCGTTGTATCTAAGCAACCCTGTCTGGAATATTAAGCCTGTTTAATAAGCATACCACGGCGATGATCTAGTCTAAACTCCTTCATAAATAAACATAATCCTTTTAATGGAACAGCCACTGGAAGTGAGACCATTTGCCTAAGATCTCTGTCATGAATATTAAACAATATAATAACGGCGTTGATTATTGTCTGAACGTTTAAAACAAGGGAAGTAGGGGCGTGACGTCAATACAAATGGCATTTAAGATGACGATCTCTAGCCCTCCAACTCAAGTGAACCCAACCTGGGACTGATTTGGCACCCAATCTGGGACTGATAATAAGTATGAAGTTTTGACGACCTCTGTGTCACAGTGTTGAGCGCTGTTGTCTTAACGTGCGGAGGTTCCGGGTTCGATCCCCGGCAGGGTCACTTTGGAAATTTATAATTTCTGAATTTTCCCCGGTCTGGCCTAGTGGGAGGCTTCGGCCGTGGCTAGTTGGTACCCCACCGGCAAAGACGTGCCGCCAAACGATTTAGCGTTCCGGTACGATGCCGTGTAGAAACTGAATAGGGGTTTAATATACCTGCCCGAACCGTAACAGGTTAGCCCGCTACCATCTTAGGCTGCATCATCACTTACCATCAGGTGAGATCGCAGTCAATAGCTAACTTCTAGTGGATAAAAAACATTATGCTGGGGCCCCGCATGAAAGGACTGGCATTTCAAAACAGTAGTAGATTCATTTGACGATTCAAAAGCACTTATAAAAGTTTATTAAGAATAAAAAACATTTTAATCTAATTGATTTGCCAAATTGCAAACCTTGGCCCCAGATTTGGTGCCAACTTTTTCAATTTTGTACATGATTTGCCTGAAGCCTGCCTGTTAACTATTACAAAAAAATATTGTATTATATTATATTTTATTCAACTTTTTGCCTAAGTTTGCTAGATTTAGCAAATACTATTTACTTAAATTTTTTACCGTAATTTTTGCTATAGTTTTTGAGTTAAACCTACTATCTATTATTTGGATTCAGTCATTCTTTGGATACTATTTTAGCTGACTTCCAAATACATAATTAAATATAAAAGTACAGCATCGTTTTTAATTTTTTTTTAAACATAGATCTTTCTTGAATCCTTGAATGTATACTATTTGATAAAACATATTGGAACATCTTCACAAATACATCTGTCATACTATGTTATCGCTTGTATCAGTATAGCCCTTCTCTTTATAACTCTGTGGTATAGGTGGTATAGCCCTCGGTATATCTGAACCCTTGGGGCATTCCAAGCATCGCAATGACAAGGCGCAACGTGACAGTATAAAGGCAAAATTTCCCGCGAACATTCCCAAAATTCCCACTTCCGCAAACTATTACAACAATGAACTTCAAACGCATCCGCCACATTTGAGCCGATAACTAACAGAAATCGATTATGGGACACATCATACGCAACGCATTTATTAGTAACTAGCTGATGCCCGCGACTTCGTCCGCGTGGATTGAGGTTTTTTGATTCCCGCGGGAACTCTTTAATTTTCCGGGATAAAAAGTAGCCTATGTCCTTCCCCGGGATATAACCTACCTCTATACCAAATTTCAGCAAAATCGGTTGAAAAGATGGGCCGGGAAAGCGTAGCAGACAGACAGACAGACACACTTTCGCATTTATAATATTAGTATGGATTTTAGATTATCATTAACAGAATTTGGAAAACAAGCAAGTTAAGGCAGAAGGCTTAGGGTCATCCATAAGACGTAATGTCTAGACATCCACTGTTAATTTTAAGTTACCATTCTAAACTATTGAATAAATTTTAAAAAAGCGTCTTATGTCGATGACGCGTCTTACTCTTAACTAGGTCTATAAAAAGCTGTAGATTTTATATTAAGTTATCAAATATCAGTTTTTGTGGGCTCTTCTCAGACCATGTCGCGTTTGGAACCCTCGTAGCATTAGTTTTTATCGTTATCATTAGTTATCAATATCACTTATTTATATTTGAATGGCGTTAAAAAAAATGTACAGACATTGACTTTATTCAAAGTTGTACCAACTTTGAATAAAGTCAATGTCAAAATATGTTTATTAAAAATTAGAACTTACACAGTACAAGTTCAAAGTTCAAAAGTTTTTTATTCAAATAGACTTTTTACAAGTGCTTATGAATAGTCGAATGAATCTACCACTGGTTCGGAATGCCATTCCTACCGAGAAGAACCAGCAAGAAACTCGGCGGTTGCTCTTTTGAAAAAAAATAAATAAATTACAATTTCATTAATTTGTAATTACATACGTAACCGCTGTCCTTAGCATTGCTGGAGCGATTCAATTCCATGCTCCTTTGTTACACTTTATGAACATCAAGTATACAAAGTTTAAGGCGTGATGGTGTTATCTAGTCGTTGACGGTATCTTAAGACTAAAGCTGAATACCTGCCCAGTTCTATTTTTTATTAGCAGCGGTCTACAAACCGAATACCAACTTCTATACCCAGTGATTTACCTAATCCGTATGCTGATAATAATAAATAAGGCACTCAATTCATTCTCTCGTACTTATATAAAGATAGCTTGGCACTTAAGGTGCCAGCAAATGAGCGATCGGCATTAAACTGCTAGCTTCAGAGGACACGGCCGCCAAAAAGTGCAGCCGTCAGCCCTCCGTATTAGCGCTAACGAAGCGGAGGGCGCCCTGTCCCTCCGGCCTCCGCTCGGTCCTCCGTCCTCAGTCCAGCGAGCTGCAATAAGAGGATTCTGCACCCTTCTTTTTTGTAGGGTTCAATTTATAAGACGATAGCGTTCTTAATATGGAATTACCTCTTCGCTTTTTTTAGGGTTGAGTACCTAAAAGGTAGGTTTGCAACCCTTATCGACTATGTCAGTCCGGTTAAATTTAGCATATTCTAGTAGATAACTATTAGTTACAGACTTGTAATTTGTAGCTTTAAATAATGCATACCAGTACCCACGCTTTTTTTTGTTTTCTGCTTCCCTCCACTACAGCCCATTAACGTCCCTCTGCTGGGCACAGCGTCCCAGCAGTGGGACGTTAATGGGCTTAGACCCACCACGCTGCTCCAATGCGGGTTGGCGGGATTTAACGACTATTATCATGTTAGTGATAATAACCGGGACCGACGGCTTAACGTGCTCTCCGAGGCACCGTGGCACGGGGGTGAAACACCGCCAATTTCCTAACTCCGGGCTAGTACTGAGAATTTCCAGTCAGTAAAACCCAATATCAGAAAAACCCAATAGTTTTACTGCTTACTTTGATATAAATTGGAAACGGAATTTGGATGGAATTTGACATTCTAATTGATGCCCGCGATTCCATCCGCCTTGATTTAGATTTACTTAAACTCTTTTATGTTCCGGGCTAGTGAAAAATAGCCTATGTCTGGCTCCAGGATATGAGCTCTCTCTGTGCCGAATTTCGTCAAAATCAGTTTAGTTGTTGAGCGTTAAAAAAGTACCAGATAGACAGACATATTTTACTTATTTTATATATTTATGTATTATATGTAGTATTGTATTTGTGCATTGTTGTTTATGTATTGTTATGTACGAGTAGTTTTTCGTATGCAGATTTATGAAAATTTTGTGCCACCTGCGTTCTCTAATCTTGAGATTGCCTGGAAGAAATCGCTATTTAGCAATAAAGGCCCTATTCTTTTTCTCTATTTTATTTCACGTTTTATTGTTTTTATTTTTCTTGTTTGGTACAAATAAAGAGTTTAATAATAATATTTTTGCATCCCTAATATTGTCCGCTTAGTATAAAAAGTCTGGGTACACCAAGTGGGATAATCATACTAATATTATAAATGCGAAAGTTTGGATGGATGTATGGATGTATGGATGTTTGGATGTATGGATGTTTGTTACTCAATCACGCCCGAACGGCTGAACGGATCTGGATGAGGCACAGAGATAGATTATGGTCTGGAATAGTACATACTACATAGGCTACTTTTTATCCCGGAAAATTAAAGAGTTCCCGCGGGAACCGAAAAACCTCAATCCACGCGGACGAAGTCGCGGGCATCAGCTAGTGTGTACTTATAAAGTTAATTAATTACAATCACTTACTACCAGGGATCTCCTGGTGGCAGTCAAAGGTAACTTGTAGTAGAATATAAAAAGAGCCCAAAACAAAGTGTCATAAAATTATACAGTAAGTAAATATTGTAAAATCCAATTTATTAAAAAAAAAACTGACAAGCAGGAAACAAACCCATCATGACCCATCGCCCTTTTAATTCGATTTTATTAATGGTCTGTATCCCGCCAAAACTCTTTTGACTTAATCTGTACACTTTAAAAGGAAATTGCATTAAATTATAAGTCGGCGAGCGATCACGTTTTGTTTCCCGCCGGCTCCTGGATCCAACGGTTTGCATAAATCCCGCCTCTTAATTAGTGAAATTTCAACTTTTGACAAACTTCCTGGCGCATTAAAGTGAGCGCTATGGTCTTATAATACTGGGAGGTCCCGGTTTCGATTCCTGGCAGGGTCAATTTGGGAATTTATTAGTCTGGTCTGTTGGGAGGCTAGTTACCGCGAAGCGATTAAGGGTTCCGGTACGATGCCGTGTGGAAACCGATTAGGGGTATGGGTTTAATATAACTCCCATACCCCTAACAGGTCAGCCAGCTATATTGCATCATCACTCACCATCAGGTGAGATTGCAGTCAGGCTAAATTGTACTTCTATACTATACTTAATATTATAAATGCGAAAATTTTGATGGATGGATGAATGGATAGATGTTTGTTACTCAATCGCGCCAGAAAGGCTGAACGGATCTGCATGAAATTTGGCACAAAGATAGATTATAGTCTGGAATAACACATAGGCTACTTTTTATCCCAGAAAATTAAAGAGTTCCCACGGGTACCAAAATCAAAGTCGTGGGCATCAGCTAGTATTTTATGATATGACTTATTCAAAGAATCGCAAATATTTAAATAAGTCTACTTGAATGAAGACTTTCAGTTCGAGGCTCAGAAAAGCTTAAGAAAGACTTTGAAATTGTCTTTCCAGTGTGCACAGACCCTTTGCGCCCTTTTTAAGTATGCGCCACGCGTCCTTTTCGCGATTTTTCTTACATCCAATGTAACCTTGATCCTATATAAGATTATGTCATTTTATACTTTGGGAAATTGTCCCGTTATGAACCAAATTTAGATTGGACGATTTAGATAAGAGTGGCCATTTACAATGAAGGTTCCTTTTTATAATTATAGCTTTAAGGCAAGCTTATTTACGTGTTTCTCTTACCTAATTTTAGGTACTGATAACTGCCTTATTGGTCTAGTGGCTAGTTTTTTATTCTTATACAAGTTAGCCCTTGACTGCAATATCACCTGATGGTAAGTGTTGATGCAGTTTAAGATGGTAACGGGCTACCCTGTTAGGGGTATGGCAGTTATATTAAACCCATACCACAGAAAAGGTAATAGTTAATGCCCATACTCCTTAGTCGGTTTCTACACGGCATCGTACCGGAACGCTATAACGCTTGGTAGCACGTCATTGCCAGTAGGAAGGTAACTAGCCACCGCCGACCAGAGAAAATTCAGAAATTATAAATTCCCAAATTGACCCTGCCGGGAATCGAACCCGGGACCTCCCACGTTAAGAGTTCGTGTCCTGGGTTGAACCAAAAGGTTCTTAGATCATGCTGTCAAGTAATTCTCAATAGCAGGATGGAGTTGAGAATCAATAGGAGTCAGTGATTGCAATTGTCACACTGTATAGCTGTCATTTAACCGTATATTACGGTTAAATGATAATTTTATGAGGTGTCTGGATGGATGATTGATGCAAGTTTTACCGTAGTAGTATAATAATTACTAAGTTAAAACTTTTCTGACCCAGCCCCCCAATCATGTAAGAATTGACGATCAAACGTAATGGTTCAGCGTCAAAGTAATATAAACCATAACAGCATTAAGTTAGAGCTCAATTTCTTATACCCATTCTTATACGTTTAGGTATGAACGATACTCTAACGTATAATAATGGATACATGAAATTGAGCTCTAATTCAATGCTATTATGGTTTATATTACTTTGACGCTGAACCATTAAGTTTGATTGACAATTCTTACATGATTGGGGGGCCGGTAGCCAAAATTGGAACAAATTTTTATACCTGTTCCAATTTTGGCGACCGGGCCAGATAAGTTGGTGGGACTATAAATACTACTAAGGTTAAACCCTCCATCCAGCAATTATTCTCAACGTACGTTTCACTCCGACACCGGAGCATCTTCAGGAGATGTTGACTCCACAATGCACGATTGTAAAGACAAAACAAGTAAGCAAGTTGTAAGTTGTCTTTACAATCGTGCATTGTCGAGTCAACATCTCCTGAAGATGCTCCGGTGTCGGAGTGAAACGTACGTTGAGAATAATTTGGAAGATTTATGTGGTGTGGTGAATATTGCAAGCTGCAAGTGCAAGATAGTGTGTAGGACCACATATATTTGCCTATTGTTGCGGATTATAGCAAATTAAATTTCAAGTTCCTTCATAATCATGGACTTCCGCAAAGTAACGCCTGCTTCTATCCAATACCTACTGTTTAATAACAAAATAATAGCTTCTGAAACTAAACTTCAACTAAACTGTTCTGTTTTAAATATCATTAAAAAAACTATCGCTGTCGTTACTATGAACCACTTCTTCATTTACTGTAAAACATATTTTCAACTAAAATGGAAAGCTTTAAAAGCAAAAAAAAAAAAGCATTTTTATCCTCATGTCTCTGTCGGCACTTTTAATAAAACACACCAATTTACGTCGCACTCCCCCATTCACCCCGGTGACTCGATCGCGAAATTCTATTCCGGCGAAAAATGCCTGAACACGAAACAACGTGCAAGTGAAACCAGGGACGAACGTATACCACTTGGCGGCCTTCCAGAGACCTAATTCCAATTGGAATGTGTGGAAATTTTGTATCAATAGTTACTCCAAAATGTTTCCCGTGACTTCGTCCGCACGGATTGTATTTTTTTAATCCACTACAAGTTAGTTTACAAGTTATAAATTCCTAAATTGTCTCTGCCGGGGATCGAACCTAGGACCTCCGCACGTTAAGACAACAGCGCCCAAAACTGCGCCAGGGAGGTCGTGAAATAGCCGTCGATCTATAGCTCTGTTGTGGCGTGATTTTATGCACAAACAAACACACTTTCACATTTATAATATTAGTATCATTTCTTTATCTGAGTTCTGTGTGCGAAGAAATGTGTGAGCAATTTTCTTCTGGAAATAGCAAAAAGCTTTGTGTCAAATTTACTTTTTTGCACACGTTTAAGTATTGAGTCTCCTCAAACACTCCACATGGCAGCAAAACTGTGAGTTACTTAACAAAATAACACAAGGCAAACTGCAAACTTTCAATGTAAGTACGTAACAAATAAAAATGAACATTCAATATTAATATAACAGGAATCTAGTCTGAGAGCTATCTGAGATATATCTCGATACTTCGTGAAAACTATAAAATTTGCCGGTCAAAGTCGCAGGTGGTGTACAAAATTTTAACTACATTTTAATAGACATAGCATGTACCTGATACATACATTTCAATATAGGATGTTGGTAAAAATTTATTATTAAGAAAGTTTCAATTTTCTAATGTGAGTGAATAATAGAATTGTTAGTGTCCTTTCCAAGTGTTATGTTAATATCCATACTAATATTTTAAATGCGAAAGTGTGTCTGTCTGTCTGTCTGCTACGCATTCCCAGCCCATCTTTTCAACTGATTGTGCTGAAATTTAGTATAGAGATAAGTTATATCCCGGGGAATTATTCCGGAAAAAAGGAGTTCCCGCGGGAATCAAAAAACCTTGATCCACACGGACGAAGTCGCGGGCATCATCTAGTTAATAATAATAATATTGCAAGCGATGTTTACAGCTTCAATAAACATTTTTTACTTAGAGCTTTTGAGAAATGCTGCAACACTACTCTATTTATCTCAAAATTCTTCGAACAAACCATCATCTTAACCAATCTATCGTCACTGCACTCTATCTTCTACCGCACCAACAAGTTATTCAATATCAAATATCAGTAAGTCTAAACTAAAAGGCTAGACTTCCTGACAAAGTTGGGCTATAAATTTAATGCCTGAATATATACATGGAAGTTTCCACTGATATAATGTTTGAGAACAAAGTTTTTCGCATAACGAAAGCCTTAAAATGTTGTTCAACAAACTCGTAGTGACGGCGTGGAGCGGGGTTAACGAATATTTAACCAAATTAAATTTGAGTTATAACTTTGTACTGATTCGTAATAAAAAGGGTAATTAAATACTTAATGGTTTTACACACTTTGTATTCGTAGAAGCTTTCCAACTGCTCTACTTTGTGTGGTGGAATTCACTTGGTCTTTCTTTGTTCGTATGCAATTCGTCATTACTGAGAGTCGTCACCTTTTTTTACTCACATAGAATTGGTTTTGTTGTCATCCTGTAGGATTCCAGACCCCCGATTGGGAAAGGAATTCGTAATCGTTTGTCAAACGGATAAATCGACCTGTTTAAGGAGTGCAAGAGGGATGGATGGCCTAGCTGTGACAACGCATATCAGTCGATTGCGACCGTTAAGCAACGTTGACCTAAGTCGGTAACTGGATGGGTGAATTCAGATTTGGTATTTTCGTTCCCTCCGTGCCTCGGAGAGCACTTTAAGCCATCGCTAACATCTGATAAAATAATCGTTACAAAGACTTGAGTTTTAATACCTACTCTTAGTCGAGTCGTATGCGAAAGGACGTGGGAAGTTGGGAACCCACCGCATTATTAATTGATTGATGAACGGATTTTGATGAAATTTGGCACAAAGCTAGATTATAGTCTGGAATAACACATAGGCTACTTTTTATCCCGGAAAATTGAAAATTTCCCGTGGAAATTAAAAAACTTATTCCACGCAGACGAATTCGTGGGCATTATCTAGTAGATCATAAGAGATTATTACCTTAATATGGATCAAGGTAGGAATCCCTCCATAAATGTTTTATATAATCATAACACCATACAGTAAAGTTTACTGTAACTACATGTCGTAGTCTAAATATAATTGTAGTAGCTGTTAGTGTATTTTAATTAAAAGTGTCTCTACCCACAGTTTATTATACCCGAGCGCGTAACGGTCGTTTAGTTAATCTACAACCTCTTGCGAAAGTAATATGGTGTAACATTTCCATGTTTGTTCAGGGGAAACATGAATGGAAAATTGTTTTAATGTTCAACCATTGTTAAGTGATTTTAATTTTTCTTTCTCGTGTTTGCATAATTAAAATTTTATGTGAGAATATTACGTGCAAATGAAATTACCTACAAGTCAAATGTAGAGACATTATTTTTGTAATTTTATATTGTTTACGATGTTGAATATGGTACTTAACACACCTCATTGACCATCATCATTCAAACTCCCAAAAAAATTCAGCGGTTTTTTTTCATCTACTACAAGTTTGCTGTTGACTGCGATCTCATCTGATGGTAAGTGATGATGCAGTCTATGATGGTAGCGGGCTAACCTGTTAGGGGCATGGCATTTATATTAAACCCATACACCTATTCGGTTTCTGCACGGCATCGTACCGGAACGCTTAATCGCTTGGCGGCACGTTCTTGTCGGTAGGGCGGTAACTAGCCACGGCCGAAGGACCCAGGCAAAATCTTTATATTGAAAAGAACTTATGTTCCTAACGAAACCATCCGGCTTAGATAATTATTCACTTTTTTCATTTGGTTATATATCAGATTTCTATACAAGGCTAAAATTTCCCCAGAGTACTGTCTGTAACAAATCATAACAGAGGAATCCTTTAAAAATTCCGTTTATCCCTTTGAGGCAAGACACCCCTTGCAAAAAAAATACCTACTTTTTTTTAATAAACCAAAGAAAGACAGGCCGAACAAAAACAATAGATCAAATCGTCAAGTACGAATGGATTCGGCCCCTATTCCCTATTGTTCAATAGTGAGATATTTTTAATTAAGAAAATCGGACATTGTCACTCGAAGGGAGGGCCGTCAATGATTTTCTTTCCCTTTGTTTCACTCACGGTACTTCGGCTTAAACCAAGGATACTTATTCAAATTCATTTATTTAAAACATGTAGGTGTCTCTTATGTTACGTCATGTTTTGACTCTACCACCGGTTCGGAAAGAAGATTCTGCTGAGAAGAGCCGGCAAGAAACTCGGCAGTTGCTCTTTTTTTTTTTTTGTGAACAATATATATTACATTACGTAGGTACTTAGTTAAGTATGTAAATTAAATACAATAGTGTAAGTTATTATACTGTCCTGTGGGGAGCTTGACCCAGAGTCGGTTGCTTCCATACAACTTTGTCATTAAGAAATTCGTCAATTGTTATAATAGCCCCGACTCAACAAGTGTTCTTTTACGGTTTTTTTAAATTTGTGTACTCATGTCTTACCTCAATTTTTTTTAATTTTTTTTTTTGTGGATTAAGTTTTTGATTTCCGCTGGAACTCCTTGATTTTCCGGGACATAAAGTAGCCTATGTCCTTCCCCGAGATGCAAGCTACCCCTGTACCAAATTTCATCAAAATCAGTAAATCAGATGGGCCGTGAAAGCGTAGCAGACAGAAAGGCGTAACACTTTCACATTTATAATTAACTAGATTATGCCCGCGACTTCGTCCGCGTGGATTAAGGTTTTTTGATTCGCGCGGGAACTCCTTAATTTTCCGGGATAAAAAGTAACCTATGTCCTTCCCCGGGATATAACCTACCTCTATACCAAATTCCAGCAAAATCGGTTGTAAAGATAGGCCGGGAAAGCGTAGCAGACAGATAGACGGACAGACAGACAGACAGACAGACACACTTTCGCATTTATAATATTAGTATGGATATGGAAGTATGGAAGTATGGATATTATAAATGCGAATACTACTACTATACTAATGTATAGTAGTACTGAAATTAAAAACCGTTAAGCTATTCGTATATTATCAGTTAAACTAGTCAGTTTATTTTATCCTAGTCCTTATTATATCAATGGTGCACATTAAAGAAATGAAGTACCTAATGGGGGTATTGTTTACGTTTTAATTGTAGCCCCTTAGTTGATTAAGTCTTTGGCCGGGGATTGTGAAGAATAACCGGCTATGGCGGAACTTTTAAGTGTATTAAAATGTTGGATTAGTCGCGTTTGGAAACAATGGACCCACGATTCTTTTGTCCCGTTTTATTTTTCATGCTCTATATTATCATTGCTTGAAAAATGCCCTATTTTAGCATTGGCCTTATATTCGAGAGTATAAAACTAAATTATTACCTAATTAGTTTATTCGCCTGGATTAAGGTTTTTAAAGAATCCATTGGAATTGCCCAAAATCCTGGGGTCCTAAAATCTTACTGGGGAAATCTACATCACAGGGTGTATCTGCAAACTACACGCTAGATTTCTACCTATTTGCATCAAGCGTTTGTAGTATAAATCATCCGTCATCAAAGTTATTAAAGAAACCATATTTTTCGATTAAAAAATTACCATTTTTGTTCAGATGAAAATCCATACTTCCATACTAATATTCTAAATGCGAAAGTGTGTCTGTCTATCTGCTACGCTTTCCCGGCTCATCTTTTCAACGAATTTTGCTGAAGAGGTATGGTTATATCCCGGGGAAGGACATAGGCTACTTTTTATCCCGGAAAATTAAGGAGTTCCCGCGGGAATCAAAAAACCTTAATCCACGCGGACGAAGTCGCGGGCATCATCTAGTATAACATAAGGAAGAATTTGATGTCAATAAAGCTAAGCAAAAGTTACGTAGTCTTTTGAATAGTTGGGGTGGGGGGTAACTACGAGTACACTATAGAAACTGGATAAAGCTCAAAACAAAATGTCTGTGCGGTGCGAAACGTTCACATTGGAGTGGACGACGTTTTTTCCTGTCGTACTAGTATACAGCGCTATATAAAAGTGAATAACGTGATATTTCGTCATAAACTTATATTACTAGCGTATTTCGTCCGCAGTTTATCTGTTAAACTTTAGACTTGTGTGATTTTCTTATCTTGTCTCTCACATTTAATGAAAAAAAAAACAATAAGGACGAACTTAATGTCCGAAAAGGACTGCAAGGAATGCAAAATTTCAACTAAATTACGCGTTGTCGCAGCGAAGGCACTAAATTGGAAAATTCCCGAACTGCCCGGGCTGGGTGTCATTGATTCCCTGCGACAATGGCCGGGAAAGCACTAATCTTTTCATTAAAAGGCGATTATTCGCTGCACGAGCCGCTGCACTAATAGGAATATAGAAATGCAATAATATACCTACAGTTTGATAGCACCTTAGCAGGAGGGCATAAGAACTAGTTTTGTTCGGCTCAGGATAATGGGTAGGATGGCAAAACCAGCCCTCTACAATATGCCACGCTGCGCATCTCTGATGCTATAGTTCAAGCACTGTAAAACGATTTAATCGATGTATTTAATCTTAAACTAAGCCCTATAGCTATAGACTGTTTCTGAGGCAGTTGTGGGCACTTTTTTAGTTATTTAAAATATTAATGTACCTACTCTAACTACTTATAACTAATTTATTCAGTAATAATTCCTTCAATAATTTTATATTAGTAGTGGTTTTAATGGAAGTAGCTGATTCTTGAGCCAAATTAAATTAGTTTCAAAATTTTTAATTTAGCCAACAAAATATCATGCAAGTACTTTTATTTTTAAAAGTGTAAGTACAGTTACGGAATTATACGTAAGGACCTGGGAACCCACCGCATTATGATTCCAAGAATTCCCTGCCATGTGATTGGTATGGCATCACAACCCTTAGCAATGAGGAATACGACGCAGAGAAAGAGAAGTAGGTACAGTTACCCAGTTCAAATGTTTAATCGACTCTTGGTCAATTGTTTGGACAAGTTTGGTCAAATTTTGTATTTGATATCTTTTAATTGTACCATGTTTCAAGCAAATAAACGATTTATTTATTATTTATTTGGTTTTGACTTTTAATTGTGTACATGCGCAACATAAGCTCTTTGTTTAAATGCCCCTAGTAAATTGTCGTCTAGCTCTCATCCTATACGCCACATGGCGCATCTCGGGCGGTATGCAATGACATTTCGATTTGAATTCTTGTTGCGAACGGAAATGTTATTAAAAAAAGTTTTTTATCCGCCAGTGTGACGCACGAGCGGGCGCGTCCGTGACGAGTGACGAGAGGACGAGGACTTGTTGATTGTGTTGTCACGGCATGTGACGTGACGTCACGTTAGGCCTGGCGCACATTTGCCATTACTTTCTTGGAGACTGAAGGACTAGAGATTGTGCTTATATTTTTCAGATGTGGAGTATACCTTCAACAATTAGTGAAGCTGACTTCTTAAAAAATCACATCTTCTGAAAATCCTTCCTTAGTAATTGGGGTTTACATAGAAAGCTTACATGCTTAAAAGGTTATCAACGTAATTAACTATATTTGTATGGGCTGTAATGAGGCAATAATTCCCACTGTACTACTACGCGGTCAGTGACAATCAGCGGTCCTCGTTGTGCCGTTATTGATGAGAAATTGCCGCCACGTGGCAGACTACATAAACTAAGAGCTGTTACAAGTTCATTTTACCCATTTACACGAGGCCCTGTAATAAGTACAAATTTATAAAGAGTAAGTGTGCGTCTGTCCATCTGTCTGCCTTTTCGTAGCCCATTCATAAAACCGATTTGGATTAAATTTGGTACAGGGATTTGACACTGGGTTTGGTCTCTTTCAGAGTCTATTGGTAGCAAAGACAGCTTATGAGGTCTAGTGACTAAACCAAATAGACTAACTATATTAATTTGTAAGTAGCAAATAGATAAAAATATTAATATGTATATTCATTATTTGATACATAGTAGTTACCAGCTTTTTATTATATTTCTCTGTGAAGGATCTTTGTGTCAAGTCTTTTTGTTAATTAAAGTATTACTTATACCTTTTGCGAAGAATTTCCCTGCTTACATGATCGAGTACCAACTTCGTTCCTTTAATGTATAAAAAAATAAGGGTAAAAATAAGGTAATAAATAGCTCCATTCTCAATCCTCATTCCCCGTTTATTTTTAAAACCTTACAAGATCAGAGGCAAAGACCATTATTCGCTAAGCCACGTCAAAACAACTGTCGAAGTCCTCAGCGCAATGACGTCACTTGAACGTGCACGCTGAAGAAGATAATTACAGCTCCTCGACTATACCCCGCGAGGGGCGAGAGGGCCCTCCAAGTCATAACAGAGGTGTGCGACTGTGACCACTTTTACCCCGCGCTCCCCTCTAGCGGGTGTACGTTTGAAAAGATATTAAATCGGGACAAGCATCTATCTCTCTTTTTTATTTTTATCCACTATAAATTAGCCCTTGACTGCGATCTCACCTGATGGTAAGTGATCATGCAGTCTAAGATGGTAGCGGGCTAACCTGTTAGGGGCATGGCAGTTATATTAAACCCATCCCCCTATACGGTTTCTACACGGTATTGTACCGGAACGCTAAATCGCTTGGCGACACGTCTTTACCGGTAGGGTGGTAACTAGCCACGGCCGAAGCCTCCCACCAGGCCAGCAGCAGGCTCTCTCTCTCTCTCTCTGCGTCGTATACTCTGTGTGTCAATACTTATATTATAAATGCGAAAGTTTGGATGGCTGTTTGTGTTTCAATCACGCCGAATCTGAATCAGGATGAAATTTGGCACAGAGATATTATAGTCTGGAATAACACATAGGTTACTTTTTATGCCGGAAATTTAAAGAGTGCCCGCGGTAACTAAAAAAGCCTCAATCCACGCGGATGAAGCCACGGGCATCAGCTAGTAGTAATTTAAACTCTTTTTTTAACATTGTGGATAAGTATAACCTGGTCATATTTCTGGGTCTTGTTTCATTTTTTTTTCATCATTTCAAACCATTTTTTTTCAGCTCTGGCTTTCGATTTTGAGCAGGTACATTAAAATTATTGAAATATTAGGGTGATATAGCTAATGGACGAATTGCAATATTTAACGAAAGTAGCGCATGCAATACTTTTCATCCTGACGAACACAGAACAGTTGAGCAAAAACAGAAAGGAACAGTTTGAAGTAACATACTGTCACGCTAAGTTACTCGATATAA
This sequence comes from Erebia ligea, assembly GCA_917051295.2. Lineage (NCBI taxonomy): Eukaryota > Metazoa > Arthropoda > Insecta > Lepidoptera > Nymphalidae > Erebia > Erebia ligea. The sequence goes on along the minus strand of OU785238.1, from coordinate 15,944,711 downwards.
AGACCTGAATGAAAACCGATTTAGATCTAACTCTAGCAGTTCAAGAAACAGATTTTAATCTAAATCAGCCGACATAGAATTTTGTGTACCGATCGAGATTAAACTTTACCGGTGCAAGAATATCGAGTTAGATTTCGATCTAAAGCAGCTGCTTTACCTAATTTTAACACGAAACCCGGAGCAAAGAGTCCTATCATAAAATGAAATGAAATAAAATCATTTATGTAAAGTGAAATGAAATAAAATCATAATTTTATTTGCAGGAAACATTGTCCTAGGACGTATCTACCAAAGCTCGGTTGGATGGTCACTCTACAATGACTTCATACTTGCTATTTGTAATTTCTGTTTGATTTATTTACCGTATTATTGCGTGTTTTGGCATTCCGAACCAGTGGTAGATTCATTCGACTATTCATAAGCACTTGTAAAAAGTCTATTTGAATAAAACACTTTTGAATTTTGAATTTTTTTGAATTTTGTATTTTGTCACAAAGTCATGTTGCAGCCATAATACCTCAATGGTTGCAGCTAATCAAACAAAGGGTATCAACGTGTAAATTGCCTATGACAAATACCGTAATGTTAAAATGTCATTGTGTTTACGTTTTAAACTCAAATCGTTTTTATAGCCTGACTAAAAAATTTAAAAATCTTTTTTTCTTTTCAATTTTCTTTACTGTTTCTATAAAATAGTTTAGTAGTTAAAAGATATTACGTGGCTGATTTCGTTGTGTTCAATTTTATCTTTCTCCATTATATTCCTTAGGCTCCCAAATCCTTACGCATTTAAATGATCTAGCCCCACTACATAGGCGCGGCGCGGTGCGGCACTTATCGGCAAATATTCATTGTATGAGGTTGTATGGAGCTGGGCCCACTTAAGCGACGCGGCACGGATATGCACTGCGCGACGCGGCCCAGTATAAACTCATACAAATAATATTTGCCGCTCCGTAAATCTCAAGTGGGACTAGACCTTTAGGCGAGGCGCCTGCATTTCAAGTGCATTCTAAAAGAAAAACCATAAAATATCGAAAAATTTCTACGTGAGACTTATTTCCAGCAGTGGAGGTCCACAAATTGAAGGACGGAAGGATCGCCTTCCGTCCGTAATTATCGAATTATGTTAATATACTGACCTCAGATAAACAAGTTGAACTACAGATAACTTGAACTATTGTGCACTAAGTGTAAGTTTAGTTTAAGCACGTAACAGCTCAATTTAGGTCCAACGGCCACTTTGTAGTTGGGTATAGTGTTTAATGGAGACTTAGATAGGTCTCGCACGAGTGAATTAGTGGATTTCACAAATACTGGGGACAAGGGATAGAATTGCAGCGGCGAAAAATTAGAGAGATAAATAAATAAATAGATAGATAAACCTTCGATTGCACGTCATCTAAGAAAGAAACAATACAAAAAGTTATAAAGTTTACACAGAAAGATGCAAAGGCGGTCTTATTGCTAAAGCTATCTCTTCAAAACAACCTTTGGGGAGGGGAGAAAAAGGAGCTTAATTTGCTTTTTTTTCTAATCCACTACTAATTAGCCCTTAGTTATAATTAGTATAGTCAGTTTCTACTCGGAATCTTAGCGGAACGCTAAATCGGCGGTGATACGTCTTTGTTGGTAGGGTAGTTGTCGAAAATGGCTAGTTAGCCACGGCCGAAGCCTCCCACCAGACCAGGCCAGAAAACTTCGTAAATTATAATTTTACTAGCTGATGCCCGCAACTTCGTCCGCGTGGTTTAAGTTTTTTTGATTCCCGCGGGAACTCCTTAATTTTCCGGGATAAAAAGTAGCCTATGTCACTCTCCAGGTCCTCAACTATACCCATACCAAAAATCACGTTGATCCGTTGCTCCGTTGCGGCGTGATTAAAGGACAAACCAACAAACCAATAAACCAACAAACCAACACATTTTCGCATTAATAATATTAGTATGATACCACGATTCTTCCTGCACGAAACTAAATTAATAAAATAAATAATTTAATCGCCTTTCACTCAATACTTGGACCGCGCATTAACTATTAAATTACCGTCAAAGCGGAGTCAACAACTCGCCTAAGTCAGGTCTCAAGTAGCTTGAGGTAGTTTCGGCGATAAACTAGTCATATGTACCAAGTAACTAACTACTGATCTTGGATCGTTCTGGTTAAATATTAAGCTGTATGGTTTAAACGTTGTCGTCTAACTTCAGCTGAAATCCTAGTTGTAAACGGTAAAGTTAGCTACTCATTTTACCGTGTATGACGGCGAAAAAGCACTCAAGTCAGTTCATTCTTTTAGGACCTACGATGCCACAAACAGATACAGAAATACACTGATAATAATGCCGTCCTTGCGGCCGAATTTCGGTCACGGCCGCCAATCTCCACAGAGATTAGCCATTTGTGCGTGAGATATTAAACTCAAACCCAAACTCATTTTTTTATTCAATTAAACTTATTACAAGTGCTTTTGAATCGTCGAGTGAATCTACCACCGCTTCGGAATGCCATTCCTACTGAGAAGAACCAGCAAGAAACTCGGTGGTTGCTCTTTTTAGAGTGCACAAGTGTGTCCACAAACACAGATGCACTCTCTATTCCCTTACTCTCATAGCCCGATGGGACGGAAAATCCGACAAGACCGGGACCGGCGCAGAATCGACGCCTTTACGGGTACGTGCTCTTCGAGGCACAGGACCAAGAAAACACGCGAACTAAGTCGCGGCCGTCAGCTAGTATCTAAGTTAATATATAATAGTCAAACGCAGATCCCAACTTTTTTGTACTTACACCTACTTGCTATGTGCTTGAATAGAGATTATACATTTTGTGTTAGTCTAAAGAACGCTGCTCTAAGAAAAAAGTTTTTAAAAACTAACGCTATCGCTTTTATATTATGAGTTTTCGAAACTATCCGCTTTAGTTATAAAAGATGTTCCAAAACAAACGAGCGGTTAAAAAATCAAATTACAAAAACAGAGCGGAAAGCCTAAAGCGCTCCAAGTTGCAAAGAAGATAAAAACTTGTTAAGTTTTAAGCTTTATGCAAGAACTAAGTTCGGGACTATAAAGACGGTCTTTGATAATATGCTTTATGCTTTATGAGCGTAAGTTCTTGAGTTAACACCCAATAAACGACTAAGTAGCTACCTATAGAACATAAATTGGCATACTTTCTCAGTCTGAAAGCACGTGCTTTGTAAAAAGCCGGCGATTGAAAGAAAGAAAAATAGAAAGAAAATGTTTTTTTATTTGATCACTACATGGAGTTACTCTCTCTTATGAGAATGGAGGTCTGAGCCCAGCAGTGGGACGTTAATGGGCTGTAGTGGTGGTGGTGGTGGTGGGATGGAGTTTAAGACTATTTATAATAAATGTTAAGTAGATATAGTGATATGTGACTAAATAAAGGTTTCCATCTCAGCATCATGATGGATGAGGAAACCTTAATTATAAGTGAAGTCACGGACGGAACTATATTCTAATATATATCGGCAATTGGCTGAATGGTGTCGATGGTGAAAAATTGATGCCACAAATTCTTAGGCTTGAAACATGCTTAAAACATATTTAAAATTTTCTTTTCAATTTTTTTTAGGCCCCCAGGAACCAAGGCTCAAATCAGACAATTAATGTTTTGCTACATAAAATGTTATACGGATCGATGCGTATTAATCATTTTTGATCGCTCGTTTAAGTTCAAAAGAAAAATTGCACCAGTCCGAGGTAAACTCCGTTGAAAATACCGAAAACCCGAAGTTTCCAATCAAGCAATAATTGTGAATAAAAAAGAGCACCCGACATCCAATATGTCAGACTGAGAAATAAGCGTTTACGATTGGCACCATAACTGCGAGCGTTTAATTTTGATTGGCCGCCGGCCCACGAAAATGGACGCCATATTTCATCTTCCAATAGGGTTATGTTATAATTTTTTTTGGTCGATACTACGTTTTGTCATAGATATCAAAATGGTTATCACAAAAACGAGAAATGCTATTTCATATATTTATGCATTCGGGTAGAATATTTATGTTTAATGGCAAAGGGTAAAATTCGGTTAGATAAACATTATGTACAATACCGGGCTGTTTTTGGCATTGTGTGAAATAGTTTTACTTAAATATTAATAAACCGAAGGGAAAGCTCGAAAAATAAAAAAAGTACTTACCTACTTTGTTTGCACCATGTTCAATAAGTACACGAAAAATCGCAATCAAATAATAAATTTTAAACTAAGTAGGCAAAGTTATTGTACCCTGTACTAACATCCAAATGTACCTACTAGATAGCAAGATAAGACGTCGAGAATAAAAGACAATTATAAATTAATGTACACCTATCATTTAGATGCTTTATATTTTCATACCAACAATACATTAAGCGATCCAAATAATTATTTCAGTCCATCCAAACCAGATTAATTTTTATTTTACATGTTTTTTGAGTGATGAAAAATACACAGTAAAAGGTTTACAAAAAAAATTACACGTGTAAACCGTAAGTGTGGTAGAACGATAGACAGTTGTAAATGAGCATAGACGGGCGTTTTCCAAGACACAAAAATAAAAACCGCTACTGCAGATACATTGATACTTACTGGTGAAATTCACCCTGCTACACTGCTGCTGCTTACTTTAGAAGCATCTATACTTCTACTTACTTACTTGTGATGATATACTGATGGAATCTAAACGACTAAGTGTACTGAACTAGTTTTCACACTCACCTGAAACAAAGAAAAAACAATATTACTGTTTATACTTGCATAATTGAAAAAATAATAATTGGCAGTCATAGGGACTGCCCGTAGAAGTGAAAACGAATATATACTATAAAATATTATTATTATTTGCAGCCTGTTGTGTCCTAATGTTGGGCAAAGGCCTCCCTTTCCTCCTTCCATTTATCTCGGTCCATAGATGTTTGGGGCCAGTCCTCCATAAAGGCACCGAGTTCGTCGCGCCAGCGGTGCCTCGGCCTTCCTCGACGTCTTTTTGAGTTTGGTGGCACCCAGTGTAATGTAGCCTTTGCCCACAAGTCGTCGGACATGCGCATCACATGTCCGGCCCAGTCCCACTTCAGCTTTGCCGCTTTGTCTCCAACATCTGTGATTCTTGTCGTGGAGCGCAGTGTGGTGTTTTTAACGTGATCAGTCCGTTTTATTCCTAGAATACTGCGCTCCATTGCTCTCTGGCAAACTCCGAGTGTGGACTTTTGATGATTCGTCAAAGACCAAGTCTGGGCACCGTAAGTGAGGATGGGGAGAATGCACATATCCATGAGTCTACGTTTTAAAGCTAATGAAAGGTTTCCTTTCATCAAGTCTTTCATAGCCCAATAGCTCTTCCAAGCGTTTTCGGTGCGTCTTGCAACTTCTTTATCTTGTCTCGCCTGGAAAGAAACTGTTTGGCCTAAGTATATATACTCATGAACATATTCAATCTCCACACCTGCTACTTCTAGCTTGCGCTCCGTGCTATTTGTCATGAGCTTAGTCTTCGACATATTCATCTCAAGTCCGACCTCTACGCTTACCTCATTGAGCTCAGTAATCATAGTGCCCAACTCAGATGCAGATGAAGCAAAAAGGATGATGTCGTCAGCGAACCGAAGGTTGGAAAGCCTTTTATTACGTTACAAAAACGCGCGTCCAACCCGCCCGTCTGCGCCGTCTGCCACGCGTGCCACAGTGCAGCATCCCCGTCTGTTTTGCCACTCGCAATTAAAACGGCTGAGTGGTAGATTGTCGCGAGGAAGAAATGGTTTTTTTGTTGTTGTAATATAAAGTCTCTATAAAGCACTCTTATACCACCATCATCTGTAGGTACAGCATACATAGCTCAGCTTTCATTAGCTCATGGTATCTGGGATTTTTTGGAGACACCCTATTTTATTGAAGTGAAAACTTCTACTTCATGTGGATTAGCGTCACGAACACCGACACCGTCACCGACATGCTCGCGTTGTTACGAAGACAAAAGGTCTTAAATATAAATATACTACGTTCATAATTAAACTTTAATGCCATAGTTTTAAGGTTATTGTTTTAATTTTTTTTTTTCAAATTTTAATACTTAAATTCTAAGTTATAAGTTTTGACTTCTATCCCGCCTGCCTATTTTTTATTACCTAGACTTCGTCCGCGTGGACTAGGTTTTTTTTCTAGGTTTAATTCAAGCAAGAACTCCGAATTTTCCGGGATAAAAGTAGCCTATATCACTCTCCAGGTCTTCAACTATAACCATGCAAAAATCCACGCCGATCCGTTGCTCTGAGTGTTGTGATTGAAGGACAAACAAACACACTTTCGCATTTATAATATTAGGGAGACGTATGATGTTTACGAATATTGCCGCGGGAACCAAAATACCTCAATCCGCGCGGACGAAGTCGCGGGCATCAGCTAGTTTATTATAATAACAACACCAAAATGGGACCCCTGATTAGGCCTTTTGTGGCTCTATGAAGCGACAATGCGCGATTTGGTGATTGTGACAATAATATTCATTATTTAGATTATAGAGACTGGGAATATTGTGAATATTACACAATTATAGGCATTGTACTCTCTTGTTCATAGACCGTCCCACACTGTTATGGGATGGGCATAATTATTATGACTGTTTCTAGTTTAATTTTAATGTTGCAACGGTATTTCAGGGGTTTTCAATTACGGAGTATTGTATGTATAACGTAGTTTTTCACTACAAGATTATCCCTTCAGCTCGTAGTAGGTAGCGGGCTAACCTGGGCTATGGCCACCACCACCACAACAGCCCATTAACACGTCCCACTGCTGGGCACAGGCCTCCACACTCATAGGAGAGAGGGAATTAGAGCTTAGACCCACCACGCTGCTGCTGACGACTATTATCATGTGATAAGGTTACATTAAATTAATATCGGGCTAAAATTTGGCATACAGATGGCTTTTAAACCATGGGCATACGCTTTTTTTTTATCCACTACAAGTTAGCCCTTGACTGCGATCTCACCTGATGGTAAGTGATGATGCAGTCTAAGATGGTAGAGCGGGCTAACCTGTTAGGGGCATGGCAGTTATATTAAACCCATACCCCTATTCGGTGTCTACACGGCATCGTACCGCAACGCTAAATCGCTTGGCGGCACGTCTTTGCCGGTAGGGTGGTAACTAGCCACGGCCGAAGCCTCCCACCAGGCAAGGCTAAGAAAGGTTTTCTGAAAATTCAATCCTTAAGTGGTGAAATTTGTATGAAAATCGAACTCAACTTAAGCGAAGCTGCAGGCAAAAGCTAGTGAGAAATAAGCAGAAAAGTAGTAACGCAGCTCCCTCTCAGGTCGGTTAAAAGAAATTGATATTCCATTCACGCTTCTTGGACTCCCACAATGTCACCAATAACGAGCAGGGTGCAGCGGACTGCATCCCCCTCGTGACGTAATCGTTGCTTGATTGAAATTACTAGTTCTAATCATCGCTACAGTGATTGTGTCGTAATTATAGGGCCTACATTCTATGACATTATTTTGACGACCTCCGTGGCGCAGTGTTGAGCGCTGTTGCCTTAACGTGCGGAGGTCCCGAGTTCGATCCCCGGCGGCGGTTGGAAATTTATAATTTCTGAATTTTCTCTGGTCTGGCCTGGTGGGAGGCTTCGGCCGTGGCTAGTTACCACCCTACCAGTAAAGATGTGCCGCCTTTACAAGTACTTTTGAATCGTCAAGTGAATCTACCACTGGTTCTGAATGACATTCCTACCGAGAAGAACCAGCAAGAAACTCGGTGATTGCTCTTTTTAAATAATTCATTTACAATTATTATATCAATGTGTACATAAGTAACCGCTATCCTTAGCATTGCTGGAGCGATCAAATCCAGGCTCCTCTATCATTTACATAATCTTCAACAGTATAATAAGCTTTTTTCAGGAGCATTATTTTAGTGGATTTCTTAAATTTGTGTATAGGCAAGCTTAAAATAGGCTGTGGAATTTTGTTACAAAAAAGAATGCTCATTCCCATTCTCCAGCTTTAATTGCACTTGCCCTTACCACTGAGCCATAGGGGTGTTTCCAAAATAAAAGCTACGACGCGGTGAGTTACGAGCTAAGTGCAGCGCAGTTCAAGAAGTCAAAGACCATCCTAAGTCGCGGTTGGCGCGCCGCCAGCGCTTATACGCGCTCTGAATCTTTAAACACTACTACAATGAGCCGCAATGGACACGAAGAATTTTATAAATGTCGTGTCCAAAAAACTGATCCACGCCTCTGGTGACCAAAGAGCTGGCGCTTATTTAGCCCAACGGCTTAGCCTTGCCATTCAACGTGGTAATAGCGCCAGTGGTTTGGGCACCATGCCCATTAACGATCACTTGGACGGTGTGTATTTTTTGTAAATATAATTAGTTTTTAATTTAGATTTTAATTTATTTCTTAGTTTTGCAATTCACATTATCATTTTGATCCTGTACTTGAATAGTTAACTGGCCGCAATGGATAGAGCTGGGTTCAATGTATATCTCACCATTCAAATATATTTTTGAAGTGAAAACTTCTTCAGCCGCGTTGAGCTCTTTTTGGTAGGGGGTAAATTTGTGAATTCGCGTGACCGATATGCTCGCGAACAGCGACATGCTCGCGAACACCGACATGCTCGCTTTGTTACGAAGACAAATGGTCTTAAATATTACTTTAATGCCTTAGTGTTAAGCTTTATATTTTAATTATTTTAAATTATTTATTAGTAGATGATTCCCGCGATTTCGTACGCGTGCATCATTAGATTTTTTTGATTCCCGCGGGAACTCTTTAATTTTCCGGGACGATGTAAGTAGTGTATGTCCTTCCCCGGGATATTACCTACCTCTATACCAAATTTCAGCAAAATCGGTTGAAAAGATGGGCCGGGAAAGCGTAGCAGACAGACAGGCAGACAGACAGACACACTTTCGCATTTATAATATTAGTATGGATTAAAAAAAAAGATCATTTTAAATATTCGTTTTCACTTCTAGCGGCAGTCCCTATGACTGCCAATTTTTTTAAATTTATTGAGAACGCTTGGCTACAATCAAACTTGCTGGCAATTGGTGATGCAGCATAAGCTAGCCTAGGACCTCAGGTGCGCTAGTTTAGAAAATACGCTTGTCTAGATGATTTCGCGTTCCGGTAAGATAGGTAACTAACTAGCCATGACCTAATACTCCCACTAGACCAGAGAAAATTTAGAAATTATAAATTCACCCTGCCCAAGATCGAACCTGAGGCTTCTTACTTATAAGACGCTGAACGCATTTTGTCTATGGTAAGGTATTGGAATTATACTGTTTTAAGAGGTTTTTTTTAATCCACTACAAGTTAGCCCTTGACTGCGATCTCACCTGATGGTAAGTAATGATGCAGTCTAAGATGGTAGCCGGCTAACCTATTAGGGGCATGGCAGTTATATTAAACCCTATTCGGTTTCTACACAGTATCGTACTGGAACGCTAAATCGCTTGGCGGCACGTCTTTGCCGGTATAGCATCATACCGGCAAAGACGTGCCGCCAAGCGATAACTAGCCACGGCCGAAGCCTCCCACCAGGCCAGACCGGGGAAAATTCAAAAATTATAAATTTCCAAATTGACCCTGCCGGGGATCGAACCCGGAACCTCCGCACGTTAAGACAACAGCGCTCAACACTGCGCCACGGAGATCGTCAACAGGGGATCAGGAGGGTAGTAACCCCCCTGATCTAAAATTCCGGAGTTGTAGGTCTTTAACCCCTCCCACCAAACCAGACCACGGCTAATGTGTACTTTAGCTTATAGAAAATAACGGCCCGTGGCATCCTCACCGCATACTGTATTAATATAACCTCCACGTTCCACTAATTACATTGTTTCTACTACACAATTTTCAATTATCGCTTCTGCACTACATTTTTCATTATTACACACCCGGTTCACACGAGGGATTACGTGTGTGTGTGTGTGTGTATGTGTATGTTACAGTCCATAATCTTCCGTCCAAAACTACTTTTTAACCGACTACCAAAAAGGAGCAGGTTTTCAATTCGGTACGTATGTTTTTTTTATTGTATGTAAACTCGCCGATTTCTTCGACATTTATTATCCGAATTTGATTTTTTTTTCAGTGACTAGTAACTACAAAGAACAGTCTGAAGTTATTTTCAATAAAGATGCTAGTTGCCTCTTTACTGAAAACTAGCTGATGCCCGTCGACTTCGTCCGCGTGGTTTAAGTTTTTTTTTATTCTCGCGGAAACTCCTTACTTTCCGGGATAAAAAGTAGCCTGTGTCTCCTAGGACCTCAACTATACCAATGCCAAAAATCACGTTGATCCGTTACTCCGTTGCGGCGTGATTGAAGGACAAACCAACAAACAAACACACTAATATTATAAATTCGATTACTGATTGACTAAAAATTCCTACTAAAATTCCTGTCAAAACTCATTGCCGGAATAAATCATCATCATTTATGATTAGGTCGAATTTAGCTAGGAAAGAAAGGAAATCGAAGCACCCCAGATATTTTTTTAGTCAAATCTATATTTTATTGACATTTACAGTCGAAAGCGCTTAAGGTTGATTTTTTTTCAGTTAATTGTAGTTTTGACTGGATCTAAGATTTGACTGTAACTAGTATAGAATACTCCCCCATTGCATTACAGGAGAACTGCATCCAATGCGGCCATTTATTTTTATTTGCTTAATCGGATTTAAAGAAAAACTGTTTTGCATCCAATATACACGAATGTGCACACGAAAGTGATCTTTATTGTCCCTTGTTTATATACCTACTTGTACTGAATGAGCTTTTTTAACAAGGTTCTTTATCTACAATTCTTTTGGGATTTTTCAATGGAATTCAATGATTTTTATTGGAATTATTTAAGTTGCAAAAATAGTTATTGATTAGGATTTCTGTAGGTACCAAATTTTCAGAAACTGACTGACTGATAATAGTTTATCATCATAACATAGGTAGCGCAAATCATTGGATCTATAAAAATTGAGAATTTAGGAATAAAATACACTAGAACAACGACATTTTGTCTTATCGCTCTAGTATCTCATACAATAAAAAGAAAACCCTTTGTTTTCTTTTTGTCGTATTTGTCTGCCCGACAATTTTTCTTTGACCATAGTGAATTTTCGCTCTTAAGTATAAGTTTTTATTTTATTTTGAAATGCATAGATTTTAACTATAATTAGACACGCATGATAAACAATTTTAAGAATTTTTTCCCGAAGAAAGCGGAAATGAGTCTTTCAAAATAACTTCGAATAGGTGTTTTAAACTAAGTTAATAGATGTTTATCAACACAAGCTTAAACTAGTGCAAAATACGAGCTTACTCCGTGTTTCCTTGACGGTGTACGGTACGGAATAGGTAATGGTAGGTACGGTGCAGAGTACGTGCGAGTAAGGAAGCTCGTTAGTACAGTTTGCGCTTAATATAAACACAGGGGAGAACGTCTTATGAGAGAGATTTTGAAAATATTTTCCTTTACACCTTAAATGCAAAGAACATCTTTTTTGCTAGTAGTTATTCAAACTCAACTTAAAAATGTATTCTAATGAGTTATTTTTTAATTCTCAAAATAAAGAAAGATTAAAGTGATCCTTAAAAGCTCACGTTATTTGTCCTTGTACGTGTGTTTTTAAATCCAGTGGAAACTATTTAGTTGATTTTCCAGAATTAAAGGAAAGCTATGTTCGTCTCCGTGATAGATTCGTATTATAACGATTCAAAAGCGCTTGTAAAAGCTTATTTGAATAAAAAACATTTGAATTTTGAATTTTGATAAAATCTTTCTCTGCACTAAGCTCCAAAATAAAAAAGCCCTAAATATGTACTCGTACCTACACACATATCTACACCAGATAGACATACTTTCACATTTATAATATTACTATGGCCTATGCCTACTCTACTTTTTTCTGAAAAGCCAAAATTTTCCCGGCCCCAAAAGAACAAAACTCATCCAAAGCCCAGCTCTATCATAACATTTTAAAAAAACCTTTGAACTTCAACTCAAAAATCTCTTAAAAAGAGACACGGATAGATAACGCCCATAAGCGCAAACGAGATGACAAATACATTACAAATGCCCAATCGACTTTAGTATAAAAATTCGAGCAGCCGCCGCGAAATCAAACGCCATTGTGATTCTAACCGGGGTAATTTCCACCCCCGTACAACAGGAATCCATTATACCAGCCCGTCTGTTTTGCCGGACCGTCTAAGCGGACAAGAAACACCGCAATTTTATGAGGCTGCAATTTTCTAAAAGTATAGGTAACTAACAACAACACACAGGTAACAGGTGTACTGTCTTGTTGTACATCCGATCCGCTGGTAAAACCAATTCTAGCCTCGGTTTGAAAAGCTGATTCTACTGGAAAGAGCCGGCAAGAAACTGACTCTAAAAGCTGATTAAAAATAATCAAACAAAGAGAGAGAGCGCTTCAAGTGTTATTGTAACAGCCAGACTCTACGCGGGATAGTTTACAGTGTCACGTCAAGGGTGTGTCGTCTAAGGGCATATCCGGTTAAATAATCGGGCAGGCAAAATACTAGTATAATGGGAATGCGCTCTAACCGGGACATTTCCATTTATATGAAGGAATCATTCAACTTGCGACGGCCTAACGCTCCCTTAGAAAAGTTTTCGATTATCACGGAGCAAGATTCAATACTTACTTACTTTGCTTGTCAGTTGTAAATTTTAGCAATACAAATTCAAATTTACGAAATCTTGATGTTTCCTGGAAAATCTTTGATCTTTTTCATATTTTTTTATGGCCTTACTTGTTGGCCCTGTAAAATTTATGAGTCTAATCCATTCGTCTACATTTTGAACCCGTGGTGAACTCATTTTCATCATCAACTCGATGGCCGTTGAAGCCGAAAAGTTCTAGAGTAGAGATCGCGTAGGCGTAAGCGTAGTGTGGGGGACCTTTAGAAGGTAGGGTGGCAACAAGCCACGGCCGAAGCCTCCCTCGGCCAGACCAGGGAAAATTCAAAAATTATACATTCCCAAATTGACTTTGCCGGGAATCGAACCAGGGACCTCCCACGTAAGGACAACAGCGCTCAACAATGCGCCAGGGAGGTCGTCAAAAAGTCCTGAAAATTCCAAAAGTAAGCACGATGCATCGCCAAGGTCTCCGAACCCCTGAGAAAAGTTGAAGCCTTTAAGAACTAGACTGGCATGTTTCTCGGATCACATTATGCTCTCGCATAGGTAGAACAAAAGTCTAAGTAAAAAGGTTATATTCGTTCAGAGACCTGCTTCCGAGTAATTGAAACTTCGCAAGTAGCACACAAAACTGAGACGATTGTAGAAATAGCGGAGATGAAGACACGCGAACAACGGAGCTGAGAAATATGCGATGTAGAAACGTTGATATTACAAACAAAGAAAGATACATCACTTAAAAGACAAACGAAAACACAATTTCATAAAAAAAATATTAAATCAAAGAAATAAAGACTTTACAATCGTGCATTGTCGAGTCAACATCTCCTGAAGATGCTCAGGTGTCGGAGTGAAACGTACGTTGAGAATAATTTTGGAAGATTTGTGTGGTGTGGTGTTGTGCCGGTGCGAATTGCTGGCTTACTGGGCAGTGAATATCGCAAGCTACACGTGCAAAATATACTCTGTACCACATAAATTAGTCTGCTGTGGTGGATTATAGCGAATTATCATTATCATGGACTTCCAAAGTAACGCCTGCTTCTATCCAATAATTATATACAGAGTGTGCTATAGGACTCTGTGGGAGAAAATAAATGTCTCTATGTATCTAGGGTTTAGTATATTAATGGTAGTAGAAACTACGCGTTAAGCGTGTACCACCACAAAGGAGACGAGAACAAAAGTGTTCGCTTACACGAGTTGAGTGAGCGACGATACACAACTACTTATATAGGGTGTGATGTGGATCTCTGTACTAGACTAGACAAACTTCTTTGGATTTCATTTTGATTTATAACCTTTTTTAGAACGTAAGTTCTATTTGCCAGGATAAAAAGCGGGGACCTGGGCTGAAAAAAAAATACGTGACGAAAAAGCGTAAAAACTCTTGTCTCAGTCTGAGCCGTGGCGGAAGCAAGATATTGCACGTTCGAGTCCCGCTCACGGCAAATATATTGTATTTTTTTTTAGCATAATAGCGAAAACTCGAGCGAAAAGGACTAGCGTTCTCACGAGGTGTTCAACAACAACACACGACTTGCTTTTATCCACTACAAGTTAGCCCGTGGAATAAACTAAAAAAAAACAAAGAAAGCGGTCAATGAAATCCAGGAGGAACGATGTCCAGGAGGTTACTTTCATCTATTCCATCTATACCTTACTATGTACCTATTTACAATCATGCAAATAAATAAATATTCTTTTCGTACCACTTGCTCAAAAAAGTGACATTCTATGCCACAAAAAGCGAACTTAACAATAGTCATTTTTAATCTGTTAAAAACAGGGAAAGAAAATTGTACTGAATTTCATTCATCCTCTAGGGGGAGAATGTGATTTAAATTTGGAATACTTACCGAAATTTATACTGAACTACATCTGTGTTTACACCATTGAGTTTGTATATAAAGCATTATACATACATCTTTTTGAAAAAGGAATACGCATTTACTATGCAGTTATGATTATTAAATAAAATGACGGAAACCGACGAGGCCGTATGAGCTTGATGCCTTTGCTTTTCCGACAAAAAAATATTAGTCTAGGAATTTGCCGCGTTTTTGTTTTCTTCAAATACATAAACGTTATTTGTAACTCTCTCTATCAATAATTGGACCAATGTTTCGAATGTTAACTTTTACTTTTAATTTGCTTTTGACTTTTTACTTTTTGACGACCTCCGTGGCGCAGTGTGTAGCGCTGTTGTCTTAACGTGCGGAGGTCCCGGGTTCGATCCCCGGCAGGGTCAATTTGGGAATTTATAATTTCTGAATTTTCCCTGGTCTGGCCTGGTGGGAGGCTTCGGCCGTGGCTAGTTACCACCCTACCGGCAAAAACGTGCCGCCAAGCGATTTAGCGTTCCGGTACGACGCCGTGTAGAAACCGAATAGGGGGATGGGTTTAATATAACTGCCATGCCCCTAACAGGTTAGCCCGCTACCATCTTAGACTGCATCATCACTTACCATCAGGTGAGATCGCAGTCAAGGGCTAACTTGTAGTGGATAAAAAAAAAAAAATTGACATTATTTTT
The DNA here is from genome assembly GCA_917051295.2 of Erebia ligea. Lineage (NCBI taxonomy): Eukaryota > Metazoa > Arthropoda > Insecta > Lepidoptera > Nymphalidae > Erebia > Erebia ligea. The sequence continues at coordinate 15,929,487 of OU785238.1, read as the reverse complement.
AATAAATGCTTATCTCATATTATTATTGTGTTAATTTTTTCGCAAATGGTACGAAAAGTAGAGTATTTTCCTCGGTGATAAAGCTGTCTTAGTCTTGGGTGAACTTAAATCCCTCGCTACACTCAGGACTCGTCTTAAATCCCTCGCTTCGCTCGTGATTTAAGTTTTTAACACCCTCGCTACGCTCGGGAGGAAACCTCGAGTCCTTCGTTACGCTCGCGATTTAAATCGTCACCCGCGACAGAAGACACTGCTTTATCCCCTTGGTTAATAATCTACTAATTCTATCGCTTCAAACAGCATTATTCCAAAGTGACAGATTTAAGTCACATACCTTGACGTCCCTAAATTAGGGATTATAATAATTATTCTAAAACACGAACGTCAACAATATTAAAACAAAACGGCTTTCAGCAATGGTAGTATGCCCCCTGTTATGATTTTGTCACAACATTCAGTCACAAAGAGACACATCTGAAACCAACATGACAACAATACGCGCGAGTTTTAATCTGCGCGAGCCAAAGACACGGGCTCCTCATACGGGACGCATAATTTTGCGCACAAAAACTTCATTAGGGCGTGAATACAAAGCGCGGTCACTCCGTATTGTTTGGCCCATATTCTGCTATAGGGTTGCCACTCTCGAATAATAGAACCTCCATTTTCTAGTTTTGAACTTTTGAATCTCACATTCAAAACTTTGTTTTCAAAGGAGATCAATATGCCTGTCGATATAGTAAATCTACCACTAGCTTGGAATGATCTGCTGTAGAGTTTAACCAATCTCAACATAATACTTTTATAGTAACACTGGTACTGGCAGACAATGTACAGCTTCGGATCTCTAAACCCACCGGGGTTTGCAAATTATGCGCAAGAGTCTAAATAATATATTGTAAAAGGTAAAGACGACTGACTGACTATCAACGGACAGCTCAAACTACTGGATGGATCGGACTAAAATTTGGCAAACAATTTGGAATTTTGAAAATTCAACCCCTGAAGGAGTGAAATAGGGGTTTGAAATTAGGATGCAACTAGGAAGAAATTACTAGGATCCGCACCAAATTTCGTGAAAATCGGTTGAAAAGATAAGATGTGTAAGTGTAGCAGACAGACCGACACACTTATGCATCTATAATATTAGTATATGGATAGTGTAGCTTAATATGGACATTCCTTCCGAAAATGTGGTAGCCCTATCGGCGGCTATTGTCTTCCATCCCGTGTAATGTGACCTTTATCTGAACCACATAAAGGGTAATTTAGAACGGATTCGCAGTGACGGGGAAATATTGTAATGGCCGGTACAATGGCGCGGGTCCGACGTGTTTTTTAATAAAAAATTCAAGGATTATTTTACTTATTCACGGGATTAAATGTGTATAAATTCTTTTTTGGTCATCCGAGAAGATAATCCGGCAAAACATAAATGTCAAATTGGGTTAATTTCAGTACTTCTAAGTTCTATTACGTAAAACCTGCATCGATTTTTGATGCAGGTTTTTATGTGATTAACTGAATTTATAATATAGTGCCAAACTCAGATAAGTTTTATATGTCCCGGTGACAGCGTCGCTATTAAATATTTAAAAAAAAAACCAAACAAACAAAAATTAGTTATATTTTTGGCAACCGGGCTACATAGGTTGATCAATATACTCGTACCTGACTACCACCACTACAGCCTATTAACGTCTCACTGCTGGGCACAGGCCTCCACTCTCATAGGAGAAAGGGAATAAGACAAAACTAAAGCCTTAGTGCCTCCATGAGATTTGACGGAGCATTCATTGACTGCTGGAGATAGAATCACTCACTACACAAAAAACATGAGATCTCAAATAAGCCAATGCTGTTTAAAAAAAACGAAGGAACTAGGTAGAAGTTTAATTCGCTATAATCCGCGACAATAGGTAAATCTATGACTATCTATGACAAGAAATCTTCTAAACTACTCTCAACGTATGTTTCACTCCGATACCGAAGCATCTTCAGGAGATGTTGACCCGATAATGCACGATTGTGGTGAATATCGCGGGCTAGAAGTGCGGGTTACCACATAGATTTACCCATAGTCGCGGATTATAGCGAGTTAAACTTCTACTCGTAGTTCCTTCAATAACATGGACTTCCGCAAAGTAAAGCCTGCTTCTATCCAATAAAAAAAATTGGCAGTCATAGGGACTACCGATAAAAGTGAAAACGAATATTAAAAATAATTTTATTAATTTTTTTTTTTTTTTAAATGAAAACTGAGGCATTCAAATTTTAATTACGTGTCGGCGCGGAGCATGTGGCATGTCGGTGACGCGAATCCACAAGTTAACCCCCTACCAAAAAGTGCTCAACGCGGCTAAAGAAGTTTTCACTTCAAAAACATTGAACTCAGCCGCGACTCTTGATTAAGAAACCTGTGTAGGCTTAACGTAAAGTACTTAATTCAAGATGTAGGAACCTCAGCGGCTGCTGGCAATAAACTAATAAGGCTTGTTTTAATAAAGGTTAAAGTAACCCCAAGCTTATTTAGGTTAACCTGCGCCACGTGGCAAGGGATGATGGGTGCTGTAAGGCTGGGCGTACACTACGACGTCAACTTAGCCTAGACCAAAATAAAATAAATAAATATAGTAGCGGCTGTTGGCAATACACTAAAGCTTGTTTTAATAAAGGTTAAAGTAACCTTAAGGGTGAATTTCCCAACATCAAAATTTATGCGGCATGGATGAAATCGGTAGTGCAGAACGTTACTATACAGTTCTAATATTTTTTTCTAGGTAGAAGAGGTAGTTACCTATGTGCGAGGCATTAAATATTTCTTGATTAGGATTACAGTTTTAAAAAAAATAATGGTAAAGCTCCGAATTTTTCATTTCGGTGGCTGTCACTGCAACATGTTTCTGTGTAATTTTCCTCATAAAACAAAAAATATTGGTTACTAAGGTTTAAGGCTACCTTTATTTTAATCATGAATAGTGATAGTATAATCCCAAAGTATTTTTTTAATAATATCTACCCAGTTTAATAACAGGAAAGTAAAAATGCATGTGTCACTGAAAGTTCTTTAATTTCGGTGACAAAAAGTTTATCAAGTATATTTTTGCTTAAAACAACTCTAGCTCCCCCCGCGTGCGCTTAAAACTTACGCAACTGTGGCCTCTAGATGCTGATCGTGGGAGGACGTGCGCTGCTTGCCTGCGTGTTCCCGCAAAACACATAAGTATGTCATATCGGTGACATGGAACCCATTTCTTTTCATTTCCGTGTATAGGTATAACTTGTCTTGCAATAAGCTAGTAAATTTATCTAAGTATTCATGAATGGGCAATGGTACTACGCTCATTTGTGTAGTATTCCTTACATCCTATAATAAATAGTTTTCTCGTAATGCTAATTCTTTTCCTTGATTTTAATTTCGGTGTTTTCATTTCGGTTGATTCGGTGGCCTAAACTGACCACCGAAATGACAAAATACTCACCGAAATGATAAAAATTCTCATTTCGGTGAGTTTTTATCATTTCGGTGTATAATTGTTTCATTTCGGTGGATGTTTTTATCATTTCGGTTGATTATTATTTCATTTCGGTGAAAATCCAAACTAGGAAGTGAATATTTCACAATCTTTGAATACATTTTGCTAATGTGTTTCCAAGACCTGTACTTTTGTGCGATTTATTGTAAACTAGCTGATACCCGCGACTTCGTCCGCGTGGAATAAGTTTTTTTAAAATTCCCACGGGAACTCCTCAATTTTCCGGGATAAAAAGTAGCCTATGTCACTCTCCAGGTCTTCAACTATACTCATGCAAAAAATCACGTCGATCCGTTTCTCCGTTGCAGCGTGATTGAAGGACAAACCAACAAACCAATAAACCAACAAACAAACACACTTTCGCATAATGATTTCAACCGACTATAACGAGATTTGATTAAATAATAGACTCTTTACCTATGAAATTGCCGTTTTGTATGGAATAAGTGAAAGTACTTATTTTTTCAAACTTTCTTATTTCTGTTATTCGAAGTAATCACCCATGCAATTGACGCATCTTTGCCAACGCATTGGCAGTTTATTGATGCCCTTCTTGTAAAAATCAGCTGGACGAGAGGCAACAAACTCTTCAAAGGCATTTTGTACTGCCTCTAGGGAATTGAATTTTTTACCCACTAAAAAGTTGTCTAAATTTTGTAAAAAGTAATAGTCGGTAGGTGCAAGGTCTTGTGAGTATGGCGGATGAGGGAGAGCTTCCAACCCCAGCTCTTGCAGCTTGGAGACTGTCGGTTGCGCAGTATGGGGTCGCGCGTTGTCGTGAAGGAGCAGTGGGGACGACCGATTGACCAAAGCTGGTTGCAGATGTGTAAACTTCTCCATCATTCTCTCCAGTTCTTCACAGTACACATCTGCAGTAATGCTCATGCCATTTTGTAAAAAGCTGTGGTGAATCACACCCGCACTAGACCACCAAACAGTGACCATCACATTTTTAGGGGTCATTTTTGGTTTAGGGCATTGCTTTGGTACTGAACCAGGATCTAACCAACTTGCTGAGCGCTTTCGATTGTCGAACAGAATCCATTTTTCGTCGCACGTAAGTCGTAACAATTCGTTTCAAAATTCCTTCATTTCAATCTACAGAGCAATTACAAACTTTTTTTTATTTGAAATGACCAGTACTGAAGAAAGGCAATTTAATAGGAAAAGACCTAATATAATACGATTTATTTATTTTAAAGTACCAGGTGAATGCAAAGATGAAACGCGATACCAACTATAATTGACATATTTTTTTTAGAATGGCTAGCATTGACTGCAGATGAAAGAAAGGAAAGAAGAAGATTATGTGAGCAGAGAAGAAAAGAAAGAATGCTTGTATTCGTTTTCGGTGGATTTTAATTTCGGTGGATAGGTTTTTTCATTTCGGTGGCTAGTTATTTCATATCGGTGAACGAATTTTTCATTTCAGTGGCATCACAAATTTAAACACGATTTCTCATTAGTTTATTAAGGTATATTTTGATGGCATTAAATAAGTGCATGAAGAATATCAAGAAGTACAATAAACTATTGTTTAAATTTGAGAAAACTTGATAATACGAAAGTTCACCGAAATGAAACAAAAAAACGCCTTTGTTGAAATTGACCCTTAAGCTTATTTAGGTTAACCTGCAAGTGCACTACAACCTCCTTGGCTCCACACAACACAAGTCCTGGGTACCGGAGCCAGCGGGATCTATTTGGGCATTCATATTATGTAAATAATCTTTGATCTGATCTGGTGGGAGGCTTCGGCCGTGATTAGTGACCACCCTAACAGCCAAGACGTACCAGCAAGCGATTCAGCGTTCCGATACGATACCGACTAGGAGTATGGGTTAAATGAAACCGCCATACCCCTAAAAGGTTAGCCCGCTACCATCTTAGACTGCATCATCACTGGCCACCGTAAACTTGCCCTTGATTGTGACATCACTTTAGGCGAGAACGCAGCCATGGACTAACGTGTAGAAGAATAATAGTATATTGTGATACAAGGGTGGAAAGTAGGTTATTGCAAACGAGCTGTCATTAATAAGCCCGAGCCGAAGGTGAGGGTTTTTAATGTCACGAGTTTGCAATAACCTTCACACCCGTGTATCACACGACGTTTTTCAATACAGTTGTGGGAAATAGTAATAAACAAATCAAAGAATTACAAGTTTATTTCAACATACATACGTACATAGTAATTAATTCTGAAAATTGAGATTTTAACATGGAATAACTTGACCACAATGTAGATGGTTTATATTTTCCACTCAATTCATGAAAATAAGCTAACAAAACATTTTCTGAGAATGACTTAGTTTTTTTATGTTTTTTCCATGAAATAAAATTATTGTAAGCCGTCATATATCTTTCTCGAGATTTTGGTGGCAAATTTCCATCTTGCGCAGTTTTCGCCTCAGATAAAATATCTGGTGGAGTTAATTCCATTTCATCATTAGTACTAGAACTCATATTAACAAAAATATAATCAATTTATCACTTAAAAAATAAAAAAATTCAGCAAATGGCGCGTATTTACACCTGGACATATTTTTTTTTTTTTAACGAAACTAGGCTACGGGTTCGTACCTACGCGTATACAGCCTATTCGATTTTTGTTAAATGTTGAAAATAATTAAATTAAAACTGGTACTTAATTAAATATTATCAACAACCATATAAAAGAATTTTGGAAATTCAATGCTAAAACGTACGGATTCATTCATTTTTCCTCGTAAAAAGCCTATCCGATTATATTCTATGTATGAAAACTCCTTGCTACTAAACTTTTTTAATTGATTTGGAAAATTTAAAACTAAACTGCAAAAGTAAGTGTCGAGCTTGTAAAAGTAAGTCACGACCGTGTAAAAGTAACATGCCTATGCGAAAGATTCAATTTTCGAATCATAACTACAGCCTCTGAAAGTGCGCCATGTTTGACAACTGTATTGAAAAATAAATAACGCATAGCTCTTTAAAGTTTATCCGGTATCACCCCAAGTGTGCGGACAGTATAACCCAGCACCCTGCCCCGCCATTGCCGCTATTTGCACAGAACCGTAATTAGGTTTATTTATAAATGTTTGCCCTTGATTGATGCGTTGATAAATGATGCACAAGCCTCCAGCCTCCAGGCCACATCGACAGATGGGATCCGGTTTGCTATTGGAAATGAAATTTAAATATTCATGGATACAGACCGTTTTTTTTTTCAATTCAATGAATCTGTTTCTACTCCTAACTGGTTTGAATTTAATTTTTGAGAAAACATTTCTTATACCTGAGATTGCGATGAGCGTCTACGAGAACCGAGAACGGTTATTTTATTCTCTTTTGATAAATCCTACTGAATCTACAATCTACGGAGATGAAGTAAAATTTATTATATTAATACTACAAATCTTAATTTACTAAGCTGCAAATCAAAATTTATTATCTATATTTATTTATCTCTTTAATTAAAAATGAATCCCTATTTCCCTTGGTCACGGCATCACGCGTGAACGGCTGGACCAATTTTGCTAATTCTTTTTTTGTTGGGTTTGTCTGGACCCCGGGATGGTTTATATTCACAATTGGACCCGGTAGGGGGCGCTGCAATCGGGTTCGAGGTTCAGGGCGGGACAAAGTCAGTTCTTTATATTTATTAAATGTTTCCCCATACTTTTTTACTTTTCTAAGGCCCGTATACTTATTAAACCGACATCAACTAAGGAACACATTCTCAAAAACCTGAACTTAGCTGATGATTTTTTTTACAAGATAGCTTGACGACAATCATGCTTTTTTATTCCACTACAAGTTAGTCCTTGATTGCGATCTCACTCAATGGTAAATGATGATGCAGTCTAAGATGGTAGCGGGCTAACCTGTTAGGGGTATGGTAGTTATATTAAACCCATACTCCTAGTCGGTTTCTACACGGCATGGTACCGGAACGCTAAATCGCTTGGCGGTACGTCTGTGCCGGTAGGATATTTTTTATCTCTGAAAATTAAGGAGTTCCCGTCGGAATTAAAAAATACTTATTCCACGCGGACGAAGTCGCGGGCATCATCTAGTAATAATATATTTAGTAGAGATTTAAGAAATTGCCACCTACGAACAATTTGTGTGTAATTTAATGCTTCGTGAACCGACCCATCTGTGTTAGGGTCGGGCGTGTACCAACACCGAATTTCAATTTGGCCAGACCGCGGTTCCAAGAGAGTGCAGAATTACTAAGTGCCAATGAAAATACGTTAAATGTGCTTAAAACTGGAGACTGGAGAGATTCGGGTACTTGTAGTGGTTCCTAGTAATAAACCGACACATTTTGCGCTCTAACCTAGACCTCATCAGTCATCATTGCTTTACCTCCCTGGCGCAGTGTTGAGCGCTGTTGCCTTAACGTGGGATGTCCCGGGTTCGATTTCCGGCAGGGTCAATTTGGGAATTTATAATTTCTGACTTTTCTCTGGTCTGGTGTGAGGCTTCGGCCGTGCAACCAGTAGTAAGGATGGGTTAATGTAACTGCTGGACCTACCCCTTGTTTTCACTTTGGTTTGGACCGTGTTATTCTATCAAAATGATAATTCCATTTTCCAGTCGATTTCCCCACAGGATGTTCTATATTCCCAAACCCCTCCGCAGACCCCCCACCCCGTTTCCCAGCATCTGAAATTTCGCACATCCCAATTCTTGTAAACTCTTGATATGTTAATTCGTCCACTGAATAAATAATTCAGTTGTTAAGACGTATCTCTCAGCGACATTGTTATTTCCACTCTTCTTCCGATTAAAGACCTTAATACCAAGGTATTTAGGTTGAATATCGGTTTCCATTGATAATAAATAGGTAAAATTAATAGTCAGAGAGATTCTGGCATACTTTGAGACTATATCTTGTATAAATAATACAAGCTCAATGCTTGCCAATGTTAATATTTATGGTTTTTATATAAATACTAGCGATCCGCCCCGGCTTCGCACGGGTAGCACTAATAATCCTAATCTATATAATATTAAACTATCCTATCTCTCAAGTTAGATCGAACTGCACATGGTGTGCGAATTTTATTATAATCGGTTAAGTGGTTTAGAAGTCCATTGAGGACAAACATTGTGACACGAGATTTATATATATTAAGATATCTATACTAATATTATGAATGCGAAAGTTTGGACGGATGGAGGGATAGATGTTTGTTACTCAATCACGCCAGAACGGCTAAACGGATCTGGATTAAATTTGGCACAGAGATATATTATCTGGATAAACACAGGCTACTACTACCCGTAAAATTAAAGAATTCCCGCGGCAACCAAAAAACCTCAATCCACGCGGACGAAGACGCGGGCATCAGCTTGTTTTGAGTCATTTGTAATTTTACAGAACCATTTGTCCACACGTCCACAACAATTAAAATCACACTTAATCTATCTTAGATGATGGTTTTTATAGTACTTACAAAATATTTATTTTACTAGCTGATGCCCGCGACTTTGTCCGCGTGGTTTTAGTTTTTGATCCCCGCAGGAACACCTTAATTTTCCGGGACAAAAAGTAGCCTATGTCACTCTCCAGGTCCTCAACTATAGCCATGCCGAAATATCACGTCGATCCGTTGCTCAGTTGCGGCGTGATTGAAAAACAATCCAACAAACAAACATACTTTCGCATTTATAATATTAGTATGATTCCCACTTTTCACTAAATTTCCCACCAGCTCTTCGCCTAAGTTAGAGAGAAGCAGTGATTTATATGGGCCGGTAAATGAATAATGTCGGGCTGGTATCATCATACCTCGTGCCTAGTCGGATCGCAATTAGAAGGTGGGCGGGTTTAATTGTCTCGTAGAAATGGTAATTTGATGTGCGAAATTGTAAAATGATTTTGAAATGAAAATTAATTTATTTATAGAAATAAATGGAAAGTTTGTGCTTAATCAAATAAAAATAAGGTAACTTTTAGCTCTTGTTTTAGGCTTTACGTATTATTTTAACATGTTGAGTTTTAAAAAGAGTTATTTCTGAGTATCTTGCCGATTCTTTTTTTTATTCCGGTACAAGTTAGCCCTTGACTGCGATCTCATCTAGTAGTAGCTATAAGAGATGATGCAGTCTAAGATGGCAGCGGCTGACCTGTTAGGGGTATGGCAGTTATTTTAAACCCATATACCACCCAGTTATTTTAAACCCATTAAACCCATAGAATTGTCAGTTGGTAGGATAATTTTGAATTATCCTACCAACCGTCTTCGTCCCAACGAAGAAGTCTCTGGGGTCTAAGTCTCCAAAATGCTAATGCTCGTTTGTCATGAAGGACATTCAAATTTGGGACCACTAAAGCTATGCGTGCTTAGAACTAAAACTGTTTTGTTTCCAAAATTTCCAAGGTCCCTAAAGAACACCGAAACTCCTTAGTTTGTAAGGAGCGGGACACACAAGGTGCTACCGCGGGGGAGAAAACCCGCAGCATTTGTCGCAGACACAGAATTCTAAAAAAAGCAATAGATATAGTATCTGTTGTTTTTATTTTCGGGACATCTCATTTTTAAAGAAATCATTTGAGAACAAATACTTATATCTAGCATTATAGTTTAGTAATCCACCATTTTAAATACTTACTTACTTTTAACTGTTAACTGAAATAAAAACTTATGGATTGAGTAAATCATATCTATAACACCATAAATGCCATAAAACCATCCTAAGATCCTAAGTCTATGTCTTGCCTTAGACAGATATATTATGTTAGATAGAGTCCTTACACTGAATTTAGGTAAATCCTAAAATATTTTAAAATGTAAGTAAATGGTGTTTTTATTAGTGGGGCAACCTGTCGCTAATTTTTTGCAAATAATTCAAAATATTACTTTTTTTATTTAATAAATAAATAAAGGTCCAGAAATATTCCAATATGCAATTACAAATTAAAACAAAGCAATATACCTATTATATACTTAACATACATAAAAACTAACACACTCATTAATATCTCATACGTATTTCAGTTTATTACGTTTTTAATATTTTTACTAAAGTTAGGTACTATGTGTGAAAATATTTTTTTACCCGATATTTCACCTAGACATTGCTCGTTTCCTTCACGTGACCACTTTATTCACTTGCTTCGTTTCACTAGACATCTGCGACCAGTTTACTCTTTACCACGTCTATACCGCGTCGTGTCCTATATTCTCTGTATTTACCATTCGCCGCATAGTTGTCGCTAGTGTAGCCTTCAAGTGAGCGGTCCCGGAAGACTGAGAACTGAGGACCGGAGGAGTATTGTGCCGTACCTCATGAAACATTTATGAAGTTAGGAAACGGTAAATGTGACAAACGGCGTATCGCCAGTCACGTGAAATATGTATTGCGAGGTTAAAAGCTATAAGAAAAATAAACGTTTGTGATGTTCTGACATGAGAAGTATTTTGTTATTTTGTACATGTTGAGAAAATACCTACCCTTATACAGCTGCTGCTTATTCCTACTAGCTGATTCCCGCGACTTAGTCCGCGTGGAATAATTTTTTATATTCCCGTTGGAACTCGTTCATTCCGGGATAAAAAGTAGCCTATGTTACTCTGCGGGTCCTCAACTGTACCTATGCAAAAAATCACGTCGATCCGTTGCTCTGTTGCGGCGTGATTGAAGGACAACCCAACAAACCAACAAACAAACACACTTTCGCATTTATAATATTAGTATAGATGTATGAGATGATAAGATTGAGCTGGGTAGTGCGAATCTTCAGCCCTTGCTAGTAAAACCGGCAAAGAAGTTTTTTTTATGCCACTGCAAGCTAACCTTTGACTGCGATCTCATCTGATGGTAAGTGATGATGCAATCTGAGATGGTAGCGGGCTAACCTGTGGGTATGGCAGTTATATTATATTAAACCCTAGTCGGTTTCTATACGGCATCGTACCGTAACGCTAAATCGCTTGGCGGAACATCTTTGCCGGTTGGGTAACTAGCCACGGCCGAAGCCTCCCACTAGACCAGACCAGAGAACATTCAGAAAATATAAATTCCCAAATTTATCCTGCCGGGAATCGAACCCGGATCCTACGTTAAGACAACAGCGCTCGACACTGCGCCATAGAGGTCGTTAGAGCTGACATGCGATTAGGGTTCTGTAATACTTATTATTTTTTATCACCTCCCGGCTTGGTGGTGAGTGATAAGATTTCTGCTCTTGTCTCGTGTGGGGCTTTGGCCGTGGATATTTTTAGATCGCGACCCCAGTGCAAGCTCAGCCAATGTGACTTAATCTCACTCGCCGTTTGCAATACTTTTTGATAAAAAGCCCATGAAAAAGTTTCAAGAAAGCATATCGCAATGATTGTGCTTGGGTGCAGGATGGGCGACGCGTAGGGATGAGCTTTGTCAACGTCGTCTGGAGAGAGCGCCGATATGTCACGCGACGCCATTTTGAACTAGAGTGTTGGCGCCTTTTTTGCTCTTTACTGGGTCATTGGGTTGAATAAAAACACGCTTTACATTGAGAAGTTACATCGAAACCTTGAGTGTAAGTTTTTCGTGAAAGTTTATTTTGGTTGGATCTCTTGCTCTAATTACTGGACGTGATTATTCTTACCATAAAATTATTAAGTACGAAAACTTACGTATTAAATATGATTTCTTCATGCAATAAAAAGATAAATTTCCTAATTAACCTATCAGCGCCCATTCAATCGGTTCGATCGATCGATTCAATTTCATCAAAATCGATTGAAGAGATGGGCTTTTAAAGCGTAGTAGACGGACAGGTACAGCATTTATAATATTACTAGCTTTTGCCCGCGACTTCGTCCGCGTGGACTATACAAATTTCAACCCCCTATTTGATCCCCTCATGGGTTGAATTTTCAAACATTCTTTCTTAGCGGATGTCTACGTCATAGTAACCTGCATGCCCAGCCCCATTCGTCCAGTGGTTTGAGCTGTGTGTTCATAAATCAGTCAGTCAGTTACCTTTTCTTTTTAAATATTTTGATTATTATGGATTCTTCAGGAAGAAGTACCTATTTAAAATAAAAACATTAAAAATATGGGAACATAAAGTTTAATATCCATCAATAGCAGTCGAGATATTTTTTCAATAGAAGTACCTAGATATTAAACCTGTGTAACATCTACTGGGGAACATTTTCGTTGGCTAAAACATCTTTGTATCGCGATGTTCAATGAGAAATTCCTTCAATTCCGCCGAGCGGAACATTTCAGAGGAAGACGTAAAAATACGTCGCTCAAACGAAATATCCCGCGGCTTGTGCCACGAGCGACAGCGTTTTGTGTCAGAGTTTATTCATTGATATATTATTTCGAACTTATTAAATCGTGCGTGTCTTTTTTCCGCTACATTTTCACCGGATGGTTGGGCAAATGCAGAAGCTCTGCCGAGAGGGAGGTGAGCCCTAGGGGTTGAAGAAAATCGAGGAAACATCCTCCTAAGGGATCCATAGACAATATGATACTTGCTCACACCACAGAATAGGTAAATAAGGTCTCACTATGGATACAAAAATATTTGTCTGGCTCACAAAAATTCCGCGCGCGCTCTTTTATATGGAGCTGCACAGACTACTGCGACAGGGCAAGACATGTTTCCCTTACAAATAGGGCAATTTCTTGTCCTTGGTGTTTTTCGCCCTTAACACTGCCGATTTAATAGCATCCATAGGAAAGCCAGAGGCCGAATTGTCTGAGCAAATAGTAATCATTTGTCACCTTAAAACGTATGACTTGAACGGTTTACGGAAGATACATGCTGTTTGCCGTGCAGGCATCTATGAACTCCTTAAACAGGCCGAATTATCTGTTTGACAAACATTTATCTGTTTGATTACGATTACGATTTCCATAAATGAAATGAAATGGTTTTTTTATGCCATTTTGCCAACACATTTTGCCAAACGTTTGGCGTCCAAAATTGGCAGTACAGTTACTGCTCAAAATACATAACTGTGATATTATACAAAGTCAAAATAAATAAAGTTACTTTACAAAAAAATTAATTAAAATGTCATATCCCAGTAATTAAATTTAGATACAAACCTTATTTAATGTTATATCTTAATTACAACTAGCTAAAAATTCATTTATATTATAAAAACATTCGTCAATCAAATAGGTACACATTTGGGGGGCAAATAGATACGATGTAATGTACAGAGCTGCTACCTCTCATAGATTGCACCAACCTCTTACGCCGGATAAATTATTCGCTTTCTTGCTTTTGAATTATTGAAATAATCCGTTTGTATGGAGCAAAGTTAATGACCTTTTACTAATATTCGGGATGAATTATTCTGAACGCAGGTAAAAACGCCCGCTCGGGGAATAATGACGTAATAAATTATTTGAATGTTCTGTTTTAGGGAATGTTAAGATAAATTTTTAGCGGCTTTTTTATACACAAATGGGACTTTCTTAAATGGTCGTTATAAGAAAGTAAAAAAAACATGCGGCTTATTTAAAATCCTACGTGGATAAGTAAGCCGCCTCAGAAGGCTGCATATCTATGTATCACTAGATGATGCCTGCGACTTCGTCTGCGTGGATTAAGGTTTTTTGGTTCCCGCGGGAACTATTTAATTCTCCGGGATAAAAAGTAGCCAATGTCCTTTCGCGGGATGTAACCTACTTCTATACCAAATGTCATCAAATTCGGTTGAACAGATGGGTCGTGAAAGCGTAACAGACAGACAGACACACTTTCGCATTTATAATGAGTATGGAAGTATGGATATAAATTGTAAGTCTGTACTGTACTGTATTGTATCACTATTGTTAAGAGCGAAAGCACATTGCATACCAGACAGGACAAAACACATAGGACAATAATTTGAGTTTGGGTTTTGAGTTCAAAACAAAAACATAAGGCTATCATAAATAGCTTACTAAATATAAACCTAATCGCCAACATTTCGAAACCTGTACAAATTAAACCCCCAGTTTTCCATCAATGAATAGAAGCAAGACTCTTTGACTAGTTTCGCAAGACTTTGCAAGACTCCTTGATTTTTCTTGCCGTTTCTCGCAAAAAGTCCAATCGCTCTCGATAGCGTTGCAAACATCCACCTTTAAAAGTTTCTATTGTCAACCGAACCAAGCTCGCATTCAGGACTTGTCACATTGAATGTCACTGTAACCTTGACTGTGAATTTTTTTTCAGCTGTGTAGCCCTACTGGTAGCTAATAAGAGTGGTTAATTATGTGGCTTACTCAGTGGCCTATTCAGTGGTACGAAGTTCCTTATTTATGATTTTTTTCAGTTTTGTAAGACTTTGCAATGGGTTGATAAGAGAGAGAGCAGACAGAAGACTTTAAGAGTTCGAATCCCTTGCACACACATGTAACTTTTCGGGATTATGATTTATTTATTTCAAGTAGGACAACTTAAGTCACTTACGACTAAGGTTCGGAAATATTCTACTGAAAGCCGGAAATAATTTCAGCAGTTGCTCTTTTCATAAAAAGAAAAATGTTACAAAATGTAAAAAATATACAATTGATCCGTTACTTAGCAAGTATTTACACTGACTTGTGGGCTGCTGGATGCAAAGTCGGTTGCTTCCATGCAATTTTGTCTTTAAGAAAAATCATCAATTAATGCAATGGAAAATCCAGAAAGTCTTTTGGAACCATATTATAAACGCGTAGACTCTATGCGTATGTGCATTTAAAGCAAACGGTGAAGGAAAATATCCTGAGAGTTCTGTGCTTTCAAAGCTATGTGAAATGAAATGAAATGATTAAAATGAAATGAAATGATTTATTTATTTCACGTAGGACAACTTGTGTCACTTACGAAACGTTAAGACTCTACCACCGGTTCGGAAAACTGATTCTACTGAGAAGAGCCGGCAAGAAACTCAGCAGTTGCTCTTTTCTCAAAAAACAAGTGAAGTCTGTTAACCCGCATTTGGCCAGTGTGTTGGATTATCGGCTCAACCTTACTTATTCTAAGAGGAGATCGATCTCAGTAGTGGGCCAGCAATAGGTGTTGAGATGATGATGGTGATGATGAATACTTAAAACGTCAAGTTTCGGAAGTCACAAAATTACGTTCGATCACTTTTATTAGACATATTTGTTGGATACAAACATGGGGCATACTAAAATATATCTACACTTTTTCAACACAGTCTTTGTCTGTGTCTGTATTTAAGCGTGAGGAAGCAACTAGTACAAAGGCTAACTTGTAGTAGAATAAATAAAAATACCATCGAACTTTTTAGCAAATTTTAAACGAGATTTCTCAAAAGTGCCGTTCTATGTGAGAGCTTCTCCAAGCGGTGGCAAATTGGCTGTCCAATTGATGGAGCGCCCAGTTAATAGGAGCCCGATACAGATGGCGGGGGGAGGGGGGGGGAGCACCTTTGATCCTGAATCCATCGCAACGCCGCTTAATTGTTATAAATAAAGCGGGGTTATTGGTTTTTAATCCGACGTCTTAACGCGATATTGCCACCTTTGAAACATCTTAATAATATTCGAGTATCGAGTCTACCGGTGCCACTTTTGAAACAAAAATTAAATAAAATTTGCCTCTGTTCTACCTAACTAATCGTGTAAAAGTAAAAACTATCAAATAATCACGTTAGATAGCCATAATCTGATAGACGGGTTCTTCAAAAAGTAAGGTAGATAGCCCTTAGCCTAGTTGCGCCCTCTCGTAACACCCTTCTAACGCTTTCATACCTCCGGGCTCTTGGTATCACGGTGGCTCTTACACTGGTAATTAAAACCAGTGTAAATTGAGCTAGGCTCTCTGAATTGCAAGCACCGCATAGTCCATAGACGGCCTTTCATAAAGGACTTTAATGTTCTTACATCGCAAAATCGATGGTGAATGAGCAAGTATAGGTGTATTGACTTGTTAATTTAGTATCACAGCGTAAGTATATTATATTCGTACAGTGAGTCGACGCCGATACAAATGACAGACAATGTGTAAAACCTGCATCAATCATTGTTACAGTATCAATTGTTTTGATTGGCTAATAATAATAATAATAATAATAAAAATCTTTATTTATGCAAACAAAAATGTACAATTTCCTTTAATTACCCTGGACCCCCAAACTAGAATAACCCGTGACTTGGGGGTCAGTCTCTTCCAAATGGCTATTCTAGAGTAGCAAAAAAGATAAAAAACAAACACTTTACAATAAAACAAAAGAACTTAGGTTCATGGTACTTTTGCTGCTTCAATGGATTTTGGCCAATAGTGGAAGAATGTTAACCAATCAGAGGTGATTGCGATCTTTTTTTTTATCCACTACAAATTAACCCTTGACTGCGATCTCACCTGATGGTAAGTGATGATGCAGTCTAAGATAGTCTAAAATGATTGCGATCATTACACTGTAGCTGTCATTTTTAGCTAATCGCCCTGCCGGTTACCGTTACAGTTGTAGCAACTTAAGGTAAGGAGAGAGGTAGAAAACTACATAAAATTTGACACTACAGTGATAAGATTTTACATTGAAAACTGTGCCAGTTTCGTCCGTCACGTCCCTGTCACCCCGCTGCGTTGCTTTGTCTACGCCTCCTACGAACGACTGGTAAAGAGTGGTGGATAAAGATTACTTTAACAGACTTATCAATATTTCACTAGGTAACTTAACTTTCAACTTAGGGCTATTACGTGTAACTAGATAGGTACCTAAAAAGCTACATTACTTATTTTGCTGTTAATCAAAACTTTTTGAACACCCCTCAGATAGAGTTGATATGGGACGTGTCGGTGATATTGTGTGCTCTTCCACAACAATTGGAATCTCTTCCTCCGGACTAGCTTTGTGCCCGGGACCCTACAGTGTTCAACCGTTGCAATTTGAATGTGTCTTTATATGTATAGCGCTATCCTCAGAAAACTTCAATATCGCAATGCAGACTTCGGTAGGTAACTCAGAAACTTAATAGATGCGATAAGCGCCATCTAGTGAACACAGTGATAACCGCTATATTCTCTTAATGTTTCAAGGACACTTTATGAACTAACTAATAAAAACTTACTACACTATCACTTACCCGCTTATTGTCCCGGAACTTCAACCACCCACTGATGACACTATTATCCACATCACAACCGTCCTCTTCCTCAAACTCCCTCCTCAAAGGTAACGGCGAACCCCCAGGACTGTCCACCTCCCTTCTCCTCATAACAGGAGTACATTGCTGGGACAGTCTTCCTTCATTCACCACATCACTTCTCCTTCCAAGAATGGGAGTGACATTTGCTGAAACTCCTCCCAAAATACCGCGTCTGTTCAAAAACGGGCTGTCCCATTTCTTTGCTGCTTTGTTAGTACATTCCGAGTGGACACACAAGGCGTCGAAATTAGCCAGTTCCACGGATACCCTGGTTTGGAGACCACTTGGATGGGTGGTCAGGATGGTCTGCTTGGCGATACTGCAGCGATGGAGCTCGTCCCGTCTCTCCATGGCTGTTGCGTGCTTCAGACCATTAGCGAGTCACGCGAGCCCGGCGGACCCCGTTCGCCGGTTTCGGTCATCTGGAAGGAAATTATAGGCTTTAGGTTGTACGTTTTTCGATGATTAAGGGGTGTTTTTCAACCGACTTCAAAAAATGTGTTAAATTTTTTTATTTTACATTTTTTTTTATCCACTACAAGTTAGCCCTTGACTGCGATCTCACCTGATGGTAAGTGATGATGCAGTCTAAGATGGTAGCGGGCTAACCTGTTAGGGCCATGCCCCTATTAAACCCATACTCCTATTCGGTTTCTACACGGCATCGTACCGGAACGCTAAATCGCTTGGCGGCACGTCTTTGCCGGTAGGGTGGTAACTAGCCACGGCCGAAGCCTCCCACCAGGCCAGACCAGGGAAAATTCAGAAATTATAAATTTCCAAACCCTGCCGGGGATCGAACCCGGGACCTCCGCACGTTAAGGCAACAGCGCTCAACACTGCGCCACGGAGGTCGTCAAACAACATGTAAACAATACAATAGAAATTCAAGCTAGCCTAGCCTGACCTAATTACAATATAAATCATGCCCGCGTGGAATGGTGGCAAGAATGCTGGCAGCATTTCCGCACTGGACAGCGAGGCCGATCCTTTGCACAAAAAATGCGCCAGCCCTTCTGTCACCAGAAATTTTACATGTAGGTTACATATTATTATGTATCTATGTATGTATATTTGTTCACGAATTTCTCCGAAACTATTAATCGGATTGCGACCATTCTTTTTTATTGGCTTACATTAACTTGAACTTAGGGAATAGTGTAAGTTACATCAAAAAGGTTCAGTAGTTTTCAAGATATGCCTTGAGGGTGTGGTGAAGTCGGTTTAACTTTCAATCTTTTACATTATCACATGTTTGTAAGAATGTTGTCCATATTTCTTTTTACCTTATATTTCACCACCAAGGCAAAACCAAAGATCAGTAAATACTTTCAGAAGTATATTTCTAAAAGCCAAAACACAACCGAGGAACCCATAACATATCAAATCAACTTTAAAGTATGGCTCAGAAATTAATAATCACATTAATTAAAAGTCATATTACAATATCTTCAAACTCGATTCATAGAGCATAATGAAATAGAAATGGCCTTTTTAACTGCAATTAGAAACGCGAAAAGACTGTATATTAGTTTAGATCGGTCTTCATGCCCCTTAATAGGGAGGGGCGTATAATTGACCGCTTTGGATTCGGGATAGGCTTCTATCGTAATATTTGGGCCATGGATTGGACCATTTTATTAAGGGAAAGTCTCACCATAGACATTGGTTGAAAAATATTATTCGATTTTATATGATATACTTACGTAACTACAAAATTATTTATTTTCCGATATTTTCCGAGACTTCATAATTTCAAAATTATACTTCCATGCGTTCCTGAGAAAAAGGTCCTTGATAGACAGAACGAAGTGATCATAATATAACGGTTCAATATCCTTTAGAGGTATAAAAACTTAAAATTGCTTACTTATTTAAAACTAGCTGATGCCCGCGACTTCGTCCGCGTGGATTGAGGTTTTTCGGTTCCCGCGGGAACTCTTTAGTTTTCCGGGATAAAAAGCCTTCCTTCCGGGATAAAGATAGCCTATGTGCTATTCCAGACTATAATCTATCTCTGTGCCAAATTTCATCCAGATCCGTTCAGTAGTTACGGCGTGAAAGCGGAACAAACATACAAACAAACTCACTTTCCCATTTATAATATTTGCCTGCTTCTATGCAATATTTTAAATAATAAATAATAAAATAGTTTAAATAATAAAATATTGCATAGAAGCAGGCGTTACTTTGCGGAAGTCCATGATAAAGAAGGAACTAGAAGTTTAATTCGCTATAATCCGCGACAACAGGTAAATCTATGTGGTACAGTGCCGCACTTATAGCCCGCGATATTCACCACACCGCAGAAATCTTCCAAACTATTCTCAACGTACGTGTCACTCCGATACCGGAGCATCTTCAGGAGATGTTGACAATGCACGATAGTGACTCACAACCACTCACTCACGGGATACACACTGTATCACATAGATTTACCTATTGTCACGGATTAAAGCGAATTAAACTTCTAGTTCCTTCATTACTTACTTTAAAATAAGGAATTGCAGTTTCTCCCCCTCCTTAACAGAGCGCGTTTTAATTATTTGAATGGCGCAAGGAAAGTAATTTCGGTTCAGAATACTGCCTGTTAATGAAGTTAGCATTGATAAAGGGTCGAACGGTTGGCGGCAATTGGGTATTTGACTACTATTAAAATAAATTATTTTTTAGTGATTATTAAATAGATGATCACCCAAAAGTCGTAATATCCACGTACAATAAAAGTTTTATGTTGAATAACCATTTTAAACAATCGATTAAAGATTAAAGTTCGTCGAACTTTACGTGACGTCACGTTTTAAAATTTCATATAAATTCCATACATAGGACGCGTTTTGACATTTGAAAAAAAGTTGCTGATTTGACCTGGATTTGACTATTTGTCAAATACCCAATTATTCCTGTAGTTTTGGATACCGATTTACATAATTATCTGCTTAAGAGGATATTATGGCATCTTTGGAAAACTTTGAGAATAGGTATTGAACAATTATATTGCCGTCGCGCTGGTTCCTTGAATAGAATTCCATAACACCCGATAGGGACAACTGCAGCTTGGACCGATAATACCTATGAAAACCAGTCGAATTCTTACTCTCATATTTTTCTGTTTCCTTCTCCAAAAGTGATCCGATTTTTTTTTTCAAGAATAATAAAGAAGGACTCGGGCTATGTCGGTATGTTTTTCTTTTTTTGATTATATTTGTCAAATTTATTTGCGGGACAGCTGATGGCGCGATAACTGAGCCATTTTTGCCATTTTAGAAGGTTCCTTGTTCTTAAAATTATTAATTTATTGAAAAAAGCAAAACATAGGGACATGGCACGGGCACATATGGATTTTATGGTGAATTTTTTTTTCTCTATTGTGATTAACCACGGAGAAAACAGACTAATACGATTGTATGGGGAAACCGCCTTCCCATATCCCCTTAATAATATTATCTTGGGATTACAATAATATGAATTATGCAAATAATTAAATCCATACTAATCCATATAAATATTATAAATGCGAAAGTTTGGATGGATGGATGTATGTATGTATGGATGTATGTTTGTTACTCAATCACGCTCCAACGGATGAACGGATCTGGATGAAATTTGGCACAGAGATAGATTATAGTCTGGAATAGCACATAGGCTACTTTTTATCCCGGAAAATTAAGAAGTTCCCGCGGGAATCAAAAAAACCTCAACCACGCGGACGAAGTCGCGGGCATCAGCTAGTATTTTATATGCGAAAGTGAGTCTTTCTGTCTATCTATAGGTCTGTCTATCTGTCTGTTTGTCGTAGCACTCGTAGCGTAGCAGCTTTTCCGGCCTAATTAATCAAAATCTGTTGAAAAGATGGGCCGGGAAAGCGTAGCAGACAGACAGACACACTTTCGCATTTATAATTTCGAAGTTTAGTATCGAATTAGTATCGAAGTGTAATTATTGGTCTGCGGTCGTTCTAATTATAAATAAATAAATGGCCTTTAACCTTCCTCATTCTAAGAGGTCGACATCCTTACTAAAGACCCAAATACTACACAATTGTTCGTGATCCGGTTAATGTTTCACGCGATAATTGCAGGGGACAGACGGACGGACAAACTATCCGGACAGCGGACATCACACCGCATTATGTCCTGCATAATTCATGAAGCCACCGCAAAGGCTCGGCCACGGTGGTCCAAGTTATTGAATGGTAATGTTGGACAACTATCAACAACTTCTTAACATAAAATAATGTAGGGGTACCACGATAAGTACGATATTTCGATATTTCAGCCCAGACGAAAGGATTGACAGTCAGAGCAAATTATGAAACTAAAAAAAAACATTTTCTAATTAGCTATATTACATATAATTTATATTTTGATTATATGTGTATTATTATGTATAAGTATGTAGTTATTTGAATGTAAGTATATTATAAAACCACCTGCAGTCTATTTTCCTTTATTTTCTCCTTTTCCTAAGGTTGCCTGGTAGAAATCGCTACCTAAGCGATAAGGCCGCCTTTTTTATCTGTCTGTGTTTGTTCTATTTCCAATTTTTATTTTTGTTACTTTTACTTGTTGTGGTGGTACAAATAAAGTGTATAATAATAATAATAATAATTTTCTTCGCGTCGCGTCACTTTCGCCGCTCACCTATAGAACAACGGGTAAGCCGTGGAGGTTCAACTCTCTCTCTCTCTCTCTCTCTGCGTCGTATTCCTCATTGCTGAGAGTCGTTACCCCATTCGATTAATTACATAATGGTAGAAGGTTTCGTGGGATAATAATGCGGTGGATTCCCAGATCTTTCCGCATATGACTCAACTATAAGAGTACAATTTCGACTCTCAGGTTACTAACTATTATTATCAGATGTTAGTGATAATAACCGGGACCGACGGCTTAACGTGCTCTCCGAGACACGCAGGATACAAAAAGGCCAAATTCGGACTTTCAAATTCGGTCACCCATCCACTTACCGACTTGGGTTAACGCGTGCTTAACAATCGCATACAACTGATATGCGTTGTCGCAACTAGGCCTGGTATATATACTGGTTATATATACTGTCGTCCCTCGCAAGTTCAACTAGCAAGTACTTAATGAGTACTTTTTTAATTACACCTTTACCTAGATATTTATATATAGTACTAGCTGATGCCCGCGACTTCGTCCGCGTGGATTGAGGTTTTTCGGTTCTCTTTAATTTTCCGGAATAAAAAGTAGCCTATGTGCTATTCCAGACTATAATCTATCTCTGTGCCAAATTTCATCCAGATCCGTTCAGCCGTTGGGGCGTGATTGAGTAACAAACATCCTATACATCCATCCAAACTTTCGCATTTATAATATTTATTTGATAGGGGGTAGGGCGTGGAGCTAGTATAAAGCTTTATGCATGAGCCCTAACAGAGGGCAATATAACACTCAAAGTCACGTTAGGGTCAATATTGTATGACAATAATTACGATCATTATCATACAACTCATCCTTAAGTAATTTCTGCATTTGTAGGGTTCCGTATCAAGCGCAAGAGAAAAAAAGGAACCCTTATAGGATCATTTCGTTGTACGTCCGTCTGTCTATCTGTCCCCTTTTTCTAGGGAACGCGTGAAGAGTATCAAGTTGAAATTAATATTAAATACGTCTCTAGGTCTACGGTCTTTTGGAGCTGTAAAAAATCATTCTAGGGGTCGACTAAAAATCAGCGCTGTTATGGTGCGTCAAATCAACACCATATCAGCATTACGCTAAGTCGATGCCCTTTATGGGATTTTTCGCGACACAGATTGCATTGTTTAGTCTATTCTTCTTCTATTCTAGTCTAAGAATTTTCTATATTTTGTAATTTTGTTTTTTTTGTATCTGTGTTATTTATAATCCGAAATTAAGATTTAAAGAAGAAGAATTAAAGATTTATTTATGGACTAGCTAATGCCCGCGACTTCGTCCGCGTGGTTTAAGTTTTTTCCCCACAGCACTCCTTAATTTTCTGGTTTAAAAATTAGCCTGTCACTCTCCAGGTCGTCAACTATACTCGTGCAATCACGTTGATCCGTTGCTCTGTTGCGGCGTGATTGAAGGACAAACTCTATATTTCACTCAACATTTTACCCCGTGGGGGTGGAATTTGGAAGAATGTGACACACATCTCTTGAGAAATTAAGGACTTTCATACAAACTTTCATCCCCTATTTCACTCCTTTGGGGGTAGAAATTTCAAAAACTGTGAAACACATATTTCTTAATTTTTACCCGTAGCTTGTAAAGCAAGTTTCATGGATATAACTTGAGAAATGACGGAGTTTCATACAAACTTTCAACCCCTATTTCTCCCTCTTAGGGGTGGAATTTTCAAAAATCCTTTCTTAGCGGATGCCTACGTTATAATAGCTATCTGAGTGCAAAATTTCAGCCCGATCCGACCAGTGGTTAGAGCTGTGCGTTGATAGACCAGTCAGTCAGTCAGTCAGTCACCTTTGCCTTTTATATATTTAGATTTAGCTGGGGTCAAAATCCCTGAAAAATCATCAGAATTTGCGCTGTTAGGACTACGCCAAATGTCCCAATTGTTTTAAAACTGAAACTCAATTAAAGTTCCATCCAAATACAACAACAGCAAAAATGTATCTCATATCAATCACAATCACAAATCGCAAACTCAATAAAAACTCTTTATCGCATCGCATAAATTGTCAAACAAACACGGAATCAACGCGGCGGAGGATTAACTACGGCGCGATTTCACTTTAAAATGTACGTAATAAGACCCCATCCAAACACGACGCGGGGCGGCAGCGACTTTTTGTGGAAACACCTCGATAGGCAGCGGCAGCGATTTTTTGTAGCCACCTCCACGCGGGTGCAGTCACTTTATCGTTGAATACAACAGCGGCAATGAATACAACTTGATATCAGGGTTAATTTTAAAATACTGTAAATAAAGTAACTTCTGTACGTAATAGTGAACAACTATTAAGAATTCTTATTAAAAAAATTAATTTTCATAAAAAAGTATTTAAATTGGCTGCTGCATTACTCCACGCAATGCGAGGTCATCTCGGAGGACCGGCTATCCACTCGATTACTGCCCCCACTGTCTACCAAAAAAACTGAGTGGCAGTGTCTAGTGTACGGCGAAAAGTTTTCAATTTTTTGTGAATATATTTTTAGTTATTTAAAAAAGTGGTAAAGCAAAAGGTTTTCAGTAATTAATATTTTTAAAAACACCCCGTATAATGCTGTGTTGTATTTGACCAAGGCCTAAATATACCTACGCTATAAATTTATAAATGACTCGCATTCCACGTTTCTCACACTTGCAGTTTATTTGAATGATCAACATGACATGACTACCGTTTAGGCATCATACAGATAGACGTCAATCTTTTTGCCATACTGTATATTACATAAAATGATTATGTAAATTTGCTAGCCCACCCGTTTGGTTACTAGATGACCTGCCCTGGCTTCACAATCTAAGTAAGTTCGGCTTCTATACTCGAATTTCTAATTGGACAACACGATTTCGACATAAGCTAATGTCAAATTGTAAAATATTGATGCCATATTTAAGATAATAGAGATGTGATGTGGTTCCGTTGGGTCAGGTGAATGAGTCAATGAACCAGTTTCTGCTTCTCTAATTTTTAGATAGAGCCGGCGACTCACAATGTTTGACACGTTTCTATAGTTACCCGTGACTACCCAGGGAGTGAGGTGATTTATATTATCAATCTTTTTTGTCCCAGAACTATTTATTTTTGTTAAAAATCTGGTAGCACTGGTAGGCCAAAGTGCAATTTAAAATTCTACCATAGTAGATAATAATTAATATAGTAATTTAAAAATAACTTAAGCTGTAGATAATAATATTAAATAATGGCCAAGAAAATAAAAGTGATCTGTATAATTGTTAAACTGTGACATCATGTTGGAACAGAACGAAACCAATTTGATCGACACTTTTAATTATATTGCGATGTGTATCTTTCATTACCCACTGTCCTAGACTAACTATTTTTATTTAGGTACTTTATAATAACCGGAAAATGGGTTTTGACGACCTACCTTGCGCAGTGGTTATCGCAGTGGTCTTATAAGAAGGGGGTTCAGTATTTGATCCCCGGGATGATCAATTTTGGGAATTTATAATTTCTTAGTTTTCTCCAGTCTGGGTTGTTGGGAGGATTCGGCCGTGGCTCGTTACCAGTATCCCGGCAATTTAGCGTTCCGGCACGACGCCGTGTAGAAACTAATCAGGGATAATATGGGTTTATATAACTTCCTTTCCCCTGACAGACTTTTCACCTACTATACTACCTAAAATACATGAACACTTACCACCTGGTGAGATCGCAGTCAAGGGCTAACATGTAGTGAAATTTAAAAAGAAATAGACTACTAGCTTTGCGGCACGTGTTTACCGAAAGGGTGGTAACAACCCCCGGCCGAAGCCACCCGGCAGACCAGAGCAGAGAATAAACTCCCAATTGACCCTGCCGGGGATCAAACCCTGTAAAACTACAGCTGTCACTACTGCACAAGAGGTATCGTCATGATTCTACGCTAGTTCCTAGTTAATAAGAAATTAGCATTACGGGTCTCATAGCCATTGATGCATAATGTAACTGTTTGTTTAGTGCCTACCCCCCGACCCCCGACCCCCGACCCCTGTTTAGTTCCGTACAAACTGCCGGAATGCTCCTACTATTGATTAAGCTATATTAACTGCATTACGCGGTATTAACTAACCTGTAATGTAATTAGATGGCTAATTACACCCATACATTATTGAGATTTGCCTACCTATTATTATGGAATGGGTGTAAATGTAAAAGCGTTGATAGCCTAGTTGTTTACAAGCCTGGCTTCCTGTTTGGATGATCGGGGGTTCCTAAACAATCCATACAAATATTAGTCCCACAAACCTATCTGAGCCGGTGATAGTGGCGCTAGTAAGTATATATCATATCATACTAATTATCATACTAATATTAAAAATGCGAAAGTGTGTTTGTTTGTTGGTTTATTAGTTTGTTGGTTTGTCCTTCAATCACGCCTCAACAAAGCAACGGATCGAACTGATTTTTTGCATGGGTATTTTTGAGGACCTGGAGAGTGACATAGGCTACTTTTTATCCCGGAAAATTAAGAAGTTCCCGTGGGAATCAAAAAACTTATTCCACGCTGACAAAGTCGCGGGCATCAGCTAGAAATTCTCAGTACTAGCCCGCAGTTAGGAATTTGGCGGTGTTGCACCCCCGTGCCTCGGAGAGCACGTTAAGCCGTCGGTCCCGGTTATTAACACTAACATGATAATAGTCGTTAAAGCCTGTCAACCCGCATTGGAGCAGCGTGGTGGGTCTAAGCTCTAATTCCCTCTCTCCTATGAGAGTGGAGGCCTGTGGCCAGCAGTGGGACGTATGCATATAGTGCGTGTGTGTGTGTATGTGTGTGTGTGTGTGTGTGTGTGTGTGTGTGTGTGTGTGTGCGTGTGTGAAAAATAAAATAAGAACAAAAACTAAACAGGCATAAAAATTACTTCCAATTTTGGCCACCAGGTCAGTTAAGTTGGGACTAAAAATGCGAAAGTGTATAATATATGTCTGTCTGTCTACTTCGCTTTAACGGCCGATCTTTTCGACCGATTTTGATAAAATTTGGTAAAGCGATACTTAGGTTGCATCCCAAGAAAGGACATGACTATTTTTTTATACCGGATTTCCCGCAGGAAAAAACCTTAATCCACGCATTCCAACCTAGGACTTCTCGTAATAGTTTATCGCTACACCAGAAAGCCATTGGATTCAAGTATATCGCCACAGAACCAAGGCAAAGCTTCCATAGCGTCCATATTAATCAATCGGCTTAAACGTGCACCAAAGTGTAAATAAAGTTCCACCAAAACCCAGCCCGGCTATGGCAGCGTATAGCCGAATATAATCCGGCGTGTTAACGAGACGCGAGCGGCTTAGCCGTCTATTGCGGCCCGGGAGTGTTGCATGCTGTGTCACAGTGCCCTGACCGTTTAGCCCCGTCAATATTCTATTACGTTGCATAGTGAATATTAAGGTTGCATACTTCAAGTTAGCAGTGATATTTCACACACTTATGGACTCAAGTTTTGCTACCTATTTATAGTCTTTTAAGTTCACATCTTTAAGACTATTTGCAATAATGATCAGCCCGGGTATCGCAATAGAAGAAAATCTGAAACTTCTCGTTTAGTGGGGCCTATTTTATATTATGATAGAATCTACTAGCAAAATCTCAATTTTCTATAGTAACACATCGACAAAATACAAACCATTTAAACAGGATCTAAGTTACAACCCTAATTATGTATACACAACATTATCTAGAAAAAGTCAATATAAATTTAAATCACAATAATAGGTACTTAACATTAATATTACAATTATTGCAATTTATACCTAATATAATTTAAACGTGCACCAACATGTAAATAAAGTGTCACCAAAACCTGCCCCCCGATCATGTAAGAATGGCCGATCAAAACGTTAAAGTTCGTCGTCAAAGTTTATAAACCATAATAGCATTAAATTAGAGCTCAATTTCGTGTACCCATTCTTATACGTTTAGGTATGTACGATACTCTAACGTATAAGAATGGATACACGTAATTGAGCTCTAATTCAATGTATTTATGGTTTATTTTAC
Source organism: Erebia ligea (assembly GCA_917051295.2). NCBI lineage: Eukaryota > Metazoa > Arthropoda > Insecta > Lepidoptera > Nymphalidae > Erebia > Erebia ligea. Next base: position 15,901,190 of record OU785238.1, on the reverse strand, counting down.
TTTGACGACGAACTTACCGTTTTGATCGGCCATTCTTACATGATTGGGGGGCCAGTCCGGCTATGCCTGCCTATAAACGAATATAGTCCGTCGTGTTGACGAGACGTCGATATTCTATTACGTTGCTAAGTTCAGTCTGTCGGTCATATTTCACTCACATATAAAGTAAAGTTTTGGTCACAATATTCTATTTTAATAGAATTTTCTAGACCCATTGAATTTAGCTGTACGTTGATGTGTCCACTTCTCAGTTTAGTGCACAGGTTTAGTGTATGCCACCGTTTAAGCGGATCGATATTCTATTACGTTCCGGAGTCCAGTTAAATTGTTTGATTCAGTTTACGCGATGCATCGCATGCAATTCATTAATCATTCGTTTACATAACATTTAGAATAGAACAGAAACGAGAATTGAAACTTAATGTTTTGCACGTAAGTATGTAAGCGCGCTCCACCTTAGGCTGCATCATCCCTTGCAAGAATAGGTGCAATTGCAAATACGAGTAGGTGCAGGTGCAATTTAAAATGAAAAAAAAATAGGTTTTATCTTTAAACCAAGACCCTGGCCTGACTTCCCTTATGGGACCTTAAATTTGCGCTCGTTTCTCTACTCTTCTTGTTCAGTGAACAGTAACACTAAAATAGTGTGATAGTAACACTAAAATAAAATTATTTTAGTGGTATGGTAATGGCGATACTAATATTCCGCTAAACTAACGGTGAAGTCAGAAACTATTTGCATAAATGTTTGTAAATGTTAAAATGAATTGTTTCCAACAATTATATTCATTCCGGCGGATCATGCTACAAGGAATTGTTCCGTAGCAAAAGTTTCAATGTTAGCGTTTAATTCCCATTTCTTTAACTGCACTACGGCATAAGCAGGAGTTTAAAATTAACTTGTCCGCTTAACTTCGAGTCTTCGCTACCTATATCTTATCACAGCGTAAATATTCATACAGTGGGTCGACGCACATACAAATGGCAGACCCGGATACCATAAAGGTGTGTCCAAACATAGAGCAGCGACAGCGCGGCAGCAACACGCGGCGTTTGCAGGACATAACTCTGCCGCATGCTAAAATAAATAATTAAATAATCCTTTATTTAGACAAAAACAACGAAATAAAACATGCATGGAGTACCACAACTCTCATGGAACCAAAGAGCCAACCAAGATTTAAGCCAACCTTGGTTCCACGAGACGAGACGAAAGTAAGGACTTGAGGACTATTCACTATACCCACTATTAGTTCTGGAAACACCTTTACAGTTGTAGCTTTTAAATGTATGGTACTCTCATCTATGATTGAGAGGAAACTGCGTACTTTAGTATTAGAGTGACAGAATTTTGTATTGAAAATTCCATGAAAATTCTGCCAGTTTCCTCCGTTATGTCCTAGCTTACACACCGCAGCGTTGCTCTGACAGTTTTTTTTATTAACTGGCTTTACGGCTCTGGGTTCCAGCCCTTCTGAGCCTTTGCTCTGTCTAGACGCCTCCGTCGAACGACTAGTAGGAAAGAACGCTACATCTACTTAGACTGTGCATATACGCTAAATTATTCTTAATAGACACCGGACAAACTTTTACAAACCTGGTGTAAATTTAACGGAATGTGAAAAAGTTCCATCCGTATACACTGTATGGACACATACCTACCTACTTAGTTCAAGTTTTACTGCGAATGCAATTTCAACTATGATAATAGAAGCAGCTTTCTTTAAGTTTGTTTAAATCGGAAAAGATTCTTATTATGACCCTAGGTGTCGTCTGTCGTTTTAAGATTTATTTTATGCTTTTAATATCTGATGTTCATACACCTAAGTAGTATTTAATATTTTAATTAGATTTTGCCAGCAGCTTCGCTCAAGTTAAGCTCGATTTTAATAAATACAAATTTCAAACCCCAAGGGGGTGAAATAGTCACCCCCTTGGGGTTTAATTTTCGAGAATAATAGCTGTCTGCATGCCAAATTGTGGTTTGAGCTGTGCGTTGATAGATCAGTCAGTCAGTCACCTTTTCCTTTTATAAAAATATTGTAACTTGCTACATAATGCCCACGAGTTGAGGCTAGATGAAATTTGAAGTTTCAATAGTACTGTGCAAAATCTTTGATTTTGATTGACAAGATTGACAAGATGTCTCTTTTGTCTCCGGAATGTTATTCGTTAAAATCATTTAAACACACATTAAGCCGTGAAAAAAGTAACAAACAGCCAGACGAGCACACTTTCGTATTTAGGTATAAGTAACTAGATAATGCCCGTGACTTTGTCCGCGCGGGTAAGGATTTTTTGATTCCCGCGCGAACTATTCACTTTTTTGTGATAAAAAGTAGTTGAATCAGACTTCAGACATGAAGTAGTCAAAATCGGTTGAATAGACGGGCCGTTAAAGCGCAACAGACAGACGGACAGACAGACAGATATACTTTCGCATTCATAATATTAGTATGGGTGTTTGTGTGGATATGGATAATCAAAGAAAATAAGCACTCATCTCCTCAAAGACTTTCTTTTAAAAAAAAAACTTTTTAGAACAGACAAATACACGGTCAATAGAATCAATGCTCTAATATTAATCAGGTCAAAACGCCGCAAATGAGGAGCGAAATCGCCGTAAACAAGGATGGCTGAATGGAGCAGATCCTAAACCAATACGATGGATATCGCTTCAGCGCATCGCACGGCTACCTTCACAATTACACCACACAGACTTAACGAAACGATAGAAGCTGGTATAGAAATAGCATCACTTGCACTGAAATTCATACTAATATTAATGCGAAAGTAGATTATTTGTCAACCAAAACAGAACTAATACTGATGATTAGTTAACACTTTAGTTAAGTTTTAACTAATAACAATTATGTTATTTAGGCTTGCAAAGTAAAATCACAAAATAGTTAACAAAATGATAATATATACCAATAGTTCGCGCGCGAGTTGAATGCAGAGTAAATGTATGGTGACACATTACATTACTTACTTAATTATTGAATCGAAGCAGGCGTTACTTTGCGGAAGACCATGATAATGAATGAACGAGCATTTTAATACGCTATAATCCGCGGCAGTAGACAAATCTATGTGGTACAGTGCGTGTCCTTCACCAATAGCATGCGAACACCCACCACCCAATAGACTAAAGATTGAAAAGACTTTACAATCGTGCATTGTCGAGTCAACATCTCCTGAAGATGCTCCGGTTTCGGAGTGAAACGTACGTTGAGAGTGATTTGGAAGATTTGTGTGGTGTGGTGCTGTGCCAGTGCGAATTGTTGGGTGGTGGGTGTTCGCATACTATTGGTGAAGGACACGCACTGTACCACATAGATTTGTGTACTGTCGCGGATTATAGCGAATTAAACTGCTCGTTCATTCATTTTTTACTTAATTATTTTATTCGCGAGGTTTCTACGCAGCATCTTCACGTGAAGCTGTGATCGACATTGTCTCTGTCCATAATGATAAAAAAGTCGCACCCAAACCGATACATCGTTGGGGAGGAGAGAGATAGAACATTTCGAAAAGAGGTCCATATTTTTTTACATTGTTCTTCTCTGAGAGTCCATCTTAACTCTGTGGTCAGCTGGTAATATTTCATAAAAAAAGGGGAGAGAATGTCTTCATTTCAAACGGTTCATAGCTCGGTTCATGTCGCGGAAAGCCAAATTGCTTTGCAATAAAACTGAGGCGGGATCGAAGTTTATCCAGAACGTTTTTAACTTTCTGGTGCTGTACAGTGGTGTACTTAATTATAAAATCTGTATTAACTAAACACTTCTTGAAATTGCAATTAGTTTTCAAAATTTTACAAAATTTTGTTAAATAATTAGTGGGTAAAAAGAATATCGAATATCTGAGACTCTTTGTCTATTTCGGGGTCGCGGGTTCGATTACCTTAAATTTTTCGGAGTTATGTCCTTTTTAAGATAGTTACAAATACCTAAATGTAGCTTGTTTCAAACGTCGAAAAAATACATCGTGAGAAAACCTACATGCCCTTGAGTTCTTCATAACATTCTGGAAGGTCTGTAAAGTATGCCTGGAACCCCCCATTTTAAGACCACAAAACTCACCACTGCGCCTCTCTCTCTCTCTGCGTCGTATTCCTCATTGCTGAGGGTCGTGACTTCATTCCATTAATCACTTAATGGCAGGGGTTTTCTTGGCATAATAATGCGGTAGGTTCCCAGGTCCTTCCGCATACAATTCTACTGAGAGTACTACTTCTACTCTTAGGTTCCTAAGGATTATTATCAGATTTTGGTCATAATAACCGAGACCGAAACGTTAACGTAGTCTCCGAGGCACGGAGGAAACGAAAAGGCCAAATTCAGACTACCAAATTCGGTCACCCATCCAGTAACCGACTTGGATCATCGGCTGATATGCGTTGTCGCAACTAGGCCTCTCGTCCCTCAACCACTGCGCCAGAGGTCGTCAAAGATCATAGATGAAGTCAGCGAATTTTCCTTTTCTTTTTTCCACCACAATAAGGTATTACCACATTAATTCCAGCAGCAATCGAACCTAACTAAGCCATTACTGGGCCCGTAACTTCGATCCCGCCACATTGCGTTCCGTTGCGACGCGATTTATGCTCTTCTAATCTTTTCAATTATCTCCCTCGGACCGATTCGCCTCGACCGAGTTAGAACACATTGTACTTTTTTTGGAAAACATTTCTATTTTATGTTTTACTGGCTGATGTTCGCAACTTCATCCGCGTTGATTGAGGTTTTTCAGTTCCCGCGGGATCTCTTCAATTTTCCAGGATAATAAATAAAATCTTTATTTGTTCCAAAATAAATAGACAATTTTTCTTAAATTACCCTAGATCCCTAAACTAGGATAGCCCGTATCTTGGGGGGTCAGTCTCTTCCCAGTAATTGTATATAATATAATAGAAACAGAAACTAACATTAATTATATGAATTTACAAAATAGCAAATAACTAATAATAAGTGTGCGTGTGTGTGTGTGTGAATACGCGCGCGCGCGTGTGTGTGTGTGTGTGTGTGTGTGTGTGTGTGTGTGTGTGTGAGTGTGTGAAGTGACTGGTATTTTTGTACGAATATATGGATAACAAGTAGCCTGTGTGTTATGCCAGACTATAACCTATTTTCGTGCAAAATTATATCCACAGCCGCTGAGCCGTTCTGGTGCGATTGACTAACAAACATCCGTCCATCCAAACTTTCGCATTATTATATTTGAGACTAGATAACGTGGAATAAGAGATTTTTAGAAATACCCGTCGAACTTCTTGATTCATCCGAGATGAAATCTACATAAATTGGGTTCAAAACAGTCCTGAAAAAAAATGGCAGTCATAGGAACTGCCAATAGAAGTGAAAACTTATAACTTTGCATTTTAGTATTAAAATAAGAAAAAAAAAATATAAACCTCAAAACTAAGGCATTAAAGTTTAATTACGAATGTACTATATTTATATTTAAGACCTTTTATCTTCGTAACAACGCGAGCATGTCGGAGCGAGGTGTCGGTGATGCGAATCCACAAGTTTACCCCCTACCAAAAAGTGCTCAACGTTGCTAAAGAAGTTTTCACTTCAAAAAAATCAAAAATCAGTTTAATTACATCACAGAATACTAACTATGAACGAACACTACCTATGACTAGACCCCAACTACCAATGACTAGAATACCTTATATCTACCTAGCACCTACCACCTTATTAGTCATATTTTACCTATGACTAAAATACAGTTCGGTTTTGTAACGTATAAACGGTAATTGAAAAAACTATCATCAAAAACCGATACTCGCCATAAAACGCCCGCGGCAAAAGTGATTTCTTTGGGAAAAAACCTCAAAATAAATAGTTTCCACTACACGCAGCGCACCTGCGCAATATTTTAGTTAAAAACTAACAGCGAACTGAAATACAAACTAAAAGTTTAGAGTTGTGGTTAGGCGAAACGAATGTATATCAAACGCATAGAGGTACGTTTTTATTTAATTTAATTTGCAAAGTCATGATACGCGAGGGCTAACTCTATATTATGATCTACTAGCTGAAGCCCGCGACTTCGTCCGCGTGGTTTAAGTGCTTTTTTATTTCCGCGGGAACTCCTTAATTTTCGGGATATAAGTAGCCTACGTCAGTCCCAAGGTCTTCAACTGTATGTATGTATGGTTGTAACAAACATCCATCCAAAGTAGTAAGAAGAATGAATGTTCCGAATTTGTTGCTGGTTCTTCTCGGTAGGAATATCATTCCGAACCAGTGGTAGATTCACTCAACGATTCAAAAGCGCTTGTAAAAGTTTATTTGAATAAAAAAACATTTGAATTTAAATTTAACGTCAATTCCAAATACAAACCAGCAAAACAACAAATAAACACTTTCGGCAATTACAATATTGGTAGTAATAATCTTCAACATTATTGACATAGTAAGTAATCATAGTTAAAGTATCAAGTTTCTGTTGACCTTTCCCTAATTCCGGGCGCAAATAGCCGTCAAACGTTAAACATACCCCGCCATTAATTATAGCAAGCCGTATAGATGGCACTCCGAGGCGGTCCGCAAACAAACTGTAATGCAAACACGTGTCAAATGATATCCGACCTACTATCATATTCAGGTGCTATTAAGATACAAAAACTAGGTCAATCTCTTTTCCTTTTATGATATGATACAGTCACTCGAGAGAAAAGGTTAAAGGCCAACTATAATATCCTAATAGCATCTGTATATAGTACGTTTTGTATGGAATAGTCAAGCGATTGATGACAGATGACAGCTGGAGATCGATCAATCCAATACAAATGATAGTTAACTCTAACGCGATCGAATAGGTAAAAAAAATCTCCTATTAGGCCTGCAGGTCTTTAACTGTATATAAGCAAAAAACCACGTTAATCCCTAAGGCTCCGTTGTAACGTGATTGAAATACAAACCAACAAATAAACAATATTGGTAGTGATTAGTGATGATCTTAAACATTATTAACGTACATAAAGTATCAAGTTTGAACTTTCTGTTGTCCTTTCCCTAATTCCGGGTGCAAATAGCCGTCAAACGTTAAACTTACCCCGCCATTAATTATAGCAAGCCGTATAGATGGCACTCCGACGCGGTCCGCAAACAAACTGTAATGTAAACACGTGTCAAATGATAACCGACCTATTTGTCACATTAAACCGTCGAATATTACCGTGGTCGTGCTGGCTTGTGATAGTATTGACCGTGACACTTAAAGGATTTGGTAGCCATTTAACATTGCGTTCACTAAAGTTATTATATGGCTATCATTTCACTGGTTGGCAAAATAGTAATGTTTACAATCGTGCATTGTCGAGTCAACATCTCCTGAAGATGCTCCGGTGTCGGAGAGAAACGTTGAGAATAATTTGGAAGATTTATGTGGTGTGGTGAATATCGCAAGCTACAAGTGCAAGATACACACTGTACCACATAGATTTACCTACTGTGGCGGATTATAGCGAATTTTTGTAGTTCCCTCATTAATGTTTTAGTTCGCACTAAAATGTATTCTGTCAGCCAATATATGTAATTGGTTTGCTGTTTAGTTTGCAAAAATATCCAAAATTGGTTGGCAATTAATGTCATAATTGTTTGCTCTAAAATTATTTGTAAATCCAATTAAATATATTATGAGCTGTACTATGGAAGCTAGAATTTAATTAAATTTAGGTAAGCAAAAGATTTTAATTGTTATTGGTAAATAAAATCGCTTTAAAACATAAGTTTTACGAACAAGCTGTTTAAAGCTTGTTTTGCATTCAAAATGGTTGCTTTCGAGTTCCTCATTGAATTGGGCACAATGATTTACTTTGAAACTGCAGCGTGCGTTCAATTAAAATGGTTTTGATCGCAATCGACAGTTGAAGCTTTCGAATGTAATTTCAAATCGATTCGACTAAATTGTATGAATACACGTTTTTACTGACTGCAAATTGATTTACAAAGCTTTGTTTGTTTCGACATAGTTAATTGCATATTGCAACATACAACATATTATATAATAATCTATAAATATCTACAAATATTTTAAATGAATGGATGGATGGATGTTTGTCTCAATCACGCCAGAACGGCTAAACGGAGCTGGATGAAATTTGCACAGAGATAGATTATAGTCTGGAATAACACATAGGCAACTTTTTATCCCGGAAAATGAAAGAGTTCCCGCGGAAACCAATAAAACCTAAATCTACGTGAATGAAGTCGCGGGCATCAGCTAGTTATACTTAATTTAAGGCTGCCTTTCCACCAGAGATGTACGTTGCTAAGTGAACGGATGTGTTTCAAACCCGCACATAGCAAATGATCTTCATAGCTCAGTGTAGAAGCCACTACAGTGTAGAGACTACTTCACTAAGCCACGTGTAGAGTTATACAATAATTTGACTCGTCCAAGATTAAATTAAAGCACAAACATATTATTAAAAAGTGTTAAAGTACCTACTTCTGGAACGACGTTTACAATAGTAATAAACAAATTATGTCCTTTTAAGCCACGGCGGTCAGTATCCGCACAGATGGATCCTTCTCTATATCTTCTCTATTCTTCTCTATCTATTCACTATTCCTGTACTCTCATAACCCGAAGGTTCCGTCAATCCGGCAATCCGACGGGACTGCAGGGCCGATGGCTTTAGATGCTCTCTGAAACATGGGGGTGTAACACCGCACTTCCTAACTCCAGGCCAGTACTGAGAATTTCAGGGGAAAAAACCCCACTTATTTTTGGCAACGTAGAATCGAACCCAGGGCCTTGTTTTCCGCAAACAAACGCATCACCGCCGTAAGGTAGCTGGCCTATCGGTATTTTATAGGATATATTCGGTGAGTGTGCTAAGGAGCTTTTCGACCTTGTACCTCCCTCACCCTTCTACCATCGAGACGCCGTGCGAGTTTCCACCTCTATGTCGTCGACGTTCCATCGACACGAACGAAACGCTTTACGTCCTCATTCCTCATTCGCATGGCTAGGGTCTGGAACACTCTACCTAAAACTGTGTTTCCAACCAAATACAATCTGGGTATCTTTAAATCAAGAGTAAATAGGCATCTTCTAGGCAAGCGCGTCCCATCTTAGGCCGCATCATCTCTTCCCATCAGGTGTGATGTGGTCAAGCGTAAGCCTATAATGAATAAAAAAAAAAAACAAACATGCGAAGTGCGAACCACAAGACAAACGAGGTAGTTAAACAACATAGTAGAAAGTTAGCAAGTAACGCCGTAGATGAAAGGACTATTTTAGTATCGAATATCAATTCACTCGAGTAACTATCAAAGTTAAACAAGTGCCTACCCAGTACCCGGTGCCCACATAAAAGTTTCCTCCGAACACTTTTTTTTTTTTTTTTTTTTTTTATCTGATTTTGTTGGGGGCTTTTCTTCACAAAACAAAGAACGTCAGCCCCATTCCGAACACTTAAGCCGATGAAAGTTGCCAGATTGTCTGCTAGACTTGTAGGTCTTTGCCCAGCTTTTGTTACTCGTTAAGGCCTACGTACACGTGATACATTTTTAATCAGCAATAGGAGTAAACTGGCTGCTGTAACTTTTTGTAGTGATACTTCGTTAGAATCGTTGTGATTTGAAAATTCGATGAAACGAAAAAGCGACACCAAAAAGAGACAAACATATTAATTATAATAGGATTTAGCCTGCGAGAGAATGAGATAGAATACAAGCTATATTTATCTCATTCTCTCGTGTGCTACTTTTCTGAAGTTTCACTTGTTCACACACACACTTCTTTTTTTTATCCAATAAAAATTCACACTAGGGGCCGGGCAATACTAAAAGTCCGCTTTGGAAGGGATCGAAGTTTTGTCCTACAGCGCTCGTGTGAGCACTCTACAATAGCGGACTGTTTGGCTTTTTAGGGTTCCGTACCCAAAGGGTAAAAACGGGACCCTATTACTAAGACTCCGCTGTCTGTCTGTCTGTCTGTCTGTCTGTCTGTCTGTCTGTCTGTCTGTCTCCAGGCTGTATCTCATAAACCGTGATAGCTAGAAAGCTGAAATTTTCACAAATGATGTATTTCCGTTGCCGCTATAACAACAAATACTAAAAATTAAAAAATATATATATTAAGGGGGGTCCCCATACAATAAACGTGTTTTTTTCGTATTTTTTTGCTCAATATTAAAAACGGTAACAGGTAGACGGTTCAAATTTTCACAGAATATTAACTTGTATATTAATTACCTTTCAAAATAAATAATTAAATATCAATAAAGTAAATATTAAAGGGGGGCTCCCATACAACAAACGTAATTTTTATTTTTAATACGTCATAAATCGTAAAACTTACTACAGGTTTGTACGGAACCCTCGGTGCGCGAGTCCGACTCGCACTTGGCCGGTTTTTTTTTATATTCCTCTGAGCTGAACTTTAAGCACCTACCATCTATTTTGTCACTATCTTTGATAGGTTTTTATCCACTACAAGTTAGCCCTTGACTGCGATCTGACCTGTAAATGATGATGCAGTCTAAGACAGTAGCAGGCGAACCTGTTAGGAATATGGCAGTTATATTAAACCCGTACCCCTAATAGGTTTCTACACGGCATCGTACCGGAACGATAAATCACGTCTTGGCGGCACGTCTGCCGATAGGGTAGTAGGTAACTAGCCATCGGGCCGAAGCCTCTCACAGGACAGAAAATCACCGAGTAATCTGCGCCGAAAATTCACTATTTTTTTTAGTCATTTATTTAATATGATAGTGTTCAATTACATGGCTTAGGTACTTGATAATACATAATTAATCATTAATCATAAATTTTCGGTCAGTCTGTCAGAAATTCAGAAATTAAAAATTCCCAAATTGACCCTTTAGGCGCTAAATTGTCTGGCTTACTATGAATGAATGAATGAATGTTTTTATTTTCATGAATACAATAGTAGATTAGTAGCCAAGGGTTGTAAGGCATCAATTGCAGCCCGAGATATTTAGGCACACGAGCGCAGGGAGGGCGCCTATAGTTCGAGGGTGCAATTGATGCTTACACCCGAGCTAACTACTCTGCTTTACATCTCGATTGTGAGGTAAAGTAGGTCCTTATTACCCCCAAATGGAGCTTGTAGGTGACCAATTAGCGCTCTAGGGTAATAATGTAGCTAGAAAAGCCCGAGGGCGGTAAGTAATTAAAAAAAAAACTCTTCACTCTTTCAAAAAGTTCGCGTACATCTAACCATCATACTTTTTTTAATTACTTACCGCCCTAGGGCTTTTCTAGCTACATTATTACCCCAGAGCGCTAATTGGTCACCTACAAGCTCCATTTGGGGGTAATAAGGACCTACTTACCGAATATGAGAGATGTAAAGGTCCATTAGTTAGTAAAAGACTTAACCTATGTTAGTATTACTTATACCTAATTAAATAAATAAAAAAAAAACAATAATGTGTTAGTAAGACTTATTCTATGTTAGTTAATATAATTAATACACTTACAAACTAAAGCTGACATCCAGTGCGCTTTGAAAGCGCTGTCCTGTCTGTCAGCTATCACCTTCAGGACAATATTGGAACTACTCTCCAATCTACTTTTGGTTGAGGCGATCCTCTTCCGTATGATTGCGAAAAAACCGTCCACACGATTTTCCGCAAACATACCGGACGCACTGCAATACCGAGGCAGTCCCAACATTATCCTGAAGATGTTATTATATTGGACTCGAATAGCACTCAGAGATTTTTGGGTATAGTCAACCCACAGACTGCAAGTGTAGAAGCTCTGACAAAAGGCCTTGAAAAGTGAGACCTTTACTTCTTTTGTGCAACGAGCAAATCTGCGAGCTAACATATTCCCTCTAACCGCCAATGCCCTCCGTTCCCTATCTATATCTCCATTGTCCTTCATGTCTGCTGTAACCACATGACCAAGGTAAGTGAACTGGTGCACCCTGGTTAGCTACTATAAAACGCGCCTTTCGATAAGAAAATGTAGAAAATTAACAAAATTGTGTGAAATCTACTCAACCGAAATTAGGTACAAAAATCAGTGTGTATCCCAGGTAAGGACACAGGCTATTTATCCCAGAAAATGAAAGAGTTTCCAAAGGATTTTCAATAAAACTAAATCAACGCGAACCAAGTTGCATTGTCTACTACTACTATTATATTATAGTACTAACTATTGTTAAAAGTATCAAGTGTGCCGCGACCTTACGCGTAACGTAGCCAACCGCATGGCGAAGTTATAATGATACTTGTTCCCCGTTCGATAGTTCGGTAACCGCTAAATATTCTAATATTCATGTGCAGAATGGCCCTTTGATTCGTTACAACAACCGCTACACTACACAAGTTCGATCAGCTGGAAAGTTAACAAAGCCACGAGCCTGTTGTATAAAGGCGTACTTACATAATTAGGTACGTACTGTTTGTTTTTGAAAATCAAGGAACGTCATTACAATATTTACTATGTGCCAGCTGATGCTCGCGACTTCGTCCGCGTGGATAGTGGTTTGTGGGTTCCCGCGGGAACGCGGGATGTTTGTTACTCAATCACGTCAGAACGGCTGAACGGATATAGATGAAATTTGGAACAGTGACAGGATATAGTCTGGAATAACACATAGGCTTTTTATCCCGGAAAATCAAAGAGTTCCCGCGGGAACCAAAAAACCTCAATTCACGCGGACGAAGTCGCGGGCATCAGCTAGTGTAAAATAAATGTTGCAATGTATAACAAATAATACCTATTTCATAGCGACCCCGATTACGATTTAAATAAAAAAAGATTTAACTTAAAGTATTGATTTGTGTTTTAGTAGTGTACTGTAGTCCAAATAGATGGCGCTGATTGAAATTGAACCGCGCGCGTGGGGTTTGCACACGCGGTGTATAATAAAGAGTTACTAGTGATTGATCATCACCACATGAGAACTCTCACACCTCGAACTGGTGAGAAGTAATTTTTGTAGACGCATATTATCGAGGTGATATGGGTCGATCTAAATTAATTAAACTTAGGTTCTTGATGACGAAAAAATTCCGCGCGAAACATCGTTTCGTAACGGCTAACGCGTTTGTTTGTTTGTGTGTAGCTTTAGATTTTTTGAAGTGAAAACTTCTTCAGCCACATTGAGCACTTTTCGGTAGGGGGTAGGTAAACTTTGGATACGGGTCACCGACACCGTCACCGACACTCGGTGTCTGAGGAGCAGAGACATCCAAGATTTACATTATAGCTTTAGATTAACATTATTTTTAACATTTTATATTCCCAATATCCCGAGGCATAGCTTCCATCAGTCAAATAAGATCACGATTCACCAAACACCCAAAGCAGTCTACTAAATACAGCTGTATCTACTCGTAACATTGTATTTTTAGATGAAGGAGCGGTTCCACCTTACATCATGTATCAATTAATAGTCACCCCGCGGGGAGGGCAATGTTCTGGAAGGAATCGCAATAACCCTGCCCACCGGACCGGAACCCATTACCAGCTGCGTCATATTTATTTACTTCACCCACCTACTCCTCGTCATTGCTCTCTTTTTATTTATTTATTTAAAACTAGATGATTCCCGCGACTTCGTCCGTGTGGACAAAGTTTTTCCGATTCCCGCGGGAACTCCATAATTTTCCGGGATAAAAAGTAGCCTATGTCCTTCCCCGGGATCTACCTATCCCTGTACCAAATTTCAGCAAAATCGGTTGAACAGATGGGTCGTGAAAGCGTAGCAGACAGACAGACGGACGGACAGAATATACCACTTTACCACCATCGTGAGTGGCACCTAATTCAGAGCAAAACTCGCATTAAAAAGGTCTCTGACATCATGTCAGAGGATAAACTGAGTGCGAAACAAAAAAAAAAAAAAGACAGACGGACAGACAGACAGACAGAAACACTTTCGCATTTATAATATTAGTATGTTAAAACTAGCGATCCGCCCTGGCTTCGCACGGGTAGCACTAATAATCCTAATAGTCTATACCCAATATAGCCAGTGGGCAGTGGGCAAGTTTTATTTTAATATTACATTGTAAGAGTCACGCCACGTCCTCACTACCTGCCACAGCCGCCAGTCCGCCATGATATAAAGGACAATTTTTATCTTAATTAGATACTAAGTATTACTAGATTAACATATTTATTTTGATAAGGATTATTAATACTATGTCGGTAAAAACATCTTCGCAAGTGAAGCTAATTGGTTTAGACCAAATTTGAAAATCATAAAAATGGTTATTTTGAGTCAACCTTAAAAGATAGATATATATGCTACTCCGGACTTTTTTTTGATCTTTGTGAGAGGAACAATTCCACCATACATTGTTTCCGTGTAACTTTAACTATTTACGCAGCGCACGCCATGTAAGCTCTCAAAAGAGACGATTTTTTCCGACTTAGTTCACATTATTGCAATTTTCGTAAGGATCTCTAATTTTTTTTGAGAATAAAATATAGCCTATGTTACTCGCTGATAATGTAGCTTTCTATAGGTGAAAGAATTTTTAAAATCGGTTTAGTAGTTTTTGTGTCTTTCCATTACAAACAAACAAACAAATCTTTCCTCTTTATAATATTAGTTTAGACATGTAGGACATACAGGTGTCTCATATGTTACGTCATGTTTTGACCCTACCACCGGTTCGGAAAGAAGATTCTGCTGAGAAGAGCCGGCAAGAAACTCCGCTCTATTGGGTATGATTGCCGTCAAGCGCAAGCATGTCTTGCTATGTCATATTAGTTGAATTCTCCTTTTTTTTATTCCACTACTAGCTGATGCCTGCGACTTCGTCCGCGTGGATTGAGGATTTTTTTGTTCCCGCGGAAAATCGTTAATTTTCCAGGATAAAAGTTACATATACTGTTATTCCACACTATAATCTATCTCTGTGCCAAATTTCATCCAGATTTTTTCAGCCGTTCTGGCGTGATTGGGTAAAAACATACCTATACCCATCCATCCGCTAGGGAGGTAACTAGCCACGGCTGAAGCCTCACCAGAAGGCCAGACCAGGAAAAAATCAGAACTTATAAATTCCTTGACCCTGCCGGGGCTCGAACCCGGGACCTCCGCTCAACATTGCGCCACGGAACAATGAAACAATATGGCTTTAAGCGTTGGCAGTACGGCCCCCGGTAGTAAAAAGTGACTTGGATTTGAATCCGCAACCCATGAAGAACCATGCCTTCCACTAATGACTCTTGACGGCATAAAATGCCCCCCGCATGTAATGGTACGTGAAGGATTAATTAAAGGCGTTTCAATTAAGTGTCATCTAATAGTCGAATGAGGAAGGCAGTGGGACGGAAGAAATTCTCATAACCGAGCCCGCCGGACCGGAAGCCGTTACACGTGACGTCATCATCGTGGACTGAGGGGAAATTGGGTATTTGACAACTAGTCAAATCAGCAACTTTTTTTCCAAACGTCAAAACGCGTCCTAAGTATGGGATTTATATGAAATTCTAAAATGTGACGTCATCAAAGTTCGACGCACTTTTTTACTTTAATTGATAGTTTAAAATGGTTTTTCAAAATAAAACTAGCAGGGGACGTGAATATTACGACTTTTGGGAGATCTTTTATTTAATAATATCACAAAAAAAAAATTTCACTTGTAGTCAAATACCCAATTGAGAAACTATCTGCACCACGCTGGTATGAAATATTGAAGTAACATCTAGGTGTGATCGTAATAATGGCCTAACTTAAACTAGCAAGAACTAACTTCTTTCCCCAACTTTTCTCTTTCATACGCACTGTCTTTCAACCCTGTCCCCACTACCAAAGGTTAACTGGAAGAGACTACTTCTGGGTATTAAGTTCGCCTTCGTACATTGTATTTTATGTGCAACTAGCTGATGCCCGCGACTTCATCTGCGTGAAAAACACTTTCCTGAAATAGTGACACAAGTTGTTCTACATAAAATAAACATTTCACTCAACATCTCCTGAAGATGCTCCGGTATCGGAGTGAAACGTACGTTGAGAGTATTTTGAAAATGTATGTGGTGTGGAGAATATCGCGGGCTGCAAGTGCAAGATACGGACTGTACCACATAGATTTACCTTCTGTGGCGGATTATAGTGAATTAAACGTCTAGTTTTTTCATTGTCATGAACTTCCGCAAAGTAACACCTGCTTTTATCCAAAATTATAGTAAGATAAAAGAGCAATATTATGCATTGTTGTACCTAAACCAACTTAGAGTTTGCCACAGCTTGTAAAGGGGTTCGAACCTTTTTGTATGGAAGCTGGCATAGCGACCCGCCGCCATTTTGATTTTTTTCCGAAATCGCGGCGCTCGATGGAAGTGGTATGTATGGATAGAGGACGCATAGACGAACAAATAATGTCAAGTAACATAGTACCCCAAAGTGTCACGTTACCGAGATATTTGGAGGTAAAGATAGACATATGAGGACAACGACAATCATTAAAAATAGACTTATTACGTGTCTACAGGCGTCAGATTGTATCCAAATAATCGTTCACAGGTTGATTATTATTATTACTGTTTATTAGAAGAGAGTAGGTACATTACATACTACTCGGAGCACGAGAAAACTACTACTAGGTATAATAATTAATTATTTGCCTACTAAATCGCATCGCATCGCAATGAAACGCTATATTATGTCAAAGTATCTCAGGCGGGCGTGTTGGCTTGTCTACATATCTAACTAGCTGCAATACTTACCTACTTAAAAAAATGTTTTTAAGCTAAGTGACATGCGACCAACGCGACATGTCGACTGCGTTTCATTGCGATGCGTTTTAGTAGATAAATAATTAATAATAGTATGTAGTAGTTTTCTCGTGCTCCTAGTAGTATGTAATGTACCTACTCTCTTCTAATAAATAGTAATAATAATAATCAACCTAGAAACGATTATTTGGATTCAATCTGACGCCTGTAGACACGTAATAAGTCTATTTTTAATGATTGTCGTTGTCCTCATATGTCTATTTTTACCTCCAAATATCTCAGTAACGTGACACTTTGGGGTACTATGTTACTTGACATTATTTGTTCGTCTATGTGTCTTCTACCCATACATACCACTTTCATTGTGCGCCGCAATTTCGAAAAAAAATCAAAATGGCGGCAGGTCGCTATGCCAGATCGGTTCTATCCCCTTTATAATGTTAATTTTCACTGTGGGCCGGAGGAAAAAGAAATAAAGGAAGAAATTATACAAAATAAAAAATAAATTAAGTGACACAGACGAGATCCAGTGACAGAGAGACAGTCATGATTAAAAAAAACAAGATAAATGTCCCTCGATACAAACCATGGCTTATAAAAGTAAATAAGGATAAAAATACAATAAGTGCGATCATATTTCTTACGGTTCCTGATAGCATATGAATTCCCTTTTTTATTAGAAGCAATATGAAATTGTAATTTTTTATATCCCCGCAGTATGACAGGGGCATGAGTCGTAAAAATATCAAAGACATACCTACCTACGCACTTCTATGTATCTATATCAAAAATAACTACTTCTCTTTTTAATTCTATAACAACATAGTTATTTAAATTACTAGATGATGCCCGCGACTTCGTCCGCGTTTATTGAGGTTTTTTGGTTCCCGCGGGAACATTTTAATTTTCCAGGATAAAAAGTAACCTTTTTGTTGTTCCAGACTATAATCTATCTCTGTGCCAAATTTCATCTAGATCCGCTTAGCCGTTCTGGCGTGATTGAGTAACAAACATCCATTTGAGGTTTTTTGGTTCCCGCGGGAACTCTTAATTTGTTTTTATACAAACCTTGTCCTGGCTCTAACGAACACAAAAAAAAAAGAATTATCCAATTTGGTGCAGTCGTTCGGAAGTTATGCGCTTAGGCACATTCATTTTTATTTATATAAGATTAAGATTATAAGTATAGAATCCATAGCCTATATAGATGTCCTTCCCCGGGATACAACCTACCCCTGTACCAAATTTCATTAAAATCGGTTGAACGGATGAGCCGTGAAAGCGTAGCAGAAAGACAGACAGACAGATACACTTTCGCATTTATAATATTAGTATGGAAGTATGGATAATCTCTGTTAAGCGAGCAGTTTGTTCTTTAAGATAAATATATATAGGTACATCTTTAAACCGAAGGTAACTAGACACGGTCGAAACCTTCACATAATCCATCACATAATTTAGTAATACTTTTTTCAATATACGAACTTCATAAAAATTGTCTGTCGGTCTGTCCTCAAATTAGGTACTATATTATGTTTACTATTTTGCTTGAGGGCGAACACGCGTGTTGTATAGTGTTGCATCCACAACATCGATTACCGACACGCATGCAATCCGGTATCGATTTTATATAAATAGTCTGTGTAACAGGCGTGCCGCAGGATACGCGCACAGGCGTAAGATCCTACATAGTATACCGTCCTATAATAGTCCGACAAAGTTATCGGACCCGCTCGCAGCGTCGCTAGTAGATAATAGATTATCATACTAATATTATAAAATTCAAACGTTTTTTATTCAAGTAAACTTTTACAAGTGCTTTCGAATCGTCAAATGAATCTACCACTGGTTCGGAATGACATTCCTACCGAGAAGAACCAGCAAGAAACTCGGCGGTTGCTCTTTTGAAGAAAATCATTTTATACAATTTAATTAATGTGTGGGTACTATACATAAATAACCGCTGTCCTTAGCATTGCTGGACCGAGTCAAACGCTCTTTTATCACTAACGTAATCTTCCACAGTATAATAAGCTTTTTTCAAAAGCATACTTTTAATGGATTTATAAATCCGAAAGTGTGTTGGTTTGTCCTTCAATCACGCCGCAACGGAGCATCGACGTGATTGTTGGCATGGGTATAGTTGATATCCTGTAGAGTGTGTGGCGTGCATACTCCTTTGACACTGGCTGGACATAGCTTCGAATCTACTTTCAAATGTTCGAAATTCGAGGCATGTGCAGAACAACCGCGCAGAAAAGGAGATACCATTATTACTATATACAAGCCATCATGGAATGAACATCTGGGAGCGCTTCCAGGAGCTTCCCTTCTTTGTGATTTTATATACCTAGTTTTCATATTATGATATAATAAGAAGTAATACATTATTTTTATCAGTGAACACGCGTTTGTCCTTTAAATAAATAAATAAATAAATAATATTTATTTGCAGGAATATGGGTACAAAATAGGTCTTAAAGTTGTAATTCCCTTGACATATTCTACCATATGATGGTGTGCAAATTGTTTGTTTTTAAAGTACCTATTTAAATTAAATTAGTTCATAAAATCATTGAATTAAAAATAAAATTTGCGATTAAATTACATTACATTTGATAAAAATAGCAAAAATACTTATTTAAAATTATTAAAAACATTAAAAAAATATATATATATCAGCTAAATGTTAAATGTCATCGTAATAAAATACAATTAAATTAGCCCTATACTAGGCTACGAGGTGACGTACCATTCACCTCAATATGTGACATAGGCTACTTTTTATCCCGGAAAATTAAGGAGTTCCCGCGGGAATCGAAAAAACGTAAACCACGCGGACGAAGTCGCAAGCATCAGCTATTGAAAATTGAAATAAAAACAAAAACTAAACAGCCATACAAATTACTTACTTTGTCAGTATCAGTGACAGTTGAGGTCATTTTCATTCCCATTCTTAAACATAAGTATATTATTTACTTAATCAAATCAAATGAAATCAAATATTTTTTATTCAAGTAGACTTTTATGACCAAGTAGACCAATAAGTAGACAATACAACACATAAGTTACAAATATTACACTGACTTGTGGGTCACTGGATGCGAGGCCGGTTGCTTCCATGCAACTTTGTCATTCAGAAAATCATCGATATAATACCCTCGACTTAACAAATGCTGTTTAACACAGTCTTTAAATCTATGTAATGGCAAATCCAGAAACTCTTTGGGAACCATATTATAAAAGCATACAGTAGTATAGTCTTTTAAATCGAGTCTTACCACATTATTAACCACATGTTATTAGCAATACAATACCGCGGCAGACGTAACACAAGCATTCGGAAGGTACGATGTAATAAACAGACAGACTTGTACGAGTTCCGTATTTCGTTACAGCGGTATTCGCATATAGTATCGATTGCCGACTGATCCCTTAATTGCTTAACGTTCACGACCTTTCTGGCGTAGCTACGAGGTCCCCAGTTCGATTTCCGGTTTGAAAATGGAGGAATATTATTTACTAGCTGATGCCCGCGACTTCGTCCGCGAAGGATAAAGATTTCTGATTCCCGCGGGAACTCTTGAATTTTCCTTTATAAAATTATAAAAAGTAGACTATGTCCTTCCCCGGGATACAACCTATCCCTCAACCAAATTCCATCAAATTCGGTTAAACAGAACAGACAGACAGACAGACAGACACACTTTCGCATTTATAATATTAGTATGGATACAGGGTGTAGTCTATTGCAAGTGACATCCTTGACCGATTTAGGTGATCCTATGCAGCGTTCACCTAAGTCGGTAACTGGATGGGTGACTGCCTTTGGAATTTGCAGTTTTCTCACCTATTTTTGATTCCACTACTAATTAGCGCTTGACGGCAATCTCACCAGAGGTAACCCTACATAAACAATTTTTGTAAGTATATTATGAACATTTTATATACAAAAGCTTTTTCTTACTAGTATTTAAGCACGCGCACGCGTTGTTTTCCGTTTTTTTTGTTTATAATTAAGTTATTTCTAAGTTGTGTGGCAATAAAGAATTTATCTATCCATCTATCTATCTATCTGTTTACTAATCAAATTCAGAAATTATAAATTTCCGAATTTTCCTGCCGGGAATCGAGCCCAGGACCTCTCACTTTAAGACAACCGCTCACCACTGTGCCAAGGGGGTCTTCAAAATCGCTTAACAGCCTATCACAATTAGTGCGTTTGCGTCGCTACATCACCACTTATCACCAGGTGAGATAGCAGTCCAGTGCTAAATCAATCATCAATAACAATCATCATGATCTCACAAGGAGTCTGTAACAGTTGTAAGCCTCAATATTTGCAAAATTAGTTAGCACAATATAAAACGTAGAGACTTCGTAGCACGTTAGAGCTTTATTTATAAGCTTCGATTAGCTCTATGTGTAAATTATCCTATTAATGAAATAGGTAACAAAGTACTACATTTTTATGATTATTTATCTATTTATAAAACAAAATGTAAAAAAATTTACTCTACATGCCATTAAGAACATCGCATCTTAAAACCTTATGAATAACTAAGAAAACTAGATTCTAAATTGAACTTTCTAGTTAGAAAGATCAGTTAAGAATAATATAAATAGAGAACGTAATTATGTACCTAATAATTAGGTATAATAAATTACGAAAGAACTTATCATTATAAAACTCCCATTTTAAATCTACTCACCAAAAGAATTCAACGTCCAAACACAATCCCAACCACAAACAAACACTAAAAACTATTTAAAAAAAAAACAATAAAAACTCAAAAAGCACGCCAAAAACAAACAAACTGTACCACGGTGGATTAAAGCTCAACTTTTGCTAGCGTTTTTACACTTCCATACAATCACATACAATAAAACATAGCCCTAGAACCGTGGGCGAAGTTTTCAAAACTTACGATGGAAAATAAGCGTACGTGTTTTCACAGTGAAATCACATACACAACCATACCCATGACACGACCGCTCGTCACGAGATCGCGACGATAACTGAGAAAGCTTTGGGAAACAGCCCTTAGTTTTCCGCGTTGAACAGAGAGGGATGTTAACTTGAATGCGGAAAACTGTAAGTGCGATAAGGAGGGGTGTAGGAAGTTGTAGCTATGTGCACGTGGCACGATGCGGTCAATTGCAATGCTACGGTCATTGCCATAGTGAGATTTTCATAGTGCGTAAACATCACAGACGTTTTCATGTCTTTAACCCCTTTGTATCGAAATTTCTGTAACTGCCTCGTTAGTCTAGTCATAGTGGTTAGCAAGTTCAACTGCGGATGACGAGATCCTGGATTCGAATCGAATATATCAAAATTTCAAATTTATTCTTCAGTTGAGGAACATAATTCTATTTAGTACCTGTAAGGTACTATTTAGTATTATTTGCCCTTAGTGAAGTATTTCTTCGATTAAACTTAAAACCCCAACTAAAATATCGTTACAAAATATGTACCTAAAGTAGCATACAATTAAAAACCACTTAACTGTGCCCTAATGGTAGCACGTATTAATTTTGTTTGTTATTCAAAAAGCCTGCGAAAAATATAAAAGGAAATCCTTGTTTTAACATCATTTGTGTCGTAGACTAAGAGCATTTAGTTCTTCTATAGATAGGAAAATCTCAGTGGAAATTATAGACGAAAGGTAAATAACCCCCTAAATAAAACCCCTAAACTCGGCTATTCAGCATTCACGTGGAGGTTGAATGTCGAATCAACCTTCTTTACTATCCATAAACATTCACCAGAATAGCCGAATGGAGAATTTCACAATATCGTCTTTTAGTGAACGTGCTATGTATATGTGAAACTGCCTCGTTGGTCTAGTGGTCAGCATGTTTGACTGCGGCCGACGAGGTCCCGAGTTCGAGTTCCGGGTCGGGCCATGATTAAAGGGCTGGGTTTTTCTGACTAAAAATTCTCAGTACTAGCCCGGAGTTAGAAAGTTGGCGGTGTTTCACCCCCGTGCCTCGGAGAGCACGTTAAGCCGTCGGTCCCGGTTATTATATACTGAATAGCATAGCAGGGAAGATGGATGGCCTTCTGGTGGGGAAACTCATACAGAGGACTAAATCCCTTTTAGTTTTTAGGTACTAACATAGATTAAGTTAAAATTGTTACTAACTCCTTAGATTGTAAGTACTAACATAGTTATTAAGATTATAATATTGTTACTAACACTAAAGTGGACCACAATTAATGTTGTCTGATTTAATAAATAAAATTGAAATTATCATTAACATGATAATAGTCGTTAAAGCCCACCAACCCGCATTGGAGCAGCGTGGTGGGTCTACCACTAACAGGTTAGCCTGCTACTACGACAGCATCATCACTAACCATCAGGTGAGATCGCTGTCAAGGACTACCTTGTAGTGGATAAAAAAAATAATGTAGTTCACCATAATTCACCATCTCGTAGACTACACCAGGAGGCGGTGGTGGTTTCATGACAAATGGCGCTACAGGGTGTTCTGAGGTAATTTGTTTTTAACCGTCGCACGTCAGCGCCCCCCAGCGGGGTAGCTGCGTTACTAATTGCAGACTTATACCGTTTAAACCTACGTTAAATGTTATAGGTATTAATATTATACTATGTCCGTATGTATGCATGGATTTAGGTTTTTAAACATTCCTTTGAATTTTTTTAAAATCCTTTCTGGGATTCTTTATCATACGTCATTGATTCATATCATTTAGTTAGGAAAACTACTTTATAAAAAAAATTATAATTAACAACTGCTTTAAGATCTATAGAAAGTACTTCTTTGCTCAGAATTCAAAGAGAAAAAAATTAACAACAAAAATTATATTCTTAAATAATATCAAAACAAGGGATTTTATATTCTTTAAAACTGTGTGTTATGGCTGGCCAGTAATATTTTAACTATAGCGCACAAAGAAACACAATTAGTATGTGTATGTTAGTAATTCTAAGTAGCCCGCTTCTATCTAAAAACAGTCACTTTATACCTACCACGTGAAATCACAGTTACGGATTCAAGTACTTAATATAATACTATAGTAGTAGGTACTTGTAGAAAAAATCACAAAAAAAATAAGTAGTGTGTAATATAATTATATATTATTATATCTATGTCGATGAATTCCAAAACAATAATAACGAATCCAAACAGTGGGTAATCAATGGGATGAAATAAAATCACGCTGTATATTAAAGGAATGATTTTGAGGAATAGCCCTCGAACACGCGATACCTTCATTTAGTTGACCACTGATACTTATACAGGGTGTAGTTTTCCAGCGGCTAGTGAAGCGAAAACATAAGATACAAAAATATATAAATAGGTAGAAAAGACGCGATGAATATAATGTAGCATTATAATAAACTGGATGATGCCCGCGACTTCGTCCGCGCGGTGTAAGGTCAAAAATGTCCTTTCCCGGGACATAACCTACCTCTACACCAAATTTCAGCAAAATCGGTTGAAAAGATGGGCCGGGAAAGCGTAGCAGACAGACATACAGACACACTTTCGCATTTATAATATTAGTATGGAAGTATGGATTATTATTTAAATAATAATATCAGAGTGTAGCGCTATAATATAAATTGAATTGATTGCAACAAAAATTAATTGAATTGATTAGATAAAGGGCTGATTAGATGATGCCTTCACCATCATAATATTTTTTCCCCATAGCCGGTTCACTACTGAGCACGAAGCTGCTCTCAGAATGAGATGGATTTCGCCATAGTCTAACACGCTGAAGAAGTGCTGATTGGCAGATTTCACACTTTTTAGAAAATAATGTGGATCTCTCAGGCATACATCTCATACTAATATTATAAATGCGAAAGTGTGTTTGTTTGTTGGTTTGTCCTTCAATCACGCCGCAATGGAGTAACCGATCGACGTGAATTTTGGCATGGGTATAGTTGAGGACCTGGAGAGTGACATAGGCTACTTTTTATCCCGGAAAATTAAGGAGTTCCCGCGGGAATCAAAAAACCTTAAACCACGCGGATGAAGTCGCGGGCATCAATGCCGCTTGCCTGTGAATTAGGCCACGTGAACTAAGCGTCTTTTTTTAAATTGTATGGGAAGTCTTTGATTTTCCGGGATATTAAGTAGCCTATGTCTGTCCTCCACATACAACCTATCTTTCGTCATATAAAAATAAATAAATACTTAAAATAACTGGGTGGTGACTAACCACGGCCAAAGCTATAAACAGATCATAAATTTCCACATTGACCCTGCCGGAGATCGAACCCGGGGTCTCCCTCTTGTAAGCTCTTGTGCTTCAGGGAGGTCGCATCTTTATATTATTATCCGGTGTAAATTTTTACTTCCCTGACGACTGCCAAAATAGCAACCTGTATACAAAGGTGGGAAAGAGACAACGAATGTCTTGTTTTGACGCGAAAGTGGGTCTCTCTTAAGGAGTGGCCATCTTTGTTTGTGACGTCACGGTTTTTTGGGCTTATTGGGACTTTGTGTTGTGTATTGAGCCATCTTAATTGCTTACCCTTGTTTTAAGTGTGGGAAGGTAGAGCTAGCTGTGTCATATAAACGTTGAATGAATGAATGAATAAGATTATTGAATCATTAGGGATACCTTGTTAGAGATAGGTGTACCCGACGGATTTAATGTTTGGGTATCACCTCAATAATTAAGGCTGGATTCATACTTACATCTAAGTCTAGCCTTCATTTAAAAACCTATGTCCCGAAATCGGGTTTATCATCCATACTAATCAAATATAAATCAAATATAAATATTATAAATGCGAAAGTTTGGATGTATGGATGTATGTTTGTTACTCAATCACGCTCCAACGGATGAACGGATCTGGATGAAATTTGGCACAGAGATAGATTATAGTCTGGAATAGCACATAGGCTACTTTTTATCCCGGAAAATTAAAGAGTTCCTGCGGGAACCGAAAAACCTCAATCCACGCGGACGAAGTCGCGGGCATCAGCTAGTATTATAAATGCGAAAGTTTGGATGGATGTATGGATGGATGTTTGTTACTCAATCACGCCCCAACGGCTGAACGGATCTGGATGAAATTTGGCACAGAGATAGATTATAGTCTGGAATAGCACATAGGCTACTTTTTATCCCGGAAAATTAAAGAGTTCCTGCGGGAACCGAAAAACCTCAATCCACGCGGACGAAGTCGCGGGCATCAGCTAGTATTATAAATGCGAAAGTTTGGATGGATGTATGGATGGATGTTGGTTACTCGATCACGCCCCAACGGCTGAACGGATCTGGATGAAATTTGGCACAGAGATAGATTATAGTCTGGAATAACACATAGGCTACTTTTTATCCCGGAAAATTAAGGAGTTCCCGCGGGAAACGAAAAACCTCGATCCACGCGGACATAGTCGCGGGCATCATCTAGTCCATACTTCCATACTATAAATAATAATAATAGGTAATAGTACGTTGTAATTAAAAATGCATTAATTTGGATGGATGGATGGATGTTTGTTACTCAATCAAGCCAGAACGGTAATACGGATTTTGATGAATTATTTAGCACAGAAGTAATAATTATAGTCTGGAATAACACAGGCTACTTTTTATCCCGGAAAATTAAAGAGTTCCCGCGGGAACCAAAAAACCTCAATCTACGCGGACGAAGTTGTGGGCATCAGCTAGTCTAGCATAAAATAAACAAAATATTTAAAAAAATACGAATCGGCTGTCGCATCGCCATTATCAACAACCAATAATTTTGGTCAGATGTTAAAAATAAATACGAATTTTCAATCATAGCAATCTAAAATACATTCTATATAGAACCATTTTAGGTTCAGTTTGGAATGGTTGTGAAAACCGCTAATAAGCCCACAAATAAGGCTATTAATTGTCGGTATTCAATTAGTGGTCGATTATATTGGACTGTGGTGCTTGGGATCTGGACAATGGATCCGTATTTCGGATACCTCTCTAGCTTATCTCTCCCGGGTTCACTTGGCTGGGATTTCTTAAAACCCTTCTTCTTAGTGAGAGCCTCATCGTCATCTTTCTTACCGGTTCTTCTCAGTAGAATCTGCTTTCCGAGCTGGTGGTCGAGTCCTGACTCCTGACATATATTTTGACGACCTCGCGGAGGAGTGCGGAGGTCACGGTTTCGATCCCCGAAATTCAGAAATTATAAATTCCCACATTGACCCTCAATTTGGGAATTTATAATTTCTGAATTTTCACTGGTCTGGCCTAGTGGGAGGATTCGGCCGTGGCTAGTTACCACCATAGTTAGCAAAGTCGCGCCGCCAAGCGATTTAGCTTTCCGGTACAATGCCATGTAGAAACCGAATAGGTGTAAGGATTTAATATAACTGACATGCCCCTAAGTGTGCGGGCACGAAATGAGCGGGAGCGGGGCGACGGCGGGAGCGGGGCGATGCGACTAGTCGGCGAGCTGGCGACGAATTTCGGGAACAATTTGAAAGAGGTCTGGTAATACTTTTTAACCGACAAAAACGTCTGGGATTTATTTTTTCGAATTTTCGAAAAAATCAAGTTGTCAAAAAAATGTTTTTTCGGATTTTTTTTGCAAATGTTATATGCTGCGCAGTAGCGAAATAACCGCAAACGCTCTATCAGACTGGCAGAACTGGATTCGCCAATGAACGAAATTATATTTTTCCACAATTTCAGATTGCCTAAAAACACCTTCCCGAAATTCGTCGCCAGCTCTCGAATTCCATCGCCCCGCTCCCGCTCATTTCGTGCCCGCACACTTACAGTTTAGTCCGCTATCATCTTAGACTGCATTATCACTTACCATCAGCTGAGATCGCAGTCAAGGCTAACTTGTAGTGGATAAAAAACTTTTAGTGAGAGACGACATAGAAAATATCTACAGACAAAATCTCATGTTTCTAAACCCAGTCGTATGTGGATCCAATTACTAAGTAGAGATTTTTAAACGACATATCCAGATTTTTTTTCCATTGGTTTTTTTTCATAGATCTTTTTTATACCACTAGGTACAAGTTGGCCATAGACCGAGATCTTACCTGCTGAAAGATAAAATAAACATTGCTTAAATTATATAGTGTAATCCAAATCGGTTGTAAATATGGGTGATGAAAGCGTAGCAGACAGGCAATCAGAAACTCTTTCACTTATAGCGTTATAATAATACTAGACTACGTGATGCCCGCGACTTTGTCCGCGTGGACAAAGTAATTTCGACTGCTTATGGGATGCCTTGCGGTTCGAGAATAAAAAGGTGACTCCTTAATTTTCCGGGATAAAAAGTAGCCTATGTCCTTTCCCAGGATACAACCTATACCTGTACCAAATTTCATCAAAATCGGTTGAGCAGATGGGGCGTGAAAGCGTAGCAGACAGACAGACAGACACACTTTCGATATTATATATAGTATGGAAGTATGAATAATTAAGTAAGGTTCAACCTTACAACGTATTTCTTAATTTTAAGATATTTTTGGTTCTAAATTGCATGCTCTAGTAGTATAACATCTCACTGGCCAGTACTCGTAGGCTCCTAATAGGGTCAGTACTCAGTGGAGTGCCGATGTCCAGGGCAGGGACGCCTCGCCGATCAAAGCGTTTATCTATCCCTTGGAAGCCGCTAGCGGTTGATTGGGCGGGATTTTTCCGTTCGAATCAAAGAATCTCCCAACTGGGTAGAAAGAAAGCGATTTACGGTACCCTTACTCTAAGATTGATCGAATTTAAAATACGGTCTCACTAAGTGAGGTGAATCACATTTGCGTCAAACTAAAATGGACCCAAAAACTCTTGATTTAAAGCCACAAATTCAGCGCAACCGATTCAAATTTCGAAACGTATCGTTTGGAGCGCTAGCTGTGAATGCATACACGAAATTGAGCTCTAAATTAATAAGATTAAGATTCATTTTAGTTTGATGCAATTGTAATTCACCTCACTTAGTGAGACCGTATTTTAAATTCGATCAATCTCAGAGTAAGGGTACGGTAGATTAATGTTGAAACTCATTGATATCAGGTAACCTATTACGTTTAATAGTTATTTTCTGGGATAAAAAATAATAATATAAAAATACATTTATAAGTGCCACAAGTATGATGTAAGTAAGTAGATACGTGGCGTGGTGGCATTTTGAGGAACTAAAACGTATATCTTGAAAAATCACTGAAACTTGAAAGTTGATTGTGGATATCTTTGCGTATGTTTTGTAAAATATTAAACAGTAATCATGCCATGAGTGATGAAAGTAGTCTAGAGATATATTTATATAATAAATTAGCCTAGGTAAGTACGAACCTAGGCTCCTCTGTTGGGTCCAGACTTATTCGAACCCTGGCCGCAGTGTGTAAAATAATACAGTACCTACTTCCAAATAACACACAACACAAGCCTGGTGGGATGCAATGGGCTGTTGTGCAGCCATTTTAGCGTTCCACCATTTTCGATGTAACTTTTGGAGGGAAGGAAGGAAAAAATACCAAGGAAGCACAGGTTAAAAGAAATACATAGATCTTAGATAAAGACAGATAAAGGACAGACATTTTATGCGTAATAATTTGGCGCACAGCCGCGCCATGTAAAGGTCTAGCCCCACTTGAGATGCACGTAGCGGCGTGCACGTAGCGGCAAATATTATTTGTATGAGTTTATTTGGTGCATCTGTAGTGGGACTAAACCTTTATACTAATTGTGGCACTGTCAGAAGTAAAGCCGGTTTATATTTTGTCTTGTTTACCTACACCTAAATAACTCTTTCGAGTTTCAAAGAATAAACCAGTTAAAAGTCTTCAACGTTGCCTTACAGGCTTTAATCCTGTTAACTTCTTCGACCCTTCTCGAGACGCAATCCCTTCGGCGACTGCGTACAAAATGCAAAAACAAAAATAATAACAACTCAACTCACCGACGACAATGTTTTAAAAAGTTCTAAACAAAGAATTCTACCGCGATCGCAAACAAATAATCTCTTTCTTGTTTTATACCGGATAAGGCTGCCTATACATGGTGGAACTTTAGTTGCCCGATAGTTGCGATACATCATGGTACCTTATATTATTGTAAATGCCTCGTTGGTCTGGCTTTGATCGACTGCGGATGATGAGGTTTTTGGTTCGAGTTTTTTGTCAGGTCATGATTAGATATTAGGTTTTTCAGACCCAGTAATTCTCTGTCATAACATCGAGTCAGAAATTTGGCAGTTTTTCACCCCCTTCGCTCGGGCACGTAAATTGTGTTGAATTTTCTATCCCATAGGACTATGAGAGTAAAGAAGTATACACCTATGTTGGCGCTTGGATACTAGTCTATTTGACGCGCAGATGGTTAATCTCATTGAATTTTGGCCGCTGTGATCGAATAGAAGTGTTTGTATTAAGTTTGTACTTGGTACAAAGAATGGCAGTCTGCAAGTTCCCTTAAAAATGGGTAAAGAGTGACTTTATACCGCGTTTTGACAGGCGCTGTCGAAACTTTGGCTTAACTGAAAAATCTTTTGGCTTTGAATTCTCAAGTGTCGGCTTTGAATCCGCTTGGAGGAAAACAGGCGATTCAAAATATTCTCTGTTTGGAACATAAACTTGGCTAGTTAGATTATTATTAGGTACCAATAAATATAATGATGATTGATTTAACTAGCTCAGTGGGGAAAGAGCCGCGTCGTAAGCATATGTCACAGGTTCCAAATTCGAATCCCAATTAAGAAATTCGCACGATCATATTATTCAATTTGTTTTCAATTTTTTTTAATACAATAGTGAAAGTAACTATGTTTTTACGGAGTATCCAACGCCACTAGATACGACTTATTTAATCCGTTGTGTGTTTTCGCTTGTATAATAAAAAATCATTTCGCGACACCACTTTTTGACGTATCATTTAGCTCGTCGCGTCGCCTGCTCCATTTCGAGCTGTCACAAAAACGATAAATCTTGCCCAATATCATGCCGGGTAAAGTATTATTGTGACGTGTTTATATTTAACTTTTAGAGATCCGTTTAGGAATTTAGGACTGTTTATAGTCCCAATAACCGGTGGCCAAAATTGGAACAATTCTTTATGCCTGTTCAGTTTTTGCTTTTATATTATTTTAAATAAGCTGTCACCGGGTCATATTAGTTTGTGGGAAGGCTTACTACTGGGTCAATTTCAACAAAGGCGTTTTTTTGCTTCATTTCGGTGAACTTTCGTATTATCAAGTTTTCTCAAATTTAAACAGTAGTTTATTGTACTTCTTGATATTCTTCATGCTCTTATTTAATGCCATCAAAATATATCATAATAAACTAATGAAAAATCGTGTTTAAATTTGTGATGCCACTGAAATGAAAAATTCGTTCACCGATATGAAGTAACTAGCCACCGAAATGAAAAAACCTATCCACCGAAATTAAAATCCACCGAAAACGAATATAAGCATTCTTTCTTTTCTTCTCTGCTCACATAATCTTCTTCTTTCCTTTCTTTCATCTGCAGTCAATGCTAGCCTCGGCATTCTAAAAAAATATGTCAATTATAGTTGGTAGATCGCGTTTCAACTTTGCATTCACCTGGTACTTTAAAATAAATAAATCGGATTATATTTAATCAAATCTCGTTATAGTCGGTTGAAATCATATGCGAAAGTGTGTTTGTTAGTTGGTTTGTTAGTTTGTTGGTTTGTCCAACAAAAGAACAAGCAGGATTCAGATGCAATTACTCCACAACTGATCATATACATTGAAAAATGCAATGAATATAACAAAGAATTCTACCTAGGCTTTGTCGACTATAACAAAGCCTTTGACTCAATAAAACACTACCACCTATGGCAGGCACTCGAAGAACAGGGAGTACCAACTAAGTTCATTAGATTAATAAAAGAGATAAATAGAAAATGTTCAGCACGAGTCAGACTAGAGAAAGAAGGAGAAGATTTACAAATAAAAAAGGGAGTCAGACAGGGAGACCCTCTATCCCCTAAACTGTTCTCAGCCATTTTAGAGAAGGTTTTTCAAAATCAAGATTGGGATAACTATGGACTTAATAATATAAATGGGAAAAAATTAAACCATCTCAGGTTTGCAGATAACCTTATTCTAATATCCAACAATCCTAACACACTAGAAATAATGTTACAACAACTGGAAAAAGAGAGTGCTGTGGTAGGTCTAACTATGAATACAGAGAAAACTAAATTGATGACAAATGGAGACCAAATTACTATAAAAGTTAATAACAAACCAATAGAATATGTTGAAGATTATGTGTATCTGGGACAAGTTATCTCTCCACACAATCAGATGACTAAAGAACTTAACCAAAGAATAATTAACGCATGGAAACGATACTGGTCTTTAAAGGAAATTATGAAAAGTAAAGAACTTCCAGTAAATGCAAAGCAAAAAGTATTTGATACTTGCATAATACCGTGTATAACTTACGGATGCCAAACTTGGTCACTTACGAAAGCGAACACACAGAAACTAGAAACTTGTCAACATAATATGGAGAGAAGTATGATAAACATAAAAAAGAAAGGCAGAATAAACCAAAAAACGATTAGAAAACGCAGCAAAGTGAAAGATGTAACAGAGCATATAAGAAGGCTAAAGTGGCGTTGGACTGGACACGTTTTTTTTTTATTGCAAGATAGGCTTGCGCTTGACGACAATCACGCTTAATAAAAAGCAATGATGAGGTCTAGGTTGAAGCGCGCCCGCTTGCCGCGCAGATGAGCTGCCGTCAACGACAACCCGAAATGACCTTTCCCTCAGAAAGTCAGATATCCAGTTACAGAAACCAGTAGGTATCCCGTACGCTGGGAGCTTACTGAGAAGACTGCCGTGCCAGACCCGGTCAAATGCCTTAGATATGTCCAGAGATACGGCGAGTGCCTCGCCGTGTTTCCGAAAAACGTACTGCCGGTCCGACAGAAGAAAATGATGAGAGACAGTGGTGGAAAATGGACTAAGGAAGTGACCGAGTGGTATCCGAGGGATGGGAAAAGGTGTAAAGGAAGGCAAAGGAAAAGATGGGAAGATGATTTAAGAGTGGTGGCTGGTGCTACATGGCGCCGAACAACACAGGACAGGAAGATCTGGAAGGCTCTGGAGGAGGCCTATGTCGCAAGACAAGCTGATGTTCAGAAATATTTTTTTTTTAAAAATAAAACAACATAACATTGTAAAATATTTATTCAGCAATAAAGGCTATGATTATGATTATGGTTTGTCCTTCAATCACGCTGCAACGGAGAAACGGATCGACAATAAATCGCACAAAAGTACAGGTCTTGGAAACACATTAGCAAAATGTATTCAAAGATTGTGAAATATTCACCTCCTAGCTTGGATTTTCACCGAAATGAAATAATAATCAACCGAAATGATAAAAACATCCACCGAAATGAAACAATTGTACACTAAAATGATAAAAACTCACCGAAATGAGAATTTTTATCATTTCGGTGAGTATTTTGTCATTTAGGTGGTCAGTTTAGGCCACCGAATCAACCGAAAAAAAAACACCGAAATTAAAATCAAGGAAAAGAATTAACATTACGAGAAAACTATTTATTATAGGATGTAAGGAATACTACACAAATAAACGTAGTACCATTAGCCCATTCATGAATACTTAAATAAATTTACTAGCTTATTGCAAGACAAGTTATACCTATACACGGAAATGAAAAGAAATGTGTTCCATGTCACCGATATGACATACTTATGTGTTTGGCGGGAACACGCAGGCAAGCGGCGCACGTCCTCCCACGATCAACATATAGAGGCCATGACAGTTGCGAAAGTTTTAAGCGCACGCGGGGGGAGCTAGAGTTGTTTTAAGCAAAAATATACCTGATAAACTTTTTGTCACCGAAATTAAAGAACTTTCAGTGACATATTCATTTTTACTTTCCTGCTATTAAACTGGGTAGATATTATTAAAAAAATACTTTGGGATTATACTATCACTATTCATGATTAAAATAAAGGTAGCCATAAACCTCAGTAACCAATATTTTTTGTTTTATGAGGAAAATTACACAGAAACATGTTGCAGTGACAGCCACTGAAATGAAAAATTCGGAGCTTTACCATTTTTTTTTTAAAAACTGTAATCCTAATCCAGAAATATTTACAGCCTCGTACATAGGTAACTACCTCTTCTACCTAGAAAAAAATATTAGAACTGTATAGTAACGTTCTGCACTACCGATTTCATCCATGCCGCATAAATTTTGCTGTTGGGAAATTCACCCTACTCTTGCTTAAGTGCTGTTTTGCTGAAAGAGAGCTCTCATATTCCGATTTGCGAGGAGTTGTCTCGAAAACGACTCTATGCCTGAAGTAATGTAACGATGATTATGTAATCATCAAGAGCTTAAAAATTACGTAGATATAATACTAAGCATATCCTGTGATGGATACAAATCAGTCAATATAATCAAACAGAATAAAAATGTAACACACTTCTACCTAGCACAAGTTATAAATCTGGAAAATGTACGTCTGATCGGTAAGCCCGAACTCATTGAACGCAAGATCGTTCGGGACGTAGAGACAGTCAAACTTATCTAACCCGGTGGCCAAAAGTGGAACAGATTTTTATGCCTGTTAAGTTTTTTTTTTTCAATAGATACTAGTGACGCTGTCACTGGGTCCAGATAATACCACTAGTGTCTCAAACACAAGTAAGTATAGGAATGAGCTAGATTTTCAAAGCATTTTACGGGGCAGCTAGTTACAAAACAAAAAGAGCCAGTTTCATGCGTAGTTGCAACAGGTAGTTGCATTCAAATTACAACGTCACTGTTCTAGTTGCAAATCGCAACATAAAAGGGTTGTTCAGCGCAAGTTGCAATAAGTACGGAACCCCGGCACGGATAAACGGCTCACTCGATTACATCTAACCGCTCTCCAATGTTGCATTCAACCCGGTATCTGAGGATGCGGTATGAGAATGCGGTTTTTTATTCTCGTGATCTCATAAGTAAGAGGAAGGTCCACTAAAAAAAAGTAGCAGAGTATTTTCCAAAAAAATCTTATTTAAGAAAATCGCGTCATATAAGGTCGTAGATTGTGCTGGTACATTTTAAATTCAGGTGTGGCAAGCTCTCTGTTTCCGTTTCCTTAATGTTGCGGAGAAATGCCTTTGAGGCCAGAAAACGAGCGAAACAAACTGGGCTGTAGCTTTTTCCATGCAAGAGAATATAGAATTTATTAGCCTCGATCGCTATAAGACTAAAGACCTAAGTCAAAAGTACATAGCACAAAAAAAACTATTTTTACCAGAATTACTTATTCAGGGAAATTGCATCTAAGTATCATACTAATATTATAAATGCGAAAGTGTGTTTGTTTGTTGATTTATTGGTTTGTTGGTTTGTTGGTTTGTCCTTCAATCACGCTTCAACGGAGCAACGGATGGACGTGATTTTTGGCATGGGTATAGTTGAGGACCTGGAGAGTGACATAGGCTACTTTTTATCCCGGGAAATTGAGGAGTTCCCGTGGGAATTAAAAAAAACTTATTCGACGCGGACGAAGTCGCGGTCATCAGCTAGTTCCTAATATGATAGTTCATAGGTAGTTTGATCTTGTATTTTTTTAATACAGGTGTGCTAGGGAAATCGCATCTAAGTATTCCATAAAGGACATAGTTTGTTCTAATACATTTTAATTTTGTGTGGCGAGCTTTTGTTTCCGTTGCCGTAAATGTTGTGAAGAAATGCCCTTGAGGCCAGGAAACGAGCGAGATAAACTGGGCTGTAGCCTTGTTCACACAAGAAAATATAATTCAATAACTTTTTTAACCCTCAATGGAATATTCGAATGTTTCCTAGATCTTTGGATTGGAATCTTACTCGTATGTGAAAAAACGGTGATAGCTAGGTGGTTATTGGTTACGTGTAGTAAGTAAACTCTAGGGGTCACATGTTAGATTCCTCGGCCCACAACTTTCAACTTTTCGGATGTGCATTTTAAGCAATTAAATAGAAGGAAAACAACCTTTTAAACGTATTCTTTTTCATTATTTTATTTCATGTTATTGCTTTTTTTTTCTTGTGTCGTGCAAATAATAATAAAAACAACGTGAGGAAAACTGTAACTTCGAGTTCTCCATAACGTTCTCATAGTCTGTCACCCAATACCATTTTAACCAGCATGGTGGACTATGGCCTAAACTATTCTCAATCTGAGAGAAAGACAGCAGTGGTACGTAATGTATTTATGCTTAGGCATTGTTTAAAGCGAAGTAGATAATTCTTATGTTATAAGGCAGTAGGTATAGAGCTGATGTGAAATAATGAAAAAGATTTTTGGAGTTTACCTACTGAATCGCTTTTCACATATTAGCCCGGGCTATGAAAATTTATGGGGAGTAAAGTCAAACTTTCTCCGTCACGTTATTTACTACGTTTCCATGGTAACACTTTTCGTTAGTAATGAGTAAACTCCAGTTGTGCGTCAGAGCTGACACACACAATTTTTGAAGTGAAAACTTCTTTAGCCGCGTTGAACACTTTTTGGTAGGGGGTAAACTTGTAGATTCGCGTTACCAGATTCGCGTCACCGACACCTCGCTCCGACATGCTCGCGAACACCGAAGACAAATTTTTTTTTAAATATTCGTTTTCACTTCTATCGGCATACCCTATGACTGGCAATTTTTTTTACCATCTTTATACTAATCAAACAAAGTTATCGGTCTTTATGAAAGTCTAATAAAGACTAATAAAAGAACATAACATATCTAGCCTTGTCGGACGGAATCTTGTTTGTGTAAACCGCTTTTATTTCCCGTTGTAAATTGTAACGGCGCCCATTCCCGTGCATTTTAAATTCTACGCCTTGTAATGTGTTTCCGTTTCCCCAATGTTACCAAGGAATAGCTGTTAGGCCACGAAACGGGCGGGAACAATATGCTACTTTTATTTACTTTTATTTTCATTACTAGATTTCATCCAGCTTTCTTAAGTAGACGTTAAAGTTAACGTAATAGATACTTATTACTTAGTAGATGATTCCCACGCAACGTACGCTTGGAACAATGTTTATTGATTCGCGGAAACTATATTTTAATTTTCCTGGATTTTTAGTCTTAATTAATACCTTTGTCGCTCTCTAGGTCCTTAACTATGCCCATGCAAAAAATACGTCGATCCGATGCTCTGTTGTGGCATGATTGAAGTAAGAAGCAACAAACAAGCACACTGTCACATTTATAATTTTAGTATAATAATATAGTTTTTTGCTAATTGCTATTTCTTACTAATACAAGACTTGTGATATGTATAAAAATGCGTAAAGTATTCTCTTGAAAAAAGCATATTCTATAAATGATGGCTAATTATATAACTGATAATTATTAATGGGAGTAGTGCAGATACACTAGAATAATAATTAGCAATTAAAATTATTTTTGTAAGCAGCAATCACGGGTTTCTTGCTGGTACTTCACGGTAGGACTGGGCAATTTCAAATTTGGGGAATTTTACAGACATTATTTGACAGGATGTGGTGACAGACAGACTGGAAACACTCTTAATCTATATATATAAAATTCAAAGTCCTGACTGACTGACTTATATATCAACGCACAGCCTAAACCGCTGTGGCTAGAAACTTGAAATTTTGACAGTAGGTTCCTTTTGTGACGTAAGCGCTCACTAAGGAAGGATTTTTCAAAATTCCACCCTTAAGGGGGTGAAATAGGGGTTTAAAGTTTGTATGAAAGTCCGTCATTTCTCAAGTTATATCTATGAAACTTGGTATTTGAGCTTCTGGTTTAAAATAAAGAAATAGGTGCTTCACAGTTTTTGAAAATTCCACCCCCAAAGGCGTTAAATAGGGGTTGAAAGTTTGTATAAAAGTCCTTCATTTTTCAAGTTATAAACATGAAATTTGGTATTTGTGCTTCTGGTTTAAAATAAAGAAATACGTGTTTCACAGTTTTTGAAAATTTTATCCCCAAGGACGTTAAGTAGAGAGTTTGTCCTTCAATTACGCCGCGACAGAGCAACGGATCAACGTGATTTTTTGCATGGTTATAGTTGAGGACCTGGACCTGGAGTATATAGGATTTATCCCGGAAAATTAAGGAGTACCTGTGGGAATTAAAAAAAACTTATGCCATGCGAACGAAGTCGCGAGCATCCTCTCGTTTCAATATAAAGTGTTTTGACTTTTGATAATAGGTAGGCCTGGCTCACTTGTCACGTGACCTGAGATATTTAACTATTGCTGCGTGGACGGCCGGCAGCAGTCGTATCCAGTCGCGTGTTGCGCGCGAACCGTAGTCATACTAACGTATTATTCCTACCTACCTACCTATTCTGTGCTATAGGTAGGTAATGGTTATGCTCACGCTGCGTTAGTGGCCCGTGGTATTCATAAACCGCATGAATATTATAGCAAATCCCCCGCGCGGCTGCCAATCACACTAATATACAAACGACGGCTGTCTGTCCGTACGACAAGCGAGCGATACCAATGATCTGCTTCATTCCACTGAGAGGGATATCGGGTTACCGGCGTTAGTTTAAATATTCAAAAGAACCTCATAATTGTACGGGAGCAGGTGATATGGCTCGACCATAACAATAGGATGATCATCTTCCGAGCGGGTGTTGTGCTCGGGGACCACTGGGCCGACCATTGATCTTTGGAAGTCGTATATATAGCGTAACTAGATGATGCCCGCGACTTCATCCACGTGGACTAAGTTTATTTCCTTCCTCTTTAAAGAAATGAATTCCTTAATTTTCCGGGATAAAAAGTAGCCTATGTCCTTCCCCGGGTTACAAGTTACAACCTATACCTGTACCAAATTTCACCAATCGGCTGAACAGGTGAGCCGTGAAAGCGTAGCAGACAGACAGACACATTTTCGCATTTATAATTTTAGTATGGATTAGTATGGATTCAGAGTAAACTACTTTATCGCGGATGATTTAAAAAAATCAAATCCATGCAGATAAAATCACGTTCTAGGCACGTTTTTTACAAAACTAACAAATCACTACAAATAAACAGCCCGCCAACCCGCATTGGAGCAGCGTGGTGGGTCTAAGCTCCAATTCCCTCTCTCCTATGAGAGTGGAAGCCTGTGCCCAGCAGTGGGACGTTAATGGGCTGTAGTGGAAATACAGATGTATAAATCAAAATCAAAAGCTTTTTCATTCTAATCACTTAAACCAAAGAAAAGAGCAACCAATGACTTTCTTGCTGGCTCTACTCAGAATTCCGAATCAGTGGTAGATTCACTCAACGATTCAAAATCTTTTTGGTTTCACTAGATGATGCCTACGACTTCGTCCGCGTTATTTTATTCCTGCGGGAACTCGTTATCTTTGCAGGATAAACTATGTCCTCTCCCGGGATGCAAACTACCTCTATACCAAGTTTCATCATAATCGCAGACAAACAGACATACTTTCGTATTTATAATATTAGTATGGATAGTATGGATATGGATTTAAGCAAGTGCTGTAGAATCGTCAAGTGAAAATACCACAAATAATCTTATACTTCGAATATGCCATTCAGAAGTCAGACCGAATGAGATTATGGGGGGTTATGACGTCATTAAGGGGTCACTTTATAGCGCTAGTGCGACAGACAGACCGCCTGTCCCGCGAGTGCTCCTGACAGCGAGTGACCATTACTTTTATAGCGTATTTCGTATTCATACGCGTTATTTATAGCGCGATATTTTGGATGGCATTATTGTACAATGCACTCATATGCTGTTATATTTTTTTTGCATCTATGTGATGATAAAAACTACGATTTCGTGAACAAAGACTATTCAGTGGTCATATTGCCTACGCAAAGCAATATTGTTTTAATCCTTATTTTAGGTATCTGTCAAGGTACGTGACATCAAATTGTCATTTTGAGTAATATTGCTTAAGTATTGCTTTATGCGTTGGTAGGTACTTGGTAGTATGGCCCCAGACTCAAGCACGTTTTGCGGCCATCCAGATAATGCCTGACCTACGCTGACTATGAATGCACACAGGAAATTGAGCTCAAATGAAATAAATAATAATAAATAAATTATAAATTTTAAGGTTCATTTTACCTTGACGCTAATGTCATCGACTTCTTATACAGTCAATCGAATTCAAACTCAGCATAAGCGGCCATAGTTGGCGTGCGTAGCGTCTACGATTGCTACGATTTCGTAGAGAGGGCTACGGTATTGTAAATAGAGTTCCGGTATCCAAATTCAAATTTTTTTCTAAATTCAAATGTTTTTTTAAATAAACTTTTACAAGTGCTTTTGAATAGTGAATCTACCACTGCTTCGGAATGCCATTCCTAACGAGGTATCCTATTACCTACTACTATCAGTGTGAAAGTGTGTTTGTTTATTGGTTTCTCCTCCAATTATTATTGCGCCATGACAGAGCAACGGATTGATATAAAAAGATTACGACTGAGTTTTTTGTGTGCTCTTCTCAGACCAGGGCGCGTTTGGAACCCTCGAAGCTTTAGTTTTGAGACACCGTGGTTAA
Source organism: Erebia ligea (assembly GCA_917051295.2). Taxonomy (NCBI): domain Eukaryota; kingdom Metazoa; phylum Arthropoda; class Insecta; order Lepidoptera; family Nymphalidae; genus Erebia; species Erebia ligea. The sequence goes on along the minus strand of OU785238.1, from coordinate 15,860,992 downwards.
TTATTATCACCATCACGTCTTATACTTTGTAAACGTGACTCTCTCCGTAATTTTTTCACGTGATCGAAGTCACGAAAATTATCCAGTTTGAGATAAAGCTATACTGTGAGTCGAACGCAGAGGTAAGTACTGAGTATTTGGTTTAATCTGCTAATTGCCTCACTTTTCCCCCGGCCTCGGAACGTACCGCCAGAATGGACGCCTCGAATTCATAGTCGATGCTTCGGGCTGTAATGTTTTCTATTCCAACAAACTTTAACAAGTGCTTTTGATTGAATCGTCATGTGAATCTACCACTGCAGTGCCAAATACCATTCCTACCAATCAAGCAAGCAAGAAACTCTGCGGTTGATTTTAAATATAAAAAGTTAAATAAAGCCAAAAGCAGATCGGAGAAAAAGAATATTAAAAACATATTTTTATAGTTGGAATAAACCCTGTTATAGAAGTGTGTGTGTTTGCAATTCACACACGGCAATATTGAAACTTCAGAAAAGTAGCATACGAGAGCCTAATGAGATATTGTATTCTATCTCATTCTCTCGTAGGCTATATCATATCAAATATAAATATTATAAATGCGAAAGTTTGGATGGATGTATGTATGGATGGATGTTTGTTACTCAATCACGCTCCAACGGCTAAACGGATCTGGATGAAATTTGGCACAGAGATAGATTATAGTCTGGAATAGCATATAGGATACTTTTTATCCCGGAAAATTAAAGAGTTCCCGCGGGAACCGAAAAACCTCAATCCACGCGGACGAAGTCGCGGGCATCAGCTAGTATGCTATATGTTAGTCTCTTTTTGGCATCGTTTATTCGTTTCATTCATCGAATTTTCAAATCACAACGTAGAATCGTTGTGATTTGAAAATTCGAAGTTTATCTTTAATAACAACTAGTGAATAACCTATGAATAGATCACAGACAGCAGTTTACCTAGATTGTGTTTGCAGTGTTCAGTACACCGGCGAGCGACGAACCAAAAAAACACTTCACGAATGGAGTTTAAGCGCTCACTCTATGCTGATAACGATTTTGTGGAACCTATTTTGATGAAAACCTTTCAAAAGGGGAACTTTTCAAAAGATTTCCTGCTAGCTTAGTTACAATGGGAATACGCAGTGCAAATAAACGCAACGAATACTATTTATTGGGAGTGTAAAAGTCATAGTAAATATCCTATGTACACACTTCAACCAAAAAAAGTGAATTATTAAATAATTACACAAAAAGTAAGATAAATTGATACAATACAAGAACTTATACAGGTTTAATTAATTATTAGAATAAATAAATTTCGTTGCCAATATCTGGACGTTTATATGTGAAAGTTTCTTAAACTATTTTTTAAGGTGAACTCGCTCGTAAGTTTATTCTATTCTCGGAGAGGTGGCGGGAGATTATTCCAAAGGACATGACCAGTAACTGCCCTCCGATTCCGGACAATGTGCAGGATTTCCGTTTTTACAGTAAGGTTTAAAAATTAAAACCGTTATTACTATGGATTTATTATTCCGAATAAGGTCAAGGTTAAAATGTCTATAAAAACAATACGTTTATTGTTTAAATCTTGAGCGTCCGGTTTCCTCTTTAAGCACTACTCCATTTTGACGTTCCGTTTTATCCATGCCTAATAATAATCTTGTTACCCTACATGAATACCATATAAGTACCTTAGTCACTATAATAAGAGTGATTTATTTTTGATCAATTAAATAGTAATGAAAAGGAAATGTATGTTTTGTTTTTATTATTTTTGTTAGTTGTCAAGCCTCAAACGAACAAAGCATTTTCAAATAACCACTGCGTTTAAAGGAACGTAACGCCCTCTGGCATTGCATCTGTCTGCCATCTGTGGTCGAATAGTTAAACAAACTCGCTAACCAAAACGTTTAGCGCCATCTGTTGTCGAATAGTTGAAAAGACTCGCTAGCGCCATCTAGTGTGGCAGCAGTACAATGTAGCGTGATTTTTAAAGGAATTACATAATTCTTGCAAATGATAGTTTTATTATTCCAGTATTATCCTCATCCATGCCCAAATAATGCAAAGATTAATTATTTTCCTGAGAAATGTGGTTAGCAATACTTAAAATATTTTTTTAGACTCGCTCACCACAACAACTAGTGCCATCTAGTGTGGGAAAACAGTTTTTTGGTGAAACTTCTTTTATTTATTTTCTCAGTTTTCAGAGCCTTCAGACTCCTGAAACTTTTTTATCTGAAAACTATAAAATATAAAAATTACAATAATAAAGAGTTCATTGCTGCACATTAATTTTTGATATCTAGGCAAGCTCCCATAGTTGCGCTGGTCAAGTCCTTTTTGCTGCAGCAAAACGAAACGACCCCTGAACCCTGCCTTCTTATGAGCAGGTACATACCCAGCTTTCTTTTTTGTTGCACTCGAGTCGTACTTCGATTATTGTCATCAATCACAGTACCTGCTTACTAATTTATAGTTCCACGCACAATGCGAACTAACCTGCATGCCTTGCTCCCGTTATATTCGCTAAATGGAGCCTTTGCATACTCGCAGACTGCAGAATTGATCGATCGTTAGTTAAGACGTGATCGAAGACAGAAATTGAGGCCAGTTTTGTTGTGAACTATATTTAGACTAAACTAAAGAAGGAGCTGTCATTTTATAATTTCTGATTTTTGGCCTTGTGGGACGCTTCCGCCGTGGCGTGGTACCGGTAAAGACCTGCCGCCAAGCGTTTAAGCGATGGTATGATGCCGTGTAGAAGCCGAATAGGAGTAATATAACCGCCGTATCCCTAACAGTTTAGCCCGCTACCATCTTAGACTGCATCATCACTTACCAGGTGAGATCACAGCGAAGGGCTAACTTGTAGTGGAATAAAAAAAATTGGCACTCTTATGGATTGCCGATAGAAGTGAAAACGAATATTTAAAATAATTTTAAAAAAACCTTTAAATAATTAAAATATAAACCTTAAAACTAAGGCATTAAAGTTTTATTACGAATGTAGTATATTTATATTGACTGTGCAATTGCGAATTCTGAAGTTCTTTGGCCACATCTCCAGAAATGAAGGCTCAATTGAGCGCCTGGTTGTACAGGGTCATGTGGAAGGAAAGCGAGCCAGAGAACGTTCTCCTACTCGATGGACAGACCTAATAAAAACTGTGACCCAGACAACTGTGGTGGAGTGCTCCCGCAACGCTACCAACCGAGACAAGTGGAGGAGAATCGCGCGGGAGGCGGTGCGGCCCAAATTAAAGGAGACCGATGACGAACGTACCTGTATCATCTGAGAAGAAGAAGATATTTATATTTAAGACATTTTAACTTCGTAACAACGCGAGGTGTCGGTGACGCGAATCCACAAGTTTACCCCCTACCAAAAAGTGCTCAACGCGGCTAACGAAGTTTTCACTTTAAAAACTAACTATTCAAAAGTCTTTTGTCTACGTAGATCTTCAAGCACACATTCGCACGCGTAATTGCCGAAGGTCTCCTTTGATCGCGCCGCGCCGAGATCAAAGTAGATGCCTGATTACGCCGAATAACTATCTCGGTGAGATGAGGGACTTCCCCTATAGACGGAAGGAAAACTAACTTTACGTAGGTGAGTCACGGAAAAACTAAACTAACGTTAGGTAAATTTAATTTAGTTGTTCATGACAGTAAGAAAGTTTCACAAGGAAATTGTATATAGGTATGTACAAATTTCTGGAGTTTTATGTAAAAGATGGTAGTTTACTAAATAAATAAATAATATTTCCCTTACATATTCTACCATATTTTTACCTTCTATAAAATATGGACATTATTAAAATTCAAATATCTTTAATGTATTTAGGCAAACTATACACAAATAAAACCTCTTGAGGCCAAATTGTACTACGTCAAGACGCTACCACCGGTTCGGAAAACAAATTGTACTGAGAAGAGCCGACATGTAACTCAATAGAGGCTCTTTTTAAAACGCCACATCTTACAATGAAGCGATATCAATGTATCAAGTTAATACACAAATCTTGTGGGTAAGTAATTGATTTCAAATGCGACTTTACAACTAAAGCATGGATGTGCAGTGATTATACAAACCGATCAGGGGCCATACCTACTTACTTACTTACAATAATATTACTCAAAATGACAGTTTGATGTCACGTACCTTGACGTTCCTAAAATAAGGATTATAATTCTAAAACACGAAAGTCAACAATAATGAAACAATATGGCTTAGCGTTGGCAGTATGCCCTAGTCCTCCATTCTATGTGCAAGGGCCCTCATGCGCACATGACGTAGTACGTGATTTGCAGCGCTAGTCAAAGCGCGATAACTACCGCCTGACGACCGCAACTTAACGGTAATTCGCGTCTGATTATTATATAAATAATCCATACTAATATTATAAATGCGAAAGTGTGTCTGTCTGTCTGTCTGTCTGGCTGTCTGCTACGCTTTCCCGGCCCATCTTTTCAACCGATTTTGCTGAAATTTGGTATAGAGGTAGGTTATATACCGGGAAAGGACATAGGCTCCTTTTTATCCCGGGAAATTAAGGAGTTCCCGCGGGAATCAAAAAACCTGAATCCACGCGGACGAAGTCGCGGGCATCATCTAGTATTATAAATGTGAAAGTGTGTCTGTCTGTCTGATAGGTACGCTTTCACGGCCCACCTGTTCAACCGATTTTGATGAAATTTGGTACAGGGATAGTTTGTATCCCGGGGAAGAGCATAGGCTACTTTTTATCCCGAAAAATTAAATATTCCCGCGGGAATCAAAAATCTCAATACACGCGGACGAAGTCGCGGGCGTCATCTAGTTTCTAATAAACTGAAGGACCTCTATCAAATATGTAATATCCTGATAGCCTGAAAAAATCCACATTTGTGAAGAAAAAGCTCGCAGGGTGTTACGGGATAGCCGGGCTGACGTCACCCGCACGCGGCTGGGCCGGACTCAGTCGGGGCCGGCGGATATGGAATACGACCGGACTAGACGGATTTTTGTGTTATAATGTGGACGCAACGCACAGGCGATAGCGGAATACTTATTCCATACTAAATGATGAATTACAAAGTAATTAAATATAATTTATCTACACTAATGTTATAACATTCTACTTATGTTTCCAATACTTGACTTATAATTACTACTGATATAGCGCAGATAACAAAACACTCAATTTAAGCAATTTCACATGATGGTATAATATCCACATCGATATCGTAAAATCTCATTATAACATCAATAAAACGCGACCAATTAACCTGGCGAGCCTTATGTCAAAATCCTCATACAAGTTGTATAAAATTTTGATATTAGGCTGGCTTTTGAAAACAGTTGGGTTATACGTGAAAACTTCGTCGAAACTACTAAACTTACATACACAAAACTCATTGGTAAGATCTTGTGCCAATTAAATAAAAAAACGAACAGCGCGCGCTCGCTCCTGATTGGCCCTGCGCGCGCAGCTGCGCTCTCATTGGTTAGATTTTAATGGCGGCAAGTTCACTGTGACAATACACGTACGCGATAAACTATTGTCAGCTTTTACTCTTGTTGTTTGATAAATTGCATTAGTGAAGATAAAGTAGTGTATGCAACTGCATATAACACGGGTATTAAAACACTCGTTACTATTATGAAACTCGCTGCGCTCGTTTCATAAACTCACACTCGTGTTTTAATACCCTTCATTATATGACAGTTGCATAAACTACTATTATATAAAAATCAAATTCACTATTATAGCTATGCTTAGTTAGTCTTGATAGCGTAGAACAGAGCACGAATATTTTTAATCTGTGTTTCCTATAACTGCACCAAATATCAACGGTACAGCTCTTATAGTTGCTATTTTAAATGACTGTGATACACAGACAGATGGACAGACAGATTGCTTCAAACTATTGGGCTCCTTGTTTCATTACTTAAAAAAATATTAGTCCCGCAAATCTCATTGCAATTGACTTCTGAACCTATACTAATATTATAAATGCGAAAGTTTGAATGGATGGATGGATGTTTGTTACTCAATCCCGCCAGAAAGACTAAACGTATTTGATGGTAGAGTCAAAACATGACGTACTATAAGAGACACCTGGTATGTCCTACATGTAATAAATAAAATTGTGTAATATTGATGAAATTTGGCACTGACATAGATTAAATAGTCTGGAATAACACTTAGACTACTTTTAGACGAAGTGACTTAGACAAAGTCGCGGACATCAGCTAGTCTATCTATATTAATATTATAAATTCGAAAGTTTGGATGTATGGATGTATGAATGGATGTTTGTTACTCAATCACGCCCGAACGGCTGAACGGATCTGGATGAAATTTGGCACAGAGATAGATTATTGTCTGGAATAACACATAGGCTAAAAAACCTCAATCCACGCCGGACGAAGTCGCGGGCATCAGCTAGTAAAGATATGAATCGCTTATGCCCATGGCTCACACCACACGGTATCATCGGGCGATTATTATTTATTGAATTCGCCCAACATTGACGCGGTGAATATTCGCTTTGCTGCCGCGACGGGAACGGTAAGGATTATCCTATTTTTCTGTTCGGCATTCACTTTTCATAAACGCCGAGCCTCTGATGGCATTTGGACGTTATTTCATGAACTCTCCGTCATTTTGTGTCTGCCATTTCTTTTATGTCTTCATTTTCGATAGATTGCGTACCAGGTGTGTAATTCGATCACTTTATGTTTCAGATTAAATTTTTTTACAACAAAACGGATGCTGGGAAAATGATTTATAAATAAAATAAACCTTTTTATTTGAATCAACTGTCAACCCATATTATGTTAGTATAACAATCCCTTAACTTTTCATTTCAGCTGCAAGGTTTTAGGCCATTATTTAGCTTTTTTGCCCCTGATATTAAATGTCCTCCCTTAGTAAAAAACAAAATGCTTAACCTACTTTTATAACTACGCCTATACGAAAATCTATAAGGCTCTTTGGGGCTTCCTAGAGCAGATGTGTACACCATTTTGGTACCTCCAGAGAGGCCTGTCCAGCTTAGTAGCCTATGCTTGATAACCAAATAATAACCTAGTTTTTTAAAATTTCATTCCACTACAAGTTAGCCCTTGAATGCGATCTCACTTGATAGTAAATGATGATGCAGTATAAGATTTTAGCCGGCTAACTTAGGGTCACGGCAGTTATATTAAACCCATACCCCTATCGGTTTTACAAGGTATCGTACCGGAACGCTAAATCGTTTGGCGGTAAGTCTTTGCCAGTAGGGTGGTAACTAGAGTCACGGCCGAAGCCTCCCACCAGACCAGATAAAAAAACAGAAATTATAGTTTCCCAAATTAGCCCTGCCGGGAATCGAACGCCGGACCTCCCCCACGTTAAGACAACAGCGCTCAACACTGCGCTAGAGAGGTCGTAGAATTAAAAATTAACCTTACAATTACAGATGATAACATACTTACTTTGAGCTCAGAGAGGATAAGTATTAGTCTACACACGTAAGCCAAACAATTCAAGGAATCAGCTCTATTACCGGGACCACTTCTAAGATATAAATTTCAGTAAGATCGTATAATAAAGAAGGGGTCTTGGGCGACGATTACGCGTAATAACACGGCTATAAATATCGTGAAGCCACTCCAGTGGCCAGGTACCCCCTACAGCTTGCACCAGGACCCTAGTGGCGTGATTCATAAACTACAAGCGATTTACTCTTTTTTTTATCTTTTTTTGGCGCTTTTTTGTCTCTTTGGATATGTCAGCCCCCATTAAAAAAACTTTTTTTAAAATTATTCTTGTACAAAAATATTGTTTTAAAAGTAATAGAAAAAAAGTGGACAAAGGTAAAGCTTATCTCTAAAAATAAATCTCTTCCAGCCTTCCTTGAAAGTATGGTGAAATTGTTAAGTGATATAGGTACAAAAATAATATATTTTATCTTAAAAGTAACAGCAAATTAAATAAGGACTTACTTACAAAACCGATTAACTCTCGTACGATGGAGGTCTGACTTTGATTGAAGATTGATTTAAATGGTGGCGGGAAGCAGCAGCAACATAACAGTACGTATAGAAGACTGCAAGATTGAATCAATAATTAACGTAGATAAAATAATTTACGTATTTAAAGATAATTTAAACAAAAATAATTGAACATGCATCAACTTGTGACCTTATTCTTATAAAAATAAAGATACTGCTGATCCAGATGCTATTGGGAGGATAGTTAGCATTCTATCCTTTTTTCTCGAGTGACTGTAATCATTAGAGATAAACCTATCTTATCCTTATAGCATTTGGATTGGGTTATATGTTTAAAATCCACAATACTTCCAATAACACACTACTACTAATATAAAAAAGGAAAAGGTAACTGACTGTCTGATCTTTCAACGCACAGCTCAAACCACTGGTCTGGTCACATAGCTTTTATGACCGGATAAGAACGGATTTTTGAAAATTCAACCCATAAAGGAGTAAAATAGGAGTTGGAAATTTGTATGAAAATCGAACTTAACGCAAGCGAAGCGAACTACTAATATTACTTTTGTGGCCTCTCAAGCTTGTACCTTGGACCTCAGTCCCGTGTCCTGTCCGGGGTTCAAAACGATAATTCCCCGCAAAATTAGCACTCGTCGTATTCAACAAAAATGTCCACTTTCATGGCGTATTCCACAGAATTATTCTCTATTTATAACCGGCCGTTTTTATCTTAACAAGGATCTTTCTCGGGTCACAACCTTTTCATGGCGAAATTTGTTCTGCTAAAATAAAGGTTAATTATGAGCCTCCCATATAAATTGGCCAAAGCTACTCAAAAAAGGGTCGCCCTGCGTTTCTCCCTTGCGTTTCTAAGACTGTTTAAACGTTTAAACAGTTAGCAATTATAGCATTATTATAGTATGGGTAAGTAAATTAAAGAGAACCCATTTTTTGGCTTATTGATACAATACCACACTATATAGTCATCTGCGTTCTTCTACCCAATCCCTCCTACAGTAGAATGCCTAAATATTCTATGGATTCTTAGAGAAAGCTTTAATAAGATAAAGAGAATCTTCTTTTTAAGCTTAATTTTCACTTACTACTTGATGATGCCCGCGACTTCTTCCATAGTTTAAGGTTTTTTGATTTCCGCGGAAACTCTTTAATTTTCCGGGATGCAATACAGCCTTAGATATTGTGTTAATTTAGGTTATGAGCTATCTCCTATAAACAGCGAAATCGGTTCAGTCACTGCGATGTGAACCAACATTTAAATATACAAATTTACAAACATACAAACTTTCACATTTATAATATTAGTAATATTATTAATATAGTCCTTATTTAAATTTTATCACGTTATCTAACTGTGCACTCGCAATTTCGTTGCTGATATAATTTACTAGTGTCATAATGTGATATAATCCTAAAATACTGTGATAAAACTCATCAAAATACAATTACTGATAACCTGATAAGATATTAAGGAAGAAACGGAGTTAAAAACAGAAATATTAAAAAAATATTTATTAAAAAAATTACTAATTAGCCAAATACAAAAATAAATTAACACTCGTAGCACATTCAAAACACACGATTTTAGACTCATTCGAAAGATAAGTGACCAAAGATGTAGTTTCCAGGAGCATCCAAGTCCTCAGAGGTAAAGAACTCCTCCCAACGCTGCTGGAACTGCTCCCAGGTTATTTTGTCCTCACCGCAAGCTAGTTTGTCGAACGCTTCGCCAGTCTGTTCTTCGGGAAGGCCGAAAGATTTATGCACCGAGACGAACTCTTCTTTGTCGATCGCTCCGTCGTTGCCAGAGTCTTGGAGACGGAAGATGGATTTGCAGTAGTACGCCTGCCAATCGAAAGGTGAATCCTTACTAGGCTCAGCCCACAGCTGTACCCATTCGTCAGCGGAGATCTCGCCATCTTTATTCGCGTCGGCTTTGTACAGCATCCCCTCCCAGATTTCGAGCAAAGTCTTTTCAGCCATCTTGTATTTCTCATCTCCAGGCTCCCATCCTTTTGCCTTGGCGAGCTTTTCTACTGACATTTCGAAGTCTTCCTTCGTAATCGAACCACTGCCATCGCGGTCAAAGAAGATTTTGAATAGAAACATAAGTTTCTTTTTTTTCAAATCGGACACCATTTTTGCTGTTTGGGTATTTTTCTACTAATGAGTTGCTTAAAATTGGGTGTTATATATATAACGATCAAAATTGAGCGATTAGAGATAATTGTAATCAACCCGAACCGCATCATGATAATCAAAATCGGCTTATCGTCGTTGCTCAGTGCAAATATAGTTAATCAAACTTTCTTGGGTCACGTTATCATTAAAATTGATAATTTTTGGTGCTATCATTAACTTTAGGTATATGAAAAATTCGATTCCAACATTTATTACATGTCCCAGTTTTTTCGACGATGACGTCACAATTCAGAATTTCATATAAAATCCCATGCTAAGCACGCGTTTTGACGTTTTAAAAATAGAAAAACCATGTTTGATAGCTTAGCTAGAAATTTTCCGCTCATGGTCTCCGTCGTCTTCACGAATGTATCATGCATTTCGTAAGACAGCATAGTTTATGGGCGTTTCTAAGGCATGAGGATTGGAAACGGCCGCCGTAATAGAAACCATGAGCACCCGTGAGTCGCGTCCTGACAGATAGAGCGCATCTGTCATGGTCGTCGACACGCCCTCGTCGGAACGAGGAACTTTTAGGGCTTTTGGATACGCTACACTTGCATGCCTCAAACATTCTCAAAACCCTATATTATTAATGTTTGTGAGATGGTTATAATAAAAAAACCGGTTGAGTTTGTTGTGGGCACTTCTCAGACCAGGGCGCGTTTGGAACCCTCATAGCTTTACTTTTAAGATACCGTAGTTAATTATCAATTTATCACCATCACGTCTTATACTCTGTAAGCATGACGTTCAGAAGGTGTACTTTGTAGGTAGGTACCTATTTTAAATAAATATGTTTTGTGTTGAGTTGAGTTGAATAGTAGTAAACCCGGCAGACGTTCTCCTGCCCTGAATCTAGAACCCGATTGCAGTGCCAACTACTGGGTCCAATTGTGAATATAAACCATCCCGGCGAAACTAGATTTTGAGCTGTTACTTTAGTTTAGTTTAGGAATTTGTGTTATACAGAATTGGCCTCAATGTTTGCCAAACCGTTTAAGAATCCTTTATCGTCCATGAATCGGCCAAGTTAGTTCCAATAAAGTCTGAGCCATGGCACTAATTCTCAATTACTAACAAGATTCCCTGTCTTCTTACATCCATGTACGAAGAGTAATGCGATAGAATAGCGTTCTAATGGCGATAGCGACAGAGGGGTAGAGAGGGGGAGAAGCGGGTGGAGAGGGGGAGGACGACACGCCACTCATTTGCCAAATTGTCTGGGATTATAGAATTTTTTATCGCCATTGCATCGGCCTAATGCGTTTACGGCGACCACTCTATAAAATCGTTCGGAATGTCTGCATTTTATGGGGGAGTGTGGATGGAGATAATGCAAGCGTTGTGGAATATAGAGATTAAAACAAATTTATTCGTTCACTAAGGGTGGTTCGGGCCTCGGAGAGGATCGGACACAACAGAAATGATTTCCTTGTTAAGACAAATGAATTGTATCACTTGAAATTATTTTTAATTCATACCGTTCTAATGTCTAGTTTTACATCGTTGGTTGCTCAAGTGATGAATGGGTATCTAAAATCGGTTTTTTCGTCGTGGCGCCTCACTACACGACTATTTTTATTTACTTACTTTATTTATTGAATGCCTTTAAAAAAATCCAAAATTACACCACAATTTTGCAGACCAAAGCACTAGACTAAAAACACAGGCTGGCGTTTGTAATTTGCAGCCCAAATAGACCGTAGTCTGCGTTAGGGCTGACAAAATGATGACTTAGTATAATGAATGAATGTTTCATTAATGTTTAATGAATGGACAATGTTTTCATTCATTTACGCTTTATTCAATCTTTCTTTTACCAAACATTATTATTATACAATTAAATTCAAACATCATGAAATCAATAACAATAAATTTAACATCCACATTCAAAACACATATTTAAAAAATACCTATAAAAGTTCAAATAGCTCTAAAACTTTGCCTTTCCAAAGATGAAGTTTCCTGGAGCATTGGGATCTTCTGACGTGAAGTACTCCTTCCACAGTTCTTGGAACTCACTCCAGGATACGTTAGCTTTGCCTTTTGACATATTTCTGAAGGCTGCTAAAGCATCGTCCTTGCTAAGTCCAAAGGATGCGTAAACTGAAGAGAACTCCTCACCATCGATAGCACCGTCACCGCTTGCGTCTTCGAGTTGGAAGATAAACTTGCAATAAAGGTTCTGCCATTCTAAAGGAGCAGCTGGGTTCTTTGCATACTCCTCCCACATCGAAATCCATTCGTCCTCACTGACCTGTCCATCTTTGTCAATATCGGCACGACTCTGGAGTCCTTCCCAGATCTTCAACAAAGCAGATTGTACTTCCTTATATTTAGCATCACCAGTGGACCAGCCTCGTAGTTTACTTATGTTTTCAATCGCCAAATCAAAGTCGCTCTTGTCTATTGAGCCATTTGCATTTCTGTCGAAGAAGGAGGTGAACACGTGGAGAAGCTTCTTCCTTCTGAAGTCTGACACCATTTTTAAAGATTTTAGGATTCCTGTATGATTGGGCCTGAGCTCTTTACTCTTGACTTCAAGGTATCACAATGGTTGAGGTGTAATCGGCGTATGTTTTATAGTGTCGTAGTAACTGCAATTATATCGTCATTTTTATCTTGTGTGTTAATGGCTAGTGGGATGACGTTATTCATTTGTTATCACTTTCGCTATCTTGTCTGCAATGCAGCGAATTTTCTTTTTCTGTTTAAATTTTGATAGAGTTATGTCATTAGAGATTTTAAGTTGATAAATAAAATATTTCTTGTTTAATTTGTAAACCTGTAAATCTGTTTTTTTTTATAAATGTTCATAAAAGTGTGTGACTATGTCCCTTCAACCCTTATTAATCTCAGACGAGACCTATTCAATTATATGAGTTGAATGTATGTATTATTAATGTCCACCACGCTGGTCATGCGCACATTAGCAGACTGCTTATTAGTAGGTTTGACAACGTCATGTACTTATTTTTTCTGAGGCACACGCGTTTCCTCATCAATGTTTTATTTCGCCGCTAAGCAAGTAGGTATGTATCTATAGGTTAATAATTATATTATTAAAATATATGTTAATTTAATCTTTTACGCACGGGAAAGTACTCGTAATAGTTACTTGCGCAAGACTCAAAGAAGATGAACATTAGTTCGGAATTCGGACAGCCTTTTCTCTTTCATAGTTTCAATTTAATGTTATCTTCCTGTTATACCTCTCTGTTAATAGCTCACCTGTACCGTAATCATATATTTACATTGGCATCTCCGTTTATTACAGCAAAGTGACAAACTTCTCTAGAATTGTTTGAGTAATGATTTGTGTGAGTACCTACTTAGTTACCAAAAACTCAGCTGTTAATATTTGTATATTTCCTACATTTTCGACGGCATTATTATCGTAGGATAATACGCTGAATTTGATGCAGTTTCTTTACAGATGGCAAAATATGTTGAACTAGCTGATACCCGCGACTTCGTCCGCGTGGATTGAGGTTTTATGGTTCCCGCGGGAGCTCTTTAATTTTCCATATAATCTATCTCTGTGCCAAATTTCATCAAGATCCGCCATTCTGGCGTGATTGAGTAACAAACATCCATCCAAACTTTCGGATGTATAATATTAGTATAGATTTACTACAGTTTAATGGCTTACTCTCGGTACCTAAATGATTATTTTCGGTAAAGAATAAAGATAAGCCTTTCCAATATTATTAATAGGTACCTACTGCTATGCTTGCCTACATACTTTTCTTTTTTAGGTGTTTTGTTGCAATAAAGTTTTATGCTAAGTACCTACTACTATACTACTTCCTTATCTTACTCGGTTACTAATAATAACCATACTATTATAAGCCAACCTTAGCAAAGTTATAATTTACCACCCACCTTCCGTGATAAAATCTATTTTTAAATAATTGTAGTTTAAATCTTTATTTATCGCTGATAATTACTTATATCTAGGTATCTATTTGTTGATAAAAAATAAATCACAGAGGTGATTGCAATGCTAGCTGACTACTGACTGAGATAATAGTCATAATGCCACGCGGTACAATAGTTACTCAAGATAAAAACTATTTAATTAATTAATTAAAAAATAATTTTTATTTTCCGTGGTAGTTCTTCAACTTTCGGGAATAAAAAGTACCAACCTATTCGAAAGGTAGGTACGAGGTGCCAAGATCGGTAAAGCGCACTAATATTATACGGCTTTATTTTACTAAAACTGATATAGGGTGCGTTCCGGAATACACTGCGAGCACTGGAAGTCCTCAGTAAAGAGCACTGCCAGTGCTCGCAGTGCTTATAACGGAACACACACATAATGTTAGATTGAAAGTTAAATACAATTTATGTATGGTATCCCTGCTATGGTTTTGTAGAGTGGCAACACTGCTCTAGAGGGGGAATGACGATGGCGTAACGCTAGTGACGTGTGTCTGTGTAAATAATTGCTAATTAAAGTATTAAAATGGATAAACCGTGTTTGGATTTAATAATAATAAAAGCAATTTTGCATTTTTATTTTAAGTTAAAAAAATATAATATTAGTAAGTATGTATATTATGTAAAATCATGAATATTTTATGCCACATTAAGAAGTCTTAAGAATGGAACAACAATAAACAAACCAGTTGAGTTCTCTCCGAGACATGCATTATCTTAGAACAAAAGGTTTAAATTAAAAATACATACTTACTGTATACTGTGTATAAGTTGTACAAACACACCACGTATAATTCTCGTCTACTCCCAAGGAAGTAATTCACGGCCTAAGGGCGTTGATAAATAAATCCTAGACATACCACACCTATGTTCTCTGCGTTTCTTTCTTGACGTATAATATAAATTTAGAGTCAGATACTGGGTCATATTATTACCAAAGCAAGTACTTACTACCTAGCGTGCATGAACTGCAATTTAGTACTTAATGTACCCAGTTACTAAAAATTTGGAGTTAACTATACATTTTACGGCTCTATCACTGCCTGACAATAACTAAAAAAACATCAAATCTCTATTGGAGCCATTAACGTTCCCTCTATCTTAGACTGCATCACGTACCTAATTTCAGGTGAGGTTACTTAACGATGTACCTACTCTATACTAAATAATATAAATGCGAATGTTTGGATCTGGAATAAGACATAGGCTACTTTTTATCCCTGAAAATAAAAGTGTGGGAATACCTCAATACCTCAAATCTCAATCCATGCGGAAGAAGTCGCGCGCATCAGCTAGTGGTTGAATATAAAAACTTTATTGACAACAAGCATTAATTTATAAATAGCTCCGATTACGAAAGCCCTTGGAAGTTTCCTTACGGTGCATGGACATTTTTGTAAGGGCATATCTTCGGCATTTCGTACTTCGTATATCTCCGGCCAGGGCTGCGAAGTGGAAACGCGAAGGTTTTGTTTCCTCCCTACGTCTGGCCGGTGATGTATTAGCGAGACGCGGTTTTGGACGTCTTTGAACTTAGATTCCGAACGACATAAATACTTATAGGTGAGTATAGGCTCACACAGCCCATAGGCATAGAATACCTACTAACTATCTATCTATTACTACGTATAGGCACCGCGTAAGGTGACGTAAGCAATGGCGTGCAACACATAGAGGCATAAAAGCATTGCTTGCCCTAGTCAAAAAAGCGCATAACTTATTTTTCATAATGTCCTGCCTGAAAATAGGTATTTACCTAACCAATGCCTACCCTGGCTCCGAATACTGTACACGCCACTGGGCGTAAGTATGTATACCCGCCACCACCACCACCACTACAGCCCATTAACGTCCCACAGCTGGGCACATGCCTCATAGGAGAGAGGAAATTAGAGCTTAGACCCACCACGCTGCTCCAATACGGGTTGGCGGGCTGTATGTATATATCTTATACAAATATCGCTCATACAAATTACAGATCCGGCTACCTCTCTTGCTTCTTACAAAAACCAACGCTACCTTAAGCTAAGGGTTTATTATCAATTAGATGATGCCCGCAGCTCCTTAATTTTCCGGGATAAAAAAGCCTATGTCCCTTTCCCGGGATACAACCGGACAGGGATAGTACCAAATTTCATCAAAATCGGTTGAACAGGTAGGTCGTGAAAGCGTAGCAGACAGACAGACACACTTTCGCATTTATTATAATATTAGTATGGATTTATTAAAAATATATTCTAGATTTGCCATTAAATAAATTTAAAGACTGTGTTAAACACCATATTTTGTTAAGTCGAGGTTATTACACTATCGATGAATGACAAAGTTGCATGGAAGCAACCGGCCTCGCATCCAGTGACCCACAAGTCAGTGTAATATTTGTAACGTAATGTATTTGTTGTATTGTTTACTTAATGTAAACCTTTTTCTTTTTTAAGAAAAGAGCAACTGCTGAGTTTCTTGCTGGCTCTTCCCAGTAGAATCAGATTTCCGAACCGGTGGTAGTTGAGGTAGAGTCTTAACGTATCTTATGTGGCAGAAGATGTCCTACATGAAATAAATAAATCATTTATCATTTATATCCCATAGAGTCAGAATACGTCGTATCTCTGATGATGATAATATGTTCATGAACTCAGTGTATCTTCACCTTGATTTCCAACGTTTATTTCTCCCAGAATTATTGTTATCAGACGAAGTCATAAGCAGCACATTACCTAATAAAAGAAAGCCGGGGCGTTTAACGAGCTAATAATAACACCAGCTGATCCCAAAATATAGCGTCGTTTTATGGGACGTTTATGGTGCTGCAAATTTTATATTTGACGCGGTTGGTCTGATTATAATAAAATATTATAATAAAATTGATAGTATTTATATTTTACTAGATGATGCCCGCGACTTCGTACGTTTTTTTTTTTTTTTTTTATCCACTACAAGTTAACCCTTGACTGCGATCTCACCTGATGGTTATTATAGTTATTTTTATTCCTGCGGGAACTCGTAGCCTAAGTCGGGAAAAAGTAGCCTATGTCACTCTCCAGATCCCCTATACCCATGCCAAAAATCACGTCGATCCGTTGCTCCGTTGCGGCGTGATTGAAGGACAAACCAATAAACCAACAAACAAACACACTTTCGCATTTATTATATTAGTATGATGTTAGCAAAAACCTTAGATGATTTCAAGACCGTAATCTGATAAATACCCACGTATCTTGAATAGAAGCAGACGGTACTTTACGGAGTCCATAATAATTAAGGAGCAAGACGTTTAGTTCGCTATAA
Organism: Erebia ligea; assembly: GCA_917051295.2. Taxonomy (NCBI): domain Eukaryota; kingdom Metazoa; phylum Arthropoda; class Insecta; order Lepidoptera; family Nymphalidae; genus Erebia; species Erebia ligea. The sequence continues at coordinate 15,843,580 of OU785238.1, read as the reverse complement.
TCCGTTAACATAGTAAAAAACCGGCCAAGTGCGAGTCGGACTCGCGCACCGAGGGTTCCGTACAAACCTGTAGGTACCTGTAAAAGTAAAAGATAGGGTATTTTTATTGCTAAAAACATTTTTATTATAATATTATGATGTAGCTAAAAAATGCTTTTCGCAATTTTTCCTTTATCTGTGCTATAAGACGTTGCTTCGTACCAAATTTCAAAATTCTGAGTTCACGGTAAGTATACACTGTAGGTTTTGGTTCCCTTGCGAGTGTCGAAAATTTGCAGCATAAACGGCTGTATCTTTTGATTGCGATGGGTTAGAAGTTTGATTTTTTTCACAGCTCCAAGGGACAGTAGACCTGAGTATTTGATATGAATTTCAGCTTGATACCTCCATGCGTTCCTGAGAAAGAAGGGTCTTGACAGACAGACAGACGGACAACAAAGTGATCCTATACGCCGACGGGTTCCCTTTTTCCTTTTGAGGTACTGAACTCTAAAAATTATATGGTACAACGTACAACATACGAAACGAACCGCTCACTAATAATAAATAATAATAAAATAATACTCGCACAAAATTTTGGACGAAATTGTTTAGTGTCGCCAATCTGTGCAAGCAACGTGGTAAATCTTAGTTCTAGAAGAAGGCTTAACACGCCTATTTATTAGGATAAAAGATTTAAAAAGAAAAAAGTCCTTTCTATGATTTCTTTCTTTTAATATATTTTCTTCTTTTTCCTTACTCTACGCTCGTTTAAAATAAACCTTTTTAGCCTGCCGCTAGTTCGTTACCATATTAAAGTAAAAATATAGGTTAGGTTGCATTTAAAATTCAAATTTCGGCAAGAGCCCGTATTTCAGCAGCCATAAGTGCGAAAGGGAATCGCAAACAAGCCAGAATTTGCGCCATAGATCAAGCGTTATCTGACGCGCAAAAAACCATCGCCCGCCTAACATATCGCAGTTCGCAAATTGCTTATTGTTTTATGAGTGTGCTAGCCCGCGTCCACCCATAATATCAACCCTTTCTGAATAGTTATTTATACTTTCGATGACTTTATTCGGATGTCAAAAAAATTAATCATGCTCCTTATTGTCCAATATTCCGTTCTGTACCTCATGGAGCACGTAACTATAAACCGTCGGTCATGTGCCTAATCTCTAGTCGTATGTCGAAGTCTCGACAAAATTACCTACTTACCTACTTCGATTATCCTCACAGAGATTACCCACGGCCGCTGTGACCGAAATTCGGTCACAGAATCAATAATTAATTTACTATAAAAGGCTTTGTCCTGAGTGGCTGACAGGCAACCGACAGCCCAGGCTGAACGCAGGATATTTTGAGAGAATATTCCTTGCGCACCCTAGACGTGTTAGAAAGCCCAGACGTGTTAGCCCGGAGTTAGGAAGTTGGCGGTGTTTCACCCCCGTGCCTCGGAGAGCATCGTTAAGCCGTCGGTCCCGGTTATTATCACAAACATGATAGTTGATAAAGCCCGCCAACCCGCAATGGAGCAGCATGGTGGGTCTAAGCTCTGATTCCCTCTCTCATAAGAGAGTGTAGGCCTGTGCCCAGCAGTGGGACGTTAATGGGCTGAAGTAGAGTGGATGGACCCTAGACGTGTACTAAGGAAGGAATTTTTGAAATTCCACCCCCAAGAAGGTTAAAGAGGCGGTTCAAGTTACATCCATGAAATTTGGTACGAGTATTTTATGCTTTCGGTGAAAAATTAAGAAATTTATGTTTTTCACAGTTTTTTTGTTTAATTACTTTTTTAAGGACCGTTACTTCACGCGGACAAAGACGCGGCCAAAGCTAGTAGGTAGGTACATAATAACTCGGTCGGGAGGACGTCGGTGACCTACCTCGTAAAAATTTTAATCAAGCAAAAAGAAACCACGTAGCAAGCAAGTAAAATGTACAAAAAGTTCACATTCAACGATCATGCATGGAAGCAAAATGTAAATGAGACCCCAACCATGCAACTTACAAGCCATACAAACCATACAAGCAGGCATGCTTCAATAAGTATTGTATTTGTAACAAAACCTAGCCTAGGTAAATACGAGTAACTTTGATATTTGTCTCTGTGCAACTATAAATAAACTAGATGTGGCAGAAAAATGAATCACATAATTACCTATCTACTAGATAATGGCCGCGACTTCGTCCGCGTGGACGTGGTTTTTTGATCCCCACGGACAAAGGTCCTGAACTATGCCCAAGCAAAATATCACGTGGATCCGTTGCTCTGTTGCGAAGTGATTGGAGGACAAACCAACAAGCCATTAGAGATTTTCAGAAATTGCACTCGTGCGAAGCAGGTTGTGTCAGCTAGTACTGTAACTGGAAGGACGATGTCATCGATAGACATCCACTGCTGGACATACCTTGATGCTAGAGCTAGACTGTGGCGTATAGAAGTCCAGTCTTTGGCAGTCCATCCAGAGGCTCCCTGCTATACCTATACCTACTTTTTTTATAACCACTACAAGTTAGCCCTGCGATCTCACCTGATGGTAAGTGATGATGCAGTCTAAGATGGTAGCGGGATAACCTGTTAGGGGCATGGCAGTTATATTAAACCCATACCCTTATTCGGTTTCTACACCGGCATCGTACCGTAACGCTAAATCGCTTGGCGGCACGTCTTTGCCGGTAGGGTGGTAACTAGCCACGGCCGAAGCCTCCCACCAAGCCAGACCAGGGAAAATTCAGAAATTATAAATTCCCAAATTGACCCTGCCGATGATCGAACTCGGGACCTCCGCACGTTAAGACAACAGCGCTACACACTGCGCCACGGAGGTCGCCAAAGATTGACATATTTTATCGCGTTCACCTAGTGGGCGTTATAATATAAAAAAATAAAATAAATAAAAATCAAAAAATAAAATAGTCAAATAGGGGTATGGGTTTAATTAACTGCCATGCCTCTAACAGGTTAGCCCGCTACCATCTTAGACTGTACCATCACTTACCATCAGGTGAGATCGCAGTTAAGGGCTAACTTGTAGTGGATTAAAAAAAAAAAAAAAAAGAAAAAAAAATATTACGAGTATCTCACAACTGATACTATGAGGTAGGATAATGACCTAATCGAAGTATCAAATCAGGGTTTAGGAATTAGTAATCTGTTTTCTTCTGATAACAAGTTACAGCGTTCTAGAAACGACACGTCAGCATTTATTTAATTGACGCAAGCTGTTATCTCGTCGTGAATAATCTTATCTTTTGCAGTTTGGCTAATTGATAGTACGGGTGTCTATTTCAAGTTAATTTTGGCTAGCATAATTACCTAATTTTAATCATACTTCATACTGAAAGGTATTTTAAATTTACTGTGAAAGTGTGTTTGTTTGTCTTTCAATCAAGCCTTATCGGAGCATCGGATTGACGCGATTTTTTGCATGGGTAGTTAATGCATCTCTTTTAGAAAGGCGCTGTCTCTTCAAAATGAGAAGGGCATTGGCTTTTGACTACAGTCTAGTTTATAGTCACATTTATGTACCATGTTTGGATGAACCAATTTAGGGCCAGAGGCCCATTTGTCTAAGCAAATCGTAATCATTTGACAGCCTATAACGTATTACTCGAACTGTTTTAGGAGTTCATACATGCTTTTTGACGTGCAGGCATCTACGAACTCCTTAAACATGTCGAATTATTATCATCACCGCGTGCCTTCTTTGGCTGGCATCATGCGAAAATCTTTTATATTTTGAGCCGCATCTTTTACGCTTGGATAGCTTAGCCCTGTCCACCCCCTTATATCGTCCAACCACTTGCACCTTTGGCGGCCTGGAGCTCTCTTGCCTACAATTCTTCCTTCCAAAACTAGTCTTTGAAGTGAGAATTGTGCCCCTCTTTACAGATGTCCGAAGAAAGCCAGTTTTCTCCGCATGATGGTGGAATTATACGTTTGACAAACTATTACGATTAAATAAATAAATAAATAATCATATATTCATGAGAATGTAGGTGATATAAAGTTGACATGATTACAGTTTGTGAGCCATAGACATTCTACCAATTAATGGTGTATGAATATTTGGTACTTAACTATAAAATCATCAAAATTATATTATGTAGTTATAAAAGAAAATGAGTTAATTAAATTATTAGGTCATACAAAATTACAATAATTAAAGACAAAAGAAAATAATAAATGATAATAGTACCTACCTACATAATTACTGATCTATCTAGTGGGCAGATCTAGTGTGCGATTGTCCATGGATGGTAGATATATTATTTTTAATACCGCTCCGTAAGACGACCTCGTTACACGTGGCTAATCCAAGACCGGCCCGGAACGAGCGTTTCCATTGCCTCCTTTATAATCAGCGAAAATACGACGATCTGCATACATGTGCATAATCTGTGTTTACTTTAGGTAATATGATTTTACATAGGTACATTTTGAATGTTAGGTACCTACATTGCATGCACCTTATATCCTAAGTTTTAGTTATGTAAAATCGCTAACTAATAAACCTTTAAATATTTAAATAAAAAATTATAAATACAGTATAAATAAGTTACAGTTTTTACCAATAAGTAATAAGTACCAAGGTAAAGAAAATATATTAACTAGGTATAAGGTGTTAAGTACCTACTTAATATGGCGGAAAACAACCTCTTTCTCCAGTCTCGTCTCTATCGTCGACGGGCTATGAAAGTGAGGGAATAAAGAGTGAAACTGTTTCATTATACACAACATATCCGGCATATTTAGCTAGATTACCCGGAATTCGGCCGGAAATAACCGGACGCCACTGTAAGATACCTATGGTGTTTTCTGTCCAATGTCGGTTGGTTTCAGTAGAATCAATTACGAACTACGGTACTATTACCTATATAATTCTTGACAATTGTTTATAAATGAAACCGTACGACTAAGGTTAGCAAAGAAGTTTTATCCAATTGTGTTGCTTTATTTAGGGTGTCAAAAATGTAAAAATTAGAAGTTGGTAAGTTTAAAAGAGGTGCTATTTAGCCTGCTAAACTGTTTATGTATATTTCTGTTTTGCCTAGGATTAGGTATATGACTAGGTTATAAACTATGTATAAAATTAATTGAATAATAAAGACATTTTTAAAACAAAACAAACCTATTCTGCGGTAGAATGGAGACAGTGTCCCGCGACTCCGTCGATCCTGGCCAACAATGAGCGTTCCCCGCGAACGCAGATGTAAAGTACCTACGTACTTACCTGTCTAGATGACATAACCTCGCAGTTTCCGTTCCATACTCATTTAAAAAACCTAGACATTATTGACTAGACTACCTAACGCACAAAATCTGTACCAACGATGTGCTTTCGCGTCGTACCGTAACGCTAAATAGCTTGGCGGCTCGTGTTCTAAGTATCGTGACGTCAATTCACATTTCAAAATCTACATCTATTAACGAAAAACTTATGGAAATAAAACTAAATTCGGAAGTGTTTCTAAATGGAAAATTGCAAGATATGTGACGTCACACTAAGTCCTTAGGGGTGTACCTTACTATACTTACCCACCGACAGACAATCATACTAATATTATAAATGCGAAAGTGTGTTTGTTTGTTGGTTTATTGGTTTGTCCTTCAATCACGCCGCAACGGAGCAACGGATCGACGTGATTTTTGGCATGGGTTTAGTATGAGGACCTCAACTACTTTTTATCCCGGAAAATGAAGGAGTTCCCGCGGGAATCAAAAAACTTAAACCACGCGGACGAAGCCGCGGGCATCAGCTAGTATAATATTATGTTGGTTTCATAGATAAGTACCTACCTACGTAAAAAAAAAGAACAGTATTTTGAACAGCTTTTAATACAGAAAAGCTTTGATATTTACGGAATAAAAAACGTAAGTATTTAAAACAGAATGAATCGTCGAAGCGTTTAGTCCCGCCGCACGCTGTTGCTCTTAAAAACTATAAAGCAGCTCTATTTAGATCGCACGACACGATTACGATATCGTATAGTGTATTTTAGGCAGACTAACGCAGCCCACGTACTTGCATAATGTTATGTTGCATCGTATAGGTTCGTTGCGTATGTATTATTAGCCTGTCTTTACCTTTATTGCTATCAGATTTCTTATTAATCATTTTATAGAATATTATTTACATTATACCTATTCACAGGTTGCAAATTTAGTAAAATTCTTCGTCCAGACGTTAGACTTAGAGCCAACAAGGAACCAACTGCGATACTTAAAAAAAAAAAACTTACGCGCCGAATTGAGAACCTCCTCCTTTTTTGGAAGTCGGTTAAAAAACGATAGACTCTACCTACCTACCTTTCCGTCTCTGCATTCCTATCTTGCAATGTCCCAGGGTTTTGCCACTTGATTAAACTTTCAAACATTATTTTCAAAATTAGCTCGGTTTAATTGACACTTGATACGAAGCATTACGAGTACGTGTTTTCAGCCGTAGCCGTTACCATACTAACGGTCGATGTTATCAAATACATATTATAAATGTGAAAGTTTGGATGGATGTATGGATGTATGGATGTTTGTTACTCAATCACGCCCCAACGGCTGAACGGATCTGGATGAAATTTGGCACAGAGATAGATTATAGTCTGGAATAACACATAGGCTACTTTTTATCCCGGAAAATTAAAGAGTTCCCGCGGAAACTGAAAACCCTTAATCCACGCGGACGAAGTCGCGGGCATCAGCTATAGTATATAAAATAGGAGATCGTACCGCAACTGTCGTATCGTGTGATATAAACATCCCTTTCAAACTACCCTCCCGCTTGCATTTCGCTATTCGAGCAATGATTGCTGGAACCATTTCGATAATTGCTGTTACAGGTTCGCTGTTTAACACTAGTTTTGTTTTGCACTAGTGTACAAAGTGTGCTATTACTGTGCTTTATACACGATGGGGAAATAATGATCTCATAAAAATGCTCGCCGAGTTTTAAAACTCCAGAGTGCGATTCGTTTTAACGTAAAAGACTGTTTTTTTTTTATCCACAAGTTAGCCTTTGACTGCGATCTCACCTGATGGTAAGTGATGATGCAGTCTAAGATGGTAGCGGGCTAACCTGTTAGGGGCATGGCAGTTATATTAAACCCATACCCATTCGGTTTCTACACGGCATCGTACCGGAACGCTAAATCGCTTGGCGGCACGTCTTTGCCGGTAAGGTGGTAACTAGCCACGGCCGAAGCCACCCACCAGGCCAGACCAAGGAAAATTCAGAAATCATAAATTCCCAAATTGACCCTGCCGGGGATCGAACCCTCCGCACGTTAAGACAACAGCGCTACACACTGCGCCACGGAGGTCGTCAACCTACTTGAAATGAAACGTCAAACTTTTATAAAACAGACTAGCTGATGCCCGCGCCTCCGTCCGCGTGGATTGAGGTGTTTTAGGGGTATGAAAAATAGTTTACGCCCTATTCTTAGACCTACCGAATATATACACAAAAAATTTCATAAGAATCGGTCAAGCCGTTTTGGAGTAGTTTTGTTACAAACACTGTGACGCGAGAATTTGATATATTAAATCGCGAATTTTAGTAATATGCAGGTACAAAATATTTTACCCGTGATCTTCTGAAATGAAATGCACTGGATTGTACTTTTGGTGAAGATAAAAAAAAATCTTAGGAAAAAAAATACCACAAAAACAGCGTTTTAGGTTTTTAAAAATATATTTCATTATAATTCTTTATTACAGTATATGTATTAAGTAACTTAAATAATATTACTATAGCCAACATCATCATAGTTATTACAAACATGCGCTATACACTTTTAATAATTATTATTAATCATTATTAAATAATTTGTCATTCATAACGCAAAAATCAATTCCTAGATTTTCGCCAGACATAACATTTCTAAAATTACATTTATTTCAAAGATAATTTAAATGTTTATAATTGGTATTTCCTAAAGGCACTGTTATTTAACAAAGTTTGTGGTTAATAAAAATAAAATATAAAGCACTTTTTTCGATATTAATATACTACTTAAGGCGATGATACGTCCACCTCGTAGCCTCGCCTAGGGCTAAACACTCCGTTAAAGATAAACGCGTGTAACACTGGTAAAATAGATATATATTGTTTCTTATTTGCATTACAATTTGAATATCAGGTATATAAAAATACAAAGCAGAGGAGTTGCTAAAAGCACTACTAGATGCTTATTGTATTATGGTTTGTGTAGTAATGGCCATCTTCTTTACATGCCTCTAATTATGGACATTTAAAAAATAGACTTCGAAGCTATGACCAGCCAGCGTCTAAGGAGTACCTATGCACGCCACATACTCACATTTTTTGAACAATTTGGGTTGTGAACAAAATTTTAACTAAAAAGCGTGCCATCTCTTTCTTCAGATGATATTGTAAAAAGGACGACGGGACTATCTTAGTTTTAGTCTTTTTTGTCATAACCGAAATCTTTGACTATTTGCAAAACCCATGTCTATCTAATAAGACTGATCGAAAAATATGCTTCTTAAACTAAAACTATCTGAAGACAATATATAAATTAAAAAATTATATTTAACAGATAATAAAAGACAATATTTTTATGGAAATAATGGAATATTTAAAATAAAATTATGTAACAGAAATAACTGTATCGTTGTGTTTTTATTTAACTATGTAATTTTAATCAATCCTTTGTTAAACATTCGTCGATTATAACACAGCCGATATTCTAGTCGACAATTAAATAAACTTAGAAATATGTAGATTTAAAGTTTTGACAACTTATACAAGAAATCTGTGAAATCCATTTCTCAGTTATACGGTTAAAAAATCGGTTTCACAATTGAAAAATCGAAAAGTAATTATAATACATTCATAATAATATTAATGGATAAAAATTATACATGATAATATACATCGTGGAGGATTACATACATTACTACATTTTTATATAGGTAAAATACAATTGTTTTAATTTGAAAGAAAGAGGTCTATAATTGGGGGTGTCTCTAAAGTATAACTTAGAATTTAAAAAAAAAGCTTATGCTGAAAATAATTTTGACTTTAATATGCAACTGTTTAATTGAAAATTATTAAATTGAAGTAAAATTTTGTTCTAATGTGAGCATTCCTATACTCAGGTGTGACGAAAAACATAATCGTAGCATGTAAATTTAGATAAAAAAACGTTGATTTTAATGAAAATCTTCTCAATGGTGAATTAAATCTGCCACTTAGCAGTTAGTCAGCGTGTTGGACTATGGCCTAAATCCTAGAGTGAGAAGTCATTCTGAGAGGAGACTCGACCCTCGTAGCTTTACTTTTAAGATACCGTTCTTAATTATCACCATCATGTTTTATACCCAGGTTCCCTAGTGTGGAGACCAAAGTTAAGAAAAAAATGACTGTAAACTTTATTGTCAATAAATATATATTTTATTTTATTTAATTTTTTATACTTATCGGACGTTCTAAAAGTGTACAGTGTACCTAATTTGAATAAATAAACATTGAATCTTGAATCTCAGTATTGGGCCCGCGATCTGTTTAGGCTATGTTCGCACTGCTAAAAACATTCGCGCGAATTTTTTTTCGCAATTCTGTAACATGAGAAATCATATGGAGGTATACGCACTTGCGAGTAAAAAACGCGCGAAAGAAAATCTCGGGTTCGATACAAATTGCACGCGGTACGGTAAGAATTATATTCGAACGAACAACTATAAACACTATTAGTATTATTAGTAAAACTACAGCCATAAAAAAAGCCAGCGTATAAAAACTATAAGTACTATTAGCCAAATTAGATGTGGAATCTTTGTCAACAAACCATATATCGTCCCTTATACGGTTGTCATACTTTTGATAGTAAAAAATGTAATTATTCAAAGTAAGCAAGTCGAATAAGCGTGGCAACATAATTCTGTTTCATTATACCTATGTCAGCGATGTTGTTTGTTGTCTTTAGTCTGCTTCGCTTTGTATGAAATTGTATGACGCTCACCGCATTCGCAGTGCGGAGTAGGTGAAATTCGTGTAGAATGGTCTTCCGGCTTCCGTTTTCCCCTCCTCTTTTAATATAGGTCCTTCAAATCAAGAGTGAATAGGCATCTTCTAAGCAAGCGCCTTATGCAAGCAAGTCTGATTGCAGCCAAGCGCTAGCCTATATATTAAAAAATAAAAAAGTGCGTGTGTGCAATTCACACACGGCAGAAGTGAAACTTCAGAAAAGAAGCCTACGAGAGAATGAGATAAATATAACTTGTATACTATATCATTCTCTCGCAGGCTAAATCATAGAATATGTTTGTCTCAGGTGTAGCTTTTTCGTTTCATCGAATTTTCAAATCACAACGATTCTAAAGTATTAAAAGTCACTGCTGCGCTATTTGTAATGGAATGGCGCAGTGATGACTCGCATCTTAATCAGTTAATGATAAGTTTTAGGTCAAGTACTAACATAGGTAATAAGTTTGTATTACTAACAAATATGAGTCAATGGTACTTCAAATAAAGTTTTTATTATTATTATTATTAAAGAAGTTTCACTTAAAAAAAATCGCGAGAATAAAGTTCGCGCGAATGTTTTCCGCAGTGCGAACATAGCCTACCCATGACGATGATGATGATGAATGCAACAACTGTTATCACCATAGCCCCTATCAGCAAGTTATGTCAGAGTTCAGCTCGCGCAGACCTGCAGCTGCTGCGCTAAGAGGAACAGCATCATGAGGCCGGGCAGGAAGGCGGCGACGGCGGAGAAGTCCGTCGCTAGGGCTGTCACCGTGCCCAGCGCGCTGTAGTGGTCGCCCGACTGCGCCAGTTGCACGCAAGTGTGCAGCGAGGATAGCGCTGACTCCGATAGCTGCTGGAATGATGCGCTTTTGTTTAATAGACTTGATCGTAAAGTGGCTTTTATTGCACTGCTGACAAAATCGAAGAGTGCTATAACCGTACAGAAAACGCGCGGTAATATTTTATAATCGCAAAAGATTAGCTTTTTGGATTCCCTCGCGAGTTAATTTGCCGGGATAAAAAGGAGCCTGTATGTTATTCCAGACTATAAACTATCTCTGTGCCAAATTTCATGCAGATCCGTTCAGCCGGTCTAGCGTGATTGAGTAACAAACATCCATCCATCCATACTTTCGCATTCATAATATTTGTCATCTCTAAAGAGGTATTCAATAATGTCTGAAATTCGTCAGCATGGATATAGCTATTCTACATCTGTGGTAATTTCCATTAAAATTAGCTTAGCAGTTAATTAATGAATAGTGGATACCGTGAAGAGATAGACAAACAAAAACAGAACATTGTACGTTAAAAAAACAAAGACGTACTAAGCACAAGCCCAAAGTTTTTGAAATACACGTTTTTGTTATATACGCACCCTATTTTCTCTCAACATGTCGTAAAGAGTTTCCAGTATTCTCTGTACATCGTCTAGTTTTCTCTTCATTTGCTGAAAAGTTACATTAAACATTAAATCAAAAATGATTAAGGTTAAAGATAAATTTTGGCTCAATATCGACAAAGCTGACTTGTAATAGATTTTATCGACGCTAAAAAGGACTTGTCCAAGATTGGGCCTTGAACATGAACCAAGATGATTTTAATACACGTGAATAGAGAACCTTAAATATGGCTTATAGAATAATTTACACATTTTTAAAGGACCCCAATTTGGAAAAAAATATATTTTTATTTTGTGGCTTTTTTAAAACCTTTGTCTGAATCTTATCAACAGTAAAAAAAAACTTGATTGTCGGTCACGTATGTCATATGGTGATTGTCAAATGTCACTGTCAGTTTTGTTTATACTATTTTATTGGTGATTTATTGTTGTCTATTATCCTAGTTTATTAGTGATCTGTGTCTATTATAATTTTACGAATGACTCAAATACTCCATTAATATTTATTAATCTTATAATGTTGTATGCACTATGTAGTGGAAAATGGGTAGTTTATCGAAATGGAATATTAATAATCACAACTAATGCGCATAACCCAAGTTTTAGTGTTGCCATCCATCGAAAACTATTTTCTAGAAACGATATTTTTCATAATTAATTTTAAAAAAACGGGGTTTTCTAAAATTATTATTTAAATGGCGTTTAGTGTTATATTTTTTTCTCTTTCACGTGATTGCAGTTTGGTTCTGGTTCATTGACACTCAGAATAAAAAACCACCCTCCATACTGAACTGGGACATGTCCTTTAACAGTAACTTTAACTGTCTGTGTCGATAATAAGAGACTTTACATCTCATTGACGTTGATAAAGCGAGCATCGGAACAATATAACCTGTAAAATGGACTCAAATACGCTTGATTTAAAGTCGTTAATTCAGTGCAACCAATTTCAATTACACAACGTATCTGCTTGGAGTGATAACTGTGGATGTATAGATGAGTTCTTAAACAAGTGGATAAAGGTTCACGCTCGAATTCTATCAGCGCTTGATTTCCTTAGCTTAGATCGCTAGATGTTCTAACGTCAAGCGCTCGACCTTGGTGGGTTTGAGTCAAACCAACGTTAATAAGTTACGGGTGTATGCCAAGCCGTGTGAAACACTAACGCCACTACAGCCCATTAACGTCCCACAGCTGGGCATTGGCCTCCACTCTCATAGGAGAGAGGGAATTAGAGCTTAACGTCAAGCGCTCGACCTTGGTGGGTTTGAGTCAAACCAACGTTAATAAGTTACGGGTGTATGCCAAGCCGTGTGAAACACTAACGCCACTACAGCCCATTAACGTCCCACAGCTGGGCATTGGCCTCCACTCTCATAGGAGAGAGGGAATTAGAGCTTAACGTCAAGCGCTCGACCTTGGTGGGTTTGAGTCAAACCAACGTTAATAAGTTACGGGTGTATGCCAAGCCGTGTGAAACACTAACGCCACTACAGCCCATTAACGTCCCACAGCTGGGCATTGGCCTCCACTCTCATAGGAGAGAGGGAATTAGAGCTTAACGTCAAGCGCTCGACCTTGGTGGGTTTGAGTCAAACCAACGTTAATAAGTTACGGGTGTATGCCAAGCCGTGTGAAACACTAACGCCACTACAGCCCATTAACGTCCCACAGCTGGGCATTGGCCTCCACTCTCATAGGAGAGAGGGAATTAGAGCTTAACGTCAAGCGCTCGACCTTGGTGGGTTTGAGTCAAACCAACGTTAATAAGTTACGGGTGTATGCCAAGCCGTGTGAAACACTAACGCCACTACAGCCCATTAACGTCCCACAGCTGGGCATTGGCCTCCACTCTCATAGGAGAGAGGGAATTAGAGCTTAGACCCACCACGCTGCTCCAATGCGGGTCGACGGGATTTAAAGACTATTACCATACCAGACGGCTTAACGTGCTCTTCGAAGCACGGGGGTGAAACACCGCCAACTTCCTAACTAGTCCGAAAAACCCAACAATTATGGCCCCACCCTGGACTCGAACCCGGGACCTCGTCGGCCCGCAGTCGAACATGCTAACCACTAGACCAACAAGGCAGCGACACACACCAGTAGCTCAGTAGAATTACTGCACGCTAAACCGTATAAAAACGATATAAGTATGTAATGACTGTGCATTACCGCACATAAGATTATTGATAAAAACAAATTTCAATTTAAAACTGTAATTTTACAATTATTAAAAGAGCCAATACAAATTTATCCTAAATTAGCGAGTTTGTTTTAGATGTTAGTCACTTGACATGCTGTAAGCAACTAGCAAGTACGGTGAATTGCACTTTTTTGCAAGACGGGCCCGCCCGCCGCCCGCGCACCGGTCTTTGCCCGCACCCCCGCTTCCGCGCTTCTTAGCGGGAAAATTTAAATGGCGCGCGAACAATGAGTTAAGCTAGTCGGGCATTTTTCCGACGGAACACGTGAGTTTATCCGGATATTATGTATAGTTATAATGAATATCACTCACGATAGTTTAAACGTTAAAAGAGTTAAGTTAAGTTATTAAGTTAAGTTATATTTTAAGTACTTCTTGTATTTTATGTTTACTATGCGTTGGTTCAGCAAATAAAACATATTCTATTTTATTCTATTCTATTGTATATGTTACCGGGTTGGCAGCTCTCTCCGTGCACTGGTGCCGCAGCGAGTCCAGTGCCGTCTGCAGCACCGCGTGCTCCTCCGGTATGGGGCCCTTCTGTACCGGCGCCGCCTCCACCGGCGCTGGGCTCTCCACCTGGAGGTAACATTCACACAATACACATCGCGAAAATATCCGCGTGCGGTTTCGAATCATCAGCTCAACCCAACTGGCCCACTACCACAGAAAACATAAGAGTATGCCACAATACCGCAATGCATGTACGGTCTCGAGCATTGACTTATATGTATACTTACTACTAGACAAGCTCTGCGGTCCTATTAAATAATTCGCCACTGAGGTTCGGCTCGTTATCCGCAGTTATCCGCAACTCGCTTCCGTAGCTACCCTCTCTACCCATTGACTTATATGCATCTACCCGCCCGCGCGATCCGAAACTGCGACACAATTATTATTCCAAACTGCTTGTCTAGTAAACATAAGTCAATGGTCTCGAGGTTACATTCATGCAATAAACACAGTTTAAGGGGGTAGGTACGCTCTTTCCAACCAGTCGTTTGACGGAGAGGTCTAGTCAGTGCAATGCTGCGGGGTGACAAGTACGAACCGGAGGAAACTGGCAGAATTTTCTATACGAAATGATCCGTACCCGCAGACTTCTTGATGCCGCAACCAATGAGAACGAAGCGTCGCGCGTCGGTCGGTCAGCGTCGAGCGGGATATCGAATTATGGGTGTCTCGTAAATAAGAAATACAGTGCGATAGACGACCAACGTACCATTAACGACGTAAGCGCCAAAACAGTTTTTACCTAATTACAAGTTAATTGAACAACCAATCGAAAACTCGAAAAATTTATAATAAAATCCCAGACCACATCAAATCCTTGGAGAATAATAAAGCATTTGCAAATTCTTTAAAAAAATTCTTGATTAATAAAGTATATTACAAGCTAAATGATTTCCTTGAGGAGAAATAGGGCGGCCGTCTCTCTACTACCACTGATTTTGCTGTGCCCCACCGGGGTTCCAATCTATATATATAAAAGCGAAAGGTCACTGACTGACTCACTGATCATCACGATATCTCAGGAACTATAGAACATACAGACTTGAAATTTGGAAGGTAGGTTCCTTCTATTATGTAGACGTCAGCTAAGAAACGGTTTTGGGAAAATTCACCCCTAAGGGGTTGAAATGGGGGTTGGAAGTTTGTATGAAAGTCCTTTGTTTTTGAAGTTAGACACATGAAAATTAGCATTTAAGTTATTAATTTAAAATAATAAAAATCTGTATAAGAAATTTTCCGAAAATCTACCCCAAAGAGGGTGAAATGGGGGTTGGAAGTTTGTAAGAAAATTCTATGGTTTTGAAGTTAGATAAGTACTTGAAAATCGGGATTTAGGTTATCAGTTTTAAATAATAAACACCTGCATAAGCTATATAAAAAGTCTCTTAAGATAAGCCTCTTGCAGCGGGAAAATTTCATAATCTTATAGGAAGTCAGAAATTGTACGCGGACGAAGTCGCGGGCGACCGCTAGTCTAATATATAAAATTCTTGTGTCACAGTTTTAGTAATTATACTCCTCCGAAACGGCTTGACCGATTTTGATGAAATTTCATATGTATATTCAGTAGGTATGAGAATAGGTTTAGCTGGATGAGGATGCTCCGGTGTCGGAGCGTAACGTACGTTGAAAGCGATTTGGAAGATTTGTGTGGTGTGGTGATGTGCCAGTGCGAATTGATGTCTTATTGGGCGGTGAATGTCGCGGATTATAGCAAACTAGAGCTAGTTTGCTATAATCAGCTCTGATGCCCGCGACTTCGTCCGCGTGGACCGAGGGTTTTCGGTTCTCGCGGGAACTCCCTAATTTTCCAGGATAAAAAGTAGCCTATGTGTTATTCCAAACTATAATCTATCTCTGTGCCAAATTTCATCCAGATCCGTTCAGCCGTTGGGGCGTGATTGAGTAACAAACATCCATACATCCATTACATCCATACATCCACACATCCATACATCCATCCAAACTTTCGCATTTATAATATTTATATTTGATTAAACTTCAAGTTCTTACATCGCTAAAAATTTGTTTCTGAGAAACCGTATATTACAATCAGGATCTTAATAGTAGATTAGTAGCCAAGGGCTGTAAGGCATCAATTGCAGCCC
The DNA here is from genome assembly GCA_917051295.2 of Erebia ligea. Taxonomy (NCBI): domain Eukaryota; kingdom Metazoa; phylum Arthropoda; class Insecta; order Lepidoptera; family Nymphalidae; genus Erebia; species Erebia ligea. The sequence continues at coordinate 15,827,377 of OU785238.1, read as the reverse complement.
GAGATATTTAGGCGCACGAGCGCAGGGAGGGCGCCTATAGTTCGAGGGTGCAATTGATGCTTACACCCGAGCTAACTACTCTGCTTTACATCTCGATTGTGAGGTAAAGTAGGTCCTTATTACCCCCAAATGGAGCTTGTAGGTGACCAATTAGCGCTCCAGGGTAATAATGTAGCTAGAAAAGCCCAAGGGCGGTAAGTAATTAAAAAAAAAACTCTTCACTCTTTCAAAAAGTTCGCGTACATCTAACCATCATACTTTTTTTAATTACTTACCGCCCTAGGGCTTTTCTAGCTACATTATTACCCTAGAGCGCTAATTGGTCACCTACAAGCTCCATTTGGGGGTAATAAGGACCTACTTACCGAATATGAGAGATGTAATAGTAGATTAGTAGCCAAGGGTTGTAAGGCATCAATTGCAGCCCTAGCCCTAGGGCGGTAAGTAATTAAAAAAAGTATGATGTACGCGAACTTTTTGAAAGAGTGAAGAGTTTTTTTTTTTAATTACTTACCGCCCTAGGGCTTTTCTAACTACCTACATTATTACCCTATAGCGCTAATTATTGGTCACCTACAAGCTCCATTTGGGGGTACTAGGGACCTACTTTACCTCACAATCGAGATGTAAAGCAGAGTAGTTAGCTCGGGTGTAAGCATCAATTGCACCCTCGAACTATAGGCGCCCTCCCTGCGCTCATGCGCCTAAATATCTCGGGCTGCAATTGATGCCTTACAACCCTTGGCTACAAATCTACTATAATCAAAAAAAAAAAAAAAAAAAAAAAAAAAAAAAAAAAAAAAAAAAAAAAAAAAAAAACTGTTCCACAAACCTGCTGTGGGTATCCGACCTGCGCGCCCGGCGCGTAAGGCTGGTACTGCGGCTCGTACTGCTGGCCCGGGAACTGCGCCTGTTGACCCGGGAACTGCGCCTGTTGACCCGGGAATTGACCCTGTTGACCCGGGAACTGCGTTTGTTGACCCGGGAACTGGGCCTGTTGTTTAAGAATGGAAATTGAAGGTCAGCTTTTCAAAGTCAGATTAAAATGTATCAATAAGGATGATGCCTATGTCACAAATTATATTTCTTCTCTGCGTCGTATACCTCATTGCTGACGGTGGTGACTCCTTTCCATTAATCAAAATATAATAGTAGGAGTTTTCTTGGGATAATAATGCGGTGGGTTCCGACGTCCTTCCGTATACGACTCGACTAAGAGTATTTAAACTCTGGAATAGTTAAAACCTGTTGTGTCTTTTTTCCTTCGAATGTCAAATTACTGTTGACAAACAAAGACAAAACAGGTTTTAACTATTCCACCGCTATTCCGCGTTTATTAATAAGAGGGTTAGGTTTTTGTAACGATTATTATTAGATGTTAGTGAATAGTGATAATAACCGGGACCGACGGCATAACGTGGTCTCCGAGGCACGGAGGAAACGAAAAGGCTAAATTTGAAATTTCCAAATTCGGTCACCCATCCAGTTCCCGACTTGGGACAACGTTGAAGTGGGACATATGTGCGTGTACTATTACCTGTTGGTTGGTATATTGGCCGCCCTGGGCCGGGTACTGTTGGCCAAACTGCTGGTCGTATTGTGACGTCGGCGCCAACGGTATATGCTGCGGCGGCTCGGCGCCGAACAGCGCGTGGGTTATTGGCGCTTGAGGCTGGGGTGTTTTACGCTTTGGCTGGAAACAAATAGTACATTACTGCCAAACCCCCAAATAAAGCAATTTACGCTTGGAACGATGAGGCCAAGCCGAGGACTTCCCAAGTGATTTTAACTAGTGGTTCGCCCCGAACTGAGACCTCGCGGTATCCATACACTTACAGAGCGCCATCTTTGTGAAGTTCTGTTAAGTTAAAAATAGTGAAGCTCATTAAAAATTAAATAATTTCGTTTCCTTATAATATTTATCTAATTTTAGTATTTGTTGTTCAAGTACAGGATATAATTCAAATAATTAATCAAGTTTCAGGCTCAGCCTTTCAGAAAATTGGGAGTTCTGAGGTCATCTTTGGACGTCAGAAAATCTCCACTTTGAAAGCCTCCCATTTCGTCAATTTTAGGGGAAAAATTAAAAAAAATATATTTTTGGACTCTGTTCCTCATTATCTTTAAAATGATATACCGCAACCCTATGTAACGCTATAAAAAATATTTTACTTCGCATTCGCTTCTATGAGAGCCCCCCTGAAATAATAGTAGTTTATGCAACTGTCATATAATGAAGGGCATTAAAACACGAGTGTGAGTTTATGAAACGAGCGCAGCGAGTTTCATAATAGTAACGAGTGTTTTAATACCCGTGTTATATGCAGTTGCATACACTACTTTATCTTCACTAATGCAATTTATCAAACAACAAGAGTAAAAGCTGACAATAGTTTATTTATAATAATTGTTCAAATTTTGGGCGAGCCTTATGTCAAAATCCTCATACAAGTTGTATAAAATTTTGATATTAGGCTGGCTTTTGAAAACAGTTGGGTTATACGTGAAAACTTCGTCGAAACTACTAAACTTACATACCTACACAAAACTCTTTGGTAAGATCTCGTGCCAATTAAATAAAAAACGAACAGCGCGCACTCGCTCCTGATTGGCCCTGCGCGCGCAGCTGCGCTCTCATTGGTTAGATTTTAATGGCGAGGATTTTGACATAAGGCTCGCCAGACGCCAGGTTAATTGGTCGCGTTTTATTGATGTTATAATGAGATTTTACGATATCGATGTGGATATTATACCATCATGTGAAATTGCTTAAATTGAGTGTTTTGTTAACTGCGCTATAACAGTAGTAATTATAAGTCAAGTATTGGAAACATAAGTAGAATGTTATAACATTAGTGTAGATAAAGATTTTTATAACTTTTTAAGCCATATTCGGCGGGAGGCCATTGGTTTACATATTATATTTAAATTTGAAGTAATTACATTCAGTAATTCAGAAGTTATAAGGCTCTGACAGACGGACAGACGGACGGACGGACAAGTGCCAATTCACCCAAGTAGACTCAGAGACCTTCGCTTCGCTCGGTCAACAAGACAAGGCGCTAGCCGAAGCCTTATAAAGTATACGAGGCTGTTAAAAGCTATTTCGACCCAGACTTGTATAGTGTTTTTCTCTAACTTGCAATGTAGAATCTTTTTTTACATTGCCGATAGTTGGCGTTGACATCTCAACTCACGCTAAAACCTTGTGATGTAAGGGCAATGCTATATGATTTCCTACTTGAACGTCAGAGGTCTGTAAAGAGCAAATTTACGTTTTTTTTTTTAAATAATGAAGCAATTTCCGACCATGTAGGAGAAAATATTTATTGCTAGCTTTTTCTGGGATATTGTTCACTTGGATTGAATTTTTAAATCATGATCTCCCTTCTACTAAATAGCCTTTGACTGCGATCTCACTTAGTGGTACGTGATGTTGCAGTCTAAAATGGTAGTGGGCTAACCTGTTAAGAGTACGGCAATCATAATATTAAACCAATTTACCCACAAGGTTTTTTTTAATATGGCATCGCTGTATTTGTCGCTAGGTTAGTAGAAGCTTGTCTCCAGGCCAAGCCAGGGAAAATTCAGAAATAATAAATACCCAAATCGAGCCTGCCAGAGATCGAACACGGGTGTATAAAGTTGTAAGACCTGTGGTCGCTCTCCACTGCGACATTGAGGTCGTCGAAAGTTCTTAGTTTAGGTCTATATTGTAGAGGTCCCCAAGTTTCTAGTCCCAGCGGTTTGATATTTTCACGTTGAACGTTAGCATTATCACTTAATCTTAAATCTATATTTTAAAAAACTGGCAAAGAAAATAACAGAAAAGTCACACAGGGAAAAAGGCCACACCGCTTGGCTACAAAACAGAGCGCAAGCTAATTTGTACCATATGCGCATTGGCGAAGGATATTTTTACACTGAACTGATCAAAAATGATATATTATCATCCCAGTTCAACAATAATAGGTATATCAACTCCTAGCACAATCAAAAGGTCTGGTAGGCCACACGGAAAATAACACGACAGTGTCCTGTTTTGTTCGGTGGAAAAACTACATGCAATACAAAAACCACACGCTTTTGTAAGGTCCTGCCTCCCTATTATCTAACTCAGTGGCTATCAAAAAATGAAAATCACTAACATAATATATTTTTTAACCATTGAAGGTTTACTTTAAAATAAAAATAACAATATTTCATAGCAAACATTCAATGGATAAAAAATATATGTCAGCTGCTTTTATTCACTGATAGCCAGTATGTTAGAGAATAGGGGGGTATGTAAGATCACATTAGTGAATCTCTACTTCTTTTTACGGCATAATTTAAGAGTATTATTAAAAGAAGTTATTGTTAACTTTTTTAACTAAAATGGCTAATATGACCTTACATTGTAGCCAATTCTGTTTAACACAATCTCAGAACAATACTAAAATAACAGCTATAAATCTAGTGCGGTCCCTTTCCGCAGGGAGTATTATGAAAGGAACAACAATATAGCTGTCATTTTAGTTTAGTTAAGAGATAGTGTACAACAAATTCGGCCTGCCCCCCCGGTTGTATAAGGAAATCGTAATCGTAATCGTTTGTCAAACGGATAATTCGACCTGTTTAAGGAGTTCAAAGATGCCAGCACGTCAACAAGCATGTATGAGCTCCTTAAATAGTACGAGTTATACGTTTCAAGCTGTCAAATGATTAGGATTTGCTTACACAATTAGGCCTCTGATTGAGTATCTTTGAGCGTATAGTATAATTAATTACAACAAAAAAAGTATAAAACCAATCCGAAGTATTTCAAAGGGAAGCATGCTACTCTGAACGCCATCGAACCTCGCAGTTTCGCCTATGCTCTATGATGTGGCTCCACTGTCGCGTGCCCGCGTGTTGGGCCGACATGTCGTCCCGACTGAATTGCTGGACCGCGACATTGCATCAAATATACATTCAATACAAACTAATATTATAAACGCGAAAGTGTGTCTGTCTGTCAGTCTATTGTCTGTCTATCTGCAACGCTTTAACGGCCCATCTTTTCAACCAAATTCCAAATTGGCAGTTATATTAAACCCATAACCATTCGGTTTCTACTCGGCATCGTACCGGAACGCTAAATCGCTTGGCGGCACGTCTTTGCCGCTAGGGTGGTAACTAGCCACGGCCGAAGCCCCCCACCAGGCCAGACCAGGGAAAATTCAGAAATTATAAATTCCCAAATTGACTCTGTCGGGGATCAAACCCGGGACCTCCCACGTTAGGGACGTTAACGTTAAGACAACAGCGTTCAAAACTGCGCCAGGGAGGTCGTCAAAATAAATGCAAAAGCCCACGTTTTCACGGCGCATCTTTTCAACCGATTTGGATGAAATTCGGTATACAAATAGATGCAACCCGGGGAAGGACATAGGCTACTTTTTATCCCAGAAAATTAAGTAGTTCCCGCGGGAATACAAAATCCTTAATCCAAAACCTGTGAGCCAATTTCAGCCCGATCTGTCCAGTGGTTTGAGCTGTGCGTTGATAGATCAGTCAGTTAGTCAGTCACCCTTTCCTTTTATGTATTAAGAAATATTGCTCTGTACACAATAATGTTAGCTCACCTTAGGTTTAGAGGTCATCATGGGCGGATCGTTCCACCCCGGAGGGATCGGTTTCGATGGAGGCGACGCCGCAACCGCTGGTTCCACGTGCTGGTTGTAGAAACCACCGTTAACCGACTGGTTCAAAGGGTTCATTGGATTCAACGGGGTCGTGTTTAACGGATTAATTGGATTTGACGGAGCGGGATTTAACGGATTAATGGGATTTAACGGGTTAACGGGATTTAATGGGTTAATGGAATTTAACGGGTTAATGGGATTGGGGTGGTTGATGGGTGTGAAGTTGTGGCTGGGCACGCTAGCTGAGCCGTATTGGTCGGGTAGCGGACTATTGTAGCCGTAGGTGGGTTGCAATTGTATTGGGTTGTTGTAGCCATATTGGTTGTACAGGGGCGCGGATTGTACTGACGGGTCCACTTTGTATTTTGATCGGCCGGATTTTCCACCTAAAAAGAATTTTCACATTTTTACACAGACAATATTGAATACTATCTAATACCAGGCATGCGCTGAAGCTTGCGATTCGACTCGCACGTTAACAATTATTGTTGGTGATAAAAAGCATGACAAAAGCCTCGGTAAGATTTCGGTCAAGTCCTAACAATAAACGTTCAATGTTTCAACTCAATCAGATGAACGATAAAGAAGGGGATAGTTATAGTTATAGGATAAAGATAGAGAAGTTCTGTTACAATAACGTTTATCTAGATAAATATTAATTAACTTTATCAAACTAACGACAAAAATAGAAACTATCAAAAAATCAAACATTCATACCAGGCTGTGAGGAGACGCTGGGCGGTCGAGGCGGCATGGCACTAGCCGCCCAACCTGCTTCTTGCGCCGGGGCTGCTTCAAAAAGAAGACATAGTTTAAAACACTGTATAGTTTAGGACATTTTCACTTTATTGAGGCGAGCAGTTGTGTTGTTGATAAAAAACTCATAAAAAATATTTTCAAAAACCGACTTCCAAAGCCACTGTAAAGTAAAAAATAATTTTGTTTTTTACACACTATGTTGAAGTGTGATGCGCGTAGATCGAATCTTTTATGACCTCCCGACCGAATTTGGCGGCCAATCTACATAGAGATTAGCCATCTGCGCGGGTCACATTATAGTGCACAAGTGTGTGCTCAAGCACAGATGCACTCTCTGCTCCTTTACTTTCATACCCCGATGGGACGGAAAATCTGACACGACCGGAGAGAGATCAAGCTCAGGACCAACAGCTTTAGGTGCTCTCGGCACGGGGGTAACGCACCGCCAACTTCCTAACTCCGGGTACTGAGAATTTCTTGTCAGAAAAACCTCAATACTTTATTATGGCCCGACCCGGGATTCGAGCCCGGGATTTCGTCAGTCGACTACAGTCGAATATGCAAACCATTAGACCAACGAGGCAGTTATGAACTATCTATAAAAATGGTGTAAGCCGCTTGTACCGTTACCCGCGTTGAAGGCGTTGGCATCATTATGCTGCGGGAAGTGTGAGCTCGCGGTGCGCGCGCGAGACGTCGCCTGTTGCGGATGCTGTAACAAAATATAGTGGGACGGTACACGCTACTATGCAATGGCTTAAATATGCCCAACGGTGACAAGTGATAAAATATCAATGATATTTGTGATTTTTTTTATTTCAGTACAATTTAGCCCTTGACTGCGATCTCGCCTGATGGTAAGTGACGATGTAGTCTAAGATGGTAGCGGGCTAACCTGTTAGGGGTATGGCAGTTATATTAAACCCATACCCCTAGTCGGTTTCTACACGGCATCGTACCGGAACGCTAAATCGCTTGGCGGTACGTCTTAGCTGGTAGGGCTGTAACTTGCCATGGCCAAAGCCTCCTACCAGACCAGACTTTTGAAATAACCATAAGGAAACCAGGAGGAGTATATCTATTTGTTTTGGTGATAAGGTTGACTTTGGGTTGTATATGGGTCACTTCGGGTTTTATTGCAATGAAACGCGTCCACTCGCTCTGACTGTTTATTAGGTACTAATATTGCATGCGTAATACAAAATGAGGTTTAATAATTATGCACCATTGATACACAACTCGCAAAGATATCACGGTAATAACATAGATATATACGGAATAGATAAATACTACCATTTTGAATCAAACATACCGCCCACCAAAGGTCTCTATAAGACCTTTTAAACAATAAAGTATATAAAAATACATTGAATCATATTTTAAGATAATAATAACCTGCTGTATAAACCGTAGAATAACAATTTATCGCTGACAATAAAGTGTTTTCTCAGTCCTAAGAATAATTAATATAAATCAACTCGGGTGTTAATTATTAAATTTTACATGAATATAAACATTATTAATAATTCCTCATTGCCATCGACAGGTATAAAACACAACTTAGAAATAAATCGTTTAACAATACCTACTATTTCCACCTTTTACGTTATAAACTCTAGTCAGACCATCAGGACCATTGAATTAATATGTAGACCAGGATTTTCATTAACTTTACGTCCTGAATGCTACCTTCCTGGAGGCATTCCCTCCGTTTTTATGAGAACTACTTGGCCTTTTTTAAAACCCCTCCCTTTTTGTCATCCATTTTGGTCTTTGCTGCAATTTGGTGATATTCTTGTTGCCATTGTTCCCAGAAGTTACAAAGTAAATTTTGCGTGAATTGCCAACGAGATAAGCCGCTCATAGAAAAGTCCTTTAGGTTTGGCGAGGGAATAGTGAAAGGTGCTTGCTATTGTAATCTAATTCAGTTTTTTTTTTTATTCGACCGCCCACCCTGATTATATCCTTTGAGTTCATATATGGAGTGTTCTAAGTGGACTTCTAGTTTTGACTTTATCCTTTACCTTCAAATCTTAAATTTCTTCTTCATAATTTTCTTCTTGTGTAATTTTAATGCATGTATTTAATGCTTCTTCTATTTCATCAGGTGTGACAACGGATTTTACACCTTTCTGAGTTGTAAAATAATTTGCGAATCTTTTAGCATAATATGTAACAGCTCTTAGTAACTCTGATAAATCTTTGAACATTTCTAGTTTTTTATAAATTGATATAGCATCATCCCTTGCGCTCAGGTAAGTGTTCACCGTTTTTACCTTTTCTAGTTCTATGTCATCATTTTTTAACTTTTCCATAACTAAGTTCTTCTGTTTTAAATATTTAGGTCCATGCCACCAAAGGTTGCAGTTCATCAGTTCAGGAGCCAGCATTCCTCGAGAAGCGATATCGGCTGGATTGTTTTGGGATGATAAGTGATACCATATTTTGTTTCCTACGTTGTCGAATATTGCAATCACTCTATTTTTAACAAAGGTCTGCCACCTATTAGGATCCCCTTGGAGCCATGATAAGACGATCATGGAATCGGTCCAGCAAAATATTTGGCTCATAGGAATACGCATCGCTTCACTAACCTGGTTCAATAATTTTGAGAGGAAAACGGCTCCACACAGTTCAAGCCGAGGAAGGGACACCAATTTGATCGAAGCAACCTTCGTCTTGGCCGCAATAATGTAGGCATTATACTCTCCGTTCGCCGACATCACTTGCAGGTAAGCCACGGCTCCATACGCTTTCATCAAAGTATTACAATAACCATGTATAGTAACCTCCTTCAGTGTTTTTTGGGTAGTGCCTAACAATCTGTTTATCTTTATATGTGTAAAAAAAATGCTATTTAAACTTTCTCTGATTTCTAACCATTCATTTTTAATTTCAGGTTCCAGTTCTTCATCCCACTGCACACCTTGAAGCCACAATTTTTGTATAATTAATTTTGCAGGTACGAGTGCCGGAGCTAACCAGCCAAGGGGATCAAACAGAGTTTGCACGTCAGCCAATATTTTTCCTTTTGTTATGATCCTTTTCAAACGCCATCGCATCACCAATGATCTTATATCCACTTGCAATTGAGAATCGATAAGCAGTTCATCATTAAGTGCCACATTTTTAGTTCCCTTGTATGAGGCATCGAAAACCGGTCTGATCTGCGTAGTTTCACTGTCGAATTTGAAAACTGGATGATGAGGTAGATAAACCGCTGGATTTTTTCTTTCTTCTTCAGGAACTACTTCCATATGTCCCATTTCCCTGTACTCATCTATTATTTTTGTATATTTAGTATTAAATTTTTCATCATTCTTGAAACGCCTTTCTAGGTGCTGTAATCTCTTGAAGGCTCCATCTCTTGTATTTCCTTCGAGCGATTTTGGAGTTGCTGTTTTGAATGGTAACTTTACGGTATACCGTCCTTCTTCATTTCTTGTGTGTGTTTCCTTGTATATTTTCTCACATCTCTCTTCGTCTTTAGTGGACATTCTTGTTATATCTGTATCTACTTCCCACAAAGCCTTTAACATGTCATCCGCCTTGAATTGATGATGCATTACAAGTATCTTTTCGTGTGACGTTTCTGCCTGTATATTTCCGAATAAAACCCATCCAAGGTTTGTATTTTGAGCACACGGGGAACCTGGAGGACCTTTCAAAATATCAGGCTTCAAGATCTGAGCATAAACTTTAACTCCCAACAACATGTCGATTCGCCCTGGTGTGTTAAAGCTTGGGTCGGCCAGGGTGAGTCCTTGTAAATGTGGCCAGTTGTGTACTGTAATGGTTTTTGATGGCAATTGAGATGTTAATTGCGTCGGCATTATGTATGCATTTATGGTTAGCTTGAATTCCTTCTCATAATTAGATAAGAGTTCGACTCGTGTCATGTGATTAACTGTTGCTTGTGTATTACCAACCCCCGTAATCGTTTCCTTTGCTTGTGTTCTTTTAATCTTTAAGAGTTGCGCTGCTCTCTCCGTGATAAAGTTGGCTTGTGACCCTGATCCACCAAAGCTCGTAGTATTGTACGATTACCCTCATCGTCCCTTACTATAACTAAAGCTGTAGCCAGTAATGCTGTTGACTTCCCGGAAGCAAAATGTGTCGATAGAGCTACATCTGATTCGTCTAATTTAGGGTCTCCTTCTTCTTCCTCTTCTTCCTTTTCTTCTTTTTTTTTTTTTTTTTTTTTATCCACTACAAGTTAGCCCTTGACTGCGATCTCGCCTGATGGTAAGTGATGATGCAGTCTAAGATGGTAGCGGGCTAACCTGTTAGGGGCATGGCAGTTATATTAAACCCATACCCCTATTCGGTTTCTACACGGCATCGTACCGGAACGCTAAAACGCTTGGCGGTACGTCTTTGCCGGTAGGGTGGTAACTAGCCACGGCCGAAGCCTCCCACCAGGCCAGACCAGGGAAATTCAGAAATTATAAATTTCCAAACCCTGCCGGGGATCGAACCCAGGACCTCCGCACGTTAAGGCAACAGCGTTCAACACTGCGCCACGGAGGCCGTCAAAATTCTATTTGACTGTGGTGTAATCCTACATTTTCTGCAGTGGCGTCGTTAGCATGCAACAGCGTGTGGTGACGGCGACGGCAGATCCTGCAGGATATCGGTACTCTACACCTATTAACAGAGTGACCCCCCATCATACAGTTAAAGCATAATCTATTATTCTTAATAAACTCACTTCGTTCTACTGGTTGTAATTTAGAAAATTCTTTACAATGACATAAATTGTGATCAGCCTTACACATAGAACACGTTTTCGTTGGTGCAGTACCGTCCTTGTCGTCTGAAGTTGTCGCATAGAATGACTTCGCCTTAAGACTAGTCTTCTCCTTAATTGCTGTAGGATTCACCATCTCCAGTGAACGGAATTTAGTCTCGAGGAATGTCCTGAGTTCAGCCCAAGTAGGTAACCTGTTTGAATCTTCCTTGAAAGAGTGCTCTTCACAATCCCTGTGAGTGTCCAGGTCTAATTTTTGCACAACTAAATAATCTGATCCCAGGAATCGGCTGGTATGTCTTGATTTTTAAGATTGTTCAAACACTGAGTGGTGGTATCCACTAAGTTTTTTAGATGGTTAGCGGCAGGCGAAGTTAATTTCTTCAAATTAAATAATTTGTATAGTAAGGAGTTAACGATTAATCTTTTGTTTCCATATCTTTGGTTCAGTATGTTCCAAGCTTGTTCGTAATTCGACTCCAATACGTACACATGCTTAAGAAGTTCTGCGGGTTCGCCAATGACACTTGTCTTAAGATAGTGCAATTTTTCTACTTTACTTAGCGAAGAATTATTGTGAATTAGCGAAGTAAAAAGGTCTCGAAATGTAGGCCAGTCGTCATAAGATCCGGCAAACTTGGGTATTTCTATTCGAGGTAATTTTACAATTGATTCATTGTGTCTACTACTTGTCATCGGTTGTGGTTGTGATTGTTGTAACGGCGTTGGAAGCATATCTCTTAAATCTCCTACGATGCAGCTGTACAAATCTTCGGCGACAAAGTAATCATCGTTGTGGAAATACGGGATTTCGTTCTTCTTGCATTTCGGAGTGCATTTCACAAGCTCTTGATGTGTATTTACAAAGTACTTCCAGTAGCCCTCAATACTTTGCAGACGCGCTTCTATATACCCTCGTGTCAATCTCTGCTTTGAACATTTCTTTAAGTTTGTTTGTGTTTTTTGTAATAACATATACGTATCTTCCAATGCGTTGATCAACTGTTGTTGTTCATTACTAAGACTCATTGTATATCAAAACAAACACACGTTCACAGTACAATTATCCACCAAAATACTTTAAATATAATGTTATAAATTCGCTCGAATGATAATTGTAGGTAGGTACTTAGTTTGTTTACGCGTTGAAAACAAAGGCTACGGGCGGCGACCGATCGTTCCTTATCTTCAGAATGCATGCAAAAAAAAGGTCGCCGGCACGGTCACTCAGGTAGAAGACTATATCACCATTTCGATCCGGCTCGATGTCGACCATATGTTTTGGTGATAAGGTTGACTTTGGGTTGTATATGGGTCACTTCGGGTTTTATTGCAATGAAACGCGTCCACTCGCTCTGACTGTTTATTAGGTACTAATATTGCATGCGTAATACAAAATGAGGTTTAATAATTATGCACCATTGATACACAACTCGCAAAGATATCACGGTAATAACATAGATATACGGAATAGATAAATACTACCATTTTGAATCAAACACTGTTGATTTGTTAAATCCCATTAGTTTAATTCAATTAACTTATTAAAATTAATCACATGTTAAATTAAGTTATTTGAATTAAAATTTATGTGATTTAACAAATTAATGGGATCTAACTATAAAGTCTGATTATCTCATCTTTTTCTTCGGCCCAAATTCAAAGTTGACGCAGGCTGACATTATTGTTTTCGTGGGCAAATAAATCATTATCTATATACCTGTCTCCCATCTATCTATCTATCTATCTATGTAGTATGTACACACACCTGCTGCTGGGCGGTGTTCTGCGCGCGCATGCCCAGCGCGACCACGAGCCTCTCGTTGAGCTCAGTGGTGGCGCCCTGCAGCGCCGCCAGCGCGCTCTGCAGGCAGCCCTGCGACGCGAGCCGGGCGCCGTATGAGCTCAAAAGGCTCTCCAGCTTGCCGCCCGCCTGGAAAACCATAGCATAGCTTAAAAAAACGAGGTCAAACTACGAAACTAGCTAAGTTGAAACCCTCCTTAAATTTGAGAGAAAACGGATATTTTAGAGTTCAAACTGTAGAAACGTTATTTACGACAAAATAACGAGGCCAAAGTTAAACATAATGCACACCCGTGACCCGCGCCTTGAGTGAGTAGGCGCGGCGATGAGTGAAGATGGAAATGATAAAAACGATTATGTTGATGATGTCGGTGATGACGACGGCGATTATGATAAACGATGATGAAGATGATTGTGATGATGATGTCGTCACCTGCACGGGGCGCCCCCTGGCGGCGGCGGCGGCTTTGGTCAGCAGCGCCAGCTCAGTGCACCGGGCGAGCCCGGCGATGTCGCCGGCGGCGCCACGCATCGCCTGCGCGGCCAGGGCGTCGCCGCGCGCCGCGCACACTTTTATTGATGATGTTGGTGATGACGACGGCGATTATGATTAAACGTTGATGAAGATGATTGTGATGATGTGTCACCTGCACGGGGCGCCCCCTGGCGGCGGCGGCGGCCTTGGTCAGCAGCGCCAGCTCAGTGCACCGCGCTAGCGCGGCGATGTCGCTGTCGGCGCCGCACAGCGCCCGCGCGGCCAGGGAGTCGCCGCGCGCCGCGCACACGTAGCACAGCGCGCCCGCGTCGCGCAACGCTTCGTCGGATTGCTCACACAACTTGTCCCCCAGCATTTCTGGCGGCGAAATACTCGTATGTTACTCTTCTTCATACTTAATATCTATACTAATATTATAAATGCGAAAGTTTGGATTGATCGTACTAACTTTGAAACTAATCCGCCTGGATAGAGGTAAACTCAGGAAGGTGGTGGGACTTATAACAGGGCACAGCCCATTAAACAAACACCCCTTTGTAATAGGCGTCACCGACGGCCCTCTGTGCAGAGCTTGCATGGAGACAGACGAAACGCCGACGCATGTGTTAGTAGAGGTAGTACTTCTGCACTATGTATGGCTCTGTTCTTACCACAGTAATGCGCCAGGCTATCGCCTTCGCAGTGCGTGACGAGCGCGGCTAAGGTGTCCCTCCAGCTCGCGGGCGAGGCAGCTTGGATGAGCGATTCCCACTTGGAGCTGAGCAGACTCCCGGAGACCAGGGATACGGGGTCCGATGCAGTCTGGTTGAGGTGGTACTTCTGCACTTTGTATAGGAGCTCTTGGCTGCCTGAACACACAAAACTGTTGTTATATCTGTCCAACCTTTTATAAGCATTTAGTTTCATAATTAATGACAGGCAACCATAGACAAAATAAAACAATGTTTATAAAACAATAAAGAATGTTGACCAAAGATAAATATCAATGTGTCAAATAGATTAAAACTTCTTCGTAAAGAAAATCGATTGTTATTAAAAATCTAATCAGTAACACGTAAGAACATCATTGACTCGAGCTGCCAAAAGTAAAATAAATTATTGGACAGAGAATAGCCGCCAAACCGCATTTGGAGCAGCGTGATGGGTCTAAGCTCTAATTCCCTCCCTCCTATGAGAGTGGAGGCCTGTGCCCAGCAGTGGGACGTTATTGGGGTAGTGGATAGTGTATATTACCCAAGGAAGCAATAATAAGTGCATCTGCGATTCTCTTCGCCTCCAAACAAAGTTCCACGGCCTCTTCCAGGTTTCCGCATACAAGAGCGCGGCAAATCATACTCGTTGGATCTGAAATAAGACGCATGTATTATTTTTAGGGTTCCGTACCTCAAGACGAAAAAAATAATCATGAAATTTGGTAAGAATCAAGGTCTCAAAGCACAAGTATAAAAAAAAAAATTAAAATCGTTAATTAGGGTTCCGTACTTTAAATAGGGTGTCAGTCCAGTTATTTCATAGCTGATTACGTATTGTTATGACATATTTCTTGTTATTTACTAAAAGAATTAATATCGTGTGTAGGACCGGTTTTTTGTTAATAGATAGGTGAAGATCGACCCTAGTTCGAATCTAAACCATTAAAGGAGAATCCATTAACCTTCTTATTCATATTCTCACCTTCACCATTAGGAATGACCACATTGTCCACCGCTGGTTCCAAGTCCACACTTGCTAGTTTTCTTTCGATCAACGTCTGGGCGTCCTGTGGGAATATTTGAACCTTAAGGTGATTCGATAGACATCGAAGTTAGACCTATCAAAATGTTCAAGGAAAACGATTTTACCTTTTTATTATCTTTAGATAGTTTTCCGCTCAAAGATTTTGTGAAAACTAGAACCTGGAGGGAAATTAAAACTAACGTGACACACTTATATGATCCTATAGCTATTATACGATATAATATTTTAATGTAACAATGTGGCCAGTTCTTACGTTCTTACAGTTCTTACGTGCGACTTACCGATAGATCAGTGCTAGTGTCAGTGGAAAGCTCTGCTTCAGTCTCCGTGCAAAAAATGAATGGACTCAAACCAAAATCACAAGCCAAAACTGGACCCTTGAAGATTTGGTCGATGCTGTTACTTATATCACAAATACATTAAGAATACTCACTCGGCTGAGTCCGGCAAGGTCTGGAGCACGCGCTTCACCGGCCTGACTCTTGAACTTTGACGGAATCTCGTCTTGCTTGAAACCTTTAATACAAGTAGTGCAATGTAGCCAAAGTAATAAGTTATTTACCAATCCAAACAATATCAAAATTTGGTTCATGTTTCGAAAATTCCATCCATAGTTATGAAACAACTTTAAAAATCTGGTTCATATTTTTTAATTTTATCTATAGTTTTTCGGTAAGTATTTTAGAGGCAAAAATAAAGAGGCAAATCATTTTCAAATTTCAAAGGACCTAGAATAGAGCCTTGAGGAACACCCATTACTTAAGACTTAACATCGTCTGTAACACATATAATAATTACGAGCACTGGGGAGAAGAAGAAAGTAAGTCTAAGCGTAGGGTCAATCCATAGAACCTTAATTTAAGTTAAAAAAGTCTCATGCTCAACGCAATCGAATGCCTTCAACAAATCACTCAGTATTATAACCCCATAAATATTACACCAAAATAAACCGTAAACAACTGTAATGTACTATTACCGCAGTCTGTAATTTGTCTATAAAACAAATTCTACTAACCATAGTCTGTTCAGCGAATCGAGCTAGTAAAAGGAATTATAACTTACCAAGCAGGTTGAGAACTTCACTCCGGAACGTTGACAAGAAGTTAGCTCTCAAGAAGAACCACGTGTAACGCTCCTGCTGGTCAGTCGCCGCGTCGCCTTTCTCGCGACAGTATCTACGACACCACAAACTGTTTCAAGAACCGCAAGAAAATGGCCAAAATAATCTCCTAAAGAGTTCTGGGGCCATACTGCTATACATATAAATACGCTTAAAGCCATATTGTTTCATTATTGTTGACTTTCGTGGTTTAGAATTATAATATTTATTTTAGGAACGTCAAGGTCGATCACACTGTCATTTTGAGTAATATTGCTTATGTATTGCTTTAAGCGTTGGTAGTATGGCCAGTAAACTGAACAAAGGGAATCTCTCAAGAATTATCCTAAATTATATGAAAATGTATTCCATGAATCCAAAACTTATAGAGACAAGTGCTTCCTTGTCCACTATGTTCCTATTTTTCTATGTATTTTGTAACTTTTTTGTACAAAAAAAAGAGAGGAGATCATAAAACTCACTCAGCTAATTTCTCAGCGGCGCCGGGCTCCTGGCTCGTCGTGAGCGCAATCACGGTGTCGAGCTCACACGCCTTCTCCACTATCTCTGGTTCGCTCACTACCTACAATAAACATACATGCTGTAATATTGAAGTCTTTGTTAGATTTTAGAAAAAAATAAAGGTAATCTGAGGATGAGATCTTTCTTTTTGCCTGTTTACTCTATATTTAAAGTTACCCAGATTGTAATTAGTGAGTAACATAGGTTTGGAAAAAGTACTTCAGAACCTATTGTGTGGATTTCACATACCTGACTGATGTAGACAATCTTCTGTGGGCCCTCCTCTTGTGGACATCTCTCGAATGTCACTAGCTTGCCGCCAAACTGTGAACAGTTTATAAGTAAAGAAATCAGATTTTATTTTGATGAGAATTTGGGGCAAGGTCAGGTCACTAAATCAAAACACAAACCAAGAGTTTGACTCTCCTCAACTCTGACGCCAGACATGCGGCGAAACATTGAAAAAAATGAAGACAAGTAACACAGGTCCGTCGTCCGTCACGTTCTGACGGGCGATGTTAAAATGAGTAGGCAATATTTTTCGAGTAAATTGTAGTTTTCAGTGGGGAGAAAAATTGCTGTGAAAGGTGAAAAAAGGTAGAGGCATGTTTGAAATTTTTTTATGCAGCTTAGTAACTTGATCTTGAACCTTGAAGTTCTTGAAAACATCACATATTTTTCTCAGTCATACCTACGACACCGTTTAATAGATGAACTGCTTTAGAAACCTAATTTTTAAACGACTTTACACTATGAACGGGGCCTTAAGGTGTTCGCCGTCGACCTCGTTGGTCCTCCATTAAGCCCTTACGCCATCGATTCCACACATAATCGTTCTGAATTAATTCAATTTTCCGATGTTTTTCTGAATTTAATAGACAACGACCTCAATTTACATAGACGGTCCCTATCAAACAAAGAATGTTATTTTACTAACGCCAAATGGCGTACATGGACTTATTTTTCTGAAAAGTGGGACAACGCTATTGCGGAGACAAAGACAGGTTTATGGTGGGCTCCATACGCACCGCGGGCAGCCCACTGCCCACAGCGCGGGGACCCTGGACTTGACACCCAACCTCGAGGCCCTAAGCCATGATGGCAGGCCTTAGCCGAATATATTATGTGTCGGCTTAAAGAAAATTACCGGGAAAGCGTTGTTTCCCGCGCCCATACCCGGGTAAGGAGGCACCGCCTCGAGGCCCGCACCCCCGATTGGCCTACGGCCAATTGGAGAAGACCACGCTCTCCCCCGACGGAATTATGACGGCTTATGACAGGTGTGGAGCGCGATCTACAGGTCGGAAGAACAATTTTTTTCTATGAAAGGGCCCATCTAGTACCTACATATATATCGATGTTAACAGTATATAAAGAAGCACTCACAGCAAACTTGGCGCCCGTGGGTCGCTTGAGCCACTCGGGCGCGCGCGCGGGCTGCGCGGCCGCCGTGGCGACGGGCGCGCTCTGCTGCACCGCGGGCAACGCGGCGAACGAGTCCGCGCCGCCGAACGACTCCATTATGTTGCTCTGACTACTCGCGCTCTGCGACATTGAAAGAAAGAAAAAACGCTTTAGAAGGGAAACTTCTTCAGAATCGTTACCAAATGAAGTTGTTGTGGGACAAGTGAGTGATGTGTACTCGTCCGCACCAATAGGAAGATCTTCCTCCGGGCTGGTGTTGTGCCCGGGGACCTTTCTGGTCCAACCGTTGTAAGTTTGAACGGTCTATATATAGCGCTATTCTCAGAAAACTTCGATATCGTGATTTAGGCTTGTATGTTACTTATAAGTTTTCAGTCGAGTATCTTTATTCTGCAGTGTAGATACAATTATCGCAATCTAGTTTACACTGTGGCAACCACTACATTGTTAAGGAAAAATGTTTTATTAAATTCAAAAAAAAAATACTCAAACATTTCCTAATTGAAGTTTAACTAGTGGTTCGCCCCGAACTGAGACCTCGCGGTATCCATAAACTTACAGAGCGCCATCTTCGTGAAGTTCTGTTAAAAATAGTGAAGCTCATTAAAAATTAAATAATTTCGTTTCCTTAGAATATTTATCTAATTTTAGTATTTATTGTTCAAGTACAGGATATAATTCAAATAAGTGATCAAGTTTCAGGCTCAGCCTCTCTTTTTAAGCACAAACGAATAAACTTGTACAGAGCGCCATCTATTGACATAAAATTATTCTGGGGAAATTCGACTAATTCAGATAATGTGTTTAAAATGCAGAAAAGATGCATAAGAGCTATAATAGGGCTTCAACCTTGGGAAAGTTGCAAACCATTTTTCAAACTTCTAGGAATATTACCGTTACCTTGTGTATATATATTAGAATGTGTAACTTTTGTCAAAAAACATGAATATATATTTATTAAACATCCTATCACAAAAAATCTCCGAAACATACAGTATAAGTTAACCCTCCCTGCCCCAAAATGCGCATTATATAAAAATAATATATGTTATATGGCTACTTATATGTATAATAAGCTTCCAGAAAATATAAGAATGTTAAATTACACAAAATTCAAACAAATAATTTTAAAGATACTTAAACAAAAAAATTATTACTGTGTCAAAGAATATACAAATGATAAAAATTTTAAACTTATTATATAACTACATATTTCCAATTAGTCCTTATATTTACAGTTAAGATTATGTACGTTTATTACTTATTAAATATAATTTCCTGATAATTATTTTAGTTCTTAGATATACTTAATTTACTGTTAATTTCTATAACCAGCAGCATTGTATTATTACGCTGGAATAATAATTGTATAACTTTAGGTTTAAGACCTATATATAATATTTGTACGCCTAATGGCATGAAATAGTGTTTCTAAAAAATTTAAAAATGTAACAACTTACTCTATGTATACCTATTTCAACAAATAAATTGATTTTGATTTTTGATTTTGATTTTGATAATTGTGAAGTTTGTTAAAAATAATGAAGCTCATTAAAAATTAAATAATTTCGTTTCCTTATAATATTTATCTAATTTTAGTATTTGTTGTTCAAGTACAGGATATAATTCAAATAATTAATCAAGTTTCAGGCTCAGCCTTTCAGAAAATTGGGAGTTCTGAGGTCATCTTTGGACGTCAGAAAATCTCCACTTTGAAAGCCTCCCATTTCGTCAATTTTAGGGGAAAAATTAAAAAAAAAATATTTTTGGACTCTGTTCCTCATTATCTTTAAAATGATATACCGCAACCCTATGTAACGCTATAAAAAATATTTTACTTCGCATTCGCTTCTATGAGAGCCCCCCTGAAATAAAGATTTTTATAACTTTTTAAGCCATATTCGGCGGGAGGCCATTGGTTTACATATTATATTTAAATTTGAAGTAATTACATTCAGTAATTCAGAAGTTATAAGGCTCTGACAGACGGACAGACGGACGGACGGACAAGTGCCAATTCACCCAAGTAGACTCAGAGACCTTCGCTTCGCTCGGTCAACAAGACAAGGCGCTAGCCGAAGCCTTATAAAGTATACGAGGCTGTTAAAAGCTATTTCGACCCAGACTTGTATAGTGTTTTTCTCTAACTTGTAGAATCTTTTTTTACATTGCCGATAGTTGGCGTTGACATCTCAACTCACGCTAAAACCTTGTGATGTAAGGGCAATGCTATATGATTTCTTACTTGAACGTCAGAGGTCTGTAAAGAGCAAATTTACGTTTTTTTTTTTAAATAATGAAGCAATTTCCGACCATGTAGGAGAAAATATTTATTGCTAGCTTTTTCTGGGATATTGTTCACTTGGATTGAATTTTTAAATCATGATCTCCCTTCTACTAAATAGCCTTTGACTGCGATCTCACTTAGTGGTACGTGATGTTGCAGTCTAAAATGGTAGTGGGCTAACCTGTTAAGAGTACGGCAATCATAATATTAAACCAATTTACCCACAAGGTTTTTTTTAATATGGCATCGCTGTATTTGTCGCTAGGTTAGTAGAAGCTTGTCTCCAGGCCAAGCCAGGGAAAATTCAGAAATAATAAATACCCAAATCGAGCCTGCCAGAGATCGAACACGGGTGTATAAAGTTGTAAGACCTGTGGTCGCTCTCCACTGCGACATTGAGGTCGTCGAAAGTTCTTAGTTTAGGTCTATATTGTAGAGGTCCCCAAGTTTCTAGTCCCAGCGGTTTGATATTTTCACGTTGAACGTTAGCATTATCACTTAATCTTAAATCTATATTTTTAAAAACTGGCAAAGAAAATAACAGAAAAGTCACACAGGGAAAAAGGCCACACCGCTTGGCTACAAAACAGAGCGCAAGCTAATTTGTACCATATGCGCATTGGCGAAGGATATTTTTACACTGAACTGATCAAAAATGATATATTATCATCCCAGTTCAACAATAATAGGTATATCAACTCCTAGCACAATCAAAAGGTCTGGTAGGCCACACGGAAAATAACACGACAGTGTCCTGTTTTGTTCGGTGGAAAAACTACATGCAATACAAAAACCACACGCTTTTGTAAGGTCCTGCCTCCCTATTATCTAACTCAGTGGCTATCAAAAAATGAAAATCACTAACATAATATATTTTTTAACCATTGAAGGTTTACTTTAAAATAAAAATAACAATATTTCATAGCAAACATTCAATGGATAAAAAATATATGTCAGCTGCTTTTATTCACTGATAGCCAGTATGTTAGAGAATAGGGGGGTATGTAAGATCACATTAGTGAATCTCTACTTCTTTTTACGGCATAATTTAAGAGTATTATTAAAAGAAGTTATTGTTAACTTTTTTAACTAAAATGGCTAATATGACCTTACATTGTAGCCAATTCTGTTTAACACAATCTCAGAACAATACTAAAATAACAGCTATAAATCTAGTGCGGTCCCTTTCCGCAGGGAGTATTATGAAAGGAACAACAATATAGCTGTCATTTTAGTTTAGTTAAGAGATAGTGTACAACAAATTCGGCCTGCCCCCCCGGTTGTATAAGGAAATCGTAATCGTAATCGTTTGTCAAACGGATAATTCGACCTGTTTAAGGAGTTCAAAGATGCCAGCACGTCAACAAGCATGTATGAGCTCCTTAAATAGTACGAGTTATACGTTTCAAGCTGTCAAATGATTAGGATTTGCTTACACAATTAGGCCTCTGATTGAGTATCTTTGAGCGTATAGTATAATTAATTACAACAAAAAAAGTATAAAACCAATCCGAAGTATTTCAAAGGGAAGCATGCTACTCTGAACGCCATCGAACCTCGCAGTTTCGCCTATGCTCTATGATGTGGCTCCACTGTCCTTGTGATGTAAGGGCAATGCTATATGATTTCTTACTTGAACGTCAGAGGTCTGTAAAGAGCAAATTTACGTTTTTTTTTTTAAATAATGAAGCAATTTCCGACCATGTAGGAGAAAATATTTATTGCTAGCTTTTTCTGGGATATTGTTCACTTGGATTGAATTTTTAAATCATGATCTCCCTTCTACTAAATAGCCTTTGACTGCGATCTCACTTAGTGGTACGTGATGTTGCAGTCTAAAATGGTAGTGGGCTAACCTGTTAAGAGTACGGCAATCATAATATTATGAACCTCGCAGTTTCGCCTATGCTCTATGATGTGGCTCCACTGTCGCGTGCCCGCGTGTTGGGCCGACATGTCGTCCCGACTGAATTGCTGGACCGCGACATTGCATCAAATATACATTCAATACAAACTAATATTATAAACGCGAAAGTGTGTCTGTCTGTCAGTCTATTGTCTGTCTATCTGCAACGCTTTAACGGCCCATCTTTTCAACCAAATTCCAAATTGGCAGTTATATTAAACCCATAACCATTCGGTTTCTACTCGGCATCGTACCGGAACGCTAAATCGCTTGGCGGCACGTCTTTGCCGCTAGGGTGGTAACTAGCCACGGCCGAAGCCCCCCACCAGGCCAGACCAGGGAAAATTCAGAAATTATAAATTCCCAAATTGACTCTGTCGGGGATCAAACCCGGGACCTCCCACGTTAGGGACGTTAACGTTAAGACAACAGCGTTCAAAACTGCGCCAGGGAGGTCGTCAAAATAAATGCAAAAGCCCACGTTTTCACGGCGCATCTTTTCAACCGATTTGGATGAAATTCGGTATACAAATAGATGCAACCCGGGGAAGGACATAGGCTACTTTTTATCCCAGAAAATTAAGTAGTTCCCGCGGGAATACAAAATCCTTAATCCAAAACCTGTGAGCCAATTTCAGCCCGATCTGTCCAGTGGTTTGAGCTGTGCGTTGATAGATCAGTCAGTTAGTCAGTCACCCTTTCCTTTTATGTATTAAGAAATATTGCTCTGTACATAATAATGTTAGCTCACCTTAGGTTTAGAGGTCATCATGGGCGGATCGTTCCACCCCGGAGGGATCGGTTTCGATGGAGGCGACGCCGCAACCGCTGGTTCCACGTGCTGGTTGTAGAAACCACCGTTAACCGACTGGTTCAAAGGGTTCATTGGATTCAACGGGGTCGTGTTTAACGGATTAATTGGATTTGACGGAGCGGGATTTAACGGATTAATGGGATTTAACGGGTTAACGGGATTTAATGGGTTAATGGAATTTAACGGGTTAATGGGATTGGGGTGGTTGATGGGTGTGAAGTTGTGGCTGGGCACGCTAGCTGAGCCGTATTGGTCGGGTAGCGGACTATTGTAGCCGTAGGTGGGTTGCAATTGTATTGGGTTGTTGTAGCCATATTGGTTGTACAGGGGCGCGGATTGTACTGACGGGTCCACTTTGTATTTTGATCGGCCGGATTTTCCACCTAAAAAGAATTTTCACATTTTTACACAGACAATATTGAATACTATCTAATACCAGGCATGCGCTGAAGCTTGCGATTCGACTCGCACGTTAACAATTATTGTTGGTGATAAAAAGCATGACAAAAGCCTCGGTAAGATTTCGGTCAAGTCCTAACAATAAACGTTCAATGTTTCAACTCAATCAGATGAACGATAAAGAAGGGGATAGTTATAGTTATAGGATAAAGATAGAGAAGTTCTGTTACAATAACGTTTATCTAGATAAATATTAATTAACTTTATCAAACTAACGACAAAAATAGAAACTATCAAAAAATCAAACATTCATACCAGGCTGTGAGGAGACGCTGGGCGGTCGAGGCGGCATGGCACTAGCCGCCCAACCTGCTTCTTGCGCCGGGGCTGCTTCAAAAAGAAGACATATTTTAAAACACTGTATAGTTTAGGACATTTTCACTTTATTGAGGCGAGCAGTTGTGTTGTTGATAAAAAACTCATAAAAAATATTTTCAAAAACCGACTTCCAAAGCCACTGTAAAGTAAAAAATAATTTTGTTTTTTACACACTATGTTGAAGTGTGATGCGCGTAGATCGAATCTTTTATGACCTCCCGACCGAATTTGGCGGCCAATCTACATAGAGATTAGCCATCTGCGCGGGTCACATTATAGTGCACAAGTGTGTGCTCAAGCACAGATGCACTCTCTGCTCCTTTACTTTCATACCCCGATGGGACGGAAAATCTGACACGACCGGAGAGAGATCAAGCTCAGGACCAACAGCTTTAGGTGCTCTCGGCACGGGGGTAACGCACCGCCAACTTCCTAACTCCGGGTACTGAGAATTTCTTGTCAGAAAAACCTCAATACTTTATTATGGCCCGACCCGGGATTCGAGCCCGGGATTTCGTCAGTCGACTACAGTCGAATATGCAAACCATTAGACCAACGAGGCAGTTATGAACTATCTATAAAAATGGTGTAAGCCGCTTGTACCGTTACCCGCGTTGAAGGCGTTGGCATCATTATGCTGCGGGAAGTGTGAGCTCGCGGTGCGCGCGCGAGACGTCGCCTGTTGCGGATGCTGTAACAAAATATAGTGGGACGGTACACGCTACTATGCAATGGCTTAAATATGCCCAACGGTGACAAGTGATAAAATATCAATGATATTTGTGATTTTTTTTATTTCAGTACAATTTAGCCCTTGACTGCGATCTCGCCTGATGGTAAGTGACGATGTAGTCTAAGATGGTAGCGGGCTAACCTGTTAGGGGTATGGCAGTTATATTAAACCCATACCCCTAGTCGGTTTCTACACGGCATCGTACCGGAACGCTAAATCGCTTGGCGGTACGTCTTAGCTGGTAGGGCTGTAACTTGCCATGGCCAAAGCCTCCTACCAGACCAGACTTTTGAAATAACCATAAGGAAACCAGGAGGAGTATATCTATTTGTTTTGGTGATAAGGTTGACTTTGGGTTGTATATGGGTCACTTCGGGTTTTATTGCAATGAAACGCGTCCACTCGCTCTGACTGTTTATTAGGTACTAATATTGCATGCGTAATACAAAATGAGGTTTAATAATTATGCACCATTGATACACAACTCGCAAAGATATCACGGTAATAACATAGATATATACGGAATAGATAAATACTACCATTTTGAATCAAACATACCGCCCACCAAAGGTCTCTATAAGACCTTTTAAACAATAAAGTATATAAAAATACATTGAATCATATTTTAAGATTATGGTAATAACCTGCTGTATAAACCGTAGAATAACAATTTATCGCTGACAATAAAGTGTTTTCTCAGTCCTAAGAATAATTAATATAAATCAACTCGGGTGTTAATTATTAAATTTTACATGAATATAAACATTATTAATAATTCCTCATTGCCATCGACAGGTATAAAACACAACTTAGAAATAAATCGTTTAACAATACCTACTATTTCCACCTTTTACGTTATAAACTCTAGTCAGACCATCAGGACCATTGAATTAATATGTAGACCAGGATTTTCATTAACTTTACGTCCTGAATGCTACCTTCCTGGAGGCATTCCCTCCGTTTTTATGAGAACTACTTGGCCTTTTTTAAAACCCCTCCCTTTTTGTCATCCATTTTGGTCTTTGCTGCAATTTGGTGATATTCTTGTTGCCATTGTTCCCAGAAGTTACAAAGTAAATTTTGCGTGAATTGCCAACGAGATAAGCCGCTCATAGAAAAGTCCTTTAGGTTTGGCGAGGGAATAGTGAAAGGTGCTTGCTATTGTAATCTAATTCAGTTTTTTTTTTTATTCGACCGCCCACCCTGATTATATCCTTTGAGTTCATATATGGAGTGTTCTAAGTGGACTTCTAGTTTTGACTTTATCCTTTACCTTCAAATCTTAAATTTCTTCTTTATAATTTTCTTCTTGTGTAATTTTAATGCATGTATTTAATGCTTCTTCTATTTCATCAGGTGTGACAACGGATTTTACACCTTTCTGAGTTGTAAAATAATTTGCGAATCTTTTAGCATAATATGTAACAGCTCTTAGTAATTCTGATAAATCTTTGAACATTTCTAGTTTTTTATAAATTGATATAGCATCATCCCTTGCGCTCAGGTAAGTGTTCACCGTTTTTACCTTTTCTAGTTCTATGTCATCATTGACTTGATGACTGTGGATGTATATATGAGGTCTTAAACAAGTGGATGAAGGTTCACGCTCGAATTCTATCAGCGCTTGATTTCCTTAGCTTAGATCGCTAGATGTTCTAACGTCAAGCGCTCGACCTTGGTGGGTTTGAGCCAAACCAACGTTAATAAGTTACGGGTGTATGCCAAGCCGTGTGAAACACTAACGCCACTACAGCCCATTAACGTCCCACAGCTGGGCATTGGCCTCCACTCTCATAGGAGAGAGGGAATTAGAGCTTAACGTCAAGCGCTCGACCTTGGTGGGTTTGAGTCAAACCAACGTTAATAAGTTACGGGCGTATGCCAAGCCGTGTGAAACACTAACGCCACTACAGCCCATTAACGTCCCACAGCTGGGCATTGGCCTCCACTCTCATAGGAGAGAGGGAATTAGAGCTTAACGTCAAGCGCTCGACCTTGGTGGGTTTGAGTCAAACCAACGTTAATAAGTTACGGGTGTATGCCAAGCCGTGTGAAACACTAACGCCACTACAGCCCATTAACGTCCCACAGCTGGGCATTGGCCTCCACTCTCATAGGAGAGACGGAATTAGAGCTTAGACCCACCACGCTGCTCCAATGCGGGTCGACGGGATTTAAAGACTATTACCATACCAGACGGCTTAACGTGCTCTTCGAAGCACGGGGGTGAAACACCGCCAACTTCCTAACTAGTCCGAAAAACCCAACAATTATGGCCCCACCCTGGACTCGAACCCGGGACCTCGTCGGCCCGCAGTCGAACATGCTAACCACTAGACCAACAAGGCAGCGACACACACCAGTAGCTCAGTAGAATTACTGCACGCTAAACCGTATAAAAACGATATAAGTATGTAATGACTGTGCATTACCGCACATAAGATTATTGATAAAAACAAATTTAAATTTAAAACTGTAATTTTACAATTATTAAAAGAGCCAATACAAATTTATCCTAAATTAGCGAGTGGTAGGTATTTTAGCGTTAAGTATATAATTTAGATTTTCGATAGCTCAAGTCTAATAAACAGGACTGTAAAAGATTTACTAGACTCAGATGGAAACGAAAAGAAAGGCTTTTAGGTTAGGAAAAAGGCAGGACTCACGTATGACGGATGACTGGCGAACCAACTATTCCTTTAATTTCGCAGACACTTTTCCAGCACTTTTCTTCTGTTTCACAGGAGAACACATACCACAATTTGTTTTAGCGGAGTTTTAATTGTCAATTTAGAAAGCACAAACACGACGATTATTTAAAACCAGAAGGTGGCCATTTTTTTAGCGAGCGTCTATATTTGAGCGCGTGCGACGGCGAGAGAGATGCGAAGACGACTGGCAGCGCCCCCTTCGTGGTCGGTAATGGGTGGGAAAAAGACAATGTATGAAAGGAGTACAGGATAAAGAGAGATGGAGTTAATTTAGCCATCTGTTAGATTTTAGATTTTAATTTATAACCACGCCCCCGCCTGTGAGCTGTCAAGCTCGCAATTGTAGAGCAAAATAGAGCAAAAAAATAAATATATTTAGTACTTATAAATTACTCAAAGATATAGATAACTTATATATCTAAAATTTATAAAGAGATTAGTTAAATAAAAGAGATTAAATATAACAGTAAATATTAATAATATATATTTACTTAAATGTTAATTAAATTACTGGTTGGGTAAAGGGCAGAGTTTAACCATGGGTCTTATAAAGCAACCATTTTTTGTTCTGACCTCAGCAACTCTGGCTGTGCCGTCTCTACCCGGCAGTAAACGCGTTATAATGCCCAATGGCCATTGTAGCGGAGGGGCATTATCAACATTTATCAAAACTACAGTTCCTTCTTTGACCGTCTGGGAGATAGTATTCCACTTTTCCCTTGTTTGTCACGTGTGCAAATACTCTGATCTAAAACGTTTCCAAAAGGATTGGACTAAAGAGTCCAACAGCATGAATCTACTCAACAATTGCTCTCGTTCTCCGCTGAGATTAGGAGCAGGTAAAAATTCCAAAGGAACCTTATTTAAAAAGTGAGCTGGAGTGAGAGCAGAAGGTTCAGACGGATCAGTACTCAGAACATAAAGCGGTCTGCTATTTAATATAGCTTCTATTTGCGTGATCACAGTGACCATCTCTTCATAGGTTAGAATTTGATTTCCTATAACTCTAAAGAGAATAGATTTTGCGGACTTAATGTTAGACTCGAAAATCCCCCCAAAATGGCTGCCCAGAGGGGGGCTATTCTTCCAAGAGATGCGATGTTTAGCGAGTTCATGACTAAATTCTTTAAAATATTCGTCACTTTGTAATAATAAGAATAATTCATTAAAATATCCTTTAGAGGAAATGAAATTAGTGGCGTTATCGCTATAAAGGAATTTACAAGAGGCCCCAGCTCTAGATATAAATCTTTTGTACACATTTAAAAAAGAAGCTGAGCTCAAATCAGGCGCAAGCTCTAAATGAACAGCTTTTGTTACTAAGCATACAAACAAGCAAAGATATGCCTTTTGTTTACGAATTCCTCGTCCTCTACTTAAAGTTATATACAGAGGGCCAGCATAGTCCACTCCAGTATGCGTGAAAGCGTTAGCCTGCTCTATACGACAAGGCGGTAAATCAGCCATAACGGGATATGTGGGCTTAGGATTTAACCTATAACATTTAATGCATTTATGAATGCGTTGTTTTATAGCGCGTCTAGCGGACAGAATCCAAAACTTCTGCCTAGTTAATGACAGTATGACCTGAGGACCAGCATGAAGATTTTCGCGGTGGTAATGATCAATTAATAAATCAATAACGTGTCCCTTTCTAGGCAGCAAAATAGGGTGCCTGTGAAAATAATCCAAAGACGAGTAATTCAAGCGACCACCGACATGTACTATATTTTCGCGAATAAACGGGCTCAACTTTTGAATACCTCGGGAACACGAGATACCTTTTTTCAATTTATCTATGTCCTCCGCAAAATTTGCATTTTGAACAACTTCAATGACCTTTGTCTCAGCGGCGTTTAAATCTTCAGCAGTTATAGTGTTTCTTTTAGGTAATTTTTTAATAAATCTCAATACATACACTACAGATCTCAGATATTTAGTCCAAGAAGAAAACTTCGTACTCAAGGTTAGCAATATATTTTCATCAACATGTAGAGTGACTAACGATGAAGTTTTCTGCTCAGGTAGAGAAGAGCTAGACGTAGGAGAAAATTCATGGATAGGCCACTGATCAGTGGGTAATGATGCCCAAGGAGGTCCATTAAACCAAAGATCGTGCTTTAATAATTGCGAGGGCAAAAGGCCACGAGAGATACAATCCGCAGGATTATCAATTCCTGGGATATGATAGAGACAATCAGACGGCAGAAGTGCCTGAAATTGTGATATACGATTCGCAACATAAGTTTGGAATCTGTGAGGCGATGACTTTAACCAACACAAGGCAACTGTAGAGTCAGAAAATACGTAAACTCTATCAATAGGATGGCGCGATGTCAACGTATCGTAAACGTTGTGAACTAATTTTGCGAGTAAAACAAGGGCGTTTAGCTCTAATCTAGCCAGCGTGACTAAATTAGAAGGCGATGAGACTCGAGATTTTGAGCAAACCAATGAAACTACAGGTTTTTCAGTTCCGTTGGTTACATGCGTATGAATCACGCAACCATAAGCTTTTTCACTGGCATCAGCAAGAGCCAGTAAAGAAACTTGTGATTCTTTTTCCACGCCTAAGTGTCTAGGAATTTTAAATTCTGATAGAAGCGGTAATTCAGAAATATATTGATTCCAAATATCTATAATATGAGAGGGGGGTGTCTCGTCCCAATTCAATTTTAAAATCCATAATTCTTTCATAATTAATTTAGCATAAAGAATGACAGGACCTACGAGTCCTAGAACATCGTAGAGTTGCGCGGTTACAGATAAAATGGTACGTTTAGTCCAAGTTAGCGAGGGTTGAGACACAAAAAATGTCAAAGAGTCATGAGCGGGGAACCAATGCAGACCTAAAATTTTAAAGGTGTGTTCATCATCAAAGGATACACCATCAGATTGCCTGTGCGTTTGCGGTATATGACGTAACAATTCAGGAGAATTGCTAGTCCATTTAATCAAATCGAACCCTCCAGATTTAAATATCTGGATTAACTGTTCAGCTATCTCTACTGCCTCAGAGATAGAGGAGGCAGAAGAAGCGAGGTCATCCATGTAAACATCTCGTTCGATGATTTCAGCAGCGGCAGGCCATCTCTCTTTCTCTAGTTTAGCTACTTCGCGAAGAGTCCGAAGCGCCAAAAAAGGAGAGGGTCTTAATCCGAAAGTTACACGATTAAATTCAAAAGTGTCTAGCGGTTCATTATTAGAGAATCTATACAAGATTCGTTGAAATTTGCGATGCTGTTGATGCACTTCAATGCATAAATACATTTCAATGCATAATTACATCGGCGAAGAAAGCGATTTTATATAAGCGAACATTTATTAAAATATTAAATATTTCAGCTTGTAAATTACAACCTGTATGTAAAATATCATTTAGAGAGGTACCCGAGTCTGATTTCATAGAAGCATCTAGAACTATTCTAATTTTGGTGCTCTTGTCGTTACGTATAACAGGTCTGTGAGGTAAATAAAAACCAGGTGAGGTACATTCCTCAGGAGAAACTTTAGAAATAATTCCCTTATCTAAATAATCCTGAATAACTTCATTATACTTTATTCGCAAGTCAGGAGATTTTTCGAATTTCTTTTCAAGTAATAGAAATCTTCTCTTGGCTGCAATATAGGAATTTCCTAATTTATCAGGACTTTCTTTAAAAGGAAGATCAACCGAGAAATTACCATCAGTATTGCGAGTAGTTGTTTTAGTATAAATAGCTTCACATTCCTGTTCGTCAGGACTCAAGAATTTCTGTTGCGGTACTTCTTCCACTTTCCAGAATTTTTCTAGCATATTATCGAGAGGATCGCGACTAAGAGCGCAGAAAGCAGAAGTATGTGGAAGCTGGGATGCAACAGGCGCGTCACCCATGATAACATAACCTAGCGTGGTTTCTATGGCCGATAGAGAATTATTGTTACCTGTAATTTTATTAAAGAGCAAAATATCGCAATAAAGTTTCACTCCAATTAATAAATCAATACTTCCCGGTTCAGAAAAACTATCATCAGCTAAAGGAATATTTTTAATAAAGCTACTTAACGCTAATACATCAACTTGAGTATCAGGTAGCTGAGAAGTAATTTTTTCTACCACTAGAGGGCGTATAGAATATTCTTTAGAATCATCAAATCGAGAAGTGAATTTAAAGTCGGAGATTCCAAGTATTTTTTGAGAAGCTCCACCGATTCCCTGCACTTCAGAGAAGCGGCCTTGCGTATATACAGGCAACGATAACCTCTTGCAACAAGCCTTAGATATATAATCACTTTGCGAGCCAGGATCAACAAGACAACGCAAGAAGTGAGTGCGATTGTATTTGTCTAGAACTTTTATTTTTGCGGTACCTAATAATGTAGTAGCGGAGCGATCGTGAAAATCACGTGATATGGTACATAAAGAAGCGTTTCCAACAATAGGAAATTGAGAATTAGACTCATTTTGAGAGTTTTGCTCAGCTGATTCAGCAACTGGCAAGTTAGCGGGAGAATATGGTTTATTAGCGATAGGCATAATTTTACGTTCGGCCTGATTAGCGGGTAGCGATAAGGGACAGTAATGCGATGCGTTTTGTGCCGTAGAATTATTAACTACGACACTACAATTAGATTTAGTAGCGTGTGAGAAGCAGAGAAGAGAAGAATGCCTTCTGTCACAATGGGAGCAGTTGCGTGTAGAGGAACAGGAAGAGCTCCTGTGAATGGTGCTGGTGCAATTCGTACAGTAAGAATTTTTCTTCACCACTTCAAATCTCTCCTGAGGTGTCAATTTCATAAAATTATGACATTGATACAGGTGATTATGTTTATCATTTTTACATAGTATACATTTATTATTTGTTGATTTAGAGTTATCCTCCGTATTGACAAAGGATTTAGTTAATTTAGCAACAGAAGAATTTTTTGAGAGAGATTTATTCCCAGTGTGGGAATCCGAGGATTTAAAATTATTCCCTCTAGACAGAACTTTACTTTGTTCTTTAACAAATTCGACTAAGTTTTCATAAGAAGGGATTTTTTCTTTGCGATAAGTAATTTCAAAAAGCTTTACTGTATCAGAATCAAGTTTTTGAAGCGCTAAGTGTAATAACATAAAGTCAGTTAAATCATTTAATTTTAGTTGTTTTAATGCGTCAACAGAGGAGTTGAAATTGTTCAAAAAAGATTCAAGACCAGCGGCGGTATATTTATTTAAAGACTTAAAGTTTAATATTTGATTAAAATAAGAGCTAGCCAAAGAGCGGGGGTCATCATATTTTTCTATTAATGCCCTCCAAATAATATGGTAATTCTCACCAGATACAGTCAACCCTGCACAAACAGACGAAGCCTTATCTTTCAATTTACCAACTAAATAAAACACTTTTTCATTGTTAGAAAGATTAGGATTATCGTGTATCAAGTTTTTGAACTGTTGATAAAATAAGGACCATTGCTTTTGATCTCCGGAAAACTCCAGTAAATCAATTGGGGGGAGACGAGATTTAACAGTGGGGTAGCTAGAGATTGAAGGCATGTTAGTGGCTTCCACGTTTTTAATATTTGAATTTAAATCTATTATTTGTTTAACGTAACAATACATTTCTTCAAAGGAAGTCCATGATTGATAATTAATTGTCGCCTTTGGATTAAATTTCATAAGGGCAACGTTATACTGGTCTAAATTTAATTCAAACTCTTTGCGTAATGTATCCAAGTTAGAAGCCTGCGTCAACAAAGAAGGTAATTTACTGCGGTCAGAATCAACCAATAATGCAGTATCATATATTCTTTGCATTCGACAAAATATGACGTCACGCTTCGATTCCAGGATTAATAAATTGGTCTCATCCTTGTTGTAAGATTTCGGCGAGGAATGGTCAGCCTTAGACATTGTGAATATTAAAAATCTGTTACTTAATAAAGAAATTAATATAATATTAAAATTAGCGTTACTATTGCGTTTATCAATAAAGCGTGATATCTAAGTTACTAAGTATAGGCAATTACTTAGTAGAACTTAATTAATAACTACATAAATACACGACCTCTTATTTCTATAAAGAAAGTTAAATATTATCGTAAAAATTGCTAAGACGCAAGGAGAATCGCGGGCGAACGCTTGCGTTATACCACGCGCTGATAAGAACGAGCAATAGTTACCTACTTATACAGCTGAATTCCGTCGCGTTTGACCTCCGTTCGTAATTCGTAGGTAACTAACTGATGCGCTCGGAATAACATTCAACGTCTCACGTAAAATGTAGGCATATTATATTCTATTTATAACTTATTGAAGAGTTGTTGTTAATTTGTATTACTTTTTAATAATAAGTAAGCGAGTGGAGTGGATTTATCTCCAGGTATCATAGAAGGAATTGAGTTTATTATATTTTAGACTAGTGCGAAGTTAAACCAAAGAATGATTCTTATTTGGTTTCACAATATATAATATAGGTTTGCGTATGGCGAGTTATAAAAGGAATTAACTTATCCTTATTTATTTAGTTATCGAAGTACATAGATTACACTTCTTTAACTGGTGCGATATAATTAAAAATGGTTCTTAATTTCAATTAGGAAATGTTATAATACCATTATTATATATTTATTAAATACTATTATTATATAATATACAATAAAATAATACTATTAAAGGTTAGTACAAATTGCGAAAATTGACACGTCACGGGCGAGGCCTTACGAAGTGACCAAAAAATATGTCCAATTCGGTTCGAACTGACCAAAAATTATGGTAGGTATTTTAGCGTTAAGTATATAATTTAGATTTTCGATAGCTCAAGTCTAATAAACAGGACTGTAAAAGATTTACTAGACTCAGATGGAAACGAAAAGAAAGGCTTTTAGGTTAGGAAAAAGGCAGGACTCACGTATGACGTATGACTGGCGAACCAACTATTCCTTTAATTTCGCAGACACTTTTCCAGCACTTTTCTTCTGTTTCACAGGAGAACACATACCACAATTTGTTTTAGCGGAGTTTTAATTGTCAATTTAGAAAGCACAAACACGACGATTATTTAAAACCAGAAGGTGGCCATTTTTTTAGCGAGCGTCTATATTTGAGCGCGTGCGACGGCGAGAGAGATGCGAAGACGACTGGCAGGCGGCAGCGCCCCCTTCGTGGTCGGTAATGGGTGGGAAAAAGACAATGTATGAAAGGAGTACAGGATAAAGAGAGATGGAGTTAATTTAGCCATCTGTTAGATTTTAGATTTTAATTTATAACCAGCGAGTTTGTTTTAGATGTTAGTCACTTCACTACTTGACATGCTGTAAGCAACTAGCAAGTACGGTGAATTGCACTTTTTTGCAAGACGGGCCCGCCCGCCGCCCGCGCACCGGTCTTTGCCCGCACCCCCGCTTCCGCGCTTCTTAGCGGGAAAATTTAAATGGCGCGCGAACAATGAGTTAAGCTAGTCGGGCATTTTTCCGACGGAACACGTGAGTTTATCCGGATATTATGTATAGTTATAATGAATATCACTCACGATAGTTTAAACGTTAAAAGAGTTAAGTTAAGTTATTAAGTTAAGTTATATTTTAAGTACTTCTTGTATTTTATGTTTACTATGTGTTGGTTCAGCAAATAAAACATATTCTATTTTATTCTATTCTATTGTATATGTTACCGGGTTGGCAGCTCTCTCCGTGCTCTGGTGCCGCAGCGAGTCCAGTGCCGTCTGCAGCACCGCGTGCTCCTCCGGTATGGGGCCCTTCTGTACCGGCGCCGCCTCCACCGGCGCTGGGCTCTCCACCTGGAGGTAACATTCACACAATACACATCGCGAAAATATCCGCGTGCGGTTTCGAATCATCAGCTCAACCCAACTGGCCCACTACCACAGAAAACATAAGAGTATGCCACAATACCGCAATGCATGTACGGTCTCGAGCATTGACTTATATGTATACTTACTACTAGACAAGCTCTGCGGTCCTATTAAATAATTCGCCACTGAGGTTCGGCTAGTTATCCGCAGTTATCCGCAACTCGCTTCCGTAGCTACCCTCTCTACCCATTGACTTATATGCATCTACCCGCCCGCGCGATCCGAAACTGCGACACAATTATTATTCCAAACTGCTTGTCTAGTAAACATAAGTCAATGGTCTCGAGGTTACATTCATGCAATAAACACAGTTTAAGGGGGTAGGTACGCTCTTTCCAACCAGTCGTTTGACGGAGAGGTCTAGTCAGTGCAATGCTGCGGGGTGACAAGTACGAACCGGAGGAAACTGGCAGAATTTTATATACGAAATGATCCGTACCCGCAGACTTCTTGATGCCGCAGCCAATGAGAACGAAGCGTCGCGCGTCGGTCGGTCAGCGTCGAGCGGGATATCGAATTATGGGTGTCTCGTAAATGAGATAATATACAGAGCGATAGACGACCAACGTACCATTAACGACGTAAGCGCCAAAACAGTTTTTACCTAATTACAAGTTAATTGAACAACCAATCGAAAACTCGAAAAATTTATAATAAAATCCCAGACCACATCAAATCCTTGGAGAATAATAAAGCATTTGCCAATTCTTTAAAAAAAATCTTGATTAATAAAGTAAGTATATTACAAGCTAAATGATTTCCTTGAGGAGAAATAGGGCGGCCGTCTCTCTACTACCACTGATTTTGCTGTGCCCCACCGGGGTTCCAATCTATATATATAAAAGCGAAAGGTCACTGACTGACTCACTGATCATCACGATATCTCAGGAATGTGAAGAATGGACACCGTTAACAGTATTCTTACGATACTAAGTTGTGATTCATACATAATTTTACATTAAATTTCATGTTCAATTGAAATTTCTTACAACGAATTGTTAATTCTACCTTAGAAATTATATTTTGGCAACATTTTAATGTTACAGGATACAGAATTTATTTTGATTAATGTTTAGTAATTTAATCACCAATCGGAGCTTTTCAATATGTAAACTGTAATCGTGACAGCCAATCATAAAAATTCAAGGAAAATGTCGGTGGGTGGGTAACAAAAGATAATATAAAAGTAAGCGAAAATGGCGACATCAGTTCAGTCAATATTAAAGTTTCGATAATTACGTTTAGTTTATTTTGTACGTGTAGTTGTAATGTTATTAATTGTTTTGGTGAATATAAAGAGTGGAATACAACATTTTGTTGAGATAAGTATAATCTAAGTTATAATTACTGTTTTATGAGGCTATGTTAGGCTATCATTATCAATTTCTAAATGGTTGGCTGTTGGAATCATGTTTTGAGACAGATCTAGTAGTAAAATTTACTAAAACCAATATAATTGTAAAATCAAAATCGTAATTCATCGTTTTTATTTATTATCATGTTTTAATATCATTGATTGTTCAATAATTTTAAAACAGCAACTATACCAGTTTCTTGCAGTTTCTTCTGGATAGAATGGTTTTTCCGAAACTGTGGTAGATTCATTTAATGATGAATAGATTTAACATTGAGATTAATTATTGTAAAATAAATGTAATTCTAACGTACACAACAAACTGGAATGAACATAAATTAAAATCTATTCATGGTTATCTTGTGTTTATTTCTAACCTACTGGCAGTGTGGTCTAATATCTTTTACATTTTCAGAAGTGGGATCCTACAGAGGTAGGATCCCGCAGCCCACAACTATAATTGGAGCACGAGGTCACTTCCTGATACAATTGGAGCATGAGGCCATTTCCTGGGAGGCAGTACATCAAAGGAGTATCCGGATTTACTGGTAGGATCTAATTAAATTATTATTACCGATAGATATGGGATAGGGATGGTACCCGCATTTTATTTAATGTTTATACAAAGTAGATAGTCTTTATTTTACTGTTATACTGGTATAATTTACGTTCCATTTGTTTACATTACGTTCCATACAGGAATTATTCCGAATTATGGAAGAAAGCATAAGTTTATGGTTCGATTTACATGGTGCCATTTGGGATATAAAGTTTTATTAAGTAATTGGTTAATATCAGGATGATTATGGTGATACAAAATGTGAGTCTGGTTTTCAAAAGTTTTTATTATTTTCTATATACCCTCATTTGAGATTAAGTGGTTTAAGTTTTGCTGTTCAGTGCCGTATTACTGAGCATTTGATCAACAAAAAAATAACTATTCTACTTAAAACAAATTATTAACAAAAGCAAAGTTTTCCCAACTAACTAAAAATTCTAAATTAAGAATAAATACTAAAATTTGAAAACGAATTAGTAACTATTGATATTAGTAATCGTACACATTTCTTGATCTAGTTCCTCAATAAAACTTTCTTGTTTTACTACTAGCACTGCAAACGTTTTACTATAGGTAGTTTGTGTAGTATGCCAATGCAATCGTCGACGGAAATACTATGACAGGATGGCGTGAGCAGTCCAATTTTTTTTGCGATTTAACTGACTAAATTATTATTTTATTTTAAAAACGAAAGGATGGTAAATGGAGTTTCATTGAAGTGAATTTTTGATTATGGCTGTTTTATGGGGATTTTGTCGTTGTAGTATTTGGGTTGGAAGAAGATTCTTATAGCTGAAAAAAGGGAGGAAAGTGGAGTAGCTGTGTCATATACTTCGTGGTTCTAAGTATGACCTTCTACTATTAATTATCCAGGGCAGAATACAAGGCAAAAGAGGCACCAAAAGAAGTCTCTGGGTGGTTTTGCATTTAAATTGATTACTGTTCTGGCTAATGGCGCGGAGTATTGCTGAAAGTATCGAGCTACCATTTAAAGATTTCAGATATGTAGGTTTGGAGTTTTGTTATCAGAGTTTGCGGATTTAGCTTCACTTGTTTTTACTAAAGTTTGTTATTAATTGAGTCTTCAAAAAATTTAATTGATAGTAGTTTTAGTTTGAGAGTTGATATTGTAGAGGCGATGGAGTTGATATAGTAGTCGAGAGTTGGTATAGTTGAGTTATTACAATATTTTTATTTGAGAAAATTTAATTATTTTATTAATGAAATTCACATATATGAAGTACTTAATTCAGATTTTAGAGTGTCACGTGTTTCGTATTGCTTGTTGACAAAAGCCTCCTCGGTGCGCTCTACATCTATATCTTATTTAGAATGTCGGTTACTTTTGTTTGCTTTCTTATACCTTTGCTACTGTGTTGGTCTTTGAACTTTACTACCAGCATACTCCTTCCATGGCTCTCTGGCATTTCGCCTATTTTATTCTGTGGTTTGCATTAAGAGGTTTTCAAAGGTCATTAACCATAGGTTAAGCATGATAAGACACAAGCGTTGAATACTCCATTTGTTAGCGCAATCCAAGTTCGTTACTTTACGTTATTTCTCTTAAAGTCCAATATTTGTTCCATCCATTTGCAATCCTTCTTTCAATTTCTAGATCTATCTGCCCTAAATAGATATATTCGTCAACGTAGTCAATATTTTTCCTATATGATGTGATGTGATAGGACAGTCTATAGGTATGGAGAAACTATAGTTGATAGTTATTAAATTATAGGAGTTATTATCTAAGGAAGTCTCCAGAGTAATGAACTAGACGAAAGTAGAGATCCGGTTGCGAATAGAGACGCATTGACAAAGCGAGGTTAGCAGATCAAAATCTGGTGAGCGTAGTGGACTTGCCAAAGTCAAAGACGTGGAGTAAAGCCAACTTGCTGCGGAATACCTCAAAAGACTGAAGTTGATTGGTTGTTGACTGAGAAATATGGGAACGCACGGGAAAACCGGCGTCGAAGATTTGAATAAGATATCTAATTGCTTTTAGCATTATCATCTCCGAAGGCAAGATAACAGAGTGTAAGAGTGTGAACTTTCATATAGTTCTGCTGCTGCTGCTGATGTTCTCGTCATTTCCGAACTGTTGAAGATGCTTTCATCATTGGACTTTCATTTAGTTCTGCTGCTGCTGATGATGTTCTCGTCATTTCCGAACTGTTGAAGATGCTTTCATCATTGGACTTTCATATAGTTCTGCTGCTGCTGATGATGTTCTCGTCATTTCCGAACTGTTGAAGATGCTTTCATCATTGGACTTTCATTTAGTTCTGCTGCTGCTGATGATGTTCTCGTCATTTCCGAACTGTTGAAGATGCTTTCATCATTGGACTTTCATATAGTTCTGCTGCTGCTGATGATGTTCTCGTCATTTCCGAACTGTTGAAGATGCTTTCATCATTGGACTTTCATTTAGTTCTGCTGCTGCTGATGATGTTCTCGTCATTTCCGAACTGTTGAAGATGCTTTCATCATTGGACTTTCATATAGTTCTGCTGCTGCTGATGTTCTCGTCATTTCCGAACTGTTGAAGATGCTTTCATCATTGGACTTTCATTTAGTTCTGCTGCTGCTGATGATGTTCTCGTCATTTCCGAACTGTTGAAGATGCTTTCATCATAATCTCCAAAGACAAGAGGACCAGAAATATACTACTGCTGATGAAGACAAGGAGTGTAGAGTGAAGACTTTTAGACAGTTCTACTGAAGGTATCTACAACACCTAAGGTGAGTTGCATGTTGAATGTGGCGAAATTTTTGAGTTTACTCTTAGTCATAATCTCTGGCCAGGTGCAGCAGCTGGGATTACGAAAATTGGACTTGGCACTACAGATATTAGATAGCTGGTTACCAGGTTACAACATACAGATTTGAATGCAAGTAAGTTTTACCTTGGATATTTACCTTGGATACCCCTATTTTTACTCCGTCGGTGAATGGATCAGTTGGACGTGTCTGATGGCGACTTATGAAGACTGCAGAGGTAATGATTACTCTTGATTATTACTAGTTGGTTACCCAAACAAGTTCGTAATAAAAGAAGTTCGTAATTCCGGGTTTAAAGATTCAATAGAAGTTAAAATATCATACTGTTTGGATAATCAATTAAAATAAAGTTGCAAGGTTTGCGACTAGTTGATTTGGAAAAAGTGGCAGTGGCTAAATGGTTTTATTGGAAATTTGGTAACATATTATGTGGCAAAATGTGGCAAAATATGGCAAAATGTGGCAAAATGTGGCAAAGGGTTATAATGGTTTCAATGGTTCCACTTGGGAAAATATATGATGGTTATAATGGTTTTTAATGGTTGCCACTTGGAAAAATGGTTATAATGGTTTTTAATGGTTGCCACTTGAAAAAATGGTTATAATGGTTTTTAATGGTTGCCACTTTGAAAAATGGTTATAATGGTTGCCACTATTTGGTTCTGGAAAGTTATACCGGTTGTTACAGATTTCTTTGGATAGTTGCAGTGGTTGCGACTGATAGGTTTGTTTAGTTCTAATGGTTCCAAATAATACGTTGATAAATGAATTTGTTAAAAGATGAGCAATATGTGTATTTTGGTCATATTTGATGTTATTTGTTAAATATGCTTAATTGACTAAATGTGTTTATGTGGGTAATAAATAAATGAACTCTTCCATATATAAATAATAAATAACATACTTTAATAACGGGAAATTAATGGGATCTGATAAATGCGTATACTCATCTTATAAACAGATGTATTTTATGAATCGGTACTTTATAAAATCTTGTTAAGATACTTGCGATCGCCGCTCGCAATTTCTATTCAACCCGCAAATATAGATTTGCCGGTGTGTTGCTTGCTATCTCTATTTGGCTGATGACATATGATCGCGTGCAAGCTCGATAGCAATGTGAGCGTACAGAAGTTGTTATACATTTAGTCTTGTTCCGTAAATACCAAAAATGATGAATGAAAAGGTGTTGTGTTTTTAACTTTGTGTTGTTATTCTGTAACTTGACAAAATAGGCTATGTTCCTGATATGGTGGATATCCAATATGGTGGATATTATATTCTTAAATTACAAATTATTTTAGTATTACGTTTGTATGGGCAATTCTAGCCACCTTAAATACTTTGGAAATTAAGTAGGTACTTTACTTTGCTCGCAATAGAATCTTTTTATTGGTCAAGTAACAAGGGAAAAGTGCTGTAAATAAAGAGCAAGGAATTAATTGGTCGTTACTAGATAAAGTTAATATTTCTCCAAGGTTAGGTTACTTGATCATCTTCATGTCTGTAATGATCGAACCTATTCATACCAATTTTTCTTTGCAGGGACGCAAAGAACGTCAGGATGGGCGAGTGTGAAGAATGGACACCGTTAACAGTATTCTTACGATACTAAGTTGTGATTCATACATAATTTTACATTAAATTTCATGTTCAATTGAAATTTCTTACAACGAATTGTTAATTCTACCTTAGAAATTATATTTTGGCAACATTTTAATGTTACAGGATACAGAATTTATTTTGATTAATGTTTAGTAATTTAATCACCAATCGGAGCTTTTCAATATGTAAACTGTAATCGTGACAGCCAATCATAAAAATTCAAGGAAAATGTCGGTGGGTGGGTAACAAAAGATAATATAAAAGTAAGCGAAAATGGCGACATCAGTTCAGTCAATATTAAAGTTTCGATAATTACGTTTA
This sequence comes from Erebia ligea, assembly GCA_917051295.2. NCBI lineage: Eukaryota > Metazoa > Arthropoda > Insecta > Lepidoptera > Nymphalidae > Erebia > Erebia ligea. Next base: position 15,785,439 of record OU785238.1, on the reverse strand, counting down.
GTTTATTTTGTACGTGTAGTTGTAATGTTATTAATTGTTTTGGTGAATATAAAGAGTGGAATACAACATTTTGTTGAGATAAGTATAATCTAAGTTATAATTACTGTTTTATGAGGCTATGTTAGGCTATCATTATCAATTTCTAAATGGTTGGCTGTTGGAATCATGTTTTGAGACAGATCTAGTAGTAAAATTTACTAAAACCAATATAATTGTAAAATCAAAATCGTAATTCATCGTTTTTATTTATTATCATGTTTTAATATCATTGATTGTTCAATAATTTTAAAACAGCAACTATACCAGTTTCTTGCAGTTTCTTCTGGATAGAATGGTTTTTCCGAAACTGTGGTAGATTCATTTAATGATGAATAGATTTAACATTGAGATTAATTATTGTAAAATAAATGTAATTCTAACGTACACAACAAACTGGAATGAACATAAATTAAAATCTATTCATGGTTATCTTGTGTTTATTTCTAACCTACTGGCAGTGTGGTCTAATATCTTTTACAGGAACTATAAAACATACAGACTTGAAATTTGGAAGGTAGGTTCCTTCTATAATGTAGACGTCAGCTAAGAAACGGTTTTGGGAAAATTCACCCCTAAGGGGTTGAAATGGGGGTTGGAAGTTTGTATGAAAGTCCTTTGTTTTTGAAGTAAGACACATGAAAGTTAGCATTTAAGTTATTAATTTAAAATAATGAAAATCTGTATAAGAAATTTTCCGAAAATCTACCCCAAAGAGGGTGAAATGGGGGTTGGAAGTTTGTAAGAAAATTCTATGGTTTTGAAGTTAGATAAGTACTTGAAAATCGGGATTTAGGTTATCAGTTTTAAATAATAAACACCTGCATAAGCTATATAAAAAGTCTCTTAAGATAAGCCTCTTGCAGCGGGAAAATTTCATAATCTTATAGGAAGTCAGAAATTGTACGCGGACGAAGTCGCGGGCGACCGCTAGTCTAATATATAAAATTCTTGTGTCACAGTTTTAGTAATTATACTCCTCCGAAACGGCTTGACCGATTTTGATGAAATTTCATATGTATATTCAGTAGGTATGAGAATAGGTTTAGCTGGATGAGGATGCTCCGGTGTCGGAGCGTAACGTACGTTGAAAGCGATTTGGAAGATTTGTGTGGTGTGGTGATGTGCCAGTGCGAATTGATGTCTTATTGGGCGGTGAATGTCGTGGATTATAGCAAACTAGAGCTAGTTTGCTATAATCAGCTCTGATGCCCGCGACTTCGTCCGCGTGGACCGAGGGTTTTCGGTTCTCGCGGGAACTCCCTAATTTTCCAGGATAAAAAGTAGCCTATGTGTTATTCCAAACTATAATCTATCTCTGTGCCAAATTTCATCCAGATCCGTTCAGCCGTTGGGGCGTGATTGAGTAACAAACATCCATACATCCATACATCCATTACATCCATACATCCACACATCCATACATCCATCCAAACTTTCGCATTTATAATATTTATATTTGATTAAACTTCAAGTTCTTACATCGCTAAAAATTTGTTTCTGAGAAACCGTATATTACAATCAGGATCTTAATAGTAGATTAGTAGCCAAGGGTTGTAAGGCATCAATTGCAGCCCTAGCCCTAGGGCGGTAAGTAATTAAAAAAAGTATGATGTACGCGAACTTTTTGAAAGAGTGAAGAGTTTTTTTTTTAATTACTTACCGCCCTAGTGCTTTTCTAACTACCTACATTATTACCCTATAGCGCTAATTATTGGTCACCTACAAGCTCCATTTGGGGGTACTACATCCATTACATCCATACATCCACACATCCATACATCCATCCAAACTTTCGCATTTATAATATTTATATTTGATTAAACTTCAAGTTCTTACATCGCTAAAAATTTGTTTCTGAGAAACCGTATATTACAATCAGGATCTTAAATAATATTTACATCTCTCATATTCGGTAAGGAGGTCCTTATTACCCCCAAATGGAGCTTGTAGGTGACCAATTAGCGCTCTGGGGTAATAATGTAGCTAGAAAAGCCCTAGGGCGGTAAGTAATTTAAAAAAGTATGATGGTTAGATGTACGCGAACTTTTTGAAAGAGTGAAGAGTTTTTTTTTTAATTACTTACCGCCCTAGGGCTTTTCTAACTACCTACATTATTACCCTATAGCGCTAATTATTGGTCACCTACAAGCTCCATTTGGGGGTACTAGGGACCTACTTTACCTCACAATCGAGATGTAAAGCAGAGTAGTTAGCTCGGGTGTAAGCATCAATTGCACCCTCGAACTATAGGCGCCCTCCCTGCGCTCATGCGCCTAAATATCTCGGGCTGCAATTGATGCCTTACAACCCTTGGCTACTAATCTACTATAAACTGTTCCACAAACCTGCTGTGGGTATCCGACCTGCGCGCCCGGCGCGTAAGGCTGGTACTGCGGCTCGTACTGCTGGCCCGGGAACTGCGCCTGTTGACCCGGGAACTGCGCCTGTTGACCCGGGAATTGACCCTGTTGACCCGGGAACTGCGTTTGTTGACCCGGGAACTGGGCCTGTTGTTTAAGAATGGAAATTGAAGGTCAGCTTTTCAAAGTCAGATTAAAATGTATCAATAAGGATGATGCCTATGTCAAACAAATTATATTTCTTCTCTGCGTCGTATACCTCATTGCTGACGGTGGTGACTCCTTTCCATTAATCAAATAATAGTAGGAGTTTTCTTGGGATAATAATGCGGTGGGTTCCGACGTCCTTCCGTATACGACTCGACTAAGAGTATTTAAACTCTGGAATAGTTAAAACCTGTTGTGTCTTTTTTCCTTCGAATGTCAAATTACTGTTGACAAACAAAGACAAAACAGGTTTTAACTATTCCACCGCTATTCCGCGTTTATTAATAAGAGGGTTAGGTTTTTGTAACGATTATTATTAGATGTTAGTGAATAGTGATAATAACCGGGACCGACGGCATAACGTGGTCTCCGAGGCACGGAGGAAACGAAAAGGCTAAATTTGAAATTTCCAAATTCGGTCACCCATCCAGTTCCCGACTTGGGACAACGTTGAAGTGGGACATATGTGCGTGTACTATTACCTGTTGGTTGGTATATTGGCCGCCCTGGGCCGGGTACTGTTGGCCAAACTGCTGGTCGTATTGTGACGTCGGCGCCAACGGTATATGCTGCGGCGGCTCGGCGCCGAACAGCGCGTGGGTTATTGGCGCTTGAGGCTGGGGTGTTTTACGCTTTGGCTGGAAACAAATAGTACATTACTGCCAAACCCCCAAATAAAGCAATTTACGCTTGGAACGATGAGGGAAGTCCTCGGCTTGGCCGAGGACTTCCCAAGTGATTTTAACTAGTGGTTCGCCCCGAACTGAGACCTCGCGGTATCCATAAACTTACAGAGCGCCATCTTTGTGAAGTTCTGTTAAGTTAAAAATAGTGAAGCTCATTAAAAATTAAATAATTTCGTTTCCTTATAATATTTATCTAATTTTAGTATTTGTTGTTCAAGTACAGGATATAATTCAAATAATTAATCAAGTTTCAGGCTCAGCCTTTCAGAAAATTGGGAGTTCTGAGGTCATCTTTGGACGTCAGAAAATCTCCACTTTGAAAGCCTCCCATTTCGTCAATTTTAGGGGAAAAATTAAAAAAAAATATATTTTTGGACTCTGTTCTTCATGATCTTTAAAATGATATACCGCAACCCTATGTAACGCTATAAAAAATATTTTACTCCGCATTCGCTTCTATGAGAGCCCCCCTGAAATAAAGATTTTTATAACTTTTTAAGCCATATTCGACGCCCACACCTCGAAGAATCCTAGCTGCGGACACAACTCGCACGCTCACTGAGGTAGTATAGAGAGAGGCACTCACATTGTACATGAGCTTGAGTTGCGCGCGCGTCACAGCGGCGCCGTCGTCGAACACGATGCTGTCGGCAGAGGCGAGCCGCGCCGCACGCGACGCCCACACCTCGAAGAATCCTAGCTGCGGACACAACTCGCACGCTCACTGAGGTAGTATAGAGAGAGGCACTCACATTGTACATGAGCTTGAGTTGCGCGCGCGTCACAGCGGCGCCGTCGTCGAACACGATGCTGTCGGCAGAGGCGAGCCGCGCCGCGCGCGACGCCCACACCTCGAAGAATCCTAGCTGCGGACACAACTCGCACGCTCACTGAGGTAGTATAGAGAGAGGCACTCACATTGTACATGAGCTTGAGTTGCGCGCGCGTCACAGCGGCGCCGTCGTCGAACACGATGCTGTCGGCAGAGGCGAGCCGCGCCGCGCGCGACGCCCACACCTCGAAGAATCCTAGCTGCGGACACAACTCGCACGCTCACTGAGGTAGTATAGAGAGAGGCACTCACATTGTACATGAGCTTGAGTTGCGCGCGCGTCACAGCGGCGCCGTCGTCGAACACGATGCTGTCGGCAGAGGCGAGCCGCGCCGCGCGCGACGCCCACACCTCGAAGAATCCTAGCTGCGGACACAACTCGCACGCTCACTGAGGTAGTATAGAGAGAGGCACTCACATTGTACATGAGCTTGAGTTGCGCGCGCGTCACAGCGGCGCCGTCGTCGAACACGATGATGTCGGCAGAGGCGAGCCGCGCCGCGCGCGACGCCCACACCTCGAAGAATCCTAGCTGCGGACACAACTCGCACGCTCACTGAGGTAGTATAGAGAGAGGCACTCACATTGTACATGAGCTTGAGTTGCGCGCGCGTCACAGCGGCGCCGTCGTCGAACACGATGCTGTCGGCAGAGGCGAGCCGCGCCGCGCGCGACGCCCACACCTCGAAGAATCCTAGCTGCGGACACAACTCGCACGCTCACTGAGGTAGTATAGAGAGAGGCACTCACATTGTACATGAGCTTGAGTTGCGCGCGCGTCACAGCGGCGCCGTCGTCGAACACGATGCTGTCGGCAGAGGCGAGCCGCGCCGCGCGCGACGCCCACACCTCGAAGAATCCTAGCTGCGGACACAACTCGCACGCTCACTGAGGTAGTATAGAGAGAGGCACTCACATTGTACATGAGCTTGAGTTGCGCGCGCGTCACAGCGGCGCCGTCGTCGAACACGATGCTGTCGGCAGAGGCGAGCCGCGCCGCGCGCGACGCCCACACCTCGAAGAATCCTAGCTGCGGACACAACTCGCACGCTCACTGAGGTAGTATAGAGAGAGGCACTCACATTGTACATGAGCTTGAGTTGCGCGCGCGTCACAGCGGCGCCGTCGTCGAACACGATGCTGTCGGCAGAGGCGAGCCGCGCCGCGCGCGACGCCCACACCTCGAAGAATCCTAGCTGCGGACACAACTCGCACGCTCACCACAGCTCGCAGAAGTTCCGCCGTTCTCGCCGCGTCGCCGCCGCCGCCGCCGCCACCACCGCCGACGCCGCCGCCGCCGCGCCGTCGCTTCGGCACGCGTCCGTATCTAACGGCTGTAAAACATTCATTGACATATTGTTAAAAAAAACCGGCCAAGTGCGAGTCGGACTCGCGCACCGAGGGTTCCGTACAAACCTGTAGTAAGTTTTACGATTTATGACGTATTAAAAATAAAAATTACGTTTGTTGTATGGGAGCCCCCCTTTAATATTTACTTTATTGATATTTAATTATTTATTTTGAAAGGTAATATACAAGTTAATATTCTGTGAAAATTTGAACCGTCTACCTGTTGCCGTTTTTAATATTGAGCAAAAAAATACGAAAAAAACACGTTTATTGTATGGGGACCCCCCTTAATATACATATATATTTTTTTAATTTTTAGTATTTGTTGTTATAGCGGCAACGGAAATACATCATTTGTGAAAATTTCAGCTTTCTAGCTATCACGGTTTATGAGATACAGCCTGGAGACAGACAGACAGACAGACAGACAGACAGACAGACAGACAGACAGACAGACAGACAGACAGACAGACAGACAGACAGACAGACAGACAGACAGACAGACAGACAGACAGACAGTGAAGTCTTAGTAATAGGGTCCCGTTTTTACCCTTTGGGTACGGAACCCTAAAAAAGAAGTTCAAAAATTCCATTAAAAGTATGCTCCTGAAAAAACTTATTATATTTTTGAAGATTAACATCTTTGTAAAAAGTGTGTGGATATGACTCGCTCCAGCTCCCTATGCTATGGGACTGCAATTACTTATCTATCTTTACTTACTATAATAATTATTATTTTCATTTTTGTTTTTTTTAAAGAGCAACCGCCAACTGAAAAAAGTTAATTGAAGCTTGTAGAAGATAAAATAATTTGATAAATAGCGTGGATTTGACTTTCTCCAGCTAAGTACGCTTGGGACTACGTACGGCCGGTTTCTGAATTGAGAATTTCATGTTGAGTCTGTCTCAAAGACTCCTTAAGTGTGACTTAAGAACGAATTAAGCAAAGTATTGTTTCTGAATTGATATCGAGTAATGTTTGAGAATTGGAGCTTGAGAAATCTCAAATTTGACAGTTTCGAAACTTAAATCTATGCTTAACAGCAAAATTGCGTTTCACAGCGCATTTGACAGTGCTCAAAGTCCTCTTTTCTCAGAGATGAGCATGTGATAGATATGTAACGAATTTCGGTTACTTAAACCATACTAACATTTGCGATTTCTTTTTTTTATTCCTCTACAAGTTAGAGATCGCATTCGCCCTTGACTGCGATCATGGTAAGTGATGATGCAGTCTAAGATGGTAGCGGGCTAACATGTTAGGGGTATGGCAGTTATATTAAAACCATACCCCTAGTCGGTTTCTACATGGCATCGTACCGGAACGCTAAATCGCTTGACGGTACGTCTTTGCTGGTAGGGCGGTAACTAGCCACGGCCGAAGCCTCCCATCAGACCAGACCAGAGAAAATTCAAAAATTATAAATTCCCAAATTAACCCTGCCGGGAATCGAACCCGCGTCCTCCCACGTTAAGACAACAGCGCTCAACGCTGTGCCAGGGAGGTCGTCAAAGATGAAGAAAGGTCGCCTAGTGAAGATTCTTCGTTGTCATATTTTGATTCGGCCGTGCATGCACGACTGCATGCATAGAGTGCATCACCACTTATCATCAGGTGAGATCGCAGTTAAGGGCTAACTTGTAGTGGAATTTAAAAAAAAAATTGGAGGAGCCTGAGGTAGATCTTGATACCTACGTGGTACAAGATGATGAACTTGTTAAAGAACAAAATGATATCTTACCTTTGCCCCAAGCTCAACAAGCACAATTTTGCTGTAAGATCAGCATTAGTAGAAAGTTATTTTACAAATACATAACGATAAACTCCTGTTATAATATTTTGTTAGAAATTAGCTGAACTCTTTGTTGGATTTTTTAATTTTGTTTTATTTTACAAATAACGGAGCATAATATAACATTTCAAAGTAATAAATATAATTTGATATTATCACATTATCATCAGTTGTGGCGATAATTGAAGATCCACCACCTGGTGGATCACTTCACTTCACAGCTTCACTCTTCATCTCTTGGCCCTGTGGTACACAGGCTATTGTATTGTTTAGTTACTACTATCTACTCTTCCTTCTTTTTTTACAAGTAGAATGCCCCTGCCTTTTTGTATCGCACCTTGTAATCTGTGGAGAGAACCTTTATACATATAAAAACACTTAAAAATAGTATGCCTATTATCATTCATGTAGAATTTTAGTACCTTTACCCTGTTATTCAAAGAAAACACCGGCATTATTCTATGTTCGTTGTTTTGTTGTTGCCAGTTGGTTTGTTTTTGTTGTGACTAGACGAATTTCCATTTCTAAGTAGTTACATGTACGTACTTAACTACTTACCTACTACAAATTGTGGCCATGTAAAGTTGACCCGTGAATATTGTACTGAACCAGGAGAAAAGCTGGCCTACGAGTAAGGGAATCGAAAATGATTTAAAGATTAGGTACTTACTTTGCTACGAGTGCGAGAAGGTTTTCTTTCTCCACGTTAAGTTGGGATATATTTTTTTCTTTCCTCTATCCATTTTATAAATATTTGTAAGAATAATTACTATTAAAAAGAGAAGTGGATTTGTAAAGATTTGGAAAATTTTGTAAACAAAACCGTTTGTCAAACTTTTGACGCTTCTGACACAATGTTATGTCGTACGTTCCATTTCTCTACCCCGGTTATTTTAAATCAAACGCGCATTAGAGTTTTAGGTATGAGATAAAAGCCTGAAATATTTGAAATTCATAATTTTCTAAATGAAATTTTATAAATTAATTCTTTTTGAATTATATTTAATAATAAAATGTAAAAAGATTAGAAATAAATATTATTTTCGGTCAATACCGGTTTTTGTACGTGTAACGAAACGCAAATGCAATGTTGGAGAATACTCAGGGACGATTGGAGAAATACTTAGCTAATTACAACTTGAGAAATTCTAATTTTATCGTGTGAAACATAAAAAACTTAAATCTTAATCAAATATTTGAGCAAAACTTAGCTGATTTTTGCTTGAATGCTTAATTCAGAAACCGGCCGATAGTTACTTAGCTGTGTAAATAAATAAATTAATTATTAAAGTAAAACCTATCTATTGACTTTAATAATGAATTTATTATTGTATTTTTTAAAGAGTACCCGCCGAGTGCTCTCAATGACATTCAGAACCAACGGTAGATTCACTTGACTAATTAAAAGCACTTGTAAACGTTTATTTGTATATAAAACAGTGAAATTGAAAAGATTAGGTGTAGTAATCAGACGGGTGCAAACGCGGAACTGCGAACAGCGCGGCGATGCACTCCACGCTGGGACTCGATAAATTGGAAAATATGTGTTCAACGCTGACGTATGGGTTCGGTGCAACGCTCTCGTGCTCCACTTATGGTCTAGCCCCACTACAGAAACGCGATGCGGTGCGGCACGTAGCTGCAGATATTCTTTGTATGAGTTTGTTTGGAGCTGGGCCCACTGCGACTTAATTTTACAAAGAATACTTGCTGCTATATGCAACTGTCATATAATGAAGGGTATTAAAACACGAGTGTGAGTTTATGAAACGAGCGCAGCGAGTTTCATAATAGTAACGAGTGTTTTAATACCCGTGTTATATGCAGTTGCATACACTACTTTATCTTCACTAATGCAATTTATCAAACAACAAGAGTAAAAGCTGATTAAATTCACGCGTACGTGTATTGTCACAGTGAACTTGCCGCCATTAAAATCTAACCAATGAGAGCGCAGCTGCGCGCGCAGGGCCAATCAGGGGCGAGCGCGCGCTGTTCGTTTTTTATTTAATTGGCACAAGATCTTACCAAAGAGTTTTGTGTATGTAAGTTTAGTAGTTTCGACGAAGTTTTCACGTATAACCCAACTGTGTGACGTTTGTCAAACGTACCTACACAAAAACTACATTAATAAAACTAATTATTACAAAGTAACACTAATAAAACGTAAATTTCATTATAACTATTCAATTGTACAAAAAGATATACATTACTAACTAAATAAATTCATCTAAATTAAAACTTGAAACTAGAACTCAAATCAACTAACGTAAAACGAAACACATTTATAACCTTCGCAAGGGCAGGGAGTGATTTGACATGAGAGAAGACGTCACTCGAAGCGCTAAGTGGCTATCCGCTTTCTCACTGCCGTTAATTTGGAAAATTGTGATATCTCTAATCTCATTGATTCTAGAATTTAAAATCAATAGAAATACAGCTGTGTACTACTAATATACAAGAAAGTGAATAATCCCCGATATTGGGGAGCCTACTACGGGATCATTCTACCGGATCATTCTACGTGGTCTACCACTACTCGAGACTACCCTGCCGAGCCAATCACCCCTTGGGACATCCTGCAGCCGGTTCATCAGCTACCTGCCACGATACTGTTCACCTACCCTACCCTCTGCGGTCGATCAGCACTACCCTGCAAGTGTCACCTCGAGGGATCGTCAAAAAGGGCAGTGGCATTCTATGTGAACTACACTAGATCTAACTGGAACTGTAAAGTGCATAAACCCACGACCTAGTCCGCGGTACTACCTACATCTGGCAACTAATTTTTAATTACTTTCCTAAATAAATTTTATAAATTGTTAATTTTCTGACTAAATTATTTATACTAACCCTACATCTCTTTGTTAACGACCTAACCCGTTACAATGGCGCCCACCGATTCTATGTACTATGCAGTTCTGGTGAGTTCTAGGTAAGTTCTAGGCACTTTGTAGTTATCATTGGTGGTGGTGGTACTTAGATTACTAGCTTAAGCTAACTTTAGACTAAGTTCATATTGTGATTGTATCATATCTACTGTTAATTCAGTTTGCAACACTCACGCAATATTTTGGTATTAATTATTTTACAAAAATCTAATAATGTCGTTCCAAATAAAATACCTATCACTTCAAAAAGCTGAGCTAGAGTATGAAGTAGCTGTTCGCGGTAGCACACCAGCTGATTCTGTTGCTGAACTACGTAAACAAATTGTTAAATTAGCTCCAAACTTACCTCCGGAAGATATACTGGAGTCACATTTAGATGCGAAAGTTGATTTGAGTGCGGTTAGAGAGACACTGATTAAAACGCAAAATAATATCATAACTCTAAAAAATAAATTTGATAAAAATTTGTTTACTAGAACCGAAACATTACTACATCATATTCACCACAGAATTAATCGTATTACACCTACTGCAGACTGTGCTGACATTTACAAAGTATGTCGCTCCAACTTCAAATCTCAATACAATGACATACTTGATATGAAACCTCAGCCATCTGAACCACTTCCTGGTAATACTGAAACCACGGATACTGCTACTACAACTGACACTAGTGAACCTGAGCGCATCGTTACTTGTGAACGGAATTTAATAACTGAAATAGGTAAAATTAAGTTTTCTGGTAAAACGTGTGTAAGAGCATTTGTACAAAAGATGGATGAGTTTATGTTATCACGAAATATTACACCTAGCAAAATAATCAAATACGCTTCTGAATTCTTTACTGAAGACGCACTACACTGGTACCGTTTCAAAAAGCCCAAAGTCAATTCTTGGAATGAACTAGTCGAGTTGTTAAAACGAGACTTTAGTGATAGTGATTATGACTACAGACTTCTTGCAGAAATTCGCAATCGTACACAAGGTGAGAAGGAGAATATCACTATATATTTATCTATAATGCACGGTATGTTCTCGCGCTTAAACAAACCTCTCTCGGAAAGTGAACAACTCGAAATCTTACTGCATAACATAAGACCGTGTTACGCAAGCACACTAGCGGCATCTTCTGAAATCAACACACTAGACACACTATGTAATGAATGTATGTCGCAATTATGAAACAATTCAATCACGACTGAAACAATTTCATGAACCTCTCAGTGCTAATCCTGAAACTCTCGCACCTGAATTTGCCTATAACAAATTTAATACTCCTAGTAGTAGTATTTCGAACAATCAACAAAATAAAAAATTTAATTATTATTCTAATACTCATCTAAAATATCACAGACCTCAATATTCTAATATAACAAATAAATATAATCCTATATACACTAGGACATCACAAGTTGCTACAGTTTCTTCTGACCCTAAACAGGTATATTGTCCTAGATGCAGAGAAAATACACATTCCTTAAAACAATGCAAAGAAGGAAGTCCGCTATCCAGACTGTCCTGATTGCCAGTCTCTAAACAATCCAAAAAACTAAATAAATCGGATTGTAGAGCCGACAACACCTTAAAAACTAGTACTAATTTTAATGTTTCAGAATGGAAATTATGGCTCGAAACTATCTCCAAATATTTTAACTGCTACACTATCTCTACAATCCACAACTCTAATAATAACACAAGGCCTTACGCTTTAATTAATACTAACGGTCTACAATTGCTGGGTCTCTTGGATTCAGGTTCCACCGCGACAATACTGGGAAATAACTCTCATACTAAACTACTTAACGCTGGTTACCAAATTATTAACTCGGAACAACTGCAATTTGCAGCAGCTGATGGAACTAGAATAAAATCTCTAGGCTATATAAACTTACCTATGAGCTTCGCTGATCAACAACACATTATCAAAACTCATGTCGTACCTGAAATAGTAAACGACTTAATCTTGGTCATGGATTTTTGGATTACATTCGACATCTTCCCTAAAAATATAAATAATATTATACTAAAAGAACGAGATATAGTTTTAGCTGAACTCAACACTCAAGATACTAGTCAAGTTTGCTCCTACGACCACCTAACTCCAGCTCAAAAGGTCACTGCCGACAACATAATATCACAATTTCATAGCATATCTTATGAAGAAAAAGGACTAGGCCGCACTTCTCTAATCGAACATACAATCGATACTGGTGATTCTCCACCAATACGTCAAAGGTACTATAGAATGTCACCTGAAAAACAAAGAATTCTAACAGAACAACTTGATGAGATGGTGAAGGAAAACGTCGTAGAACCATGTGATAGTCCCTGGTCATCACCTGTCCTATTAACACCAAAAAAGAATGGAGAACTCAGATTTTGTTTAGATAGTCGTAAATTAAATGCAGTCACTAAAAAAGACGCTTATAATCTACCTTACATTTCTGAAATCTTAGACAATCTACGTGATGCTAAATATTTAACTAGCCTAGATCTATCAAAAAGTTTTTGGCAGATTTTAATAAGGGAAGAGGATAGATGCAAAACTAGCTTCTATATTCCATCTCGAGGCACATACCAGTTTAAATGCATGCCTTTTGGATTAACCAACGCTCCAGCTACTCAACAAAGGTTAATTGACAGCTTATTCTATGGACCTGACTTTGAAAACATGGTATTTGCATACGTTGATGATATTATTATTGTTTCCCCTACATTTGAAAAACACATATCACTTTTACTACGGGTAATAGATAAACTTAAACTAGCTAATCTAACAATAAAGGGGTTGTTTCAAATTTATATGGAGCCTGGGCCAGGTATTTGTACGGTATTTTAAAATGTTCGGGGTCATAAAATAGTAACATTTTTTTCTTTATTTCTTACTAAAAAGTTCAATTTACGAGGTACAATGCGAAATTATTTTGCAAAATAAAAGCGCAACAACATGCGTCCATTTTGACATTGACGTATATTACACGTGTCATGATGACATTTGACATAAAAATAACTTGAGAAATGAGAATTAACCTTAAAATATCCAACAGCAGTCAGATGGATGGATGGATGCGCTGTGAGAGTTGCTATTCTACAAATGTACCTTATTAAACATTATATTTTTGTACCTCTTAATCACTGTAGAACTGCAAAAAAGAATATTTTATTTTGTTTTCTATGATTTTATACTATTTTTTGGAATACTGTACAAGTACCTGGCCCAAGATGAAACAACCCCTTTCACCAAAAGTCAATTTTTTAGAAAACAATTGAAATATCTAGGTTACGTTGTAGATGCAAACGGTCTCCACGCTGATCCCGACAAAGTATTGTTGACTATCCAACTCCTACAACTAGAAAAGAACTAAGACGTTTTTTGGGTACGGCCTCATGGTACCGAAGGTTTATTCCAAATTTTAGCTCCTTAGCTTGTCCACTTAATGCTCTAACTTCTCAAGGCAAAAAGGCACCTCCCTTCGCTTGGAATCCTAAAGCCGACGAAGCCTTTAAAAAACTTAAAGAATGTCTTATATCTGCACCTATATTGACCTGCCCAAACTATTCAGAACCTTTCCAAGTTTCCACAGATGCTAGTGATTACGGTATAGGAGCTGTACTCACCCAGAATATCAATGGAGAAGAAAAAGTAATAGCATACATGAGCAAGTCACTATCTAATAGAGAGCGTAATTTTTCAACAGAACATGGAGAACGAAACTCCTCAATGGACAAGAGTAAATTGCTCGCGATTAGTGTAATAGCTTAGTAAACAATAGATTTTTAACCAGACATAGCATATTATTTTAATACGTGACTCAGATCATATCTTCGGACATGGAGAACGAAACTCCTCAATGGACAAGAGTAAATTGCTCGCAATTAGTGTAATAGCTTTGTAAACAATAGATTTTTAACCAGACATAGATATTATTTTAATACGTGACTCAGATCATATCTTCGGACATGGAGAACGGAACTCCTCAATGGACAAGAGTAAATTACTCGCGATCAGTGTAATAGCTTAGTAAACAGTAGGTTTTTAACCAGACAGCATATTATTTTAATACGTGACTCAGATCATATATTCGGACATGGAGAACGGAACTCCTCAACGGATAAGAGTTAATTGCTCGAGCGCATGTGTAATAGCTTAGTAAACAGTAGGTTTTTAACCAGACAGCATATTATTTTACTCGAAGTATGGGTACTCACAGTCTCGGCTCATTCCGGCGGCCAGGCACTTCTTCCATCTACAAAACTGGCACCGCCTCCTGGTATTTTGGGTAACTGGGCACTGCCCGTGGTGGAGGCAGCGGTATTCCATGTTTTTATTTCTCCGGAAGAAGCCCTGCAACCAAGTTTGACCCTTTTACCCTAGGTACTCCTTATGAGCGATTTTGCGATTTTTTTAAAGTTTTGTTGTATTTATAGTTGAAATTCCACGGACGCGTACGAAGCGATTTGCTTCCTCGTTTCTATAATAATTCGAACCGCTAGGATATGGAACGTCCTTCCGGCTTCCGTTTTTCCATCCGCTTATAATATTGGTACGAGTGTCTACGAATCAAGAGTGAATAGGCATCTACTAGGCAAGCGCGCTCCACCTTAGGCTGCATCTACTTCCAGCAAGTCTGATTGCAAGCGATAGTCTATAAATTTCAAAAAAAATTGAAACTTAACTGAAATAAATTTGCAAAATCACTTAATGCTCAATTAATGTTAGCATGCTCAATTAAATGTAACAACTAGTCATGGATGCTTGGTGCATCTATTGCGTTAACACCGAGACTCCCTGGCGCAGTGGTGTGATGTGGTCTGATTAGTTCAATCCCGGGTTCAATCCCCGGCAGAGTCAATTTGGGTATTTTTAACTTCTGAATTAGCTTTGGTCTAGCCTGGTGGGAGGTTTCCGTCGTGGCTACCACCTTACAGGCAAAGACATGCCGCTAAGCGATTAAGCGTTCCGGTACGATGCTGTTTAGAAACCGATTAAGGGTATAGGTTTAATAATATAACATAACTGCCATACCCCACACACATCATGACTTGTTACCACCAGGTGAGATCGCAATGAAGGGTAGGGGAGTAAAAAGATACTTTAAAAAAATCTTGAGCCAGTCGAACTAATTTTGGTGAAAATGATCTATAAAGTAGATCTCTTAAATTTAAAAATAGCTTAACTTTACAAATAGCGTGAAAGAAATATTTAACACTAGATGATTCCCGTGACTTCGTACGCGTGGATTAGGTTTTTTGATTCCCGCGGGAACTCTTTAATTTTCCGGGATGAAAAGCCTATGTCCTTCCTCGGGATACAACCTAACCCTGTACCAAATTTCATCAAAATCGGTTGAACAGATGAGCCGTGAAAGCGTAGCAGACAGACAGACAGACACACTTTCGCATTTATAATATTAGTATGGATTGTTATTTCACAGTTCTATTCAACGGACCATCACGCGCAAATATGATGAGCGTGGCAGAGGACCAATTGGTTAATTTGTGGTGGGTTACCTTTAAAACTGACCACCATAAGTATAGCATTATTCTTACATTCATAATTAAGATCATAAGTACAATTTTGTTAAAAATAACATAATCCTGACTATAACAACCCAAAGAAGTACTTACTTTTATTAGGTGGTTAAATTTAACGTAAACCGCGTATGTTAATCGACGGTGCAATTGGCCCTAAATAAATATTTCCTAAGGCTTCTACTACGTTTCGTAAGAGAACAAAAACATTTTTATTACTTTAATGTAGCTTTATAAAAGTATAATAATATTGTTTTCCAAACAAACATTAACAAAGCAAAGTGTTGATAAACTCAAATAAAACTTAGAGGACTTCACTGTCCTTGAGCAGTATTTTTAAGGAAGCCTTGCGAACTCTTGGTTTAATTTGAAGTAGACATTTTTATTCCTTTAATGTCCTAGAAAAGTTTGTTACCATTAAGCAATTCTTTACATACATAGAGTAACAATAATAAAACTTTAAAAGATATTACGTCGTATTTCTTTGCAAAGGTTATTTTACAGGTCTTCCTGGGTAAGCCGGAAAGTGAACAGTTAATTAAGTTGTTTGTTTGTTGCTGCAAATTGTATAACTATTTTATTAAATAATTTCAATTAGAGGTACTTAATGGAAATACCTTCGTTAATAACAAAACTACACACACTACTAAAACTATCTTAAATTAAATTTTTAAATACCTGTGTAGCCGCTTCTTAAGTGAGCGCCCGCCTTCGATACCCGACTGTTCAATAAAATTCAGCTGAAAGCTCTACGGAGGGCGGCGGGCGATCGTAGAGCCTACGATGCGTGTCGTAGCTCGTAACCGTTATGACTGGACGCCGTAGGGCGTAGAGAACCGCGGGCCACTGCCATGCACCATCCGTGCACTTGCATTTATACCCGATTCCTTAATATATACCTAGAGGCCCAATTCGCCAGGACGCTCTTATTATGTATTTATATACTAACAGGCTAAATCCAACAGCAACACCGGGGCCAGACAACTAGGAGCCTATCAATTATTAACTTCTCACTTATTTTAGCTTTACTTATTTTCTTCTAAATAAATTTTGTTACATTTAGGGATATTATTTTTTCTAGACTGAGATCAGCTTAGATGATTTAAGTGGCTAGCTATCCATTCAAAAAGGAGTAAAAAGGAGTTAGAGTCTTTGAGTTTTCTGTCAAGAAAGTCGAACTTACAAGTACAAGTACAACACAATATAAATGAAATATACAACACAATATGAAAGTGAGGTTTTAAATCAAGCCAGAAAAACACTCTTATCAACCCATTGCTTGCTCACTACTGACCACTAGTCTAATGTTATTTAATCCTTCAAACGCAACTTCGAAAAGTTGGAGGCGCGTGCCCGGATATCAAACCCGCGACCACTATATCACCGATTCAATCATTCGCTTTGCTTGGAATATAGAAACACACAATACCCTCCAACCCCAAATGCATATTTCGTTCGGTAATGTATTAAAAGAGTTTTATGGTTATAAGAGTGACGACTCATAATCATACGTACCTATCAAATAAATATTATAAATGCAAAAGTTTGGATGGATGTATGGATGTATGGATGTGTGAATGTGTGGATGTATGGATGTATGCATGTTTGTTACTCAATCACGCCCCAACTGCTGAACGGATCTGGATTAAATTTGGCACAGATATAGATTATAGTCTGGAATAACACATAGGCTACTTTTATGCTATTGCATAGCTTCTATCGCGGGCCTTGAGCGTGGAGACCGAATCCAGAAATTCCGTAACGAAAATAACCTAACACCCCCCACTCCGACCGGCTCCGACTCGATGAATAAGACCTACTCATGCAAAAAGGAACCAATCCACTCACATGCCAAAAATGAGATAAGTATACAGAAAGCTTTTAAAATGCACCTTCTATCGACTCTGCTTTTAAGGTACGCCAGCTACTTTCGAGGTACGCAGGCTACTTTGGTGGTACGTAGGGTACTTTTAAGGTACGCCAGCTACTTTGGAGGTACGTAGGCTTCTTTGGTGGTACGTAGGCTACATTTAAGGTACGCGGTGCGCCTTCAGCAGGGCTAGCATGGGCTGAAGATAAAAAATTTATCCCCCGATTTTATCCACTGACAAGAGATATAATTAACTTATCCACCCCTCAGAGCACGGCAACAGGGGAGAGGAGAACGTTATCCCCGTTTGACATTTCACGGGGACTCGGGGGGGCTATTTATCCACCGTTATTTAGTGTTTTTATTTATTTATTTAGGAATAAAAAAATTATCCTTTCCTTGGGGAAGAAGTTGTCTCGGCCTATGCTAGGGGGGCTGGGTGCCTTTTTATCATAGACTAGCAGATGCCTACGACTTCATCCGCGTGAAATAAGTTTTTTACATTCCCACGGGAACTTCCTAATTTTTCCGGTTAATACGAGTATAATATAGCCTATGACACTCACAAATAATGTGGCTTTCTATCGGTACCAGAATTTTCAAAATCGGTTTAGTAGATCCAGAGATTACCCCTACAACGTCACAAACTCACAAACTTTACCTCTTTATAATATTATAGTAATAGTATAGATGTGATACGTTGCTAAGCTATAGATGTGTGTCGAGCCCACCAAATAAGTACCTACTAAGAATAATAGCGCTTAATTCTCATAGCTAAGATCGATAGATATAAGTACGTAACGTACGTCTCTGGAGGAAATTGGACATCCTTAGCAACAGACAGACATCCTTAGAGACGTTGTTGCGGGCTATTTATATAGCTCCGAACGGGCCGCCGCCGCCTGCCACGTGCCTGCTCGTCTACTTATCCTACATTCTACTTATAACTTAACTGTTCTTATCCTACATTATACTAATAAGCGCGCATACACACCAAGGAAATTAAAGAATACTCACACCTAACGTGCTGGTAGTAACTGATACGCCTTTAGCAACAGCCGGAGGCAGCGGCAAGGCGGCAAGTAGCTGAAGGGGTAACGAGCAAACCCACCTTGCAACCTTCGCAGGAGGTGACGCCGTAGTGGTGGCCCGAGGCCTTGCCGCTACCCCCGACTGTTGCTAGAGACGGACTATCGTAGCTGAAGGGGTAACGAGTAAACCCACCCTGCAGCCTTCGCAGGCGTCGCAGCCGTAATGATAGCCTGATGCTTTGTCGCCGCACACCTTGCAAGGCGCTGCAGCACTACCGCCGCCGGCGAGGCCGCTCGCGCTGCCCGCCGCTTCCGACATAAGCAGTTTTTAACCGACTTCAAAAAAGGAGGAGGTTCTCAATTCGTCGGAATCTTTTTTTTTTGATCAAATTCAATTAATTCCTGAGAATAAAATTAATATTGAAATTACTATTTATATTAAAATTATTATTTATATTGTTTGTTTGTTATAATGAATATCACTCACGATAGTTTAAACGTTAAAATCACAGATCACTATTATACTAGTCCAGGGAGTTAAAATATTGTTTGAATTGACAAGGAAAATAATACGTCAGTTCCTAACACATTTTTTTTACGAATAGAAAAGAGATTGCGCTGTCGTTTATGTTTTAAATAACAAAATACTTTTTAGCATATTTTTAATTATAAACTCAAACTCAAACTCAAATTTTTTTACGAATAGAAAAGAGATTGCGCTGTCGTTTATGTTTTAAATAACAAAATACTTTTTAGCATATTTTTAATTATAAACTCAAACTCAAACTCAAAATCATCTTTATTCAAAATTGGTACCTGCAAAGTAAAATTCAAAATTCAAAATTCAAAATTCAAAATGTTTTTTATTCAAATAAGCTTTTACAAGCGCTTTTGAATCGTTATAATATGAATCTACCGCTGGTTCGGAATGCCATTCCTACCGAGAAGAGCCAGCAAGAAACTCGGTGGTTGCTCTTTTCCATCAAAACTTACAATCATCATAATGATACAAGTAACTGCAGTCCCACGCATAGCTGGAGCGAATCAAATCCACGCTGTTTTTTTTTTATCATTTACGTAATCTTCGATTGTATAGTAAGCTTTTTTCACGAGCATACCTACAATACTCAATACACGCCAAGACTGGCAGACAGAGGCAGCCCCATTTCCGACGGTGGCACCCGTTCACGAGCATGACGCATGATCCAGCCATTGCTTCGCTCAACCATATTTGAGGGAACGTAACAACCCGCACCACACGACACCACCACAGAAACGTTAAAGAGAGTGTGACATACCCGACTACACCTTCCGAGTACACCTTCTGAACGTCACGTTTATAAAGAATAAAAGTTGATGGTGATAATTAACAACGGTATCTTAAGACTAAAGCTACGAGGGTTCCAAGCGCGCCCTGGTCTGAGAAGAGCCCACAACAAACTCAGCCGGGTATTTTTTTTTTTATTATCACCATCTCACAAATATAGGAAATTACTAAATTATTTTTATAACTAGCTGATGCCCGCGACTTCGTCCACGTGGATATACCAAGTTTCATCGAAATAACTTGAGAAATGACGGACTTTTACACAAACTTTCAATCAATCAATCAATCAATCATTTATTTATTGCAGATTTGGGTTTACATATGATGTTAAATTTCTAGTTGTAGTACCTACATCCAAATACCTTAATACGGCATGCAATATTAAAATTGGTATAGGTACATTACATAATAATATGATCAAGATACAATTCTATTATACTTATCTCAAGATACACACAATTATTATTATTACATTTATTAAAACATTTATGTATGTCATAATATAAGAATAGATTGAACTTATAAAAAATGTATGTCAAGGTATTGGCTTAATAAGAGATTACATATCAGGTACAACTAATTAAATGAAAGAAATAAAAAATGTCAAATTATTAAATAAATTAATATTCAAATTATTGATTTAAGTATTCAGCCACACTATAGAAACTATTGTATAAGAGCCATTCGAAAAGTTCACGTTTAAACACATGTAACGACATCTTTTCATCTTTAAATCCATGTGGCAGCTTATTGTACAATTTTACACACATTGCGTAACAGTTTTTCGTGTAAAATGCAGAGTTAACTTTCTGTGGAATAATTAGTCGATTTGAGTTGTGACTATTTCTTGCCGGTAGTTTTTTATCGGCGGCTTTTGTAAATAAGTTATTATTATTCTTAATAAATACGATACTTTCATATATGTACATACATGGCAGAGGCAGTATTTTTAGCTTTTTAAAAAGGGGTTTACATGAATCGAGAGGTCCTGCTCCACAAACCGCCCGAACACATTTCTTTTGTGCTATAAAAGCCTTATTTGTATCACTCGAGTTTCCCCAGATAATAAGTCCATAACGAAGATTGCTTGATATGTAACCATGGTAAGCCATTAGCGCGGTCTCTTCATTAACAGTTTTATATAACCTTCTTAATGCAAAGACAAACTTGTTTAGTTTACTACATATCTTTGCTATATGAGATTTCCAGTTACAGTTTCGGTCCAGTTCTATTCCCAAAAATGTCGTTACTTCATCTTGTCCAATTTTTTGTCCATTATATTGAATATTAAGGTCATTCGTGAGTATATTAGGTTTTTTAGTAAATTGCATATACTTAGTTTTATTTATATTAACAGTTAAGTCATTATTCTCTAGCCATTCAATAATATTTTTTGTTACGTCATTTATTTCAGAGGTATAATCGGTATTCTTTTGTTCTATTACAACAGAGATGTCATCAGCAAATAATGTACAAGGTTGATTAACACAATGGGGCAGGTCATTTATATATAAAATAAATAGTAAAGGACCCAGCACACTTCCTTGAGGCACCCCGGTTGGATTAATTTTATTATCAGATCTAAAATAATTCATTTCTGAGTTAATTACTCTCTGGATTTCCACACATTGATATCTCTCTTTTAAATAGCTTTCTAACCAGTTTAACGCCATTCCCCTTATACCATAATGTTCTAGTTTGATTAATAATATATCATGGGCTACAAAGTCAAAAGCCTTTGACATGTCAAAAAATAAAGCGGCAACAGTCTTACACCTATCCAAGTTATCTATAATACGTTTCGTGAGATTAAAACATGCCAAGATTGTTGATTTGTTTTTTTGAAAACCGTATTGCTCTTCTATAATGATGTTGTTTTTAGTTAAGTAGTCTGTTAGTCTTTTGTGCATTACTTTTTCAAAAACTTTTGAAAAGATCGGTATCAATGTTACTGGTCGATATTTATCCATCTCAAATCGATTACCTTTTTTGAATAATGGTTTTACTATAGAAAATTTAAGTTTAGATGGAAATTTACCATTTTCAAATGAGAGATTTATTAGATATGTCAGAATTGGTGTTATCTCTTTACAACAACATTTTATAACTTTTGTACATATTTCATCTATGCCTGTAGATGAAGTATTTTTTAAGCTCATAATAGTATTTTTTACCTCTTTTTCTGTACAAGGAGATATGAATATACTACTCGGTTGGGATTTAAAGCTGTTATTTAGATTATCTTTCTTATATTTATCTCTAGTGGTCGATTTCTTAGCCAATTCTATATAGTAAGTATTAAATTTATTGGCGATTGCACTAGGTCAACCCCTATTTCACCCCTTTGGGGGTGGCATTTTGAAAAACTGTGAAACACGTATGTTTTCATTTCTAACCCGCAGCTCATATACCAAGTTTCATGGATATAATTTGAGAAATGAAGGACTTTCATAAAAACTTTCAACCCCTATTTCACCCCTTCGGGGGTAAAATTTACGAAAACTGTGAAATACGTGTTTCTTAATTTTTAACCGGTAGCTTGTATACCAAGTTTCATCGATATAACTTGAGAAATGAAGGACTTTCATACCAACTTTCATCCCCTATTTCACCCTTTTGGGGGTCGAATTTTCAAAAACTGTGAAACACGTATGTCTCCATTTTTAACCCGCAGCTCATATATCAAGTTTCATGGCTATAACTTGAGAAATTAAGGACTTTCATACAAACTTTCAACCCCTATTTCACCCCTTAGGGGGTAGAATTTCGGGATAAAAAGTATCCTATGTCCTACCTCGTTGTATGGGCTCAAAACGTGCCAAGTTTCGTTTGAATTCATTCAGTAGTTTCGGCGTGATGCGCGGCCAAGATACAGACAGACAGACAGACAGACAGACAAAAATGAAAAAAATTACAGATTTGGCTTCAGTATCGAATAATGAGTGCCCTCTAAAAAAAATTTTCAAAATATCTTCAATGTACAGAATTGGACATGTTACAGTTTTATTATAAGTATAGATATAACATAATTAGCCGCTGGAACAATTCATACCCATGGCTGCCTGTCATTCAAATAATCCTTTACACTATAATAGGACTTTTCAATTAGTTTCCTTTTTACAAAAACTTTGAACTTGTTAAGAGACATCTCCAATATGTCTTCTGGGAGTTTATTATAATAAAAACGTACACTGCTACCGGCAAATGAATTACTGATTTTACAAAGTCTAGAAGAGGGCACAACAATTTTATTCTTATTTCTTGTATTAACATTATGACAGTCACTTTTTTTCTTGAATTTATGCATGTTTTTATGCACATATACTAAATTTTCAAATATGTATTGGTTGTGGACTGTCATAATTTTAACTTCTTTGAATTTAGTTCTTAGGGACTCTCTAGGTCCCATGTTGTAAATGGCACGAACAGCCCTTTTCTGCAGCACGAAAACAGAATGAATATCAGCAGCATTACCCCATAATAATATGCCATATGACATAATGCTGTGAAAGTAACCAAAATATACTAATCTCGCAGTTTCTAAGTCTGTCAACTGGCGAATCTTTTTAACCGCATATGCAGCAGAACTGAGTCTGTTCGAAATATAAAATAAGATAAGATTAATTTTTGCAATTAACCGTAACATAAACCAACACTCTTCCGACAAAAATTACGTAAGGCGACGGACTATACCAAGGAAAGCCATCAAACAAATCTGATAACTTTAATGGAGATGGGCGGGTCATATTCAGAGGTGGCAGGACGAAAGGTAGACCAAGAGCAACACGATGACAAACTGGTATCCTTTGAATTTGTCTAGGGCTTGTGAAGGCTTGTCCACTGAAAAGATGGGATGAAGTCCGCCAATCCGCACTTACCTAACGTGGTGGACTACAGCTAAACTCTCTCATTCTGATTTGAGACTCGTTTAGGTATTATGAGCCGGCAAATGGGTTGAAGTGATAATAAGTATGTACTTAATTAATTATCAAGTAATTATTATTATCTACGAATATTTAAAACTATATTTCGTATTTATACGAAAACAAAATATTTATAAATATACCACAGTTTAACATGACAGTCCTTATAATTATTATTATAACGCACGCAGCACGTACTCTTGCGAACAGTGAGTAACGTGCGGTCTAAAAGATTTCAACGCGCTCCTTTTTTCTACGGTTGCAGAAAACACTTGCCCTTTGGCGACCTGGAGCTCTCTTGCCTGCAATTCTTCCTTCCAAAACTAGGTTTGACGACCTCCGTGACGCAGTTTGTAGCGCTGTTGTCTTAACGTGCGGAGGCCCCGGGTTCGATCCCCGGCAGGGTCAATTTGGGAATTTATAATTTCTGAATTTTCCCTGGTCTGGCCTAGTGGGAGGCTTCGGCCGTGGCTAGTTACCACCCTACCGGCAAATACGTGCCGCCAAGCGATTTAGCGTTCCGGTACGATGCCGTGTAGAAACCGAATAGGGGTATAGGTTTAATATAACTGCCATGCCCCTAACAGGTTAGCCAGCTACCATCTTAGACTGCATCATCACTTACCATCAGGTGAGATCGCAGTCAAGGGCTAACTTATAGTGGATTAAAAAAAGTCTTTGAAGTGAGAATTGGGCTCCTCTTTTCAGATGTCCGAAGAAAGCCAGTTTTCTCCACATGATGGTAGAATTATACGTTTGACAAACTGTTACGATTAAGATTTCCTTATTCAAATTCAAAATTCGTCAAGTGAATCTACCACTGGTTCGGAATGTCATTCCTACCGAGAAAAACCAGCAAGAAACTCGGTGGTTGCTCTTTTTAATTACCTAATTCATTTACAATTATTATTATTAAGTATATCAATGTGTACTTAAGTAACCGCTGTCCTTAGCATTACTGGAGCGATCAAATCCAAGCTCCTCTATCATTTACATAATCTTACACAACCTAGTGGGCAGATCTAGTGTGCGATTGTCCATGGATGGCATATTATTTTTAATACCGCTCCGTAAGACGACCTCGTTACACGTGGCTAATCCAAGACCGGCCCGGAACGAGCGTTTCCATTGCCTTCTTTATAATCAGCGATGCATCCATGTGCATAATCTGTGTTTACTTTTAAATGATTTTACATACTTACCTAAGTACATTGTGAATTTGTTACCTTGCATGCACCTTAGATACTAAGTTTTAGATGTAAAACCGCTAATAAACCCTTAAATACTTAAATGCTTACCTATATAAAAAATAATAAATACCTAGTAGTTAACTACACTTATGTATAAATCAGTTACTGTTTTTACCAATAAGAGGTAAAGAAATATTATAAGGTTTTACTAAGTAGGTAGGTAGGTACTAAGGTACAGTTTTGTTTCGAAAATATGGCGGAAAAATTGGCGGAAAACAAAGCTTTTCTCCAGTCACGTCTCTCTCCATTCAATGTCAGAATCGTACAACCGGGGCTATGAGAGTGAGGAAATAAAGAGTGAACCGGTTTTATAATGCACTACAATATACGCGGCATATTTAATTTTTGTTCATGTAGTTTTTATTTTGTTTCTGTCTCCAAGCAATCTCTTAAAGATTTAGGCATTTAGTTATTTACCTATTAACTAGATTGCCCAAAATTCGGTCGGGAAGAACCAGACGCCACTCACGTAGGTAGGTATGGTGTTTTCTGTCCAATGTCGGTTGTTTTATGTCCAATGGAGACAGTATCCCGCGACTCCGTCGATTGGCCAACAATGAGCGTTCCCCGCGAACGCAGATATAAAGTACGTAGGGTCAAGGCGGCAACAGTGGATCACTTTTTTTTTCAGTGACCTGTACTTGTTTTGGAATGGTGTTGGAAAAAGGTAAAGGTGTCAAGTATGTGGTGTAACTAATCTAATTTCTTTATTTTATTCGATTTAAATTAACAAAATAATAAATTCGGAGATAATATAAGGTATTTAAAAAAAAACGGAATTTGAGCCACTGTGTACTGGGGGTCGGATACAGTGAATCGGCCTTTTGTTCACAGTGGATCACGTAGGTTCACAGTGAATCATCATTAATACAATCTAAGTAAAATGCAGTTTTTTTCCTTTTTAACAGTTTAATTAACAGTGATAAGTTAAACATACCTAATGACTCTTAGTCTTAAAATTAATCAATTTGTAACTTTTAACTTAAAATGACAACATCAGTCTCAAAAACAACTACTGCTTTTGTTTTTCAATATTTTAATAATCAACTCGTAAGTGTTTTTCTTGTTCGGAACTAAAAATCTTATTAACGCTATAGTTTGGTGTCAAACGAGCGTCGTCAACATTAATATTTTTGGTTTTGTGGTAATAGCGTCAAGTGTAGTGAAAGGAATGCCTGAAACTTCGGACGCTTTCCTTAAACTCATGCCATCCTTTATATTTTTTAAAGCTTTTTTCATGTCATCAACAGTTGATTTCCGATTTTACGGGGCTTTGCTGGACGAGCCATCCTGACAAAAAAAAGTAACAAAAATTATGACATTTTATTAAATTAACGAGGATTACATGATTAGTAAGTATCTTGTTGATATCAATATAGTAAACAGTGGCTCATGATCCACTGTGTACTCAAATAATTTGAGCCACTGTGTACTAAACCGCCATTTTGTATTCACCTCGTACCACCTACAATACTATTGCATAAATGGAGGTGCAATATACTTCAAAACGACCACAATTAAACTTAATTTCTATCACAAATATCAATTTATTGATGTAATAAAAGGTTAGTGAATAAAAACAAAATAAATCTTACCTTAAAACTGACTTTTTCACACATCAAAACCAAAAAACTACTCACTACATGAATTCGTTCTGTCACAGACGCAAGCCAACTGGTTGTACCGTGTACGACTCCGGAGACCTTGCGAAGAGTGTAAGAGATAGATAGTTATTCCTAACGCTTTCTACCTAACGGCCACTGCGCCACTGTTGTCGCTATAGCCACTGTTACCGCCTTGACCCTACCTAGATAAGTAGGTCTACCTATGTACCTATACCTACTTACCTGTCTATGACATAAGCTCGCTGTTTCTGTTCCATACTCATTTAAACCTAGACAGTAACCAACTAATGCACAAAATCTGTACCAACGCTGTGCTTTCGCGTCGTACCGTAACGCTAAACTAAATACATAGCTTGGCGGCTCGTGTTAGCCGCGTGGAACCTATAGCCGCGGCCGCAGACTGCGCTTTGTTATGATTTTTGAAAAGAGCAACTGTTGAATTTCTTGCCGGCTCTTCTCAGTAGAATCTCTTTTCCGAACTGGTGGTAGAGTCAAAATATGACGTACCTAACATAAGAGACACCAGTACCTATGTCCTACATATGTACCTGATGTACTTAATATATAAATTGAATTAAACGTAAAACTTATGGAAATAAAACTAATTTCGGAAGTGCTGTTTTAATATTTTAATAATTTCTAGATGTAAAATTGCAATTTATGTATGTGACGTCACACTACGTCCTTGGGGCTGTACTTACCTTACTACTTATACCCACCGACAGACAATATTATGATGGTTTCATAGATAGACCTACGTAAAAAGAGAACAATATGTTGAACAGCTTTTAATCCAGGAAAGCTTTGAGATTTACGGAATAAAAAACGTAAGTATTTAAAACAGAATGCATCGTCGAAGCGTTTAGTCCCGCCGCACGCTAAAGCAGCTCGATTTAGATCGCACGACACGATCACGATATCGTAGTGTATTTTAGGCAGACTAACGCAGCCCACGTGGGTACTTGCATAATATTATGTTGCATCGTATAGGTTCGTTGCGTATGTAATATGTAGGTATTATTAGCCTGTATTTACCTTTATTGCTATCAGATTTCTTATTAATCAGTTTATAGAATATTATTTACATTCACAGCCTTATACCTATTCACAGGTTGCAAATTTGGTAAAATTCTTCGTCCAGACGTTAGAGCCAACAAGGAACCAACTGCGTTACTTTAAAAAACGATAGACTCTACCTACCTACCTTTCCGTCTCTGCATTCCTCTCTTGCAATGTCCCAGGGTTTTTCCACTTGATTAAACTTTCAAACATTGTTTTCAAAATTAGCTCGGTTTAATTGATACTTGATACGAAGCATTACGAGTACGTGATTTCAGCCGTGGCTATTACCATACTAACGGTTGATGTTATAGTATAAGTATAAAATAGGAGATCGTACCACAACTGTCGTATCGTGTGATATAAATATATGTACCTCTCAAAATACCCTCCCGCTTGCATTTCGCTATTCGAGCAATGATTGCTGGAACCATTTCGATAATTGCTGTTACAGGTTCGCTGTTTTTAATGCACTAGTGTACAAAGTGTGCTATTACTGTGCAGTAGGTATACACGATGGGGAAATAATCTCATAAAAATGCTCGCCGAGTTTTAAAACTCCTAAGAGTGCGATGCGTTTAACGTAGAAGACTGTCGTACTTGAAATGAAACGTCAAACTTTTATTAAATTTTTAGTGATAGATTAGCTGATGCCCGCGACTCCGTCCGCGTGGATTGAGGTGTTTTAGGGGTATGAAAAATAGTTTAGGTACGTCCTATTCTCAGACCTACCGAATATACCTATACACAAAAAATTTCATAGGAATCGGTCAACCCGTTTCGGAGGAGTTTTGTTACAAACACTGTGACACGAGAATTTTATATATTAGATAGCGAATTTTAGTAATATGTAAGTACGAAATATTTTGCCCGTGGTCTTCTCAAATGAAATGCACTGGATCGTACTTTTGGTGAAGAAAAAAAAATTACTTAGTAAAAAAATACAACAAAAACAGCGTTTTCAGTTTTTAAAAATATATTTCATTATAATTCTTTATTATTACAGTATAAGTATTAAGTAACTTAAATAATATTACAATAGCCAACATCATCATAGTTATTACAAACATGCGCATAATATACTACACTTTCAATTATTAATCATTATTAAACAAATTGTCATACATAACGCTGTCAATTCAAAGATTTTCGCCAGACATAACATTTGTAAAATTACATTAATTTCAAAGATAATTTAAATGTTTATAATTATTGGTATTTCCTAAAGGCACTGTTATATTACAAAATGTGTGGTTAATAAAAATAAAATATAAAGCACTTTTTTCGATATTAATATACCTACTCAGATTTTTTTTATCAATTTGGGTTGTGAACAAAATTTTAACTAAGAAGCATGCCATCTCTTTCTTCAGACGATATTTCATAAATGACGACGGGACTATCAGCTTAGTTTTATTATTTTTTGTCACAACCAAAATATCATCTTTGTCAGGAAGTCATTTGCAAAACCCATGTCTATCTAATAAGACTGATCGAAAAATATACTTCTTAAACTAAAACTATCATAAGACAATATAGAAATTAAAAAAAAAAAAAATTAACAGATATTAAAAGGCAATATTTTTATGGAAATAAATATTTAAAATAAAATTATGTAACAGAAATTGTATTATTGTGTTTTTATTTAAATATGTAATTTTAATCAATCATTTGTTAAACATTCGTCGTTAAACAGAGCCGATATTTTAGTCGACAATGAAATAAACTTAGAAATAGAATTAACGTTAGGCGTTAACGACAGCTTATTACAAGAAATCTGTAAAATCCATAATATCTCAGTTACACGATTAAAAAATCGGTTTCGCGATTGAAAAATCGGCCATAAATCAGGTTATTCATTATGTTATAATCATGATACATTCATAATAAATTATAATAATGGATAAAATTATACATAATAATATACATCGTGGAGGATTACATACATTACTACATTTTTATACAAGTAAAATACAATTGTTTTAATTTGAAAGAATTAATTCTTTAGTTGGGGGTGCCGCTAAAGTTTTACTTAGAATGAAAAAGAATTGTTTAAACACTTATAATAATTTTGTCTAATGTCTGTAAATGTTGTTTTTTTTTTAAATTGAAGTTGAATTTGGTTCTAATGTGAACATTCCTATACTCAGGTGTGACAAAAAACATACGTAGCTTAATAAATTAAAAAAAACCTTGATTTGGATGAAAATCTTCTCAATAGTAATGAAACCTGCCACTTAGCAGTTAGTCAGCGTGTGGGACTATGGCCTAAATCCTAGAGTGAGAAGTCATTCTGAGAGGAGACTCACCCTCGTAGCTTTAGTTTTAAGATACCGTACTTAATTATCACCATTATGTTTTATACTTATTGGACATTCTAAAAGTGTACAGTGTACCTAAATTGAATAAATAAACATTGACCCTCTTATTAATAAACGTGGAATAGCGGTGGAATAGTTATAACCTGTTTTGTCTTTGTTTGTCAACAGCAATTTGACATTCGAAGGAAAAAGACAAAACAGGTTTTAACTATTCCACCGCTATTCCACGTTTATTAATAAGAGGGTTAATGTTGAATCTCAGCACCCAGACTGGGTTTAGGCTATGTTCCGTGGACTATGTTATGTGGACCCGCAATGGGTTTAGGCTATGTTCGCACTGCGAAAAACATTCGCGCGAATTTTTTTTCGCAATTCTGTAACACGAGAAATCATATGGAGGTATACGCACTTACGAATAAAATTCGCGAGAAAAAATCTCTGGTTCGATACTTTTACGCGGTGCGGTAAGATTTATATTCGAGCGAACAACTATAAACTATACTATAGCCAAAAAAAAAACCAGCGTATAAAACTATAAGTACTATAGCCAAATTAGATGTCTTTGTCAACAAACCATAAATCGTCCCTTATACGGTTGCCATACTTTTGATAGTAAAAAACTGTAATTATTCAACGTAAGCAAAGTGGAATAAGCGTGGCAAAATAATTCTGTTTCATTATACCTATGTCAGCGATGTTGTTTGTTGTCTTTAGTGTGCTTCGCTTTGTATGGAATTGTATGACGCCCACCGCATTCGCAGTGCGAAGTAGGTGAAATTCGTATGTAGAACGTATTGTAATGAGCGAACACGAGGAATACCGGTGTACGGATAAGCCCGATCTGGGTTTTTGTTACACCGTAACAAAAATTGTAAACTGTTATCTTCTGGCTTACGTTTTCCCCTCCTCTTTTAATATAGGTCCTTCAAATCAATAGTGAATAAGCGTCTTCTAAGCAAGCGCTCCACCTTATGGAAGCAATTCTGATTGCAGCCAAGCGGTAGCCTATATATTTAAAAAAATAAAAAGTGTGTGTGTACAATTCACACATGGCAGAAGTGAAACTTCAGAAAAGTAGCCTACGAGAGAATGAGATAAATATAACTTGTATTCTATCTCATTCTCTCGCAGGCTAAATCCTATTATGAATATGTTTGTCTCTTTTTAGTGTTGCTTTTTTGTTTCATCAAATTTTCAAATCACAACGACTCTAAAGAAGTTTCACTTCAAAATAATCGCGAGAATAAACTTCGCGCGAATGTTTTCCGCAGTGCGAACATAGCCTAAGGATGATGATGTTAATGATGATGATGATGATGCATGCGACAACTGTTATCACCCTAGCCCCTATCAGCAAGTTAGGTCAGAGTTCAGCTCGCGCAGACCTGCAGCTGCTGCGCTAAGAGGAACAGCATCTTGAGGCCGGGCAGGAAGGCGGCGACGGCGGAGAAGTCCGGCCCCGTCGCTAGGGCTGTCACCGTGCCCAGCGCGCTGTAGTGGGAGATTGCAGTGCGAACATAGCCTAAGGATGATGATGATGAATACGACAACAGCTTTCATCCTAACCCCTATAACACAGTAAACAGATACAACCAGTATGGAAACTACCTAGAAACGTTTGAAACAGCTCACTCACACACATGCGCATCCCCGACACGTCATGACGCGGCACTCACTACTGACGGCACTGCGACGAGCGCTTGGGGTCTCGTGGATGCGCATGTTTGTGTGAGTGAGCTGTTTCGAACGTTTCTAGGTAGTTTCCATACTGGTTGTATCTGTTTACTGTGCTACGGATGACGATGATGAGATGATGTTGATGATAATGATGATGAATGCGACAACTGTTATCCTCCTAGCCCCTATATAACCAGCAAGTTGGGTCAGAGTTCAGCTCGCGCAGACCTGCAGCTGCTGCGCTAAGAGGAACAGCATCTTGAGGCCGGGCAGGAAGGCGGCGACGGCGGAGAAGTCCGGCCCCGTCGCTAGGGCTGTCACCGTGCCCAGCGCGCTGTAGTGGTCGCCCGCCTGCGCCAGTTGCACGCAAGTGTGCAGCGAGGATAGCGCTGACTCCGATAGCTGGAATGATGGGCTTTTGTTTAATAGATTTACTCGTTACAGTCCCATAAACTAGCCGGGTGGCCGAAATTGGAACTAATTTTCAACCGACTTCAAAAAAGGAGGAGATTCTCAATTCGTATGTTTTTTTGTATGTACAAGTATGTTACGCGATAATTCCGCCAATTGGGTATTTGACAACTAGTCAAATCAGCAACTTTTTTTCAAACGTCAAAACGCGTGCTTAGTATGGGATTTTGTATGAAATATTGCATAGTGACGCACTCGAACGTCGACGTAGTGACGTATTCAAAATCCGACGCACTTTTTTAATTTAATCGATAGTTTAAAATAGTTATTCTACATAAAACTAACAGGGGGCGTGGATATTACGACTTTTGGGAGTTTCTTTATTTAATAATCACTAAAAAATAATTTAATTGAATAATTGTCAAATATCCAATTATGAATCAATTTTGATGATTCTTTTTTTGTTTGGTAGATCATACTTCAGAGGTGGTCTCATATAAATTTTATCGAAATTAATCGCTTTTTGAGAAAATCAACAAAAAAAATATATACCAAGATAATGTTTTTTTACTTTTTAGTTTAAGTTGGTACTTATAGTTTTTGAAGTAGGTAAGTTTTGAAGTATGTTTTTGTTTTCGATGAAAGCGAATAATTAATTATTACTTATAGCATTTAGTTTTTGTTTTTATTTTATTTCATATACACTAGCGACGCTGTCACCGGGTCAGATAAGTGTGTGGGACTATACCAATATTATATAGTATACATATGTAATTATAGTATAATATAATAATATAGTATAGATTAGCATTAGTATAGACTTTTAGTACAAGCACAATGTTTTTGCAATCAATACGCACCCTATTTTCTCTCAGCATGTCGTAAAGAGTTTCCAGTCTTCTCTGTACATCTTCTAGTTTTCTCTTCATTTGCTGAAAAGTTACATAGATAATTCAGAATTCATACTCCATGGTTAAGGTTTTGAATCAAAGTTAGCAAAACCCTCACTTGTAATAATTGATTCGTGGATTTTATTGAGGCCAATAGGGATGATGACAACTCAATCAAATCAGCAACTCTCTATCAAACTTAAAAACGTACTTCTAGTGTGGAAGTTGTATGAAATGCACAGTTGTGACGTCATCAAATTTAAATGCACTTTTTTTCTTTAATCTATATTTTAAAATGGCTATCAAACTTAAAACTAACCAAGGATGTGAATTTTAGGACTTTTAGAAAACTCTCTATTTAATAATCAGTTAGAAATAATTTATTTTTGATATAGGTATCATCCCTATTCTATTTAGCACAATCTCAACTAAACTAAGATGACCGTTTCGAATGCCATGACACGCGTTCGGAGGAACGATTCAAAAAACCTTATGACGTCAACGCAGCGCTCCCATACATTTTGTATGTACCCTCGCACACGTCCGGAAATGTACATTTAGAATCGCGTCCTGTCGCCATGTCGTCGTTGTCGTGACAATGAGTGATGAATAAAAATTAAAACTGGCCGTAGAAAAACACTCCTGCTTGTGGATTCATAGATTCCTCTCATAGATTAATTATCTGAGTGTTTAATGGATGTACCCAATACCTTATTTCTCTTTATCGATAACAGAATGCAATTGCAATTAAACCGTCGTGCTCCATTGACGTGCATTGACCAGCCTATCGCTATTCCGCATGAAAAAAAAACTTTATAATATTGCAGTCACCTGAACTTCCCTCGTTTGGCCCTAACAGAATAACAGTGTTGTGGTTACATTTTGTACCCCCAACATCAAGCTGAGTTAGGACCCTTTTGTTAGCACGACACATTCTAGACGATAATTAAGTTAAGTTAGATTTTAAGAACTTTTTGTATTTTATGATTACTATGTGTTGGTTCAGCAAATAATAGATAGTACATTACTGCAGCGGCCAGCAAAACAGGCATTGAAGGACGAACGTATATGTGGGCCGAGGCGAAGCCGAGGCACACATACGTAAGTCCATCTATGCCTAGTTGTGGCCAAGGCTTGTATAGTGCTTTTCTCAAATAATGCACGGAAATTAAAACTAAGTGTTCATCACACTCATTGTCTTCCCTTGAACTCATTTTGTCAAAAACATTTCAAAATCAATGACGAACAACGAACAACAATAATTTTTCCCGCGTTAAAGTGTTCATTTGTTTTTTTTTTTTAAACATGCTTTCTATTTGCAAGCTAGTTCGAAATTTAAATAAAACCTTTGATAAGTTACCTCCTTGGTTGCCATGTATCGGAGTAAAAGATCGTTCCATTTTTAAATTACATGACAGATATGAATTTACTATGTAATTTATTTGGCCGCTAAACCACGGCAGATATGGATTTTCATACAACTTTAGTCGGCCGATGCTCGCATGTATTTGGCCAGTACAGCAATTTCGATTTATCTCGAAGAAGGTTGTCAAAATAATGCTCACATTTCCAAGCATGTTTGAGAAAAACATATTATTCTATTCTATTGTATATGTTACCGGGTTGGCAGCTCTCTCCGTGCACTGGTGCCGCAGCGAGTCCAGTGCCGTCTGCAGCACCGCGTGCTCCTCCGGTATGGGGCCCTTCTGTACCGGCGCCGCCTCCACCGGCGCTGGGCTCTCCACCTGGAGGTAACATTCACACTATACACATCGCGAAAATATCCGCGTGCGGTTTCGAATCATCAGCTCAACCCAACTGGCCCACTACCACAGAAAACATAAGAGTATGCCACAATACCGCAATGCATGTAGGGTCTCGAGCATTGACTTATATGTATACTTACTACTAGACAAGCTCTGCGGTCCTATTAAATAATTCGCCACTGAGGTTCGGCTAGTTATCCGCAGTTATCCGCAACTCGCTTCCGTAGCTACCCTCTCTACCCATTGACTTATATGCATCTACCCGCCCGCGCGATCCGAAACTGCGACACAATTATTATTCCAAACTGCTTGTCTAGTAAACATAAGTCAATGGTCTCGAGGTTACATTCATGCAATAAACACAGTTTAAGGGGGTAGGTACGCTCTTTCCAACCAGTCGTTTGACGGAGAGGTCTAGTCAGTGCAATGCTGCGGGGTGACAAGTACGAACCGGAGGAAACTGGCAGAATTTTATATACGAAATGATCCGTACCCGCAGACTTCTTGATGCCGCAGCCAATGAGAACGAAGCGTCGCGCGTCGGTCGGTCAGCGTCGAGCGGGATATCGAATTATGGGTGTCTCGTAAATGAGAAATACAGAGCGATAGACGACCAACGTACCATTAACGACGTAAGCGCCAAAACAGTTTTTACCTAATTACAAGTTAATTGAACAACCAATCGAAAACTTAAAAGAAGTAACTGAAGAAATACTTCTAGGTTTCTTGACAAAACAAAAACCCAATAAAATTAGTGTGCTCTTCCTGAGATAAACAGCAAAATGTGTGCGAAACATGTGTTTTTTCAAAAAAAAAATACTATCGAGAAAATTTTCAAGTGTTTCTCCAAATATTAAGATGGTAACTTTTACAAATTCTAAGATAAATAACGATTCACCATCACAATGATCTTTACATCGTGCATTGACGAGTCAACATCTCCTGAGGATGCTCCGGTGTCGGAGCGTAACGTACGTCGAGAGCGATTTGGAAGATTTATGTGGTGTGGTGATGTGCCGGTGCGAATTGAAGACTTATTGGGCGGTGAATGTCGCGGATTATAGCAAACTAGAGCTAGTTTGCTATAATCAGCTCTGATGCCCGCGACTTCGTCCGCGTGGACCGAGGGTTTTCGGTTCTCGCGGGAACTCCCTAATTTTCCAGGATAAAAAGTAGCCTATGTGTTATTCCAAACTATAATCTATCTCTGTGCCAAATTTCATCCAGATCCGTTCAGCCGTCGCGTTGGGGCGTGATTGAGTAACAAACATCCATACATCCATTACATCCATACATCCACACATCAATCCATCCATCCAAACTTTCGCATTTATAATATTTACTAGCTGATGCCCGCGACTTCGTCCGCGTGTATCGAGGTTTTTCGGTTCCCGCGGGAACTCCTTAATTTTCCGGGATAAAAAGTAGCCTATGTGTTATTCCAGACTATAATCTATCTCTGTGCCAAATTTCATCCAGATCCGTTCAGCCGTTGGGGCGTGATTGAGTAACAAACATCCATACATCCATACATCCATTACATCCATACATCCACACATCCATCCAAACTTTCGCATTTATAATATTTATTTGATTAAACTTCAAGTTCTTACATTGCTAAAAATTTGTTTCTGAGAAACCGTATATTACAATCAGGATCTTAAATAATATTAAACTGTTCCACAAACCTGCTGCGGGTACCCGGCCTGCGCGCCCGGCGCGTAAGGCTGGTACTGCGGCTCGTACTGCTGGCCCGGGAACTGCGCCTGTTGACCCGGGAACTGCGCCTGTTGACCCGGGAATTGACCCTGTTGACCCGGGAACTGCGTTTGTTGACCCGGGAACTGGGCCTGTTGTTTAAGAATGGAAATTGTAGGTCAGCTTTTTAAAGTCAGATTAAAATGTATCAATAAGGATGATGCCTATGTCAAACTAATTATATTTCTTCCTGCGTCGTATACCTCATTGCTGACGGTCGTGACTCCTTTCCATTACTCAAATAATAGTAGGAGTTTTCTTGGGATAATAATGCGGTGGGTTCCCACGTCCAAGCATATGACTCGACTGAGTATTTAAACTCTTAGGTTTTTATAACGATTATTATTAGATGTTAGTGATAATAAACGGGACCGACGGCTTAACGTGCTCTCCGAGGCACGGAGGAAACGAAAAGGCTAAATTTGAACCTCCAAATCCCGTCACCCAACCGAATTTGGAATTTGTCCGATTTGGGACAACGTTGAAGTGGGACATAATATGTGCGTGTACTATTATAATAATAATATAATTTTTATTTCAGGAAAACTCCCATAATTTGTTAGTAACAAAACACTTAACCTATGTTAGTAAATACAATAAACTTAACGTACTCTTATACCTAAAAAATACAACTACAAGGCCCTTTGAGGCCTCCTAGCGCGACTGTGTGCACCGTTCCAGCACCTCCAGAGAGGGCTGTCCAGTTTACCCGCCAATGTGCCAAGGAGGGTGTTGGAGCTACTCAATAGCCTGCTCACCTTACCCTTATTACCTGTTGGTTGGGATATTGGCCGCCCTGGGCCGGGTACTGTTGGCCAAACTGCTGGTCGTATTGTGACGTCGGCGCCAACGGTATGTGCTGCGGCGGCTCGGCACCGAACAGCGGGTGGGTTATTGGCGCTTGAGCCTGGGGTGTTTCACGCTTTGGCTGGAGACAAATAGTACATTACTGCCAAACCCCCAAATAAAGCAATTTACGCTTGGAACGATGAGGCCAAGCCGAGGACTTCCCAAGTGATTTTAACAAGACAAGGCGCTAGCCGAAGCCTTATAAAGTATACGAGGCTGTGAAAAGCTATTTCGACCCAGACTTGTATAGTGTTTTTCTCTAATTTGCAATGAAGAATCTTTTTTTACATTGCCGATAGTTGGCGTTGACATCATCGTGACTCAACTCACGCTAAAACCTTGTGCTGTAAGGGCAATGCTATATGATTTCCTACTTGAACGTCAGAGGTCTGTAAAGAGCAAATTTACGTTTTTTTTTTAAATAATGAAGCAATTTCCGACCATGTAGGAGACAATATTTATTGCTAGCTTTTTCTGGGATATTGTTCACTTGGATTGAATTTTTAAATCATGATCTCCCTTCTACTAAATAGCCTTTGACTGCGATCTCACTTAGTGGTACGTGATGATGCAGTCTAAAATGGTAGTGGGCTAACCTGTTAAGAATACGGCAGTCATATTAAACCAATTTACCCACAAGGGTTTTTTAATATGGCATCGCTGTATTTGTCGCTAGGTTAGTAGAAGCTTGTCTCCAGGCCAAGCCAGGGAAAATTCAGAAATAATAAATACCCAAATCGAGCCTGCCAGAGATCGAACACGGGTGTATAAAGTTGTAAGACCTGTGGTCGCTCTCCACTGCGACATTGAGGTCGTCGAAAGTTCTTAGTTTAGGTCTATATTGTAGAGGTCCCCAAGTTTCTAGTCCCAGCGGTTTGATATTTTCACGTTGAACGTTAGCATTATCACGTAATCTTATATCTATACAAATTTAAAAAACTGGCAAAGAAAATAACAGAAAAGTCACACAGGGAAAAAGGCCACACCGCTTGGCTACAAAACAGAGCGCAAGCAAATTTGTACCATATGCGCATTGGCGAAGGATATTTTTACACTGAACCGTTTAAAAATGATTATCATCCCAGTTCAACAATAATAGGTATTTCAATTCCTAGCACAATCAAAAGGTCTGAGGCTGAGATCTATATTGCGTACTTTGACTTGGCTCAGACTTTACTCAGAGTTAAAACGAGATGGACTTATGTGAGTAACATAAATCTGTCTCGTTTTAACCATGTCTTAAGTCTAAGCAAAGTCAAAGTTTGCTCTATAGATCTCAGCATGAAAGGCACACAGAAAATAACACGACAGTGTCCTGTTTTGTTTGGTGGAAAAACCACATGCAATACAAAAACCCTACGCTTATGTAAGGTCCTGCCCTCCTATTCTCTAATTTAATGGCTATCAAAAAATGAAAATCACTAACATATATTTTTTATCCATTGAAGGTCTGGTATGAAATAAAAATAACAATATTCCTTAGCAAACATTCAATGGATAACAAAATATTTGTCAGTAGTTTTCATTTACTGAAAGACACTGGGTTAGAGAATAGGGGGCATGTAAGATCACATTAGTAACTTTTTACTTATACTGCATTAAATAAGAGTAGAAAAGATTTAAAGATTTTTTATTATTACGGAAACAAAATAAAACCCTAATAAAATAAAGT
Source organism: Erebia ligea (assembly GCA_917051295.2). Classification (NCBI taxonomy): domain Eukaryota; kingdom Metazoa; phylum Arthropoda; class Insecta; order Lepidoptera; family Nymphalidae; genus Erebia; species Erebia ligea. The sequence continues at coordinate 15,746,320 of OU785238.1, read as the reverse complement.
GCAAGTTATTCTCGGTCTTATTTCGTTATTGATAAGATTAAAGCTATACCCTGTCCAATCGCTCCTGGCACGCGAAGTAACAAAAAGTGGAAAGGAGTAGTGCATTTTGCTTCCTTCCTCCCCTCTCCCTCCGCGCTCCCTTATATTTACGGGCCTGAGTAAGTGAAAAGAAGCGTGCAATATTTACTACTAATTCCCACGTGTGCAAGGAAGTGAACCGGACCAATGATTTTAACTAAAATCGCTAAAGTGACCTTACATTCAATTCTGTTTTACACAATCTCTAAACTAAACTAAAATAACAGCTATAAATCTAGTGCGGTCCCTTTCCGCAGGGAGCGTTATGAAAGGGACAACAATATATTTAAAGCTGTCAATTTAGTTTAGAGCAGGAATCCCCAATGGGCCAGAGACCCCTTTTCCAAAACTTGTAGTTGATAAAAAAAAATTAACTGATACCTCAGACTTCCATAGTTAAATTACTTTAAAAATCCTATCTCTAGTTTTTTTTCCTATTGATACTAAATACTTACCAATTTAAAAACTTTGCGGATGGTTAAGTGAGTAAACTTGGCATTATTTTTCTCGTTCAAATTTAACAAAATTAATAGACATACTCGTAAAATTCATTAAATATCAAGTGTAATTAATAATTATTAATACAAATTACGTAAAAATACTTAAATAGGTAAGTAATTATTTTTTGAAAAAAAAAAACATTAAAATAGGGGTCGATTTTTAGACCTCGTTGACGCTCAAAATCAGTTTTCGTTTATGTCGACCCCTGGGTAAGCGATATCGCCCATTTTGGGAATACCTGGTTTAGAGATTTAGCACAACAGCATCAGCCTGATTGAGTATCCTTGAGCGTATAGTATAATTAATTACAAAAAAGTATAAAACCAAACGAAGTATTTCAAGTATGTATGGCAACTAGTTAGGGAAGCATGCTACTCTGAACGCCATCGAACCTCTATATTATGTCGTCTATGCTCTATGATGTGGCTCCACTGACGCGTGCCCGCGTGTTGGGCCGACATGTCTTCCGGACCGAATTGCTGGACCGCGACATTGCATCAAATATACTTTCATTACATACTAATATTATAAATGCGAAAGTGTGTCTATTGTCTGTCTATCTGTCTGACTGTGTGTCTAGTGTCTGTCTGCAACGCTTTAACGGCCCATCTTTTCAACCAAATTCCAAATTGGCAGTTATATTAAACCCATACCCATTCGGTTTCTACTCGGCATCGTACCGGAAAGCTAAATCGCTTGGCGACACGTCTTTGCCGGTAGGGTGGTAACTAGTTACGGCCGAAGCCTCCCACCAGGCCAGACCAGGGAAAATTCAGAAATTATATATTCCCAAATTGACTCTGTCGGGGATCAAACCCGGGACCTCCCACGTTAAGACAACAGCGCTCAACAGTGCGCCAGGGAGGTCGTCAAAATAAATTCAAAAGCCCACGCTTTCACGGCGCATCTTTTTGGATGAAAATTGGTATAGAAATAGGTTGCATCCCGGGAAAGGACATCTAAGGCTACTTTTTATCCCAGAAAATTAAGTAGTTCCCGCGGGAATACAAAAACCTTAATCCAAAACCTGTAAGACAAATTTCAGCTCGATCCGTCCAGTGGTTTGAGCTGTGCGTTGATAGATCAGTCAATCAGTCACCCTTTCCTTTTATATATTTAGAAATATTGCTCTGTACATAATAATGTTAACTAATGTTGCAAATAAATATTAAATATTATTTATTTATTTATGAACTCACCTTAGGTTTAGAGGTCATCATGGGCGGATCGTTCCACCCCGGAGGGATCGGTTTCGCTGGAGGCGACGCCGCAACCGCAGGTTCCACGTGCTGGTTGTAGTAACCACCGTTAACCGATGGGTTCAACGGGTTCATTGGATTAATTGGATTTGACGGAGCGGGATTTAACGGATTAACGGGATTTAACGGGTTAACGGGGTTTAATGGGTTAATGGAATTTAACGGGTTAATGGGATTGGGATGGTTGATGGGTGTGAAGTTGTGGCTGGGCACGCTAGCTGAGCCGTATTGGTCGGGTAAAGGACTGTTGTAGCCGTAGGTGGGTTGCGATTGTATTGGGTTGTTGAAGCCATATTGGTTGTACAGGGGCGCGGATTGTACTGACGGGTCCACTTTGTATTTTGATCGGCCAGATTTTCCACCTAAAAAGAATTTACACATTTTCATGCACAGAGAATATAGAATACTACCTAATGCCAGGCATGCGTTGCATGCGGCAATCTTGCGATTCGACTCGAACGTTACCTATTTCAATTCAAATCAATTCAAATGTTTTTTTATTCAAATAAACTTTTACAAGTGCTTTTGAATCGTCAAGGTAATCTACCACTGGTTCGGAATGCCATTCCTACCGAGAAGAACCAGCAAGAAACTCGGTGGTTGCTCTTTTGAAAAAATCAATTTACAATTTTATCAACGTGTACTATACATAAGTAACCGCTGTCCGTAGCATTGCTGGAGCGAGTCAAATGCTCTTTTGTCATTTACGTAATCTTAAACAGTATAACAAGCTTTTTTCAGAAGCATACTTTTAATGGATTTCTTAAACTTGTGTAAAGGCAAGTTTAAAATAGATTGTGGAATTTTGTTATAAAATAGAATGCTGATTCCCATGAACGACCTCTTTCTTGAGGCGGAGCGATGGAGTCACGAGCCTATTGTACGTTGGTGATAAAAACCATGACAAAACCCTGTCCTGTGGAATTTTTTCTCTCAAAAAGTTTTAAAAAAAAGTCCACGATAGCATAATTAATATATCTATCTTTTAAGGTTGACTCATAATAACTATTGTTATGATTTTCAAATTTGGTCTAAACAAATGCTTTACTTGCGGAAGTGTTTTTACCGATACAGTATTAATATATAATCCTTACCAAAATAAAATGTTATTCATCTCAAGTAATCATTAAGATAAAAATTGACCTTTAGATCGTGGCGGGTTGGCGGCTGTGGCATGTGTGGTGAGGACGGGGCGTACTCTTACAATGTAATATTAAAATGTAAAACTTGCCCACTGCCCACTGGCTATATTGGGTATATACTATTAGGGTTATTAGTGCTACCCGTGCGAAGCCGGGGCGGATCGCTAGTTAACTTTATAAATCTACATAAATAGAAACTATCAAAAAGCTACCTTATTTTAATATTTGTCTATATTAAAAAAAGGAAACATTCATACCAGGCTGCGAGGAGACGCTGGGCGGTCGAGGCGGCATGGCACTGGCCGCCCAACCTGCTTCTTGCGCCGGGGCTGCTTCAAAAAGTACACATAGTTTAAAACACTGTATAGTTTAGAACATTTTCACTTTAGTGAGCCGAGCAGTTGTGTTGTTGATAAAAAACACAACACAAGTTGATAAAAAATATTTTCAAAAACCGACTTCCAAAGCCACTGTAAAGTAAAAAATAATTTTGATTTCTACACACTATGTTGAAGTGCGTAGATCGAATATTTTATGTCCTCCCGACCGAATTTGGCGGCCAATCTACATAAAGATCAGCCATCTGCGCGGGTGATATTATAGTGCACACAAACAAACTCTTTGTTCCTTTACTCTCATACCCCGATGGGACGAAAAATCCGACACGACCGGAGAGAGATCAGGTGCAGGACCGACAGCTTTACGTGTTCTTCGAGGCACAGGGGTGACACCAACTTCCTAGCCAACTTCCTAGCTCCGGGCTAGTACTGAGAATTTCTTGTCAGAAAAACTCAATAGTTAATTACCGCCCGACTCCCGAGTCGGGCGATAATTAACTCTCGAACCCGAGACCGTCAGCCACAGTCGAACATGCTAACCACTAGACCAACGAGGCAGTTACGAACTATCTATAACAATGGTGTGGGCCGCTTGTAGTGTTACCCGCGTTGTAGGCGTTGGCATCATTATGCTGCGGGAAGTGTCCGAGCGATTGCGAGTGGGAACTTGCGGTGCGCGCGCGAGACGCCGGCTGTTGCGGATGCTGTAACAAATAGTGGTACGTTACATGTTTATGTGATTGTACTTTGCTAGATTTAGATGTATATTATAGTGGAATATAGGTAAATTTTTATTGAAGTAGGTTAGGTATATTCATTTCGTTGGATGTGACGTCACCCGGGTCACTGCTGAAAATCAGCGCCCTGCACAAAACGTGCAAATGCAAGTTTTGATGCAGGGGAAAAGGCTGAACGGTACATGCATTCTGGGTGGTGTCACAGAAGCGTATTATTAGGTACAATATAAATGATTGTTTGTTTATGTGCGCAATAATTATGTGCTAAAATATGCGCAACAGTGTCAAGTGATAAAAGATCAATGACATTTTGTGATATTGTAACCATAAGTAAACCGGGAGGAGTATCCCCACTGACTTGTTAAATCCCATTAGTTTTATTCAATTATTAACTTATTAAAATTATTCACATGTTAAATTCCAGCTAAGTTATATGAATTAAAATTAATGGGATTTAACAAATTAATGGGATTTAACAAATTAATGGGGTTTAACAAATTAATGGGTATTAGCAAATTAATTGGATTTATCAAATTAATTATTGGATTTAACTATAAAGTGTAATTAACTCATTTTTTTCTTCAGCCCAAATCCAAAGATGACGCAGACTGCCATTATTGTTTTCGTGGGCAAACAAATCATCATACTAATATTATAAATGCGAAAGTGTGTTTGTTTGTTGGTTTATTGGTTTGTCCTTCAATCACGCCGCAATGGAGCAACGGATCGACATGATTTTTCGCATGGGTATAGTTGAGGACCTGGAAAGTGACATAGGCTACTTTTTAAGCTGAAAATTAAGGTGTTCCCGCGGGAATAAAAAAAACTTAAGCCACGTGGACGTAGTCACGGGGGCATCAGCTAGTTATCTATATACCTGTCTCCCATCTATCTATCTGTCTGTCTATCTATCTAGTATGTGCACCCACCTGCTGCTGGTGCCCAGTGTTCTGCGCGCGCATGCCCAGCGCAACCACGAGCCTCTCGTTGAGCTCAGTGGTGGCGCCCTGCAGCGCCGCCAGCGCGCTCTGCAGGCAGCCCTGCGACGCGAGCCGGGCGCCATATGAGCTCAAAAGGCTCTCCAACTTGCCGCCCGCCTGGAAACCCATAGCATAGCTTAAAAAAACGAGGTCAAACTACGAAACTAGCTAAGTTGAAACCCTCATAAAATTTGAGAGAAAACGGATATTTTAGAGTTTAAACTGTCGAAACATAAATATAAACGACCTTTTTCCGACAAAATACATGGAGTTGAAATGCTTCAATTATAACGGTTATAACAAGTGAAACGTAATGCATACGCGTGACCCGCGCCTACAAATTGACACCCGTGTCAATTTGTAGGCGCGGCGATGAGTGAAGATGGAAATGATAAAAACGATTATGATGATGTTGATGACGACGACGGCGATTATGATAAACGATGGAAGCAACCAGCCTCGCATCCCGTGGCCCACAAGTCATTGTAATACTTGTAACGTATATGTTGTATTGTCTACTTATTGTAACCTTTTCTTTTTAAGAAAAGAGCAACTGCTGTGTTTTTTACCGGCTCTTCTCAGTAGAATCATCTTTCCGAACCGGTGGAGTCTTAACGTTTCATAAGTGACAAAAGTTGTCCTACGTGATATAAATAAATCATTTCAATTTCAATTTCGATGATGATTGTGATGATGATGATGTCACCTGCACGGGGCGCCCCCTAGCGGCGACGGCGGCTTTGGTCAGCAGCGCCAGCTCAGTGCACCGAGCCAGCACGGCGATGTCGTTGGTGGCGCCGCGCAGCGCCCGCGCGGCCAGGGCGTCGCCGCGCGCCGCGCACACGTAGCATAGCGCGCCCGCGTCGCGCAACGCCTGCTCGGATTGTTCACACAACTTGTCCCCTAGCATTTCTGGCGGCAGAAATAATCGTATGTGAGGGCTAGGCCACACGGCGCGTTCGGCGCCACACCGCAGGCGCACCGGACAACGGCGCGGAGGCGGGGAGGGGTGCGGTGCGGTGCGGTACGGTGCCGCAGCCGCACCGCTCAGTTGTTTATTGTAGACTGTCGTCAGCTGGGCAAGCCAAGCCAACCCTGTTGCGGTGCCGCAGCGGCGTCGTAAGGACATTGCGACGCCGCACTGCTCGTGTGGCCGCCAGTGCGGTGCGGAGTAATGCGGTGCGGTGCGGTGCGGCGCCGCGCCGTGTGGCTCGGCCCTTAGGGCGCCTTCAAATTTGCCGCAAAGTGCCGCGCGGAAGCAGCGCGGCTGCAGCGCTGCGGTCGCGCTGCTTTGTAAATCCATATAAATAAAAAACACGCGACTGCAGCGCTGCACCCGCGCTGCGGCCGCGCATCAGTTCATCGATCGACTAGTGATGGGACTGTGCACGTATTTATGTTCAAGTCTAAACATGAACGAAAATCAGGTAGAAGAATTTATCGATGAGGTTGAGAGTCGTCCAGCAATATGGGATTCGAAGTCCGACAAGTACAGCAACAAAATCGAAAAGAAAAACCGGCCAAGTGCGAGTCGGACTCGCGCACCGAGGGTTCCGTACAAACCTGTAGTAAGTTTTACGATTTATGACGTATTAAAAATAAAAATTACGTTTGTTGTATGGGAGCCCCCCTTTAATATTTACTTTATTGATATTTAATTATTTATTTTGAAAGGTAATATACAAGTTAATATTCTGTGAAAATTTGAACCGTCTACCTGTTACCGTTTTTAATATTGAGCAAAAAAATACGAAAAAAACACGTTTATTGTATGGGGACCCCCCTTAATATATATATTTTTTTAATTTTTAGTATTTGTTGTTATAGCGGCAACGGAAATACATCATTTGTGAAAATTTCAGCTTTCTAGCTATCACGGTTTATGAGATACAGCCTGGAGACAGACAGACAGACAGACAGACAGACAGACAGACAGACAGACAGACAGACAGACAGACAGACAGACAGACAGACAGACAGACAGACAGACAGACAGACAGACAGACAGCGGAGTCTTAGTAATAGGGTCCCGTTTTTACCCTTTGGGTACGGAACCCTAAAAAGGCTTGGGAAGAAATATGCATTAAATTTATTGACAATTTCACAAACAAGACTCCAAGCTTAGAATAACTACTTAAAGAAGGTATGTTTCCAAACAACGCCTTCTCAAAAACGCAAGCTACAAATTCGCTATGTGTGCTGTGTTTACTTGCCTCGTAAACGCAAACATAATGTTGCCAGTTTAAATGTTTTCCACCTAAAAGTTGGGTAAGTAATTGGTTAGTTTGTTTGTAGCATTGTAGCTTCTAAAACTAAGTTAACCAGCTTTTTTCGGACTGCGCGAGCGTCGTACGATGCCATTTATGGCAACAATTGAACGGCTTACATTTCGCGAGTGTACTAGGTTTCTATAGGTAGTTATTCTAAGACTCCAAGTGAAAAAAATGAAGCATGTAAGTATAATATTATGTACTGTTAACACAACTACTTTATATTTTCGTTGTTTCGTATTAATAGTAACACAGAGCAGTGTTTCTTCGTCAGAGTCCATCGTGAAAATAAATATAGGTACAACCCTATGATGTTCGAACCTCGCGACAGGAGCGCGGCCGCAGCGCTGCAGCCGCGCTGCGGCCGCGCTACGCTTTGCGGCAAATTTGAAGGCGCCCTTACTCTTCTTCATACTTAATATCTATACTAATATTATAAATGCGAAAGTTTGGATGGATGGATGTTTCTCAATCACGCCAGAACGGCTGAACGGATCTGGATGAAATTTGGCACAGAGATAGATTATAGTCTGGAATACACATAGACTAATGTTTATGAGAGCTGTGGTACTCCATGTACGTATATATCATTAAGTGTTATTTTTTTGCTTAATAAAAGATTATCTATTTATTTATTTATTTATCCCCAAAAAACCATAAAAACCTCAATCCACGCCGACGAAGTCGCGTCGCGTCAGCAAGTATTTAATATTATAAATGCGATAGTCCGTTTGTTTGTTTATTTGTTAGTTTTACCCGTCAATCCCGTCGCAACAGAGCCACAGATCAACGTGATTTTTTACACGGATAGGTATAGTTGAAGACCTGGAGGGTGAAATAGGCTAATTTTTTCCCGGAAAGTCAAGTACTTCCCGCGGGAATCAAAAAAACTTTTAAATATTAATCCACGCAGACGACGTCATCATCTAGTAAAGAACATTTCATTAATTGTCTTACCACAGTAATGCGCCAGGCTGTCGCCTTCGCAATGCGTAACGAGCGCGGCTAAGGTGTCCCTCCAGCTGGCGGGCGAGGCGGCCTGGATCAGCGCGTCCCACTTGGAGCTGAGCAGACTGCCGGAGACCAGGGACACGGGGTCCGAAGCCGTCTGGTTGAGGTGGTACTTCTGCACTTTGTATAGGAGCTCTTGGCTGCCTGAACACACAAAACCGTTGTTAGGACTATTGAAAGTTGTGAGAAGCTTTTTTTTAATTGCAAAATAGAATAGCACTTTACTACCTCAGACTACCTACCTTAGATTCATGTCAATGAAGTCGTGGGTATCAACACGTTTTCTGATACATTTTAGTATTAGGTTTAAAGTAATAGTAAATAATAATGTCCTCTCGACCGAATTTGAGGCACGGCGGCCTATCTCTAGAGAGATTAGCCATCTGCACGGAAGATATTATAGAGCACTAGAGTGTGCGCATACACAGATGCACTCTCTGTTCCTTCACTCTTATATTATTATTATTATTATTATTATTCATTTATTTCAGGCAACAAGGCCCATATTATAAAATACATAAAATACAATAATACTTAAAAATAAAAACAATACAAAATAAAATAAAAATACAAAATACAATACAATCTTAATACTAAGGCAAGGATTGTTTTCTCGCTTCCCTATAGCGACGGTACACTATGCCCTCAGGCCAAAAGTCCGCACTGAGGAACACATTTTTGCACCGAGCTGGAACTGTCAGTACGTAGGAGTTAAAATAGGTCGTCCTACTCGACTTCAGTTCTTCCAGGTTCATCTGCACTTCTTCAGTTGGTCTTCCATCTGCAGATGTACCATAGCGTTCGTCGTACGTATCCGCGATATACTGGATGACGTCCCCCTTAGATGTTTTGGGGCTCACGCGCGAGACGTAAATCTTCACGTTTGGCATCGCCGCTTTCAACGTTGAATCAGCTGTAGGTGCTGTACCACGTTTATTTCGGTTCTGCTTCGGTCTACGCCTTTTCTTTTCGACTAAGGTGAAGCCATTAGCGTCACCCTTCTTGTCCTCTAAGATCTGAATAGGCGCAGGACGTGTAGACTTCGGCATGACTTTCCGCTTCCGAGAAACTTCAGCGTAAGTTTTTTGTTGCTGGCATGAAGTAGCAACAGTGGGTGCAGTCACAGGTCGGGCTATTGTTTTCACGCACGTTAACGTTTTATTAGGGCGGTCAATAACCTCAGGCGACTCCACGGACGATACTGTAGCATTTGTGCAGAGTGGCGAAATTGGATCCATACGAGCACCGCCGCGACGCGTATTCACATTTTGTGACGGCGACGGTGTTACATTTTTCTGGTCAGCATCTTTCTTACGAAATTCGGCCAACTCGTTCGAAAGCAATTTAACAGTTTCATCCGACTCTTGCAATTGTTTTCTTATTTCTGTTACATCAGCCCTCAACAATTGTATGTCTTTAAGCAGCCGCGTGACATCCACATGGTCGAAAGTCACAGGCGGCAGCTTGTTGAGATCCTGCGCAACGTAAGTCGGGACGTCATCTGGATCGTTATAGCCCGGTGGGACAGAAAACCAAAGATAAATCTGGCGCAAGACCGACGGCTTAACGTGCTCTCCGAGGCACGGGGGTGAAACACCGCCAATTTCCTATTTCCAGGCTAGTACTGAGAATTTCTTGTCAGAAAAACCCAATAACCTTTAATGTAGCATTTATTTTAATCAGCTATTTTTCAATACAATCAGTATATTAGCCCGCCAACCCTAACACTTTTAGTCAAATAGTCTAAGCTCTAATTCCCTCCCTCCTATGAGAGTGGAGGCCTGTGCCCAGCAGTAGGACGTTAATGGGCTGTAGTGGATTGTGTATATTACCCAAGGAAGCAATAATAAGTGCGTCTGCGATTCTCTTCGCCTCCAAACATAGTTCCACTGCCTCTTCCAGATTTCCGCATACAAGAGCGCGGCAAATCATACTCGTTGGATCTAAAATAAGACGCATGTATTATTATTTACCCCACTACGACAAAGGCAAAAGGAAGGGTTATGATTTTAGCAGTCTACGTATGTATGTTTGTATTTATGTATGTTCCAACGTAGCGCCTAAACTACTGGACCGATAAATGAGGTGTCAATCGATTCGTTATATGGATGTTACGTCCAAAAAAGTGGGGGTCTCTAAATTTTTTTTGCTAATGTATTGAGTATGTCATATGAAAGAGGGGAAAATTCTGAGTTTATTCATATGTATAAAGTACAATTTTAAAATATTACATACGTATTTCCGTAGCGGGTTAAAGTTTTTAAAACCTTTTTATTTATAAATAGAGACATAAAGATCGACTCTAGGTCGAATCTAGACCATTAAAGGAGAATCTATCAACCGTCTTAATCGTATTCTCACCTTCTCCATTAGGAATAACCACGTTGTCCACCGAAGGTTCCAAGTCCACACTTGCGAGTTTCCTTTCGATCAACGTCTGCGCATCCTGTGGGAATATTTGACACTGAAGAATGTGATTCAATAGAACAGTCTGGCTATCGAAGTTAGACCTATCAAAATGTACAAGGAAAACGATTTGACTTTTTTATTATCTTTAGTTAGTTTTCCGCTCAAAGTTTTTGTAAAACTAGGGTCTGGAGGGAAATTAAAACTAACGTGAAATACTTATATGATCCTATAGCTATTATACGATATAATATTTTAATGTAACAATGGGGCTGATTCTGTAGTGCACAATCTCTAAACTAAACTAAAATGGCAGCTTTAAATCTAGTTCTGTCCCTTACCGTAGGGAGTATTATGAAAGGGTTAGCAATATTTGTAATGCTCTAATTTTAGTTTAGTTTAGAGATTGTGCACTACAGAATCATCCCCACTGTGGCCAATTCTTAAACTAAATTGGCAGCTCTCAATCTAGTACTGTCTCTTTCCTCAGGGAGAATTATGAAAGGGATAGGGGATATTAATAGAGCTGTCATTTTAGTTTACAGTCCTACCAACTTATCTGGCCCGGTGGCCAAAACTGGAACTAATTTTTATGACTGTTTAGTTTTTGTTTTTATTTTTATTACAAACTCTATGCGATAACAGCGACGCTGTCTCGAGGTCAGGTAAGTTTGTGAGAATATAGTTTAGAGATGGGTTTTATTTTTTTAGAACAACTAGTTAGCCCTTGACTGTGATCTCACCTGATGGTAAGTGATGATGCAGTCTAAGATGGTAGCGGGCTATCCTGTTAGGGGCATGGCAGATATATTTAACCCATACCATATTCGGTTTCTACACGGCATCGTACCGGAACGCTAACTCGCTTGGTGGCACATCTTTGCATGTAGGGTGGTAACTAGCCATGGCCGAAGCCTCCCACCAGGCCAGACCAGGGAAATTCAGAAATTATAAATTCCCAAATTTACCCTACCGGGGATCAAACCCGGGACCTTCGCACATTAAGACGAGGTCGAAAAACATGGTGTACAACAGAAATGGCCTGATTAACTGAAATATGACGTCACAGAACAGTGTTCCCTGTGCGACTTACCGATAGATCAGTGCTAGTGTCAGTGGAAAGCTCTGCTTCAGTCTCCGTGCTCTCGCCCTGCGTCGCGTCGATGCGTTAGATAGCAGAAATGTTACAGCCAATTAGTGCTCACAGACAATAGATTTGAAAGGAGAGTTAAGTGTAAATTAGTGGATTCAGGCAGAAATGGGTACATTTTGTACTTGAGTTAAAGAAATGTTAAAAGTATGCAAAGATTTCGGCAAGATTAGTCAAACATTCAATTTATTAAAAGATTTACTGATAAACATTTTGTGCTTGCAATATGTAACAATTATGAAGTAAACAATTGAATTTTTTTTACAGTTCACAGTTTTTATTCAGTAGTAAAAGAAGAAATCGTGATTGAGTTTATTTCGTCCAAAGTTCATTAAAAACGTTTTAGGTTAAGACCAACTAAAAACGGATCGAAATAAGAAACCCAAGAATTTTTAGACCAAGGTAAAAGTACGACAAAAATGTCCAGAACATTTCAGACATAATATAAAGGGAGAAGAAATTTTTAAACACAAAGTTTGTTAACAAATGTATGGACACAAAAAAAATGATAAGCTAAAACCGGACCTTTGAAGATTTGGTCGATGCTGTTACTTATATTACAAACACATTAAAAAATACTCACTCTGCTGAGTCCGGCAAGGTCCGGAGCACGCGCTTCAGCGGCCTGACTCTTGAACTTTGACGGAATCTCATCTTGCTTGAAACCTTTAATTGAATTCAAGTAGTGCATTGTAGCTAAAGTTATAGTTATTTTACCATCAAAACAATTTTAAAAATCTGGTTCATATTTTTTAAATTGCATCAATAGTTTTAACGCAAGTATTTTAGAGGCAAAGATAAAGAGGCAAATCATTTACATAATATTTCAAGGGACCCAGAATAGAGCCTTGAGGAACACCCATTATTAAGGACTTCACGTCGCGTCGTCTACACACATAATAATTACGAGCACTGGGGAAGAAAAAAGTAGGGCAAAGCGCAGATTCAATCCATAGAGCCTCAATTTAAGTTAAAAAAAAGTCTCTTGCTCAATGCAATCGAATGTCTTAAACAAATCACTCAGTATTATAAACCAATAAATATTAAACCAAAATAAACTGTCAAATCCTATTAACCATAGTCTGTTCAGCGAATCGAGCTAGTAAAAAAAATTATAACTTACCAAGCAAGTTGAGAACTTCACTCCGGAACGTTGACATGAAGTTAGCTCTCAGGAAGAACCACGTGTAGCGCTCCTGCTGGTCAGTAGCCGCGTCGCCTTTCTCGCGACAGTATCTACGACACCACAAACTGTTTCAAGAACCGCAGGGAAATGGCTAAAATAATCTCCTAAAGAGTTCAGGGGGTCATACATATAATATGCTTAAAGCCATGTTGTTTCATTATTGTTGACTTTCGTGTTTTAGAATTAAAATTCTTATTTTAGGAACGTCAAGATCGACCAAACTGTCATTTTGTAATATTGCTTAAGTTTTGCTTTAAGTGTGGGCAATATTGCTCCAGAAACTGAACAAAAAGGAATCTCTCAAGAATTATCCTAAATTATTTGAAAATGTATTCCATGGATCCAAAAGTTATGGACAAGAGCTTCCTTGTCCACTATGTTTCTATTTTTCTATGTATTTTGTAACTTTTTGGTACAAAAAAAAAGAGAGGAGCTCATAAAACTCACTCAGCTAATTTCTCAGCGGCGCCGGGCTCCTGGCTCGTCGTGAGAGCGATTACGGTGTCGAGCTCACACGCCTTCTCCACTATCTCTGGTTCACTCACTACCTACAATAAACATACATGCTGTAATATTGAAGTCTTCTTTAGGTTTTAGAAAAATTAAAGGTAGTCTAAGGATGAGATCTTTTTTACCTGTTCACTCTAGATTAAAAGATAACCGGATTGTAACTGGTGAGTAGCACAGGTTTGGACAAAGTACTTCAGACTGTAGCGTGTGGATTGCACATACCTGACTGATGTAGACAATCTTCTGTGGGCCCTCCTCTTGTGGACATCTCTCAAATGTCACTAGCTTGCCGCCAAACTGTGAACAGTTTATTAGGTCAGCTTTTGACTGATGATGACGTATCGTTTGTCACCATCTAATGGTCAACGTTGCATAAAGAAAAAACTGCGATACTTCCAGATATCAGCGTTGGGGGGGTAATGTATGCTTTAATATTTTTGAGATTTTAAGAAACGCGCGCACAGGTTTGCGTTGTTTGCGTTGACCCAGAGCCTTATTACATAAAACTTTTATGAACTTAATAAAATTTTACGTTCATAATATTAGTTAACAGAGTAGGAAGAAGTCACATACCAAGGCCTGTATAAAAATTTGCGACAAATCGACGAGTTTGTCACTGCGCGTTGACAATTGTGCGTTTCTGTCAGAAAATCGTTTGAAATTTGTAAGATTTTCATTGTCCTCTGAAAATTGTTGAGAAACTTGTCGAATTTTCCGATTCCAAATATTATGTCGGACCAAAAGTTTTATGAAACGGACAATTGTCACCAGTCACTTGTAACCGACAGCTGTTATAATAAGCTTTATACAATAGATTCAAGGTTCCACACAGTTCCGAGTCCCAATTGTCTAACCAAATCGCAATCATTTAACAGCTTAAAACGTATTACTCGAACTGTTTAGCCGTTTGACAAACGATTAGGATTTCCTTACACAATCGGGGGGCAGTTCCCGATGTTTTTCTGAAATAAACAGGGTATAAAGAAGCGCTCACGGCAAACTTGGCTCCAGTGGGTCGTTTGAGCCACTTGGGCGCGCGCGTGGGCTGCGCGGCCGCCGTGGTGACGGGCGCGCTCTGTTGCACCACGGGCAACGCGGCGAACGAGTCCGCACCGCCGAACGACTCCATTATGTTGCTCTGACTACTCGCGCTCTGAGACAAAGACAGAAAAAAGGTTTTTAATTTCTTCACTTAAACCCCTCGATATTTATTTTTCGGGGTCCTTGTGTAATTTAACTATGTGGTTCGCCCCGAACTGAGGCCTCGCGGTATACATAAACTCGTACAGAGCGCCATCTATTGACATCATTGTGAAGTTCTGTTAAAAATATTGAAGCTCATTAAAAATTAAATAATTTCGTTTCCTTATAATATTTATCTAATTTTAGTATTTGTTGTTCAAGTACAGGATATAATTCAAATAATTAATATGTTTCAGGCTCAGCCTTTCAGAAAATTGAGAGTTCCGAGGTCAACTTTGGACGTTAGAAAATCGCCACTTTGAAGCCCCCCATTTTGTCAACTTTAGGGGAAAAATTAAAAAAAAAATATATTTTTGGACTCTATTCCTAATTATCTTTAAAATGATATACCGCAACTCTATGTAACGCTATAAAAAATATTTTACTTCGCATTCGCTTCTATGAGAGTCCCCCTGAAATAATTTTTTTTATAACTTTTTAAGCCATATTCTGCGGGAGGCCATCGGTTTACATATTATATTTAAATTTGAAGTAATTACGTTCAGTGATTCAGAAGTTATAAAGCTCTGACAGACGGACGGACGGACGGACAAGTGCCAATTCGCTCAAGTAGACTCAGAGACCTTCGCTTCGCTCGGTCAATTATATCAACTAACGTAAAAATCACTAAGGTACCTGTATTAAAAACGGAAGCCGGAAAGGCGTTTTTAAGATAATATAGAAGTAACTCGTGAATCGGAGAGCAAGTTAAGCCGTCGGTCCCGGTTATTATCAGTTATCACTAACATCCCTTTAGAAACCTAAGAGTTGAAATATGACTCTCAGTCGAGTATGCGGAAGAACCTAAGAACCCGCCGCATTATAATCCCAAGAATACCCTTGACATTATATTGTGATACAGGGGTCACGACCCTCAGCAATGAAGAACACGACGCAAAGAGAGAGAGGAGTGACTCACCAAATTGTGCTGTGTGCCAGTGTGTAGCAGCGTATGCACGGCCAGCGACTGGTCGAACGCCGCCGCGGACAATATTCCAGGGTCGCGCGGACTCCAGCTAACGTCGAACACCCACGCGGACTGCCGGCTCACTTCCACCACCAGCTCGCCGCCCTGGACGCGAGGAACAAGTTAACATAATGAAAAAAACCACAGTCAAGTGCGAGTCAGACTCGCGCACAAAGGGTTCCGTACCACCACACAGTATACCTAAATTATTATTTAAGTAAATAACAAGGTAGATGTCATAAACACGTAATCGGCTGTGAAATAACTGGCTTGCATATGGCTCTAAACTGGCAGCGCTTGACAAACAATTCGACATCCTATGAGTATAAAACCATAGTTAAAGCTTTTTGGGATTTTTTACTATACTTGTGCTGTAAGACCTTGCTTCTTGCCAAATTTCATGATTCTAGGTCCACGGGAAGTACCCTATAGGTTTTGATTTACGTGCCCCTCCAGCGTCACCAGCGGAGACGCCGCCAGCCTGCCGACCGCGTCGCAATGTAAAGCTCACCGGTCGTGTATTGTTGGGGTTCCACGCCAGCACCCTGCCGTCCTTGCCGCCGGACAGCAGCAGGTCGTGGTCGTGCGCGCTCCACGACACCGACAGCGCGCCCTTCTCGTGCCCCTCCAGCGTCACCAGCGGAGACGCCGCCAGCCTGGCGACCGCGTCACAATGTAAAGCTCACCGGTCGTGTATTGTTGGGGTTCCACGCCAGCACCCTGCCGTCCTTGCCGCCGGACAGCAGCAGGTCGTGGTCGTGCGCGCTCCACGACACCGACAGCGCGCCCTTCTCGTGCCCCTCCAGCGTCACCAGCGGAGACGCCGCCAGCCTGGCGACCGCGTCACAATGTAAAGCTCACCGGTCGTGTATTGTTGGGGTTCCACGCCAGCACCCTGCCGTCCTTGCCGCCGGACAGCAGCAGGTCGTGGTCGTGCGCGCTCCACGACACCGACAGCGCGCCCTTCTCGTGCCCCTCCAGCGTCACCAGCGGAGACGCCGCCAGCCTGGCGACCGCGTCACAATGTAAAGCTCACCGGTCGTGTATTGTTGGGGTTCCACGCCAGCACCCTGCCGTCCTTGCCGCCGGACAGCAGCAGGTCGTGGTCGTGCGCGCTCCACGACACCGACAGCGCGCCCTTCTCGTGCCCCTCCAGCGTCACCAGCGGAGACGCCGCCAGCCTGCCGACCGCGTCACAATGTTATACACTCCGTCAAACTTATCTCACCCGGTGGCTAGCTCCAATTTTGGCCACCGGGCGTCATCATTTATCTGGACATGACAGGGGTCCTGCACCCGGCGGTGAAGACGTCACCGCCCAACCCACCGGCGGGCCTAGGGGCCTGTAGCTTTCGAGGCAGGCCCTAGCCAATCAAAGCTAAAAGAATTCACCGAGGTACAAAGTTAACCCACGCCCTACCCGGGTAATGAGACCAGGCCTCGAAGCCCCATACTTCCGCTTGGCCCTCACGCTCCGAGGGGTCATCCAAGGGGAAGATCCGTGCTGCTGGCGTTGATTTGCGGAAGTCCATGATAAAGAAAGAACTTGAAGTTGAATTTGCTATAATCCAATTATAATAGTGTTTACCGAAAGTAAGGAAAGTTTTTAAACAATTCTTAAATACATATCAAAAACCACAGAACTGCCAGGATTTGAACCCAGAGAGATTCAAATCCTGGCAGTTCTGCGGTCCGAGAAATCGCGTCCGGGAGTCTTTGACAACGCTCAACACTGCGCCAGGGAGGTCGTCAAAATATTAAAAGGAAAAGTCAAGGTCAAGCCTCATATGTACAATGTTACCCACCTCAAGTCCCACAGCTGTATAACTGGCGCCTGGTCGTCCTCGGACGCGATGCACAGCTGGGTGGCCACTGCCGGGTGCCACGCCAGCGAGCGCCAGCGCGTGCGGAACTGGGAGTCACTGCAAACAACACTCTCGTTGAACCCCAATGTTCAGAACCACCACCACTACCACCACCAGTACAGCCCATTAACGTCCCACTGCTGGGCACAGGCCTCCACTCTCATAGGAGAGAGGGAATTAGAGCTTAGACCCACCACGCTGCTCCAATGCGGGTTAGCGGGTAGGACTAATATCATGTCAATGATAATAACCGGGACCGACGGCTTAACGTGCTCTCCGAGACACGGGGGTGTAACACCGCCAACTTCCTAACTCCGGGCTAGTACTGAGAATTTCTAGTCAGAAAACCCCAATCAAAGTACTCAATTATGGCCCGACCCGGGACTCGAACCCCGGACCTCGTCGGCCGCAGTCTAACATGCAACCACTAGACCAACGAGGCAATGTTCAGAACACAAACTATATATTATGCTCTGAAAATTGAGGTTTATTTCGCCAGCTTTATAATGGTGTGGTCGAAAAATTTTCAATCGAATTCGAAAAAAATTCAATATTTATAAAAAAAACATTGCCGTGCGTTACTCGTTGTCGTAAATGAGCGACAAACGCGACACCGTGACTCAATACGACGCAACGCGACAGTATCAAACAGTAGCTGACCCTTTACGTGGCCTACTCGCACAGAAAAGTTCGTCATTTTCTATGAGGTCGTATCACGTCGCATCACGTGGCACGCCACATAAACATAGAATATCGAAATATACTCGTACCTTAATTTCATGATAGGTTCATTTTTCCTCAGGTCCCAAACAAGACATCTGGTCGCAAATGTGGACCCCAATATATGTTGTACCTGAAACAATTGTGTAGACTACATTGTCATGATCGGGCTGGTTAAGCATTGGTGATCCGAGTTTTGGATTTTTCAACCATTTAGTAACAGAACCAGAACCATTGGTGATAATTTGTGCTTAATGTTAACTACTGTCAAATCCATTCTTAGCAGCTCAGTTGGAGACACTCAAAATACAAAAACCCTGATTTTACACCATCTTATTGAACCTTAATCATTATATTGATCAACATTAAATAAATTGGTAGAGATCTCTTAAAGAGATAAGTACTTCGTTGCCCACTAAGTTTCTGTTTTTCTACATATTTTATAACTTTTCGGTACATAAAAAAAACCCCTTCTGGCCCACTGAGCAGCGGATTTTGTAGTGGGACTTCGCCTAGACAGTGGAATACTAATGGCGTGACTTACAAGCGGGCAGAGCCCTTTGTTTATTTCTACGTTATGTTGACTCTACCGCCGCCATTTATCAGATCTCGCTCACGTTTGACTAAGATGCGTCAATGGACAATTACTTAGTACATAAGATAAATTACGAGATTAGGTTAAAACTAGTGGTTCGCCCCGAACTGAGACCTCGCGGTATCACAGAGCGCCATCTATTGACATCATTGTGAAGTTCTGTTAAAAATATCATCATCATTAAAAATTAAATAATTTCGTTTCCTTATAATATGTATCTAATTTTAGTATTTGTTGTTCAAGTACAGGATATAATTCAAATAATTGATCAAGTTTCAGGCTTGAGAGTTCAGAAAATTGAGAGTTCTGAGGTCAACTTTGGACGTTAGAAAATCGCCACTTTGAAAGCCCCCCATTTCGTCAATTTTAGGGGAAAAATTTAAAAAAATATATTTTTGGACTGTATTTCTAATTATCTTTAAAATGATATACCGCAACCTTATGTAACGCTATAAAAAATATTTTACTTCGCATTCGCTTCTATGAGAGCCCCCCTGAAATAAAGATTTTTATAACTTTTTAAGCCATATTCGGCGGGAGGCCATCGGTTTACATATTATATTTAAATTTGAAGTAATTACGTTCAGCAATTCAGAAGTTATAAGGCTCTGACAGACGGACGGACGGACGGACGGACAAGTGCCAATTCACCCAAGTAGACTCAGAGACCTTCGCTTCGCTCGGTCAATAAAACTACTCATTAGCCAAAAAATGCTCACGTTGCATTGAAGAACACATAACGCCACCGCGCGTGGCACTAAAATTAACAAGTGGAGAAATTAAAATGTGCCTGTGTTCCCCAGCCTCACATCAGAAAGTCCTTCAAGGATTGAGAGGCTTGCAAGGCTTCTAACGTGAGCTTTAAACAAGCAGCAGGTTCTACTCCCATAGCCAAGTTACATATGTTTCGTGTCTATTCACTTTCTATAATCGTTAACGCTTTAGTGGAGAGAAAAGAAAATAAGTGATTCTATGGTTAGCGTTTTTAATTGCTTTTGCTAAAGCGTTAACGATTATGGAAAGAGAATAGACACAAAACATAATATGTATAGTTTCACAACTTATCTGGCCCAGTGGCTAAAATTGGAACTAGTTTTTATGCCTGTTTAGTTTTTGTTTTTATTTTATTTTTCACTAGCTGATGCCCGCGACTTCTTCCGCGTGGATTGAGGTTCCTTGGTTCCCGCGGGAACTCTTTAATTTTCGGGGATAAAAAGTAGCCTATGTTATTCCAGACGATAATCTATTTCTGTGCCAAATTTCATTCAGGTCCGTTCAGCCGTTCTGTCGTGTTTGACTAACAAACATCCATCCATGCATACATTTATCCATCTAAACTTTCGCATTTTTATTATTAGTATAGATAATTTTTTTTTTATTACAGTGCTTCACACACGAGGAAAGTTTCTAAACTTACTTAAATATACATATCAAAAATTTCGGAACCGGCAGGATTTGAACCTGCGTCTCTCTGGGAATCGCCTCAGACTCAGGGCGCGATTCCCAGAGAGACGCAGGTTCAAATCCTGCCGGTTCCGAAATTTTTGATATGTACATATATTTAAGTAAGTATAGATAAATACTAGCGACGCTGTCACGGGGTCAAATAAGTTTGTGGGACTGCAACTTGCCTAGGGGGCTGGCTAGGGTTGAGTCAGTAACTGTATGAGCTCAAACCTGTTGGTTCCAGGCCAAGCCCTGCACGTGGTCGTAGGGCTGGCTCCTGTTGCCGGGCGCCATGGGCTGGCTCGTGTTGTTGAGGTCCCAGATGAAGATCTCGCTGTCTGACGCGCCAGAGGCCAGCAGGTTCTTCTGGTAAGGGTTGATGTCGAGGGCCGATACATTGCCTGTTGGATGGAATACATTTTATTATACCAGCTCATAATTTTGACAACTCTTTTTTATCCTACTAGCTTTTAAATCATAATTATATTTTGCCTGCAGATTCATTTACTTTCAATTTTCATACAAATTTGTAACCCCTATTTTACCCCTTTAGGGGTAGATTTTTCAAAAATCCTTTCTTAGCATTCGCTACATCATAAAAGCTATCTGAATGCAAATGCAGGAAATTTAATTTCCTGATCCATCCTGTGCTTTGAGCTGCACGTTGATAAATCAGTCAGTCAGTCAGTCACCTTTTCCTTTTATATATTAAGATCTCTCATGGGATAATAATGTAACCTAAGACCTCTTGATTGCCGAAAGGTATTGTTAAAATATTTTACATCTCTCATATTCGGTAAGTAGGTCCTTATTACCCCCAAATGGAGCTTGTAGGTGACCAATTAGCGCTCTAGGGTAATAATGTAGCTAGAAAAGCCCTAGGGCGGTAAGTAATTAAAAAATATATGATGGTTAGATGTACGCGAACTTTTTGAAAGAGTGAAGAGTTTTTTTTTAATTTCTTACCGCCCTAGGGCTTTTCTAGCTACATTATTACCCTAGAGCGCTAATTGGTCACCTTCAAGCTCCATTTGGGGGTAATAAGGACCTACTTACCTCACAATCGAGATGTAAAGCAGAGTAGTTAGCTCGGGTGTAAGCATCAATTGCACCCTCAAACTATAGGCGCCCTCGCTGTACTCGTGCGCCTAAATATCTCGGGCTGCAATTGATGCCTTACAGCCCTTGGCTACTAATCTACTATTAGTACAGAAAGTGTCACAGCATGTATAGACCATTCTGATAAGTTTAAAAAAAAATCATAAATTATAAGCTAATTAATTACATGTTTTGAAAAAAAAAACTCTGTGTTTATTAGTGATAAAGGTCATTTTTAACTGGCAATGATAACCAATTCATAATGCTTATCTCTGTATGGTAGTTAGGTAGTCTTTAGTCATAAAACATTCAATATAGTAGCTGTTCAGATAAAAAGGCTGACACAGAACCACATTACAAGCTCTTCTAAACTGTGGGAACATAACAATTTGCTTTTTCTACAGAGTTACTTAGTAAGCATTTACACAATATGAAATTTCAATAATTATTTTTGTAACAATTATTAATAATTAATACCATTTCAATATGAAACAGGTTTTTAATTATAATTAAGTACTTAAGTACTTTTATTTATACACCTTACTTAATTATTTAAATACCAATAAAATAATTAATCATTAAAATAGTAATTAGTACCTACTTAATACAATAAACTTGACATATTTATGTAAAAAAAAAAAATTACTTGCAAACACTTAAACATTATTCCACCAAGTATTAAGATTATTCCTTTAATCACTAAGTATATGTTTGAGCAACTACTTTAATGTTTAAATACTTTATGCGAACTGTCTAAACTTAAAAATTACTTACCATTGTGTTTAGAGGTGCTACCAACTAGGGGGTCACTGGCCTTCTTCAACAAACTGTCTGTGCTATAGAACTCCAGCAAACCTCCGTCACAGCCACCTACTATTAAACCTGCGCCAGACCATGCTAGCTTCTGGAATCTGGAACAAGTGCACTTATTACATTCTAGATGATAATTAAGTTAAGTTAGATTTTAAGAACTTTTTGTATTTTATGTTTACTATGTGTTGGATCAGCAAATAAACTATATTCTATTCTATTCTATTACTTTTATTTAATGAATTGATCTAAAACATTTGCAGCACCAATATTAGCTGGCTGTTATTAAGAACTTGTGGAACCACCGAATAGCCTTCTGCAAAGTTTGCTGGGAACCCTACCAAATCTTTGAGTCTTTTCCTAGCTCAATCACAGTACTCATCAGGAATAATCTACAAGTATATTATTTAAAATGCATACTTATAAACTGCCTACTTACTTAATTGTTTTAGTGTTCAACAACTTGTTGAATAGGTTGAGTGCCCATGACTTGGTCCGCAGACAAACAGACACACTTTCGCATTTTTAATATTAGTATGGATAGATTTGATGTTTAAACTTTAGCTTGGGAATAATGTAACTCTCACAGATTATTTTATTATAATGTCAGACATTTAGCCTGCATACTGTGTCTATTTTGATTTCACTGACAGTACATCTTATCATTGTACGACAGAGTGATGTCAATAAGATTATTTAATTGCTTCGTGTCCCAGTTTTAATTAACTGATTTAAATGCACCATTGCAGGGAATTGCTGTCATAGGAATTATGTAGTTGATACAATACAGTCACCATCAAAATGAACCAGTTTTATCAACCTAAATACATTGAATTGAAAATTTTTTCAAATCTTTTGACTAGGAATACCTACTTAAGTAGTTCTATGTTCTTTTACACCTTTTAGATGCTTTCACCTGAGACCAACAAATAGCATCTTCTACCAATTTAAGTTTATTTGTATTGTTTGTGTTTGTAGTTCTGTGGTGTACAAATGAGTGTGTATTGATTCATCTATTCATTTCAATCAAATTCTGTTAAAAAATTGTCATTTTAAATACTTGTACTTACTTATGTTGAGTCTGTATGCTCGTTTTGAGCTCTAAATCAGGGCTAGAGTCGCCCAAATTCAAGGAATAGAGCTCCAAATAGGAATTAGAGCTGAAATTAGCGTCAACTTGCTGCGCCGCCGAGCCGGTAGCTATCATAGAAGGATAGTGCCCCGCTGGCGACCAGCTGGTGTTCACCGTCCGCTTTAACTCCTTTATCTTCATTTTCAAGCACCAAGCTCACTAAAACAACTAACTCACAACTTTAAAACCGATAGAACCAAGTATACAAACAGAATTATGTCACAGCTTTTCGAACACGTCACACTTAAAACTTATACATTTATCATTCAAAGTAGAACCTTTAGGAGATTAGGGATTTTGTAAATTACGACTTTTGAGTGAAAAACTGCTAAATTACACGTAAAATTATGTATTTTACCATAAAAACACCGAGTTGGCACTTCCAACGTGGCTGACGTATTTTTATTTCCGAAATGACAGTAACACTGACACTGACAGACAGCTTCGACGTGACGTTGTCAATTGTGACAGATGTATAGTCCACAGCACAGATCAACAAAACTTTGTTTCTTTTGTTAAGTTTGTTTTGTTTTACTTATTTTATTTATTTTTATGATTTTTTAAACAAAACTTTATTTTAGTATGTGTATAATAATTTTAAAAATTAAGAATCAATTAAAATATTTTTAAATGAAAAAAGGTTACCTACTTACTTATTATGTGCTTCATAGAATAATGAAGACTACAGTCGTAATTCCTTCCTCCATGAGATGAATCTAGAAGAAACTTCAAAAAGACATTTTAGAGAAACAGACGGAAAGAAAGGCAAGAATTTTCGGTTGTTGATCTTATTTAAAGTTACCTACTTAGCTAATATTTTTAGCAGCTGATCCAAAATTCATCATAAGTAGGTAGGTACTAATTTATTTATTATTATTTATTGGTTTGTTGGTTTGTCCTTCAATCACGCCGCAACGGAGCAACGGATCAACGTGATTTTTGGCATGGGTATAGTATATAGGTATTATCTATGGGTATAGTTGAGGACGGAGAGTGACATAGGCTTACCTACTACTTTTTATCCCGGAAAATTAAGGAGTTCCCGCAGGAATCAAAAAAAAACTTAAACCACGCGAACGAAGTCGCGGGAATCAGCTAGTTACCTATATATAGCAAGGTTTGTACTTAAAAGTGGTGTGGCCAGACCACAACTGCTCAGTTTCTAAGCAGTTATTAAATCGATTCTTTCGATCGAGACTTTTCAAAGAATAATACGCTGTAACCTCCTAACATTCTAAACAGTCCAGAAAAGATTGATGTACCTACCTACCTATAGCAAAGCTTAAGAACTGACGTACCTACCTATCAATAATTATTTAATCGTAAGGGTTTGACTAATGTCCACCACGCTTGCCAAGGTGGCCTAGCAAGATAGCTACGTTATCGTAAAGAGATAAACGTCCCCGGACATAGTTAGGTCTCTTGTAGAGACTTTCAAACGGTCTTAAGCGGTGCTTGGATTCAAAGTAGGTAACTCCATGTATCAGTAAATCTTAGCAACAAACTATAATAATTAAGTAGGTAAGTGTTTAAATACCATGCTTGCTAGATAGCATATTCTGAATAGGGCTAATAAAGTGACGTGTCTACGCTTAAAACAGGCCCTAAGCATTATATTAGATATATCTACTTAGTGACCGATGTATTTTGAAAACCTGCCCCCCGATTGTGTAAGGAAATCGTAATCGTAATCGTAACCGTAATCGTTTGTCAAACAGATAATTCGACCTGTTTTTAAAGAGTTCACAGATGCCTGCACGACAAAAGGCATGTAATATGAACTTCCTAAACAGTTCGAGTGGGTTTTAATAAACCAACATCAACTAAGAACAGAGGCCCCATTGTGTAAGCAAATCGTAATCATTTGACAGCTACGGACCTAAAACTTCGTTTGTACTTGGTATTGCAGCAATCATGCCAATAGCGATGTCCACGGACGAGTGGGCTCGCCTGCAGCGCTGGTCCGGCGGTACACGCGAGGACCCGGAGGCGATGAGGCGGCGCGAGGCCGTGCAGTATATGAACCAGATGAGCCAGCAGATGACCAAAAACTGGCCTAACTCCTTGGAGGTAGGTATGCACTCCGCGAGGGGTAAGCTGAGTCAGGGGCGGCCTTAGCCATTACGAGGCTCGGGGCGTTTGATATTTGCGTGGCCCTTAATATCTTGAAATATGAAGAACTTTCATAATATCCTATTTCATTTTCACCCCTTTGCAGATGGAAATTTTAAAAACTGTGAAATATACCTAAGTAAGTACCTTTAAGTTTTCCAATAATCCACAAGCCATTAAACACAGCCACTGAGCTGAGTTTTGCATAATTGTGTGAATTGCAACTCACACAAATGCAAGCGGACCGAACCAACCAAAGCCTATTATACATAACGCTCTAATGCAAAGGTCAACTTATGTAGATATTTAGGGACTAACTACTTTAGCATTTCAGGACCTCCAACAACAATCAAACCTTATCTTAATATGCTCATTGTGTATTTTAATGTCGCGTAACAAATCTATTAATGTCTATAGCAGCTAGACAAACTCTAGCTGGTTTTTAACATATCAAATTTCTATCCATCAGCCTGTGTTTATCCACTGCTGGACATAGGCCTTTTGGAGAGCGCACTACTTCCCGCCACTTCTCGCCAAAAGCCAATCCAAGCCAGAACAAAACTTCCCTGTGCATTTCCCACAGAATGTAAACAAGCGTAATGAAGAGCTGCGGCGCGCGCGTATCGAGGCGGCGGAACAAGCCAACACGCTGTTCTACGCGCGCTACGTGAAGCAGAAGCAGGCGGAGCAAGAGCGCCTCATGTACAACGCCAGAGACTCCTTCTTCAAGAACAAGGACGCGCCCAAACTGCTGCTGGGGTAAGTTCAACAAAAGTCAACTCGCTGTTCTACGCGCGCTACGTGAAACAATGGAGGCTAATCGTCGTTGGCCTTAACTTGACAGACGATTTACACACCGTCTAGGCAACACTTACCGCCAAAAAACTCGAAACAAGTAGGTAGGTATGGGCGGGAGAAGTGAGAACTTATTTTCTAGTGAGTACCTAATATCTACTTACATCACAGAATTTAGGTACCTAATACGAGTATGTCTACATACCTACTCAAGTTTTAATTTCAAGTTGCCTTACAAATGTACTGAAAAACTATGTGTGATACACGGGCGGGTTTCTATAACATACTCGTAGCGATGGTCAGCCCTCGCCTAACCTAGGTACTTACCGCTCTTATATCACAAACTACTATTACAGCGCCGTCAAAGAAACATTTGTCCAAAAGGAACGCCAAGAACAAGTGAAGTTCAACAAAGAGCTAAAGAAGCAAGCGGCCGAGAAGAAGAAGCATGACGACGAGCAGATAATACAGAACGCGAAGGAGTGGCACGCGCTCATGGAGCTGAGGAGGAAGCGCCGGTTTCAAGTCAACAAACAACACCAGAATGATATTTTGGATCAGTGAGTTTCGTTTTTAAGTCTAGGATCTAGACTACTAGAGTTTTGTTTTTAAGTCTAGAGTCTAGACTCTAGACTTAAAAACAAAACAAGATGAAGAAGCAAAGTGATGAACAGAGCGCGAATGTGTGGCACACGCTGATGGAATTGAGGAGAAAGTGGCGGGTCGACGTCAATAAACAACACGGGGGCGATTGGCTAAAAATGGGAGCTACAGTGTAAAGATCGCAATCACCTCTGGCTGGTTGGTTGGTTGGTACTCTTCCGCTATTGATCAATATCCATTGACGCAGCTAGAATAATATAAATTCAGCCTATCACAACAATTGAGACTGCAACAATGAAAGATGCAGGTTTTACATAATTGGGCTAGAAGGAGATTTTGGATCAGTGAGATTTGGCTGCAATCACACTGCTTGCAAGTGGTAATTAATGCAGCCTAAGGTGGAGCGCGCTTATCAAAAAGATGCCCTTTGACTCTGATTTTGAATTTGAAGATATACCTTTATTAAAACCTCTAATAGCTTGCCAGAGACTTCATAAATCCGATCGACATTTGATAAAAAAATTTGTCTATTCGATACCTTTGTCAAAATGTATTAAAATATTAACTTGAAAATATGTTGAAATTCAGGGCGCACGAAGTATCAGAACGTTACCGTAAGGAATACGAGATGGAGCTGAACATGCAAAAGATAGATAACATCAAGGCGCAGGAGCAGATGGATACACTGAGAGAGTTCGAAGAGGAATACGTAAGTGAACGTCGTCGTTCTAAAGAGAAAGGTTCTGATGACTTGACGGAGGAAACGGACATTTTCAATACAAAATTCTGTCAGTAATGTCTTTGTATGTGGCAGTTTCCTAGCTCTGCCAAGCATAGGTGAAAGTATCGTAGGTACTATACTTCTAGATGCAACAACTGTCGTGGTAGCATCTGTCATTTGTATTTGCATCGACTGTATCCACACCAATATTATCAATGTGAAAATGTCTGTCTGCTACGCTTTCACGGCTCATCTTTTCGACCGATTTTGATGTTTGATATATAAATAGATTGTATCCCGGAAAAGGACATAAGCTACTTTTTATTTCCCGCGGAAATCAAAAATATTTAATACACACGGGTGGAGTCGCGGGCATCATCAAGTGATTATATACTCACGCTGTCAAATCACCGGCACCACCTATTGAATAAACAACTTACCCTGACAAAATAGTAACCTACCTACTTACAATTAATTATTAAGCTATTATATGTTCTGTTTTATAATTCTAGAGTAAGAATGAAAAAGAACACATACTGGCTGATATGAAACGAGCCAAGGAAGAAGCAGACAAAAGACGTCAAGAACAAGAGGCCCGAGACAAGATGGACGATGGCCTTATTGAGGTTCTGCAGCGGTCGCGGGCGAGGATTGAAAGGAGAAGACGACAGACTGAGAAACAGGTATCTAATTAAGCTTGTAGCGAAGCAAGACCAATTAGTTACCTAAGTATTTATCTAAGTAATAAAAAAAGACTAGAATAAATGTGTTAGAACCTGTACCTATTAATCGGTGCTGAGTTTCTTGCCGGCTCTTCTCAAACTTCTTTCCGAACCAGTGATAGAGTCGAAACCTCCCTACCCTCCCTTTTGATGACCTCCCTGGCGCAGTGTTGAGTGTTGTTGCTTTAACGTGGGAGGTCCTGGGTTCGGTTTCCAGCAGGGTCAATTTGGGTACTTAAGTATTCATAATTTCTTCGGCCGTCGCTAAGTACCACACTACCGGCAAAGATGTGCCGCCAAGCGACTTAGCGTTCCGGTACGATGCCGTGTAGAAACCGACCCATGTGGTTTAATATAACTGCCATAATCCTACCAGGTTAGCCCGCTACCATCATCACTTGCTCAGGTGAGATCGCAGTCAAACCATGACGTTAAACAAGTAATAAATAAATTGAGTTGGTACTGAGTATTGAATAAATGAAGCGTTTTGTAACTTTTCAGATACAAAAAGAGAAGCAGGAAGTGCTTGAGAAGATAAGCCAAAGATTGGAGTCTGGAGACGCTGAGCGCGATGCCAAGGAACAGCAGATATTGGACAAGGCTATCAAGGAGAAGGAAGCTGCGTAAGTGATCTTTTTCCTATTTGAATTTAAATATGGATAATACTATACTATAAGAATTTTCATCCTTGGTTTTGAAAGTTAATTAATAAGGATTGTCTTCAAAAGAACAAAGGAGAATGGAATATGGAATATAATACTAATATTATAAATGCGAAAGTGTGTCTGTCTGTCTGTCTGTCTGTCTGTCTGCTACGCTTTCACGGCCCAACCGTTCAACCGATTTTGATGAAATTTGGTACAGGGATAGGTTGCATCCCGGGAAAGGACATAGGCTACTTTTTATCCCGGAAAAACAAACAGTTCCTGTGGGATAACATGCTCTTTTTCTCGCATTTTTCTTCAATCACGCTTCAACGGCGCAACGGATCGACGTGATTTTTTGCATGGATATATTTGAGGACCTGGAGAGTGACACAGGCCACTTTTTATCCCGGAAAAACAAACAGTTCCTGTGGGATAACATGCTCTTTTTCTCGCATTTTTCTTCAATTAGGTGGCAACGGCGCAACGGATCGACGTGATTTTTCACATGGGTATATTTGAGAACCTGAGAGTGACACAGGCCACTTTTCATCCTGGAAAAACTAACAGTCCCTGTGGGATAGTATGCTCTTTTTCTTGCATTTGTTTCACCGTTACCACGTTCACACGTTCAGATTAGCCCACGTTCAGGTTATCATAACCTTCCGGTTAGCCCACGTTCAGGTCAGCCGACGTTTAGGTTAGCCCACGTTCAGGTTATCATACCCGTCCGGTTAGCCCACGTTCAGGTTAGCCGTCGTTCAAGTTAGCCGACGTTCAAGTTAGCCGACGTCCAAGTTACCTGACATTCAAGTTAGCCCACGTTCAGGTTAGCCCACGTTCAGGTTAGCCGACGTTAAGATTTATTTTAGGACAAGGAAAGTAACATGTGCTACCTTAGTAACATCGTATCATACTAATCCATACTTCCATACTAATATTATAAATGCGAAAGTGTGTCTGTCTGTCGGTCTGCCTGTCTGTCTGCTACGCTTTCCCGGCCCATCTTTTCAACCGATTTTGCTGAAATTTGGTATAGAGGTAGGATATATCCCGGGGAAGGACATAGGCTACTTTTTATCCCGGAAAATTAAGGAGTTCCCGCGGGAATCAAAAAACTTAATCCACGCGGACGAAGTCGCGGGAATCATCTGGAACTTTTAACTGGCTATCTATCGAATTCACGAGCTGCTCATTCGCTCTGAGCATTTAGTTTCTAGATTTTTCGATGCAATATTGCTTTAAGTGCCTTTCTTTGCAATTAAAAATCATAATTTCTGTGTTTGAAATTTTTTTTAATCTACTACAAGTTAGGTAGCCCTTGACTGCGATCTCACCTGATGGTAAGTGATGATGCAGTCTAAGATGGTATCGGGCTAACCTGTTAAGGGCATGGCAGTACCCCTATTCGGTTTCTACACGGCATCGTACCAGATCGCTAAATCGCTTGGCGGCACGTCTTTGCCGGTAGGGTGATAACTAGCCACGGCCGAAGCCTCCCACCATGGCCAGACCAGGGAAAATTCAGAAATTACCTATAAATTCCGAAATTGACCCTGCCGGGGATCGAACCCGGGATGCGCCACGGAGGTCGTCAAAATGCTTGAAGTTCCGTAGGCTGAATAACAGTTTCAGTTCAGACATATTTTTTTACTGGCCCAACGTGTTGTATTATACCTACCTACCTAGTACCTAGACTAGGTTGTATTTACTTCGGTGACATAAAAAATACAAAAAAATATAATAAACTAGATAATGCCCGCGACTTCGTCCGCGTGGATTAAGTTTTTCAATTCCGGGATAAAAAGTACCCTTAGATGTCCTTCCCCGAGATAAGTACAACCTATGCCTGTACCAAATTTCATCAAAATCGGTTGAACAGGTGGGCCGCGAAAGCGTAGCAGACAGACAGACAGCCACACTTTCGCATTTATAATATTCCTAATAAAACATAATGGAGATGTTTTTAAAGTAGTCAGTTACTTTTTGCAACATTGTCTTTTTCCTATCTAGCCTAATATTAGGAATGCAAAAGTGTGTCCATCTTTCTTTCTATTACCTTGTCACCGATTTTAACTAAGTAGGTAGGTAAATGGGCATAGAATTAACTAGTGTCAACAGAGTTTCATTTTAAAATATCTGGTGTGAATATTATAAGCTATCCAACAAATCCTTTTTATGTCGTGTTTCAGGACGGAAGCGCGCCGCCAAGCCGAGCTCCGCAAAAAGGAGAAGTTCAAGCAGGAGCGCATCGAAACACGGAAGCAGTTCCTGAAGCAGGAGGAGCAGCGGCTGCACGAGACGAATGTCATGCACCAGTGGGAGATCATGAACAGGTGAGGATAATATGGGGAAAAGCAGTTGTTCAAATACCAGCAATACGAAAAATAGCACCTGTAAGTAACCCTTTAGTAGTAATGATAATATTATAGTGTTAAATCAAATCAAGAGTGAATAGGCATCTTCTAGGCAAGCGCGCTCCACCTTAGGTTGCATCACCACTTGCAACCAAGTCTGATTGCAGCCAAGCGCTGGCCTACACATTAAAAAAAAAAAAAAATTCAACAGTCAATAGTCAAAACAGTTTAAATTCAAAATAAGTACCTACACTGAACACTTTTTGAACGTCAACAAAAGATGAGATTTGATAGTGGTAATTAGTTAACTACGAGGGTTCCAAACAGTTCAACAACATTAGTCAATCTAAATTAAAAAAAAAGAATTTTTAATACAATTTTTTTATTTGTTACACAGGTTCAAAAATGACGAGCTTTACGAAGAGTTCCAAGAAAGATTGCGAGAAGAGAGGAGGCGCAAGATACTCGAGTACAGAGAGGAAATCATAAAGCAGTGGGTAAGATAAGAAG
Source organism: Erebia ligea (assembly GCA_917051295.2). NCBI lineage: Eukaryota > Metazoa > Arthropoda > Insecta > Lepidoptera > Nymphalidae > Erebia > Erebia ligea. Next base: position 15,714,413 of record OU785238.1, on the reverse strand, counting down.
TCTGTTATTTAAAGCGTCTGATTGTGTGTTCATGAGTGTTGTACAGGGTGGTATTTGCAGCCCACTTTGTCTCATATTGTAAGAAGGAAACCCACATTTCGTGGTCATGTTTTAAAGGGCTAATTTTAATAATTAGCCATTTGAATTTTATTATAATAGGGGGTGTGAATAACATAGAAGAAGAAAAGCACTGCTTACCCTAGTTGTAATTAATGTCTATACTGGCTTACGTTTCTTGAATTGGTGATGCAGCCTATAGTGGAGTGCTCTTGTCCAGAAGATGCCTATTCTTTCTTGATTTGGAGATATCAATATTATAAGTGGATGGAAAAACGGAAGCCGGAAGGGCGTGCCATATCATAACGGTTCGAGAAACGAGGAAACAAATCGCTTCGTATGCGTCCATGGAATTTCAACTATAGGTATAGGTATGGATGCCGACCCTGACGATGCCTTACGTTACGATAGTAGAAAGTAATTATAAAGGCAAGGAAAGCCCAGGCGTTGATGAGTCTGCATCAAAGTGACTTTTATTGGATAGAAGCAGGCGTTACTTTGCGGAAGTCCATGATAATGAAGGAACTAGAAGTTTAATTCGCTTTAATCCGCGACAATAGGTAAAATTCCGGCTTTTTATACCTTTTCTTTTAATTTTCCGGCTTTTAATTTTCGACACGATCGTACTTTACAATCGTGCATTGTCGAGTCAACATCTCCTGAAGATGCTGCTGTGTCGAAGTGAAACGTAGGTACGTTGAGAGTACTCGTTTGGAAGATTTCTGTGGTGTGGTGAATATCGCGGGCTTTATGTGCGGGATACACATTGTACCACATAGATTTACCTATTGTCGCGGATTATGGCGAATTAAACTTCTAGTTCCTTTATTAAAGAGACATTTATTTTTATTGCATGAAGTTATTGACCGAGCGAAGCGAAGGTCTAGATGATGAGTCTACTTGAGTGAATTTGCACTTGTCCGTCCGTCCGTCCGTCCGTCCGTCCGTCCGTCAGTCAGAGCCTTATAACTTCTGAATTACTGAACGTAATTACTTCAAATTTAAATGTAATATGTAAACCGATGGCCTCCCGCCGACTATGGCTTAAAAAGTTATAAAAATCTTTATTTCAGGGGGGCTCTCATAGGAGCGAATGCGAAGTAAAATATTTTTTATAGCGTTACATAGGGTTGCGGTATATCATTTTAAAGATATTATGGAATAGAGTCCAAAAATATTTTTTTTTTAATTTTCCCCCTAAAATTGACGAAATGGGGGGCTTCCAAAGTGGCAATTTTCTAACGTCCAAAGTTGACCTCAGAACTCTCAATTTTCTGAAAGGCTGAGCCTGAAACTTATCAATTATTTGAATTATGTCCTGTACTTGAACAACAAATACTAAAATTAGTTAAATATTATAAGGAAACGAAATTATTTAATTTTTAATGTGCTTCAGTATTATTAACAGAACTTCACAATGATGTCAATAGATGGCGCTCTGAGATACCGCGAGGTCTCAGTTCGGGGCGAACCACTAGTAATATTTATATTTATTTAATATTATACTAAGCTTTATATCGTGCTCAGCGTGAGCGTGAGGAGCGGGAATCCGCCGAGCGTGCAGAGACGCGTCGCTTCTACGGCGAGCTGGCGGAGCAGAAGCTGCGCGACGCCGACAACAAGCTGCTGACGCACGGCGCCATGCTGCTGCAGGAGGCACGGCAGCATGACAGACCTGACCATGCGCTGCGGAAGGCGCTCGATGTTAGTTGATCACATTGCTTGTTATGTATAGTTATAAGGGGGTGTTGCATTCATGATTGTATTTCTTTGTATTTATAGTGTTCGCGACAATGTGTTTTCCATACATTTTCGTATTGCGTAACTTGAGTAGGTAATATTTTCGTGTTATTTACTTTGTATTATATAGCTGCTGATTAGGTAATTATATTCGATAGATAGATTTTAAAATTCCCTACAATATGATATAAGTTTCATTAGCGTAGGTAGACTAGTTCCGAAAATATTGTAAATTAAATACCTAAAATTCATAGGAATACGTGTAAGTTAGGTATATTTCCGATTATTTTGTAAATAATAAATTAACCTATTGTTTAGTGTCATATATCGTTAGATAGCATAAAATAAGGGCTTTGTAATGATATAAATTGTTTTTATGTACGAGAAATAGGTTAAAAGATATTTTCGGATAAATATGTAACCCATAGTAAAAATAAACTACATGTCGCGTAATCTCGCTTGTGATCTAAGCGCGGCTTTCTTTATGGTTTTGCACTGAGGTAGATAAGCGCCAGAGCTCGACGAGGTAATTCGTGGTCGCAAGTAGTCGTCAAGAATCAGCAAGAAGTCCGTCGAAGCTCAGCTCACAAGCGCGGTCGTGACGATTCAAGAAAGCAGTGTTTCATTGTACTCACCCCTGGACCTGGAACCTACGGTGCTTGACAGCAGTATCGTTTTGGGTAGCCTTTTTCAAGGCTAATTTCCTGTTCTGAGCCCGACGAACTCTGTCAGGTACATCACCAGCTGTGCATCCTGCGGTCTCCGAGTACTTACGTCGAGGTTCTGCGGTCGTCGGCAGACAGCATCTCGTTCAGGGGCCCTTTTCAGGGCCAATTCTTTCCTGTTACAAGCGAAACCTTTCGAGGTTCGCTTTACCGGACGAGAACTGTTTTGCGTCTTCATTCCACGGGTGTCGGCTGCTACAGTACGAAAGGGCATACGCACCACCCTTGGACAACGCGTGTGAGCTCTCGTCTTTTTCAAGACGACCTCACATTTTCCCGGCGTATTCGGTCAATAATACCGATCCGCGCGTTGTTCCCGGGGAACAGTGCATGTCCGGTACATTGCTGGTCCTTCGATAGCCGGATCCAGGGTGAGGTACACTGCACTGCCACGTCACGTCGCTGACCACAACCCGTCCGAAAGTGGTCAAGCGTCTTATCACCCGCGCCGCGAAAAGCCGACGTGTTTAACGCTCGAAACACGATACGGCTAAGTACATCCGCGCCGCGCAAAGCCGACGTGTTTAACGCTCGAAACACGTACGGCTAAGTACCTACACGCCGGCGGCGAAATTACGTTTCGGCCAGCCAGGCGCCCGCGTCGCGACTCGCGAACCGCCGCAAACTAGGCGCCGATAAGTCTCAACTCTCAGGCGCCCCGCGATCGCGTACCGCGTCCCTCCGCGCCCGCGCACCGGCGCCGTCGAGGCCGCACGCGATCGTAACCCGCGTGGGCCCCCCTCGGCTACGCGCCTCGCGTCCGTTTCCAAGAATTCGTGTACCTACCGTGACGCGCGAAATTCAAAGTTCCGTTCCGTTTAGCGCCGCGCTTAACTATAGCGCTTTGGCGCCGTGTTCGCGTGTGTACGTAGGTATAATAGTGCGTGCCCCGTGTTTTCGTTCCGTATAGTATATTATAGACTGTGCTGTGTATATAAACTGTGCTGTGTATATAAACTTTGCCGTGTACATAGACTGTGCTGCGTTCGTGTCAAGAACTCAAGATGCCTATCACAAGATCACGTGGCCAGGCAGCTGAAAACTCCGAAGAGGCGGTGGGTGCCGCTCCGTTCGCTCAGTCTCATATCACCCGCCGTTCTCCAACTCAGCGTTCTCCGAGTGCTATAGTGGTTACGGAATGTACTTCCAGTCCGTCGAGGGATGAAACCTCAAAACACCGACAGCCGGCGTCGTCAAGCAGAGAGACGTCGCCGCGCCAAATTAGAAGATATAGACAGCCGGTAGCGCCACCGCAAGAGGTCGCGTCGCCGCGCCATATCAGAAGACCACTTAGCAGAAATTCGATAGTTCGAGAAGACACCACAGTTACGACGGTGTATAAGGGCGCACACACACGCAAGACAAGTACGTCCGACAGAAAGGCTTTGCAAATCGACGAACAAATAAGTGAATTAAGGACTCGACTAAAGCAGCTGTCGCGGGAAAAAAGGCAGCTCGCATACGAAAATTCCGAAGACGACTATGATGACGACGGGCAGTCACGATCCGAGTACGTACGGTCCTGGGTTCAAGACACCAGCGCCGTCAAGCCCACGTCTCTACGCACCACCAACCGCCGCGATATAGACGAGGACGACGCACCTAGGCGAAGGAAGCCAGGACCGTCGTACCTACCATCGCACCCGGAGCCGAAGCAGGGAGAAAGAAGCTCTTCGCCGATCATCGTAGAGCCCTGCCCGGCAAGTTCGAAAATAGTGATAGATCCGCCTCTTAATTCCGATATCCGTGAAGAACCGGGTTCTCAACCTCAGGGAGAAGCGTTGAAGAATCAAGGTACGTCCAGTGTACCTACGAGTAAGAGTATACAAGAAAGACAATTCGCTATTTTACTTGAAATGGAAGAAGACCTTCTCAATTTCAAGAAAAAGTACTTCGCACTTGGAGTAGGGTGTCCATTACGTCAAGAAAAATCCGGGACAGTCTACTCACCGCCAGCCGAACCCCGCAAAGAGGGTGATATTCGTGTGGATAGCTATGCTATTACGTCATACGTCATGAAGCTGCCAGAATTCAGTGGAGACGTCAACGGCTGGATATCATATAAGTCAATATATGATAATTCGAAAAATTCGTTCAGCAGATTTGAGAACATAGTGAGACTTCGAAAATCGCTGAAAGGTGAGGCGCTAGATTGTGTGAATATATTAATCGCTACAAACGCCGATCCAGATCATATAGTTGAAGAGTTGCATCGAACATATGGCCGCTCCGACCAGATGGCGTTCAAGGAGTTCAACACTTTGAAGGACTTACCGGACGTCAGTGACAAGCCAAAGGAGATTGTCCAGTTCGCCCGAAAAGTGAGACAAGGGGTCTTACTTTTCCAGACACTTGGGGAAGAAAGGTACATCGAGTCTCCGGAACTTATGCAATACCTACAAGCAAAGTTACCGAACCACATGAAGAGTAAGTGGAGAAAGATTCAAGCTTCGAATAAGAACAAGGCAACGCTGGTACAACTGAGAGATTTCCTCGACGAAGAAGCGGACAGCTGCATTGCCGACCTACCTCTGGACGAGAAAGCTTCGACTAGGCGGTCAGTGCAACGAACGCATACAGTCACAGAAGACAGCAACGAAACTATAGAAGAGAGGAAACCCACCGTTGCAGAAGAAAAGAAGCATGCTGCCGAACCAATCTGCAAGATCTGCACTAAGACAGGGCATCGAAGCATCGACTGCTACAAGTTCAAGAGCGGGAACTCGGATAAAAGATGGGAGCTCGCCAAGCAGTTCAAGCTGTGCTATCGGTGCCTAAAGTCACGTTCACCTGGACATATGTGCCGGAAGGTGAAGTGCGGTATCGAGGGTTGTACTGGTACCCACCACAAACTTCTTCACGGCCCCAAGAACGAGAGAACGAAGAGTGAAGCCGTAGCGAACACATGGACGAAGACTACACCTCAAGCATATTTGAAAATAGTTCCAGTTACAGTCATAGGACCAGCGGGAGAATCGAAAGAATTCGCTCTTCTTGACGACGGGTCAACCGTATCCTTGATGGATGAAGAGGTAGCTGAGAAGATTGGAGCTAAAGGACGTACGGAACCATTGAACGTGCAGACGATGGGGGAGAACATACGAGACTCGAACTCACGTCGAATCACACTCGCACTCTCTGGCCGCCAGGGCAAGAGAGTCGCTTTCAAGGTCCGCACCATCCCTTCGCTGAAGCTATCACCGCAGACCGTCGCTGAGAATGACATCGTGGGATGCAAACACCTCGACAAGATCAGAAAAGAGATAGTATACGAAGCCGCCGTTCCAAGAATCCTAATAGGACAAGACAACTGGAACCTACTGCTCGCCGAGGAGGTAGTCAAAGGGCCGGAGTCACAACCAGTTGCATCGCGTACGCCGCTGGGGTGGGTGCTACATGGCGCGCACACTCGAGCTCTGGGACACGCCGTCCATTATACAAATTCGCTAACTTCGGATGCAACACTGAACTCTCAACTAGAAGAATATTTCGCTTTAGATTCGCTTTTCGTTAACCCCAGAAGACCGGACTCCGACCCAGAGAAGAGGGCGGAGGACATCTTGAAGAAGAATACGTGCTTTACGAAGGAGGGCCGCATACAAACTGCACTTCTCTGGAAGAAAGACGAATTTGTGATGCCTAATAATTTCGAGACTGCTATGAAGAGGCTCACAAGTATAGAAAAGAGGTTGGATAAAGATCCGGAGCTGAAACAGAAGTACACCAAGCAAATGGACGCTTTGGTAGAAAAAGGATACGCCGAACCAGCTCCGAAGAAAACGACGCCGGGAAAGACCTGGTATTTGCCACACTTCGACGTTAAGAACCCCGCGAAGCCGGACAAGTTCAGAATCGTCCATGATGCAGCTGCTAAGACGAGAGGAATGTCGCTCAATGACTACCTGCTCACAGGACCAGACCTACTTAGATCCCTACCTGGGGTCCTCATGCGATTCCGCCGCCATAATATCGCCGTATCTGCTGACATAGCTGAGATGTTCATGCAGATAAAAATTCGTGAAGAAGATAGAGATGCCCTTCGTTACCTGTGGCGAGGGGATCAACGTGAAGGCGCGCCCGACGAGTACCGTATGACTTCGTTGATTTTCGGGGCCGCCAGCTCGCCGTGCACTGCCATCTACGCCAAAGATTGGAATGCAAGACGACGCCTAGAAGAAGATCCGAGGGCGGTGGAAGCAATTACCGACAATCATTATATGGATGACTACCTCGATAGCTTTAGAAGTGTCGAAGATGCCATCACCGTTTCAAAGAAGGTCCGGTCAATTCACAGCGAAGCGCATCTAGAACTCCGCAAGTGGCTTTCAAATTCGACGGCGGTAATAGAAGAATTAGAACCGAATACCGATACCGCCAGTTTAGTAAACATTGGCTCCAAAGAAGAGAAGATCTTGGGGTTAATGTGGAATCCGTCAACAGATCAGTTGGGCTTCAACCTAGGGATGGCTCGACTCCCAGCTGATATACTCCGTAAAGAAACTGTGACAAAAAGAGAAGCTCTGAAGATAGTTATGTCACTCTACGATCCGCTTGGCTTCGCGTCTCCGGTCACAGTGAACGCGAAGAAAATTCTACAGGAAGCTTGGAGGAAAAACGTCGACTGGGATCAAGAGCTCGAAGAAGATCTAGCTGCCCAATGGTCGGCGTGGAAGCAGCATCTAGATAATTTGAAGACAGTTGGTCTACCAAGGTGCTACTCCGGCTTCAGCGATGCAGTCTCTCTACAGCTGCATATATTCACCGACGCCAGCGAAACCGCCTACGCAGCAGCAGTATACTGGAGGGCGGTCACTCCCGACAACCATGTCCATGTATCTATGGTCATGGCGAAGGCGAAGGTGGCTCCGTTAAAAGTTACGTCGATCCCACGTCTCGAACTGCAAGCGGCCGTCATGGGCAGTCGCATGGCCACCGCCGTTATAGAAGAACACCGTATAGTTCCCGAGTCGAAAACCTTTTGGACCGATAGCAAGACGGTTCTCTCATGGGTGAAAAAAGGGGCCAGATCATACAAACCGTTCGTCGCGCATCGAGTGGCAGCGATAGAAGAAAACAGCAAGATAGATGAGTGGCGCTGGGTCCCAACGAAACTCAACGTCGCAGACATCGCCACTCGAGATGTGCCTCCTGACTTCGGGCCTGAACACGACTGGTTCAAGGGTCCAGCGTTTCTGCTCGAAGCTCCCGTATCCTGGCCAATAGAGAAGATCTCAATCATCGAGTCGACCGGGGAAGAGCGCGTGCACGCTTGCGCCGAAGCTGCAAGTGCGCCGAAGCTCAAAGAAGCAGTTCCAGACTCAAGCCGTTTTTCGAAATGGGAGAGACTAGTCCGTACGACAGCAAGAGTACTACAGTTCGTACACTTATGTCGAAGATTGAAAGAGAAAACGTATTACAAAAGAACAGTACGTAATAAAGAAGCAGATCCTGACTGGCGAAAGAAAAAATCAAGAAAGGCGAAGAAGAATCCCTCTGTGGTTCCGAAACAATCGTCGAAACACTTCATTACTCTCGACGCCGAGTTCGTGAAGAAAGCCGAAGAGATGCTCATCCGCGCCAGCCAGGAAGATTCGTTCGGAGAAGATATCCGAAACCTACGTGAAAAGGAACCAGTGAACAACAATAGTCGTCTGCGAGCTCTGCCGGTGGAATATCGTGATGGCCTCGTAGTTCTTCGAAGTCGAATCGCAGCCGTCACTGAAGTTAGTGAAGAAATGAAGTCACCACCGGTCATAGATGGAGATCATCGCATCACTCAACTGTATATCGATTGGACACACCGTTGCCTACATCACAGTGGAACAGAGCCCACCATCAACGAGGTGCGTCAACATTACTGGGTGATCAGGCTCCGACCCTCCGCTAAGAAAATCATCAGTCGCTGCCTCCGCTGCCGCATTCGTAAGGCACAACCTCCGACTCCGCCGACTGGTGATCATCCGAGAACAAGACTCGCACATCATCAGAAGCCGTTCACATTCACTGGTTTGGACTACTTCGGGCCGCTCTCCGTCACCGTGGGTCGCCAGCATCATAAACGCTACGTTGCCCTATTTACATGCCTCACAACGAGAGCGGTTCACCTGGAGATCGCTGCCAGCCTCAACGCAGACTCCGCTGTCCTGGCACTCCGCAGATTTGCAGCACGCCGTGGTCACCCGACTGAAATTTACAGCGACAACGGGACGAATATGCACGCTGCGGACAAAGAACTCCGCGAGGGACTCCGAGGCGAAGCAAGTCGTCGTGGGATAGTTTGGCGCTTCATCACTCCGTCCGCTCCGTTCATGGGAGGGGCCTGGGAGCGCCTAGTCCGCTGCGTAAAAACCACGCTATACACCGTCCTGCATGAGAGACATCCGACTGAAGAAATCATGGCCACCCTACTCTGTGAAGTAGAGTACACCGTCAATAGTAGGCCATTGACACACGTATCCGTGGATCCCGACGACGACGAAGCTATTACCCCTAACCATTTCCTGCTTGGGGGGTCAGCAAGAGTACCGACTCCGGGTACCTTCGACGAAAAAGACCTAATCAGCAAAAAACACTGGCGGCGCGCACAAATACTAGCAGACATGTTTTGGCGCCGCTGGGTCCGTGAATACCTACCCGAGCTACAACACCGGCGGGAGCCTCATGGTCGTGGCCCTACGTACGAAGTTGGCGATCCAGTCCTCATTGCTGACTCTCAACTTCCTCGCAACACGTGGCCGCGTGGAAGGATAGAAGCCGTCTATCCAGGGAAAGACGGCCAAGTACGCATCGTCGAAGTTCGCACGTCTGGTGGAATTTTGAAGAGGCCAACGAAGAAGCTCGTCCCTCTGCCGAAGTAGACGACATCGCCGCTCACCGATTGGGGTGCAGCATCTCGACGAGACCTGATGCTGCACGGCGGGAGAAATGTTCGCGACAATGTGTTTTCCATACATTTTCGTATTGCGTAACTTGAGTAGGTAATATTTTCGTGTTATTTACTTTGTATTATATAGCTGCTGATTAGGTAATTATATTCGATAGATAGATTTTAAAATTCCCTACAATATGATATAAGTTTCATTAGCGTAGGTAGACTAGTTCCGAAAATATTGTAAATTAAATACCTAAAATTCATAGGAATACGTGTAAGTTAGGTATATTTCCGATTATTTTGTAAATAATAAATTAACCTATTGTTTAGTGTCATATATCGTTAGATAGCATAAAATAAGGGCTTTGTAATGATATAAATTGTTTTTATGTACGAGAAATAGGTTAAAAGATATTTTCGGATAAATATGTAACCCATAGTAAAAATAAACTACATGTCGCGTAATCTCGCTTGTGATCTAAGCGCGGCTTTCTTTATGGTTTTGCACTGAGGTAGATAAGCGCCAGAGCTCGACGAGGTAATTCGTGGTCGCAAGTAGTCGTCAAGAATCAGCAAGAAGTCCGTCGAAGCTCAGCTCACAAGCGCGGTCGTGACGATTCAAGAAAGCAGTGTTTCATTGTACTCACCCCTGGACCTGGAACCTACGGTGCTTGACAGCAGTATCGTTTTGGGTAGCCTTTTTCAAGGCTAATTTCCTGTTCTGAGCCCGACGAACTCTGTCAGGTACATCACCAGCTGTGCATCCTGCGGTCTCCGAGTACTTACGTCGAGGTTCTGCGGTCGTCGGCAGACAGCATCTCGTTCAGGGGCCCTTTTCAGGGCCAATTCTTTCCTGTTACAAGCGAAACCTTTCGAGGTTCGCTTTACCGGACGAGAACTGTTTTGCGTCTTCATTCCACGGGTGTCGGCTGCTACAGTACGAAAGGGCATACGCACCACCCTTGGACAACGCGTGTGAGCTCTCGTCTTTTTCAAGACGACCTCACATTTTCCCGGCGTATTCGGTCAATAATACCGATCCGCGCGTTGTTCCCGGGGAACAGTGCATGTCCGGTACATATAGGTACCTACTCATCAAAACCATTGCCGGCTCACTTGAGCACGAGTGACCCTCTGGAAATGAAAACGGTTTGGCTATAATCCACCAAGCTGGCCAACAAGGGAGCCATAATTTATGATTATACTAGATGATGCCCGCGACTTCATCCGCGTCGATTAAGTTAATTTTGTATTCCCGCGGGAACTCCTTAATTTTCCGGGATATAAAGCCTATGTCCTTCCCCGGGTTACAAACTATCTCCATACATCCATATAAATTTCATCAAAATCGGTTGAAAAGGTGGGCCGTGAAAGCGTAGCAGACAGACAGACCGACAGACGGACAGACAGAAAGACAGACAGACTTTTTCACTTTCGCATTTTTAATATTAGTATGGAAGTCCAGGAAGTATGGATATGGATTTTTACTAATCATTTCACCCAGCCAGCGCCCACTACTGAGTAGGAGCCTTCGCTCTCGGAATGAGAAGAATTCAGCCATAGTCCACTACGCTGGCCAACAAGAGGCCCTCCGATCGTGATTACCATTTTTCTGAAAAACTCTCATTATTGTTTCAAAATAAGTAGGTATTTATAGGCGCTGCAGTTTGTCGTGGGTTTTTGAAAATCTTTAATTTTATTACCTACTTGTTCCTTAATATTTTCTTGATCTCTTGTCTCCGATTTGGTCCATCGAACTGGATTTTATTTTAAAATTTTTAACTAATCATGCCTCTTATTCTGGTCCTTCGAACCGGATTGTATTACTAACCGTGTTGTCCAGCGTTACTGCAAGCTGCACCGGCTGTACCCGATGCCGGAACTACCGTCGTCGATGCAGGAGCACTTCCAGCGGTACGCGCCACGTGACCTGACGCAGCCCGACCCGGACTATGTGTTCCCCGCGCCCCCGGACACTGCGGCCGACACACCCGGGGACGGGAAGCGTGACGGACTGCAGGAGCCTGTGGTGAGCTCGTACCCTTATACTCATTATTATTATAATAATAACTAGATGATGTCTGCGACTTCGTCCGCGTGAATTCGGTTCTTTCTACTTCCGCGGGAACTCCTTAATTTGTAGGTAATATGCCTTTAGCCTTTAGCCAGTGCATACAAAGACTTTTCTATTAATTTTTCAATTTAAAAAGTGAACTGAGATGGACAGTGAACATGTGAACTTTTTTCTTAAAATTTGGACTGAACATCACTAGTTATTAAGGAAATAAGAGGCTATAATAATAATAATAATAATAATAATAATGCCTTTAGCCTATGTCCTATCTCTGAAACAAATTTCATTAAAATCGGTTGAAAAGATGGCCCGTGAAAGCGTATGAAACAGGCACGCATTCGCAATTATAATATTAGCATGGATATTACATCAATTTACCTATTATAATTATCAATAAATATATTATTAGCAATGCCAATATACATATTAGCAAATAAAGGAATTGATTTATTTTCAAACCATTGCTGCCTGCTGGTCCACTCCTGAGGAAGACTCCTCTGAGTATGAAAGGGTTTAGGCCTGCGGATTGACAGATTTCACACACCTTTGAGAATATTACTTTAAATATAAATAATTTTCAAGCATGCAGATTTCCTCGCGATTTTTTCCTTCACCCTGATATTTATTTGTAGGTACCTATATCCTGAAAAGTTTGAAGTGTAGATATGTCGATCGAAGCTTAGACCTCAGAATAGAAGAGCACAAATCTTAACAACTTAGATATTGTATTGTAGCAACAACTTGATTTTCTGGAATAAAAAGTTTCCTTTGTCATAATCCAGGATGCAGGCTATTTTTATGCCAAACCTTGTTATGATTAGTTCAATAATAATTGAATCGTAAGAAGCTAACAGACGAAAACTTGCATTACCTTAATACATATTTTGAAATGATTTCTGATTCCCTTCAATAGCTTGATTATTATTTTGTGGTGTTTCAGCCGGGCCCCTCCAAGCCCCCCGCGGCCCCAAATAAGGAGCCTGAGGACTACAAGCGGGCGGGGCCTGCAAATGGCCTGCAGAGACAGAACGCACAGGTACGACACATGTGGAACTTAACCCAGAAAAACTTATCCCCTCACCAAGAGTTACCTCCCTAACTTACTCGTATACCTAATACCTTGTTTTTTAAAAAAGGGCAACGGCAGAGCTTTTTGCCGGCTCTTTTCGGTAGAATCTGCATAACAATCGCCATCGACTGATATGCACTGTCGCAACTAAGCCATTCGTCCCTCAAGTCTTGAAGCTAGGGTAGGCATTCGTCAGAATATCTATGAAAGAGCTGTTTTGATGAAATATTATGAGCATTGACGTATTTCCATTTGGGTAAGCAGAGCTTTTATGCCTGTATAGCTGCACGTAACTGACTATATCTTACTATTTGCAGCACGACATATTCCTGCCACCGATCTCCGTGCGCCCGTGTGAGACGGCGCAATGCGAATGCGAACTGAAAGCCGCCAAATGAAACAACAGCGATACAAAATACTCGTTTATTTCTCAGCTCCACTTTACAATGTTTCCGATCTGTTGTACAACTTTTATGGCACCACGGTTGATGTGCGCCCAGCCTAGCTATAGAGTGTAAAATATCAGAGGCGACAGTAAAATACTAACTGAGCCAAGAGCTCGTGGTTAATTTTAAGGAGGTGCTTAAAATAAGTAGTGATAGAAAGCGCCTCTAGTTCCCATAATTTGAATTTTTCTATGATTTCAATTATTTTAATTTTAAATTTCCCCATCAGTTCATCCAAAAAATAAGGAAACAAAATCCATCAAACTCAAGCACGCCATTTTAATCGTCAACAACCATCAAATGTTTGAGGTGCATTCAAATTAAAGTTTTTAGAACTAGTTCTCAGTTTTAGATGCATACAGTTTATGTGATGGATTTTAAGTATATCCTGTACTTTTTTGGCACCTTTTCTACTCTACAGCTCGTATGGGCGCACTATAAACTTTTTTGTGACTAGAGATAAATTAATGTGATGTTTTTTTTACAAATTTTGTCGTGTTACAAAATCGATGGGAGTATGTTACTTACAATAAAACTTAACAATTAATTTGGAACTAAGTCTATCTTATTCGAATCTTTGGTCACATTGAGTGTAGATAGTCAGAGCGGTGGATTAAATTAACTATAAGCGAGAGGGTACACTAGCGACACGTTGCGACAAAAAGTCATCCAAGAATGTGTCAAAAAGTCCTAAAAATGGCCGATTTCTCCAACTCTCAACGTTTAACCTACGAATGCATTTAAAACTTTGACAGAATTCTTATACAACATCGGCCAAAACATCAATTTTTTTTCGTAAAACGTTACTCTGAGTTGGACAAATCGGCCATAATGAAATTATACACAAGAACACTTAAATAGTTTATCGTAAGCCAAACAGTAAAAAAACGGTAGTCGAAATAGCCTAGCTTTAAATGTATTTCAATAATTGTATAAACAATAATCATAATGCCGTTATAGGTTTGGCTGCTAGGTAGGCTGTTTTTAAAAAATAAAAAAAATTGTCATCATGACGTCTTAGCAAGTCAAGTGTGCGACAAACGTGTAGCAAGTGTACTCTCACGCTATAATGTCAAAGAATTTCTAAGGTCAGACAATAGTACGTCTCAAATTAGTCCATATGGAATTAATCGACATAGTTCAGTAATACTTTCGTTACCTTTGGCTTTACAAAGTATTGTCTAGCGTTGTAAACTTATAACGATTGCTATTATCAACGAATATAGAAGATTTAAATTGATACATTATTTATATTATACTTATATTATTTATATGGTAGTTATTTGCTAGTATAAAAATCTCTATTATAGTGAGAAGTCTGGATAGCTAGCCTTTTTCTTCTTTTCCTACGGAAAAAGATTAGCACTACGTCTTTTATACTATTATGTGTTCCGTTTGACGTCCGAAGTCCATTATGAAGAGTACATCGCCTTTTCCACGCTTTTCCGCTAGATGTCGTTGATTTCCGTCACGTGACCCGCGCCAACAACGCCCCCACGGCAATTCTGTGAACTAACCAACACAAGCCAAAGCAAGCCGCCATGTTCCGCCATTGTTGCGTCGTTTTTCAACTACGCAAGTCCGTTAGAATTAATTTAAAACTTTTGAGATAGAAGTAGAAAGTTTTATAATTTGAGTAGATTATTTTACTTATTAAGTAGATTTTCGTTACGAAATAATTAAATTTGTGCAAAATGGATGAGAATCCCGTGCCGTTAGAGGCCGACAAAGTAGTTCGGTCAGAAAATTCGTCATCGAGTAGGAGTGAAGATTCGTCATCAGAAGAAGCGTCGCCGCCACCGAAAAGGCGGCGCCGCAGCCGCTCGGAGCGCCGCAGGCGCTCACTTTCTGATTCGGGCGAGTTGGAACAGAGGTTTGAGTTTCTTTCTCAACAATTGGTGAGTCAACTTAATAATATTTTGAGTGCCCAGTTACCAACGCCAGAACAGAATTTATCAAATTCAACTACTAGGCCTCACGTTTCTCCTACTGAGGCAACTACTAGCGTGTTACAAGATCCCTTTTTACGGCCCCCAGGAAAAATTGATGATATTTCCGAATTGATTGTATCAATAAAAGAACCATCTGTTCCAAAGGCTAAACCGGACCGTGTTGAAAAAATTTCTTCTATGCAAAGATTTGATTCCTCGGATTGGAATGCTGTACGTTATAACGAAGTGCAGAAAAAATATGTAGCGTCTCCGGCGTTTACCGAGTTAAAAGTTAATGAGGAGTTAAGGCGTTTCGAAGATCCCTTTAGTTCAGCTCGTTGGTTCCAAATGGAACGTAGTTTTGCGGCTTTATCAAATGCGTTTCTTGCCCAAAACGAGTTGCTAAATGAGGCTTTACAAACAATGATTGATTGGTCAACTAAATCTGATACGCAGATCACGTCAACTTCTGTGTATGATAAATTAAAGCAGCTATTTGGCAGCGATTCAAGCTATAAGAGTATTTCACATGATATTTTGCAAATTATATGTGGAAAACGTGCCGAAATAGTAGAGTTACGCCGTAAGCAACTTTTAAAGAGTTTAAAAGGAAAGTACATTCGTGAGGATTTAGATAAAATACCCCCATCTTCGGAATATATTTTCAGTCCACCCGATTTGTCACAATATTTACAAAAAATTGGAGGTATTGATAAGCTACAAAAACAAATCGTCCCAGTGCCTACGCATTCACAGGTACGTCCAAAATCCCCATTACCTTCCACATCACGGGAAAATACTTTTCGTTCTCAACAAGGCAAGGCCAAGCAGGTTAAGGATAGGAAAAGAAATTTGGACGCCTCTGATAGAAAGAAAAAGGGGGGGCAAAAGGGAAACAGTTTCAAAAGTAGAAATTCGAGAAAATGACTCGAAAATGTTTTCGGGCGGCTGTCTCAAACATTATCGAGACAAGTGGGTGCGTTTCAATCCACCCAAAACTATTTTAAAACTTATATCGGACGCCCGAATTCCTTTCAATCAATCTCCTCCATTGGTTCTTCCAACGATGGATGTTCTGACGGAGTATCAAACTCCGAAGTCCCACAGCATGACCGCAGAAATTTTAGGGATGATCCAAAATCAGGTATTAGAACCAGCCCCGCTAACGGCGTCATTCATTTCCCAACTTTTCATAATACCCAAAAACAATGGAAAGAACAGAGTTATTTTCAACCTAAAGGCTCTGAACCGATACATGATACCAAAGCATTTTCGTCTTTTTCATCACCATCAAATGCCAAGGTTCCTACAAGCGGGCGACTGGATGGTCAAACTCGACCTGAGTCAGGCTTACTATCATATCCCAATAAAGGAAGAGCATCGACGTTATTTGCGTGTCAGTTACAAAGGTCAGTTGCTGCAAATGACATGCCTACCATTCGGTCTGGCGGCCGCACCGAGAATGTTCGCCTCTGTGACAAATTGGACTGCCCAAGTATTACGCGACAAAGGCCTTCGCCTAGTGGTGTACTTGGACGATTTTCTCATAGTCCATCAATCCAAGAAAATTCTGAAAGCTCACGTCCTACTGGCTATCAAATTCTTAACCGACCTAGGTTGGTGTCTCAATTACGAGAAATCGATCACAAAACCGACGAGATCACTCGAGTACTTGGGAGTAAATTGGGACACACAACACAACATCAAGTCCCTACCCCCAGACAAGATAACAAAAGTTCGTCAGAGTCTGATGTCTCTTCTAGCAACCGGCAGTTGGACTCTCAAGCTGGCGCAACGCCTCTTAGGGTTTCTCAACTTTGCAACCTTCATCACCCACCGGGGAAGGTTGCATTGCCGAACCATTCAACGACACAGCAATTGTCTGCGCAAACATCCTCGCAAACCCCAACGCTTTCCGGAAGAGGTGCGTGTCGAACTGGAATGGTGGCTAGAAAATCTGATGCAGACGACTCCAATTCACCCAGAGAGGAATCCCACGAATTACGTCATCACCGATGCATCAGATATACAATGGGGAGCTCTTGTGAACAACAGCAGAATTACAGGCTCGTGGAGTCGACGACAGAGCAAACTCCATTGCAACTTGAAAGAAATGCACGCTGTGATTGCTGCTATTTCATCCGAGGCCTCAGTACTCAAGAATTCAACAGTGGTCTTACAGAGCGACAACCAGACAGTGGTGTCATATATAAAGAACGAAGGGGGAACAAGATCACAACGGCTTCTAGACTTGACAAAGGAGCTTTTTACTCTGACGGACAGCCTGAATATTGTACTCCTCCCTCACCACCTCCCGGGAGTGTACAATACCGAAGCCGACAACCTCTCGCGCAATCGCGCAGGCTCGGAGTGGCACCTACTAGCAGGAGCAACTGTAAACATTTTCAATCTATGGGGAATACCAGACATAGATCTATTCGCGTCTCAAAGGGCTCACGTAGTTCACAGTTATGCTACTCTAGACTTATCCGACTCGAACGCCTGCTTTCACGACGCATTCAGCAGGTGTTGGATTTACGAGCTAGCGTGGATCTTCCCTCCGCCCGCATTACTTCCACGCGTCCTGCAACACCTCAACTCGGCAGTAGGCAGGTACATAATAATAGCACCCAAGTGGAAGAAGCCTTTTTGGCGCCCGGACTTGAAAAGCCGTGCACTAGCGCGTCCGGTCAAGATACGAGACCTGGACAAAATACTCATCGACACGGCGACGGGGCGACCACCAGCTCACATCAAGTGCCTGAATTTAGAAGCTTGGCTCATTTTGGGTGGGACACATTGACGGAAAGTTGGTCACATGACGAGAAGGAGCTTCTGTTATCGTGCTGGAGAGCATCTACACTTAAAACCTATGCCCCCATTTGGAGAAAATGGTCGGAATGGTGTTTATTAAATAACATTGACTTTCGTCGTCCTTTACCGAATGATGTAGCTAGATATTTAGCAAAACTGTATTTAACAGAAAATTTAGCTTACCGTACCATTCTTGTACATAAGTCAGCGATAGCTTCTATTTGCGAGACAATTTCTAATGTTAAGATTTCATCAAATCATTTAGTCAAACATATCCTAAAAGCCGTGTCTTTAGCTAGACCGATGCCCCCCAAGCTTCCTATATGGGATGCAAGGATAGTCATTAAGTACTTACAGGACTCAAATCCAAACATAAATAATTTGTATGAGGTATCTAGACGTACTGCCACAATTCTTTTATTGTCATCTAGCCGTCGTGTTCATGACCTTACACTTTTACATTGTGATCCTAAACATTTTATAGATGGAGGTAGTTTTATAACCTTGCATCCTGTTTTTGGTTCAAAAACAGATTCGGCTACATTTCAGCAATCAAGCTGGAAATTTACGGCTTCTCCTAATGACAATACTAATCCACTGTTTTGGCTCAGGACTTTATTAGCTGTAACAAAAAATGTTAGAGGTTCTATGACCAATTTATTTATTACCACTCGAGAACCATACAGGCCAGCTAGCCCAACTATTATTGGTGGTTGGGTTAAGAAGCTTTTATCAGAAGCTGGTATCGAGGCTACACCTGGCAGCTTTAGATCCGCGGTGTCCTCCTTAAATTGGGTTGAAAACTATCCCATAAATGATATTCTGTCTAAAGCAAATTGGCGACATGAGAATACATTTACAAAATACTATCATAAAGAAATAGATAGAAATTGTAACGCAAATAGTGCGGTATCAACAAAATCTCTTTCTCAATATTTTTCGGTATCGAGTTAAATTATTATGATTAATTGTCTGATTTTTAATTACTCTCAATTTCAATTATTTATCGCATTCAATGATAATATTTATGTGTTATTGTTTTAACTGGTAATTTTACTATATTTCTAGTTGTTGTGAAATGGTAACAGATTTATTTTGAATAAGTTTCTCATATTTAAATATCTTATATATTGTTTACTATTGGTAATTAACATGTAGTAAAAATTGCATCACATTGTTGCGTTTTTCTTTTACACAAGCCACCAGGAGATAACAAACAGGTCTTCATAATGGACTTCGGACGTCAAACGGAACACATAATATTAAAATTTTACCTTCAAATAAAATTTCTATTATGTTTCCTAAGACGTCCGAAGTCCAGATGATGTCTTCCTGGTGCTACCATTCTCTATACACGTCATCATTATGAATCGAACAATGGCGGAACATGGCGGCTTGCTTTGGCTTGTGTTGGTTAGTTCACAGAATTGCCGTGGGGGCGTTGTTGGCGCGGGTCACGTGACGGAAATCAACGACATCTAGCGGAAAAGCGTGGAAAAGGCGATGTACTCTTCATAATGGACTTCGGACGTCTTAGGAAACATAATAGAAATTTTATTTGAAGGTAAAATTTTAATATTGTTTTAAACATTGATATAGCCATCATCTTAACTCGTCTAGGCAAGGAGCAAGTTATGCGCAATAGTTCACCACGCTGGCCAGGTGCGGATTCGCAGAATCTACACACCTTTTGAGAACATTATAGGGAACTCGGCATGTAGTTTCTCTTCACTGAAGGCCTGACTTATTAGTTTAGAATTTTGTATAAGTCTAAATTGGCACCAGGACATTTTATCATTTTCACAAAGCTTGAGAAGTGAAGAAAGAAGAAGAAAATGTTTGAGAGTGAAAGGCATCCATCCTTCTGGCAAAGACCACAGAGTCAAATATTGAAGTATCGGATAGTCATCAGATCCAGATATATGGGAACCAAAATATAAAATGAATCCTAATTTACATCTTATGTTGTCTACAGAAATCGTTAACAATAACAATCGTTTTACAAATAACGTATAAAACTAACAAAATAATGTCCTGCTTATAATTAATAAAAAAAATCGGAGCCATGTAAACGAAATAATAAAGAAAAACATAACCTTAATTTTATAAAATAACTATACGTCTCTCTCTCGCTCATACAATAATTTATCTGCTATCCTTATCCATAAGTCGAATGGCCCCGAAGGTCGGAACGTTCGAGAATGTTCGGTCGCTACTTTCGCGTCGTCCTAATACTAATACCAGGAGAGCTAGTGGTAAATTTTCTCAAAATTCTCAAGATTAATCAGTTGTGATATTTTTCAAATGCCAAGAGTTTGTTGATAATAGTTTCTTGATATTTGCTTTGTATTAAAATAATACATTTAATAATCTAACTCCTA
Source organism: Erebia ligea (assembly GCA_917051295.2). Lineage (NCBI taxonomy): Eukaryota > Metazoa > Arthropoda > Insecta > Lepidoptera > Nymphalidae > Erebia > Erebia ligea. The sequence continues at coordinate 15,694,305 of OU785238.1, read as the reverse complement.
CGTTTCTGTTAAATTTCAATAAATATAACAGAAACGTAGGAAGTCAGGCCGAATAATTCAAATTAATATAAATTACAGGCGTATTTAAAGTTGCTTCAGAACACGTAACAGAAATAATGAAAATCGTGAACTGGTCAATAACAGCCTTGTAACGTTGTCATAACTGTACTTTCAGTGTTTACCAAGCACCTCTACAAAATTTTCCACTAGCTCTCCAACTATAACTAACTAACTTACTCTAGCTTGTACTTTCGTGCCACAACAAATATATATATAAATTTACAAACGAACATACGAACCTAAGTAAAAGGATATGGCAAGGTTTTGTGCTTAAAAAACTTCCCTATTCGAGGTCAGAAATAACTATAATACAAAATGTAACTTTTTATCTTTGAATAAACTAACATCTAATAGTCTAAATTACATTATTTAGCGGAATAGAAAAATTATCCCGCGTCGATTAAGTCATTATCAAAAAATGCCTTGAATTGTAATTTAATATACAATTTTAAAAAGATTTTAAGTTAAATAAAAAATACCAGATCTAAGTAAAGTAAAGCTATACTATACAATTTGTAAAACAATGCATAATTAAATAAAACAGATCTTAAGGTGTCAAAGATCATTTAAAATTTGTGATGCTTTTTAGAGTTTTATATCTTAAAACCTTTGTTTAAACATTAAATTAAATAATCTCTAAAATATAATTTCATTATTAATAAGAGATCTTTGCATATAGTATGTAATATAATACTGAATAAACTTATGTTAATCTTCTATTCCGGGCAAAGTTGAATTGAAATAATAGTGTAGTGAAATAGAAAATTTATTTTTACGATTATAATTTTAAAAAAGCCTAAAATTTTATTGGATTTTTGCTATAAAGCTAGTTCAAAAAATTTTCTTAATCGACGCGAAATATTATAATAATTGCATGGTATTTACAGTAGTTTAGTAACTCGAACATGTATAATTTTACTAAGGCAATATATCGGACGTTAGGTTATCGGTAGGTTTAATGTAAGATTTTACATTTCGCCAACGATACATCTAACGAACGTCGAAACATATCGACGTCAGAGTAAAATGAACCTAAATATCCTTTCATACAAAGTAAAAAATTCATTACAAATGCTTTTTATTTCACGCTTAGACGAATTTGAGCTTTAATAAAGGTGAATAAGATCCATTTTACTTTACCGTTTTTATGTTTATATCAAAATCTATCGAAGTTAGCGTGATGTAAAATCTCATAGTAACCCTGTAGGTCATCTCTCATAGCCCACTCGGTGCTAAAAGCAATAGGCGGAGGTTGTTTACACCTTTTCACCTTAAACTAAAATAATAAATAAATTAAGTAACACAATATGACCCCGAGTCGGTATGAAAACTAAAACAAATAAAAGATCAGTGCATTTCGTTTTTTACAGTTAAGTACGAAAAGGACAGAGGATATAAGGCTAGATAAATGACGTCATACTATGGAACGTGTTGTTTTACTCTTATTATTTCCACAAGAGTGACAAAAATACTATAGGTCTCGAAGGAAAGAATTCGTTTTAATTCGCCGCGCCGCCAAGCGATTTAGCGTTCCGGTACGATGCCGTGTAGAAACCGAATAGGGGTATGGGTTTAATATAACTGCCATGCCCCTAACAGGTTAGCCCGCTACCATCTTAAACACCATCATCACTTGCCATCAGGTGAGATCGCAGTCAAGGGCTAACTTGTAGTGGATACAAAAAAAATAAAAAAAATATTGAGCTAATTAATACTTAAACACGACATAATGACCGATAATGGTTTTTTAAAAGAGAAAGAGAATTTATAGATTAAAACGTGACGAAAATGATAGTATGACCAATAACGTTGTTAAATTGGATTTGCTATACTGGTAGAGTAAAGCATTGTCCTTGTTTTACTTCATTGAAAAGAAAGAGATGCACCGAACTTAAATTCGTTTTAGTTTCCATTGGACCCAATCGGCGTCTTCTAATACATTCTGAATTTGGCACTAATCTAACTTAAATCTACACGTGAGGAAATGCGTTGGGAAGTTGACCGCCCGTCTATTAGCTGGTCTTTATTTTACTATTCACTATAAGGCTGGTCTTTATTTTACTATTCACTTTATAGCTGGTCTTTATTTTACTATTCACTTTATAGCTGGTCTTTCTTTACTTTACTATTCGCTTTATAGTTTTTACTAATCACTGTCAGATTAAAATCTGAAAACAACTTTTTCATGAACATTTCGAAATAAAACTACCGTTTGATGTGTATAATTCGAACTAAACTTGGGCAAAAATTTGTAGCATCAATAAATATTTGTCATTCCTAAGTTTGTGTCATGTATTTAGTTGTAAAATGTGCAAAATAATAGCACTTTAGACATAAAGTATTGGTAAAGAGCACCATACATTTCGATGTTATTTTTGAGGTATTATTATTATTATTATTATTATACACTTTATTTGTACCACCACAACAAGTAAAAATTACAAAAATAAAAATTGGAAATGAAACAAACACAGACAGAAGTAGGATACAAAAGGCGGCCTTATCGCTTAGGTAGCGATCTCTACCAGGCAACCTTAGGAAAAGGAGAAAACCTTAGGGAAAGGAGGAAGAGGTACTAGTAGATATGCAATTAAGTTATTGTAAAACTGCTTCTGATCTGGTGACCTACACTGGACTGCCAACGCTTAAAGTAATACTTAAGCAATGTTACTCAAAATGACAGTTTGATGTCACGTACCTTGACGTTCTTAAATTAGGGATTATAATTCTAAAATGCGAAAGAAAACTATAATGAAACAATATGGCTTTAAGCTTTGGCAGTATGGCCCCTAGGTCACCGACTGCCATATTGTATTCGATAGGGATGCCATTTTGAATAGGGATGATGCCTATATCAAAAATAAATTATTTATTACTAATAATTAAATAGAGGGTCTTCAGAAATGCCTAAAATTCACATCTTCGGTTGGTTTTAAGTTTGATAACCATTTTAAACTATAGATTAAAGAAAAAAGTGCGTTGAAAGATGACGTCACTACTATGTATTTACAAACGTTCATACTAGAAGTGCGTTTTTAAGTTTGATAAAGAGTTGCTGATTTGATTGAGTTGTCATCATCCCAGTTCGAGCAGTTGACTTCGATCCGCGAAAGGTTTTATTAACTTACAGCTTACCTAAGCACCACATTATACAGATGTAAGTAAAGAAACGTAGTCTTGTAAGAAACTTATCGTTTGCAAACTAATATTAGTAAGCTACTTGCGTAACAAGTAAAACTTACAGATATAATAACGGCCAAGTTGTAAGTCAAAATTGAACCGTGTGTAGAAAAACAAAGTCCGATTAGTTTGTACCGCGCTCAGTGGGACGGGGCGTATTCATCAGTGCTAGCATGCGCACAACTAGTAAAATTATGTCTACCCGTTATATATATTTGTCTACCGAAGCTATTATGGTTAGGGTCAACTCATACTAGCGCAGAGTCGAAGCGCATCGAAGCGTCAATCTGAAACTTAACATAGCAAATTCACCCTTATCTCTACAACGTAATGCACATATTCCTTCTGAGATAAAAAGAAGACGCGCGAATTCCCGCGCATTCGACAGAATTCGTGCGTCTGAGCAAAACCAATGCTGATGCTTTAATTGTGAAGAATTTGACGCTTCGATTCGCTTCGACTCGGCGCTGGTATGAATTGACCCTTACACGTATGCCTTGTCTCGTTACGTCAAAAGTAGAGATAAAAGTAATATGATTATCACCCTTTGTATAAAACATGTTTCTGCAAATAAATGAATATGAATATGTATTTCTTATCTGTGGTATTTTTCTCTACGAACTCTTACATGCCGACATGATTTGTCTCGTAATATACCGGATTTTGTGCATGTTAGGGTAAACGAAAAATAATTAGTAGGCAACCATAACATCTCTCTCTTTTCGCGAGATATCTCGTTGTGCGCATGCTAAGCCTGCATGAGTTATCCCGCGATAGTTAGGGGTTGTCTCGTGATAGTAAGGAGTTTAACCCGCTATAGTCAGCCGAGAGCAGGCGTTATTTGCTACTCGAAGTATGCCCTGCGCTGGGGGTGCAAGGTTGCCCAGCGGCACGGGGCGGGGTTATGACTTGTCAGGGGTTTCCCGGTGTAGGGGTTGGGGTTTGTCAGGGGTTATCGCGATTGTCCCTCGGTGTGTGGGCTTGCAGAGTGCGCGAAACAGCATCCAGGCGGGTGAGGTAGGCGGCCGCGTCGCTGCGCGGGGAACTGAAATACAAATGATATAATCTTAAAGATACAAAGTAAAAGCAACTTAACAGTCCATATCTTGAAAACTATTGAACCGATTTTGATGAAACTTGCATTGTTCCCTAAATTGAAGTAAATGTAAGCTTAAAAAGAGATTAATAATTACAATCCGATAGTTTCCGAATAGTTTCAGAGAAATCCGCGGACAAACATACCTATGAAATTTTGCATATTTGTTTGGAAGCCCTTATAGATTAATTATCATATTTTGCAGTTCCGATAATTACATACATACGTGTCGAATTGATAACCTCCTCATTTTAATAGTTAAGTAAGTTAAAAATACAACCGAATTGAGAACCTTTTTAAAAGTCAGTTTAACATAACTGACTGATTGACATATCGAGGTACAGCTCCACAGTACAGCTCAAACCACGTTTGCAAAGAACCTACGTTATTTCCTAGACCCAAGAAATTATTTTAAAAGCGAAAACACACAAGGCATTTTTTTTATTGTGAGATAGGCTTGCGTTTGACGCATTGATGTAGAATTTTAGTACCTATGTTTGACGACAATCATACTTAGTGCAACTGCAAAACAATGATGAGGTCTAGGTTGAAACGTGCGCATCTTATGCTCCTGTTGTTTATGAAGGGCATTCCATATCCTAGCGGTTCACATGAGACGTTGTGAAAATAATAACTGACCTGAGTAAAACTTGCGCTTCGTGCGGCGAGCTGACGCTGAACGTCGACCGCCGGACTGAATCTCCTGCGGATGACAATGACAATTATTGGATACCTTCTTCTGCTTGAGAGTAAAGAGGATTTTTGCTCGCGACTTCGTCCGTTTGGATATAGCAGTCTGTGTATAGCATTTTTGAAATTCTCGTAGGAACTGCTTTATTGATAGGAATAAAAGCAAGCCTACGTCCTTCCCCGAGGGACGAATTTTTTTTATCAAAATCGGTTGAAAAAATGGACTGTGAAAGCATAACAAACATACATAGGAGAACAAACTCACATTTGCAAAATGCAAAAGAGTGTTTGTTTGTCTAAAGTATTATTATAAAGAGGAAAGATTTGTTTGTTTGTTTGTAATCGATAAACTCAAAAACTACTAAACCGATTTTAAAAATTCTTTCACTTGTAGAAAGCTACTTTATCAGCGAAGCATAGGTTATACTTTGCTGTTACCTATTTTAGATTACGCTGATGTTTGCTATCTGGATTTATCAGAGACCATGCTGAACAAGCTTGATAGATTGCAAAATGTATGTATACGTTTCATATATGGTTTACGGAAATATGATCATGTGTCTGTATTTCGTGCTCAGTTGAAATGGCTGCCAATCCGATCTCGTAGAAATTTGCACGCTCTTTCTCTCTTGTACTCCATTTTATATTATCCTCAGACGCCACCTTACCTAAAAGAGCGATTCAACTTTCTTGGCAGCTATGATGTACCTTTTTATTTGCGGTCGAAAAATGACAATAAGTTAAAAATCCCTCCTAGTCATACAGGGGCGTACAGTAATTCTTTCACAGTTAAGGCTGTACTGCTTTGGAATGGATTGCCGAGCGATATTAGGCAGGCAAAGTCTTTAAACATATTTAAGAGTCGTGTAAAGGAATATTATCTTTCTAATGTGCTATAGAATATTTAAGTATTTTTTTTTTTAATGTAAGTTTATGTACTGCTATATATTTTGTATATGTGTTTATATTTATTAATTTAGTTATTTATGTATTATTAGTATGTATAGTTTAAGTAGTATATAATTATTGCATGTTTATTGTTGCACTTTCCCGCTTCTTTTTAATTTTCCTTATGAAATGGGTTGTCTGGAGGAGATCACTTTTAGTGATAAGACCGCCCTTGCGCACGTGTTGTTTTCTGTATTTTGTTTATAATTAAGTTTTTTCTTTAATTTATGTGTGGCAATAAAGAATTTATCTATCTATCTATCTATCTATTTTATTTTCCCTACGAAAATTGCAATTATGTGACTTAAGTCGGAAAAATTCGAGCTTCCGTGGCATGTGCTGCGTAAATAGTAAAAGTTACACGAAAACAATGTATGGTGGTATTGTTCCTCTCAAAAAGTTCTAAAAAAAAGTCCGCGATAGCATATATCTATCCTTTAAAATTGTCTCACAATAACCATTTTTATAATTTTCAAATTTGGTCTAAACCAATGCTTTACTTGCAAAGGTGTTTTTACTGACTAATTAATCCTTATCAAAAAAATAAAATTGTTGATCATCTTAAGTATTTGATATAGACCAAATTCGCCCTTTACACCATTTAATTTAGACGAATATCTTAGAAGATATCATAGAAATTGGACTATTATGATGATAAGTGCTATCCGTGCGAAGCCGGAGCGGACCGCTAGTTCTTAAATAACAGAGCAACGGATCGACGTGATTTTTCACGTCACGCGGAAGTAGGCGCGGGCATTGGCTATCCTAACTAACTATAATATCCAATAATATCAGTTATCCTAATTATGATAGCTAGGATAGGGTAACAAGTGTACCTGCGGGCGAGGCGGGGGAGGCGGGCAGCTTGAGGTTAAGCAGCCGTCGCGCGACGGGCGCGCGCGTAGCCGTGCCCAGCTCGCGCGGCGCCGGCGTCCACGAGAACGGCGTCCTGGAGAACAGAAGACAGCAGCTGATGAAGGCTTCAAGCCTGAGAACTAGTGCCCTTGGCTGGCACTCTCAAACTAGGCGGAACGAAGCGTGTTTGTTTTCGCTTCAAGTATAGTAGAGTATACCTCCAATCTGCATACTCACTTGTTTACCTACATGAGCGCCAAACGCGACACTACGAATAGATACAACGCGACGCAACAAGCCTGTCATTTTCTATGGCGTCGTATCGCGTCGCTTCGCATGGCGTCTGGTGGTTCTAAACGCAGTCACCTAGGACAACGGGTCACCTTCTTTCTTTCTTCCTACTGGGCAGGTTTCCACACTTAAACCTCCAGTTGGAGGTCTGTTTTATATATATATATAGCGAACAAACGAGCAGGCGGGTCACCTGATAGTAAGTGATTACCGCCGCCCATGAACATTTGCAGCACCAGAGGAACCGCCAATGCGTTGCTGGCTTTTGAGACATTTGTTCATCCTTCCTTTGAAGAGCCCCAAATGTGGAAGTATGTTGTGCGTGTGTTGCCCCTCCCCGCTGGAGTTTTCACTCCAGCCATCCGCGCTCGCTCCAGAAGCCCAGAACTAGAACGGGTCACCTATGTAGGACAGCTGGTTTGTGTCATAGGATACTCACATCGGCTGCGGCGCGTGTCCCGCGGGGCTCTGTTTGAACAGCGCGTTGGCGGCGAGCGCGCGCGTGGCCTCGCGCCGCCGCACCAGGAACGACATGCGCGCCGCCGCCACCACCGCCCACGCCGCGCATCTGCGCACAACACATGCGACGCTCGATATAAACACACGCAAAATTTGATTATAAAAAATAAAAAACTTAATCAACGCGGACGAGGTCGCGAGCATCATCTAGTTCATAATAATTCATAATTCGATTATTGTATAGAACTATAGAACATGGTACATTATAATATAGTGTAGTGAGGACACGCGTCGCTGTTTCGCAAAATGGCAGGTGACGTTTCGGACAAAATCTCGATGGACAAGTCAAATGTCGAGCGACTTTGTTCGGGCGTTTTCTCCACAAGGTCACAGTGACCCACCCCAGATCACGACTTCATGTTCAGCAGTAGATCTGAAATAACCGAAACAGCGATGGTGTCACGTACTTGAACCTCTTCAGCCCGCTCTGTGGCGGCGGGCTGCTCGCGTCGCTCGCTCGCCGCAGCTTGCGCTCCAGCCCCGCGTAGCCCGCCACCACGCGCTGCAGGTACCGCTTCTGCCACACCAGCGCCTTGCGGTAGCTCTCCAGCCGCGCCCAGCGACCGTGTAGGTAGCGGATCTGATTGGACAACGAGATATAGATAGAATAGGGGTTTGGGTTAAATGTAACTGCCTAGCCCCTAACAGGTTAGCCTGCTACCATCTTAGCCTGTATCTTCACTTACCATCAGGTGAGATCGCAGTCAAGGGCTAACTTGTAGTGGATATAAAATAAACTAAATATATAATAGGAAAAGCTGACTGATTGATCTATCAACGCACAGCTCAAACCTCTGGACGGATCGGGCTAAAATTTGACCGCAGATAGCTATTATGACGTAGGCATCCGATAAGATAGAATTATTGAAAATTCAAGCTCTATCTATGGGGGTTTAAAATTTATATGAAAATCGAACCTAATGTGAGAGAAGCCGCGGGCAAAAGTTAGTTGACATATATAAGCCTATTGTATGATAGAGAGAACAAAGAGATCCGCAGGAGAACTATGCTTGTCGTAGGGGCGATGGCCGTTGGAGCTAGAAAGTTCTGGAGTTGAGAACGCGTACAAGTCATCTTTATGCGGCAATGTACCTGCACTCTAGATACAGAACTAAACAAAAACCAGAGCCCCAATCATGTAAGAATTGTCCATCAAACGTTAAAGACTTTCGTCAAAGTAAAATAAACCATAACGGCATTGAATTAGAGCTCAATTTCGTCTGCCCATTCTTATACGTTTAGGTATGTACGATACCCTAAACGTATAAGAATGGGCAGACGAAATTGAGCTTTAATTCAATGCTGTCATTGTTTATTTTACTTTGACGAAAATCTTTAACGTTTGATGGACAATTCTTACGTAATCGGGGGGCAGGTCAGAAGAGTTAAATTTCTCAACATGAACCAAAGTATAGGTAATTAAAATACTAGTAGCTTTCTTATCAATGACAATACCAAAATTTTAGGGAACACCTAAGTCCAAAAAGTTATCCCGTTGCTGCATTGAGGTACTATGTTGCTGTTACCTATTTTGAGCATAGTTGGCCCTGTCAGGGATTGTCAGTGACATATAAGGTATTATCTATGGTCAGTGAAAACGGGTATTAGCCACAGGTATTAGCTAATTCATAGTCGTAATTCCTAATTTAATAACAAAACTAAACCATGTTGAATTAGCATGAAATTATGATTAGTGTATTGATTGATTAGTGTATTGAGATTGTGATTTAGGATTAGTTGCGCTACAACATCCTAAATCTATGTCCATCCGTTATGAGCGCTGCGATGCCATGCTGGAATGACAGCGCGGAAGAAGTATATTCTCTTTGGGAAGAAGAAGAGAAGAAGAGCGGATAGACAAAACAAATGACAAAACCTTTAAAACGATCAAACTTACAACAAAGAACAAACCTCTTTGGCCACATTCAAACTTCATAATATTCAAATGAAGAAATATAAAATTGTCATTCGCATAAAGACATTTGTCAGCTCCGTTATGATCGCTTTATAACATTTATTTTATTTTTTACTTTTAAATAATATTTTTTCTTTCTTTATAATGAAAGTTTAAGAACTCCAGGAGAATATTATGGAGCCAGTTAAAGCCGATGTCCCAAAGTTGCCCGATATGGTGTAAGTTACAATCATCATACCTAGCAATGTACCTAGTAATATTATAAATTCAGGCAAGCAGGGATTAAATTCAGTCCAATAACACGTCAACCTGAATTCGAAAGTATTCAGTTTAGTAATATATCCTGGGTTGATCTCATCCGTCGATTAAAGAACATTCAAAAATGTAAATATGCTAAAGTGTAATGTTTTTGTAGTTAGCAAGATAATTCATTGTATACTTGTATGAATTTTATGTTTAATGCTGCATGACTTTCAAAAAGTGTACAATTCGGTATCTACTTTGAATTAAATATTTGATTTTTGATTTTGTCAGTATGTGCGGCGACCACCCGTCGATCACCAAGACGGAGCTGAACGCGAAGGAGCCCAAAGCGGATGAGATGAAGGAAAAGGACATCGAGAGGGAGACAAAACCCCCCATGTCTTACGCGAGGATTTCACCCACTGTGAGCATTTATCATTTTTACTGAGTTAGAAATGCCTTCTACTCTGATGCATGATTTAAAAGAAATGGGGTAAATTCAGAAATCGAATCAAATCTTAATATTTTCCTTTGCTAATAATAACTTTTGACTTCAGCCAATAGAACTTTTGGAAAATAAAGCTTGTGCTTGCTGACAATCATGCCTAAAAATAAAGCTTGTGCTTGCTGACAATCATGCCTAAAAATAAAGCTTGTGCTTGCTGACAATCATGCCTAAAAATAAAGCTTGTGCTTGCTGACAATCATGCCTAAAAATCACTAAAGTAAAAAACAACGATTGAAGCGCGCTTACTTAAAATATGCCCATTCACTCTTTTACCTTGCCTCTACAGTTTGTGAAATCCATACTCCATACTTAATATTATAAATGCGAAAGTTTGTCTGTCTGTCTGCTACGCTATAACGGTCCATCTTTTCAACCTATTTTGATGAAATTTGGTAAAGGGGTAGGTTACATTCCGGGGAAGGACAGGCTTTTTATTCCGGAAATTTAGGGAGTTCCACCGGGAATCAAAAAACTTAATCCACGCAGACGAAGTCGCAGGCATCACTTATTATTTGTGAGATGGTGATAATAAAAAAAAGCCCACAACAAACTCAGTCGAGTTTGTTGTGGGCTCTCCTCAGACCAGGGCGTGTTTGGAACCCTCGTAGCTTATTTTTAAGATACCATTGATTATTTATCATTTATCACCATCAACGTCTTACACTTTGTAAACTTGACGTTCAGAAGGATAGTATTGTGTAGGTACCAATCCATACTAATATTATAAATGACCGATTTTGATGAAATTTGGTATAGGGGTAGGTTATAACCCGGGGAAGGACATAGGCTACTTTTTATCCCGGAAAATTAAGTAGTTCCCACGGGAATAGTAAAAACTCGAATCATCTAGTTTTGAATAAATATACTTTGATTTTGAAAATTGAGTTCATCTAGTTAAATTATAATGTTTGTGTCGCAGTCATCTCGCGACAAGCCCTCGGACGCCGAGCGCGCTCGCTTGCGCGGCACGTCCGAGCACACGCTGCGAGTGCTGGCCAAGCAGCGGCGCTCGCTGGAGGCCGTGCACAGGCCGGACGTGGCCGCCGTGCAGGGGAACAGGGAGCTGGTGCAAGGTATGAGGATGGAGACGATAATACACAACACCCCACTACTAAAAAAGTTACCCGTTCTCAAATAGTCCCGTTCGCAAAAAAGCCCGTTCACAAAACCTCCCGTACGCATACGACCCCGTTCTCAGAACGTCCCATTTCATGTCTGACGTTTTATCTGGCGTGAATAGATTACATGATTTTACCTTCACTTATTTCTCTTAAGATAACCTACGTCATGCGATGTTTACACTTCTCTACTGAACTTTACAATAAGAAATACGGCATTGAATGATGCAAACCTATGACCTGTATTTTATAAATTAAATTCTAGTGACTAGACTTGGCTGGAGTTGGCGCAAGACTCCTTGTTTTTATTAAGAAAAACTTGCCTTCCGACAGAAAGAGTTGCCAAGTTTTTTGCATTTCATTTTATTTCAAATTCATTTCTTTTCTCTCAAGAAAAATGAAATAGTGAGAATCTATTCTCCAAAATTTGGTTTAGAGTCGTGACAAAGAAAAAGTAAATAATCTTGGTATTTTTATCACTCATTGTTAGGCTCACAACTTCTGCAGTCCGATTCAAACTTTATGACTTCTCGGAACATCGTGTGTTTCGATACGCAAAATACAATATTAGGTATTAGCGGGACGGTTTCAGTTGACTGTACGAACCTACACTCGCGGCTAACTTCCGAAGTTTGAATCAGACTGTATAGTTCTTGCAACTCACGAGCGCACGTGAAATTTAGTTGTGGTTGTGCTTGCGTGCGGCCAGTCGTACGCACAATCACGTACACGCACACATTAACACGTATACAAATGTATACAGATAGGACTTTAAAACAAACCATGAGCGACGCGCACTCGTGAATTGCAAGAACTATACCAGATATTGTTTTCTGTTTATAAGTAAGTGTGTCTACAATAAAGTTGTGTCGGCAGCGGCGCTGGGCAGTTTCCGCTGGCCGCCCTACCTGGTGTGCGTGTGGGTCGTGGTGCTCATGATGACGCACGCTCTGCACTGCATTGTGGGGATGCTCGACAAGGCGCTGCCTGCTCTACGGTAAATGCACAAATGCTGCTTTCCATTTATTCACTATTTTGTACGATTATGTTCAAACTCAAAGTATATTTATTTAAAACTAGATGATACCCGCGACTTCGTCCGCATGGATTAAGTTTTTTCAATTCCCGCGGGAACTCCTTAATTTTCTGGGATAAAAGCCTATGTCCTTCCCCGGGATACAAACTATTCCTGTACCAAATTTCATTAAAATCGGTTTAACAGGTGGGCTGTGAAAGCGTAGCAGACGGACAGACAGACAGACATAATCGCATCGCATCGCATTTATAATATTAGTATGGATTGGTACCTTCACTGCAGTACACCTTCTGACCGTCATGTTTACAAAGTGTAAGTCGTGATGGTGATAATTAACTACGGTATCATAAAACTAAAGCTATGAGGATTCCAAAAAATTGAAAAGTCTAGGCCAACCCTTATTACGTAACACTATTGCTACAGTGTAACGATTGCAATCACCTCTAGTCAAAATCCACTGACGCAGCAAGAATAAACAAATTCAGCTGATCACAGTGGAGACTGTAACAATGATTGGTGTCGGTTTTACATAATAGGTCTACCGTGTAAATTGCTAACTAGCCGGCTGACCTAGATGAGATAGCATTGCAATGCCTCCGTCATATTTTCTGCAAGTAAAAGTCAATCTAAAGACCTTAATCATCCTAAACCTCATATATTCCCCAAAGTCCATTCACCATACAGTGTACACTTATTGACGTCCAATTACTGGTAAAACATGATGGTGATAATCAGTTACGATATCTTAAAACTAAAGTTATGAAGGTTTCAATCCTTATCAATTTGCAGTAAAGTCTGCCAGTACTTCCGAACGTGGACCGAAGACAGCTGGAAGCGGGATATGGTGATGAACCAACGTCTATGCCCCATCGCGTTGGCCTGCGTCACGGCCCTACTGTACACTCTATACTGCGTCCTGGTCGCCATCCACGGCTTAGCGCTGTGGGCCGTGGAGCCTCTGTGCGGGGAAATCGAGGACAAACCCAGCCTGGAGGAGATACCCCGGGTCACCAACTACGTGGACATAGTGGGCAGCAGGACCAGCGCTGGACAACGGCAGTAGTGTGAACCTTATTCGAAATTTTCAGTGATTGATTTTGTCTATAAACTAAATGTGTATTTGAAGGATTTGTTTTGATTGTGTAACCTACAAAATTAAATTATGAAATAAAGCATTCAAATAGTTTTATTTGCGGTTAAAATATTATCTATTTACAAAAAGAGGCCTTCTGTCTTTTTCAGCTTGTAAAAAAAGTTCCATTTAGTCCACTATTAGGATACATATTACGTCTTTTATTTCTGTGCTGGTATCCACACTTGAATGAATCGTACTCCATTGTGCTTGAAGATGTAATAGCCCTGGACAAAATTGAGGTCATCAGGGTACATCCCTTAGGTTGGGAATGACTTCAAGAAGTGACGCAAGGAAATCTAGGAAAGGCAAAACTTAAAAAATTACTCTCAAACCAATTTGCAGGGCAAAAATCCTTGTCAAGTGAATAGGGATGCCTATGTCAAAAATAAATTATTTCTCGCTGATTATTAAATAGAGACAGAATTATTATCCAAAAGACCTAAAATTCACATCCCCGGTTAGTTAGTTTGATAATTATTTTAAACTATAGGTAGATTAACGAAAAAAATTTGATGACGCGACAGCTATAATGTATTTCATACAAACTGTGCGTTTTTAAGTTTGATAAAGAGTTACTGATTTGATTGAGTTGTCATCATCATCCCTATTGTCAGGTACAAGGCGAAAAGAAAGGCTAGAATAGGGAGATTTGGAGGAGCACTTACGGCTTGTTCCTTCTCGTCATTGGTCAGTTGGTGCGCCTTGTCGTCCAACTGCGCGCGCAGTGTGGCGACTGTCTGCTGCAGTTGCGTCACTGTCTGCTGCAGCTGCGTCACTTGCCGCTTGTCTGCCGCGTCAGGGCTGTCCGCGGTGAGGCAGCGGCGCAGGGATGAAAGCTCGCGCGCTAGCTCCGTCTTTTCGTTTTCGATTACTGTCTGCAAGAACACTAATATTATAAATGCTAAAAAAAAGAAAAAAAATGTAAGTATAATAGATCTACAGTTACCGTAAATTATTGAATATAAGCAATAACGTAGACGTAGTAACGTAGGTATGGTTGAGGACTTGGAGAGTGACATAGGCTACTTTTTTCTCGGAAAATTAAGGAGTTCCCGCGGGATTAAAAAAACTTATTCCACGTGGACAAAGTCGCGGGCATCAGCTAGTACATCATATAAAGCTGTTGCAGTATTTGTATTTTGTTTTTTCAATTTATTTGAGGCACAACCATGGTACTTGATAATAACTTGAAGTAAGCTTTTTTGTCTTTGTCTTTTCATTATACTGATTTCAACAATATTTTGAAATACACAAAACGTACTACAGCGAATTAATCTTCTTGTTTCTTGATTATCATGGACTTCTGCAAAGTAATGCCTTCTTATATCAAACAAAACTTAAGTGTAAGTTTTTATCGAATCTATTATACTAGTGGTTCGCCCCGAACTGAGACCTCGCGGTATCACAGAGCGCTATCTATTGACATCATTGTGAAGTTCTGTTAAAAATATCATCATCATTACATCTTAAATAATTTCGTTTCCTTACAATATTTATCTAATTTTAGTATTTGTTGTTCAAGTACAGGATATAATTCAAATAATTGATCAAGTTTTAGGCTTGAGAGTTCAGAAAATTGAGAGTTCTGAGGTCAACTTTGGACGTTAGAAAATCGCCACTTTGAAAGCCTCCCATTTCGTCAATTTTAGGGGAAAAATTAAAAAAAATATATTTTTGGACTCTATTCCTAATTATCTTTAAAATGATATACCGCAACCCTATGTAACGCTATAAAAAATATTTTACTTCGCATTCGCTTCTATGAGAGCCCCCCTGAAATAAAGATTTTTATAACTTTTTAAGCCATATTCGGCGGGAGGCCATCGGTTTACATATTATGTTTAAATTTGAAGTAATTACGTTCAGCAATTCAGAAGTTATAAGGCTCTGACAGACGGACGGACGGACG
Organism: Erebia ligea; assembly: GCA_917051295.2. Taxonomy (NCBI): domain Eukaryota; kingdom Metazoa; phylum Arthropoda; class Insecta; order Lepidoptera; family Nymphalidae; genus Erebia; species Erebia ligea. The sequence goes on along the minus strand of OU785238.1, from coordinate 15,678,802 downwards.
GACGGACAAGTGCCAATTCACCCAAGTAGACTCAGAGACCTTCGCTTCGCTCGGTCAATGGGGGCTATCGCGTATGAATTTGCCGCTAGGGGCGCTGGTGTCGCGTGAGGTTCAATATTAGAGGTGATTAATATAACACGTAACGCAATATGATAACGCGTTATTGTTCCATAACGGGATAACGAGTTATGTGAGGAGCCGCCATGACGTTACGGCGTTATGAATATCACGCGATCGCGCGCGGTGCCTCATAATGAGTCGTAACGTAATAACACTTAATAACTTTGTAACGCGCGGCGCCCGCCTGTCGGTAGCGCGCTGCCGCTGGCCGATGGTTATATTGGTTAGTCTCGCGTAACGCGCTGTTGTGAGTGAACGTCATCGTTGCGTGTTACGAAATTTAGCGTGTTGCAAGACATATCGCGCCTGCCGGCCGCCCACATGTTTTCTTATAACAAGCGCGTTATAACATAGCGTATTTAAAAGCATGTTAAAAATTTATAGTTTATAGTCCGTAGCGTGATAAGGATTTATAACAGTTTTGAACAACTCTATTCAATATCATTCACTTTTCACTGGTTTTGGCGGGCTTCGTGACATAAATTATAATTTCTTTAATTTACCTGTTGAAAAGTGATCTCCTTCGTGAAATTATCGCAAATATGGATTATTTGGCGATGAATGTGAACGCTTTGAAAGCGGAATTAAGAAAAAGAGGCGCAAAAATAGGCGGCCTCAAAGAGCAGCTAATTCAGAGGTTAGTTTGTTTACTGTTTCCAAACTTATTTTTTGCCAAAAGTATGCTTGTTTGCCGAGGTAACAGCTATGTTTTTTCTTTTTACATATATTTACCTAATATAGGTATTATATATATTTACTTACTAAGACTTCTGCATGAAAGGTTATGGGTTTCATGCACATCAAGGACACACTTACTACATGATATTGAAATATACCTATGTCTCTGGTTATGTACCCACAGTAGGTATCACTAACGAGAACACACCTATCTTGGGATCAGATTACTATGTGTGAGATGACCAGAATTTAATAATAGTAGGTATTTCTCTTGATTAATATTAGATGTTTCATTTCAGGTTTCTCCAGAAGGATTAATTGGAGAACTAACTAACAGTATTGGAAGTGAAATGTACTTTCTCTTTATAAGATGAATTTATCAGTGTGATAATTATTATAAGCACATAAAAATGATCAATAATGAATACTTATTGCTTGAAAGAAAGTAGCCCCTACTATCATACATACATGATACCTGCTATTGCTAGAAAATTTTCCAGCTTAATCTAGTATCTACCATTGTTTAGTAGTTTCAACTAACAACTCAACCATCTTTCAGTATCATATCCATTGTATGGATTTAAGTACAATGTTTAATATTTTTTTGTATAGCAGTGTGTTTTAAAGGGAAAGGGAAGGATAAATATAAGTTTAATAAGTAATTAATTTATTTTTATTTTATTTATTAAGTGCCTATATAATTAATTCCTCAGAATCCTGCGAATTCCTGCGAAACGCCACTAGCCACTGTTTTAGAACAGTTTTATCTTTTGGAAACATGTGTTCTCCTTTTTTTCCGAACAAAACGGAACTGCACAACATTGCGGAACTAGCTACTCGATATTATGATGATAGTTATAAATTATTAAACATAATGAGATTCAAGATTTAAAACTTTGTTTCGGCGCCGATCTTATAAAGTCGCCTTTGACAGCTATACCTCTGGGCCTTAGTCAACAGTGGCGCCAACTGGTGAGCAAAGAAACGATAGTCCCCATTATATCACTACTTTAGTGTGGTTGCTTGCGTTAGCTTTTAGACTACCCATGTGAAGCCGAATCGTATCTGCAAGATAGAATTTAAGTACTATAAATAGCTTACAAATGTGTCGATATTCTTCGTCTTCGCGGCAAGTTTCTTCTCCAGTTGCGCGATGGTAGCGCTTTGTGTGTGCACCAGTTCTTTGCTGCGCGCTAGTTCTACGCCGGTCTCGTGTTTTAGCCTGAAACAAATGAAGTTATTATGTACGTTTAATTTTAGAACCACTTTGCGGCCAATTCTGTATCACAATCACTAAAGTAAAATGACAGATTTAAAAATCTAGTTATGTCCTTTTCCGCAGGGAGTATTATAAAAGGGTTAATGTTGTCATTTTAGTTTAGAGATTGTGCACTACAGAATCAATCCCATTATCCTAATAGACAACATATTGTTCTGTAGCGGTTACAATGGATGCGTGTGAGCGTACATAAGTGCGCACGAGCGTGCGAGTTTTTGCGTGTGTGCGTGTGATTGGGCGTACCTGCGTGATCGCACCTCCTAAGTTCAAAGAGTTCATCATACACTTCTACTACCATTCCATGGGCAGCTTGCAGGTTACATGCATTTCAGGCTTTTCAGGTGTTCTTCCTTCAGCTGCGTGCAGAATTACGTACGCATGTGCGTTTGAGTATGCGTGCGTACGTGTGAGACTGATTGTGCGTATTTGCAAACGTAGCTCCTGAGCTCAGAGATTTCTTTCTTCAGCTGCGTGCGGAGTTACGTACGCGTGTGCGTATAAGTTTGCGTGCGTATCCACGCTATCGCTCGGTCACAAGCGCGTCCGACGAACACGCCGGAAGCCCGTGTCGCTCGATCTAATTTGTATCCGTTACCCGCTCATACGAAATAATTGTTAATATCTTTTCTTTGTTTTGTTTTTTCGACCAGTAAATTATTTTAACTTTCAACTAGTGTTTCTATTCTACTATCCCGCTATTTATCGCCACAAGAGAATACCTCGCCGCCTCGGCAGCATACCGGAGCATACCTCGCGCGGACGCAACTCTGCCCTCTGCTGAAGGCAGCTGCGTGCAGAGTTGCGTCCGCGTGTGCGTAGGAGTTTGTGAGACTGACTGTGTTAAGTGCGAGCATACATCCTGAGCTCAGTCCTTCCTTCAGCTGCGTGCAGAGTAACGTACACGTGTGCGTATAAGTTTGCGTGCGTACGTGTAAGTCTGATTGTAAGTAAGAACATACCTCCTCAGTTCAGCGAGTTCGTCCTTCAGCTGGGTGCAGAGTTGCGTCCTCGTGTCTGCGTCCCTGTGCGCTGCGCTGCGCACGTGCTCCAGCTGCGCTCGCAGCTCACTGCAGCGCCGCTGCTCCATATCCAGCTTGCACTTCAGCAGGGATATCTCGCCCTTCAGTCTTTCGCTGTTCTCCATCTAGAAGTAAGGACATATTTCGGCATAGAGCAATAGCATATTTTTTTATGTGCTTTATCATGCGATCAGTCGATGGACTATGAGCAGATTTGTTTGTGGACAGATTGGCGTACAGGGAAAATTTCCCCATTTCGGCAGCTCCACATCACGCTGCTAAGCCTCGAGACTTGGGGAGAATTGGGGAGATCCCCTCCCCTAGAACGAGCCCATAATAAGCGTCGCACAAGAGAGGGGCACCGGCGTAAGTTCTTTAAGAGTTCCCGGGCCCCTCATTATGAGCTGAGGACGGTCACCGAGTGGGTAAAAATCCCACATAACCCGATCCTATATGGTCGGGTATCTATGGAAGATATCCCCCCCCCCCCCCATTAACAAAAAAAAAGGAAAATTTCCCCAGCGGGAAGCATTCCATGAGTGTCAGCTATACACTTTAAACGACGAATCGCTTGTGGCACTGTCAATTGCCATGCCAGGTGATTTGGATGGTTGCCAAGCCTTGATTTGTAGTTGCAGCTGTAGCGCCTATAGTGCAATAGGATACAATCATAGTTTTCACCAAGGAAAGCCAGCGGGTCTGGGGACATACCACCATCGCTGAAATCCATATTGTTTCAATATTGTCGTTCGTGTTTTAGAATAAATAATCCTTATTTTATTCTATATCTCCCGCGCAGATGGCTAATCTCTCTGGAGACTGGCCGCCGTGGCCGAAATTCGGTGGGAGGACATTATTATTATACTAGCTGATGCCCGCGACTTCATCCGCGTGGTTAAAGTTTGTTGATTCCCGCGGGAACTCCTCAATTTTCCGGGATAAAAAGTAGCCTATGTCACTCTCCAGGTTCTCAACTATACCCATGCCAAAAATCACGTCGATCCGTTGCTCCGTTGCGGCGTGATTGAAGGACAAACCAAAAAACCAATAAACCAACAAACCAACAAACAAACACACTTTCGCATTTACAATATTAGTATGATAATAAGGTTTATATCTTGTAGAAACTCGACCTTACCTCTTCTCTCAGCCTGTCTGTGGGTTCAGCGGGCGGTAGGGCGCGCTCCAACTGGTGTAGTCTTCGTAGAAGGGCTTGCTCCCGCTCCTGTACTTCTAGCTCAGATTTCATGGCGCTCTCTAGACGACGCTTGAGCATGTCGATCATACTCGAGTCTTGGTTCTGAAACAAAACACCCTTGTACCACAGCGGAAACACATACAGTGAGGCGATGCCTTTGATATTTGCGGATAGAGCGGTTTTACGGTTGTCTCACCAAATATAATGTAATACTAGCTTTTGCCCCAAAATCGACGCGGAACCGGCTTGAGCCGGTCAGTAAAGCGTTATGTATACGGTACTAAGGGTGAAAACGCGACAAATCCTCGTTTTCCCGTCGGAAGTTAACCATTTTAAAATGTAGATTAAAGGAAAAAAGTGTTTTGAAATTTTATGAGGTCACAACTATGTCATACAAACTTCTATACTAGAAGTGCGTTTTTAAGGTTGATAAAGAGTTGCTAATTGGATTGACTTGTCATCATCCCTACCCACCCTACCCTACCCTATCCCACGGGAGCGGTGGCAAGTAGCAGTATAAATACATACGTGTAAGGTATCGACCGTGTCCTTGTGCGAGTCCAGTAATAGAGTGAGACGCGCAGAGTTGTCGCACTCGGCCTCGAGCCGCAATCGCGCCGACTGGCAGTCTTGAGACAACTTGTCGCGCACCCTGACACAAGCAATACTCACGTGTAAGGTATCGGCCGTGTCCTTGTGCGAGTCCAGTAGTAGAGTGAGACGCGCAGAGTTGTCGCGCTCGGCCTCGAGCCGCAATCGCGCCGACTGGCACTCTTGAGACAATTTGTCGCGCACCCTGACACAAGCAATACTCACGTGTAAGGTATCGGCCGTGTCCTTGTGCGAGTCCAGTAATAGAGTGAGACGCGCAAAGTTGTCCCGCTCGGCCTTAGCCGCAATCGCGCCGACTGGCACTCTTGAGACAACTTGTCGCGCACCCTGACACAAGCAATACTCACGTGTAAGGTATCGGCCGTGTCCTTGTGCGAGTCCAGTAGTAGAGAGAGACGCGCAGAGTTGTCGCGCTCGGCCTCGAGCCGCAATCGCGCCGACTGGCACTCTTGAGACAATTTGTCGCGAACCCTGATCAAACAACATTGAGCTTCTATACACACTGACAGGTATCAAGGAAAATTTTAATTGGTAGATTCTTACGACATATCATAAGTGGCACAAGTGGTCCTACATGAAATAAATCATTTCATTTCATTTCAATCAGTCTATAACATTATCCACCCCAGCAATGCTAAGGACAGCGGTTGCTTATGTATCTACACATTGATGAAATTGTAAATTATTTTTTTCAAAAAAGTGACCGCCGACTTCTTGCTAGTTCTTCTCGGTAGGATGGCATTCCGAACCAGTGGTAAATTCACTCGACGATTCAAACGCACTTGTAAAAGTTTATTTTAATAAAAAAAACATTTGAATTTGAATTATAAGAGCCAAAGTGTTTGTTTGTTGATTTGTCCTTCAATCACGCCGGAACAGATCCACAGTGCCGCCACCGAGTTTCTTGCTGGTTCTACTTGACAGGAATAGCATTCCGAACCAGTAGTAGATTCACTTGACGATTCAAAAGTACTTGTAAAAGTTTATTTGAATAAAAAACATTTGAATTTTAAATTTTGAGAGCAACGGATCATGTACATTAATCGGTTAAAAAGAATACAATATATACATAAAGACGTAAAAAATGCAAGTGCGTCCGTGAGTGTATGTCTATGTGTGTGTGAGTGTGAGTGCGCGCGCGTGTGTGTGTATGTCTGTAACGTACCTGTTGAGCTCAGTGATGAGGGCATCTTTGTCCATGAGCCTGCACTCGAGGTTGTTGACCCGCAGCTCCAGCTTCTCGTTGTCGCTGCGCAGGCGGTGCAGACGCTCCGACGACGACGAGTGAATGGAGCTCGACGACCGACTGTAGGGATTGCTAAGCTTAGTCCACACTCTTACACCAGGGACCACTGGCTTCATATGACAATAGGGATGATGACAACTCGATCAAATCAGCAACTCTTTATCAAACTCAAAAACGCACTTCTAGTATGGAAGTTGTATGAAACTATGAAATTCACAGTTGTGACGTCATCAAATTTCAACACACTTTTTTTTCTTTAATCTATATTTTAAAATGGTTATCAAACTTAAAACTAACCGAGGATGTGAATTTTAGGTCTTTTGGAAGACCCTCTATTTAATAATCAGTTAGAAATAATTTATTTTTGATATAGGCATCATCCCTATTGTGGAGTATGTACCACGTTATTTGGTTTTAAATAATAATCAATCTATCTCTGTGCCACATTTCATCCAGATCCGTTCAGCCGTTCTGGCGTGATTGAGTAACAAACATCCATCCATACATCCATACATCCATCCAAACTTTCGCATTTATAATATTAGTATAGATAACTTACTTGGAGCTGTTCAATGCTAGCCTCGGTATATCTTCTCTATCGTCACTGCTTGCTGATAAAATCTGGAATAAAACGATACATTTGAGTCCATACCCATACTAATCCATAATTAATATTATAAATGCGAAAGTGGTATCTGTCTGCTATGCGTTCACGGCCCATCCTTTCAACCGATTTTGATGCAATTTGGTGGAGAGGTATTTAACTTGCAATGTTTGTATTGGTTTGTATGATTGCTTAGGTCAAATCTTATAACTGGGTTTTAAAACTAAAATTCAGCAAAAATTTTGCATACATTTTTAATTTGGATGATAATGCATGGTTAGCTAAGTGACGTTATTCTAAATCCAATATGGCTGACTTCCAAAGATGACGGAATATACTCGGATTTTTAATTGCGTGGAATTCTGACGTTTGTGACGTTCAGTTTTCACAAACATTTTTTTGCCTTTTTTATTTCAAGACTCATGTTATTTTATTTTAAAAATTACTGTATGAAGCAAATTGATCACATGTACCTGAAATAAATATAATTTATCATTTGTCACAAGCAAAATCCAAATAAGTAGGTACTTATTACTGACTAAAGACTGAATTAGTCCTTTATTAGAATTAATAACTTTGCTAAGAAAGGATAAAAGATAAAAGAAAGAAACAACAACCAATAATAATAAACTTTATCCATACTTACTAATATTACAAACTAGATTCCGCGTGGATTGAGGACTTTTGATTCCCACGGGAACTTCTTAATTTTCCGGGATAGTGCCTATGTCCTTCCCCGGGATACAACCTACCTCTATACTAAATTTCGTCAACATCGGTTGAAAAGATGGGCCGGGAAAGCGTAGCAGACAGAAAGACAGACACACTTTCGCATTGATAATATTAGTATGGAAGTATGGATCCTTTTTTAAGGCAATGAACAAAACTTATTCCACGCGGACGAGGCCGCGAGCATCAGCTAGTTAATAATTAAGTATTGTAGTAGGGTAGAAGTAAAAGAAACGCCAATGACAGTAACTCGTATGTATTGAACGGCTATCGATCTCCTAGCTGACAATAAGTAACGGAATCTAGCTAAATCCTAGGTTCCCTAGCTTTAGACGTGAGAGTCGACTGCAGCGGCTTCTGATATTATGGTCGCTAACTAGCGAATTAAGTTAATATCTTCGTCGCGCTCGGGCTTATATAGGGCTCCACCGCATTGTTCTTCACAGACACGTTGGTCGAAGCGCTCCGAGCGAGAAGTTTAGTCGATATGTACCTAAGCAGGAAAGTATTAGAGGCCGAGCCTCGCGTGCAATGCTTGATACAGTATTTAATAAAATCATCATGATCATCGTTGTCGTCGTCATTCTCATCATCCTCGTCATCCACAGATACTGTCAATCAAATGGGTAATACGACATATTCTTTAATTACATGTTCTATGCACTCTAGCTATTTGTTTGAGGTGACGTTAGCTCCCTCAACCAAAAGCTCTTTCACTTCCACCATTTAGTTTTTTCCACCAACGACCAAATTGCAATCCAAGTTTGAGCCCAAATCAACTCAATTGGATTGAGCTCACAATGGTAAGGGGGTCATTGGAGTACCTACAGTAATCCCTTGTTCTGCTGCCAACTCGTCCACGACTTTTCTATTACATTTATGCTTTTCTTTGCTATGCCCAATAAAATCCACTTTAATTTATTTATCCACCTTAGGCTGCATCACCACTTGCAAGCAAGTCTGATTGCAGCCAAGCGCTAGCCTATATATATTTTTTAAAAAAATGACCTTCAACTACAAATTGACTTAAAACTTAAACAACATAAAAGTACCTATCGAAAAAAATAATTTATAATTTTCAGTTAAAAAGGTTTGTTACTCATGCGTGGTATGACCAGTTGTTTTGCTTTGTTCTCCCACATTAATTGTTTCAATATTGATATGTATTAATAACATTTCACAGATCAGCCTGGCAAAGAAGGAATAGCTTTTTCACTAAAAACAAAATTGTGTGTGTCAGCTCCAACGCACGACTGGAGTTTACTCTTTACGAAAGATTAATTATCTATACTAATATGTATTATAAATGCGAAAGTTTGGATGGATGTGTGGATGGATGGATGTTTGTTACCTACTCAAACACGCCAGAATGGCTGAACGGATCTGAATGAAATTTGGCACAGAGATAGATTATAGTCTGGAATAACACACTTTTTATCCCAGAAAATTAAAGAGTTCCCGCGGGAACCAAAAAACCTCAATCCACGCGGACGAAGTCGCGGGCATCAGCTAGTAAAATTTATAAATTAGTAAAGGAGGGTAAATTAATGCATTTTTTATATTACTGAAAGCATACTTGATACATTTATTAATTAAGTATATTAATTATATAATTTACTAGCTGATGCCCGCGACTTCGTCCGCGTGGACTAAGTTTTTTCGATTCCCGCGGGAACTCATTAATTTTCCGGAATAAAAAGTAGCCTATGTATGTATGTATGTATATTCTTTATAGCTGATGCCCGCGACTTCGTCCGCGTGGAATAAGTTTTTCAGTTAATTTTCCAGGATAAAAAGTATCCTATATTACTATCCCACGGTATAATCCCCCTATACTGGTGAAACACGTACTTCTTCATATTTTAACGAAAGCCCAAATGCTGTTTCATGGCTATAACTTGAGAATTAAGGATTTTCATACAAACTCTCAACCCCTATTTCACCCCTTCGGGGGTTGAATTTTGTAAAACTGTGAAACACATATGTTTTCATTTTCAACATGCAGCTCATATAACAAGTTTCATGGCTATAACTTGAGAAATTAAGGACTTTCATACAAACTCTCAACCCCTATTCCACCCCTTCGGGGGTGGAATTTTAAGAAACTGTGAAACACATATGTTTTCATTTTCAACCCACAGCTCATATATCAAGTTTCATGGCTATAACTTGAGAAATTAAGGAATTTCATACAAACTCTCAACCCCTATTTCACCCCTTCGGGGGTGGAATTTTGAATAACTGTGAAACACATATGTTTTTATTTTCAACCCGCAGCTCATATATCAAGTTTCATGGCTATAACTTGAGAAATTAAGGACTTTCATACAAACTTTCAACCCCTATTTCACCCCTTCTGGGGTAGAATTTCGGGATAAAAAGTATCCTATGTCCTACCTCGTAGTATGGGCTCCAATCGTGCCAAGTTTCGTTTGAATTCATTCAGTAGTTTCGGCGTGATGCGCGGCCAAGATACAGACAGACAGACAGACAGACAGACAGACAGGCAGACAGACAGACAGACAGACAAAAATGGAAAAAATTACAGATTTGGCTTCAGTATCGAATAATGAGTGCCCTCCAAAAAAAAATTTCAAAATATCTTCAATGTACAGAATTGGACCTGTTACAGTTTTATTATAAGTATATAGATATTCATCAAAATACATTACATAGTCATGGAAACATAAACAAGTGTTACCATGGAAACATAAAGTCAATAACGTAACGGAGAAAGTTTGATTTTACTCCTCATTTTTCATACCCCGGGCTTATATATGAAAATCGATTCTAAAGGAGGTAAACTCAAAAAAAAGAAGTTTTTTCTAGGCGTCTGTCGGCCGTCATCCTGCAGAGCGATCGTCTAAAAATGACAGCTACAGTGTAACGATCGCAATCACCTCTGATTGGTTAACACTCTTCCACTATTGGACATAATCCATTGACGCAGCAAGAATGCCATAAATTCAGCCAATTACAACAATTGATACTGTAACAATGATTGATGCAGAAGTTACGCGATCGCTCGGCTGATGATCATGTTATTCGACTTTCAGCTTGAATGTTCAAATGTGCTGTTGTTGCTACTTGCTTGCCAGTTGCCACTACGAAAAGTTGAACGAATACCAACAACCGGCTGGAAAAATAATGATATTCAAGCATGGTTACCGTCAAAGAATTTAAATGAGTATGATGAAACTATGTTGAAGGTAAACTTATTGGACATAGTTAGCAAAGAAAAGCATAAATATCATAAATATGTTGTGGACTAGATGGCATCGGAACGAGGGATTACTGTGCTCCGATTACCCCCTTAGTGCATAGCACATATTGTTATAAAAGAAGAGGGCAAACTATATGCTGTATTGACCATTTGATTGACAGCGTCTGTGACACTTTCATTATAAATGTCAGTGACGATGACGAGGATAATGATTATTTTAATAATTCATTATTTACAAAAAGTTTACTGTTATTAGTTGTTGGATTTTTCTTTATCCTTTCATAGCAAAATTGTTCTTTCTAATTTCTTAAAGACTCTTTCAGTTTTCAGTCGGTAATAAGTATTTAATTTCTGCTAATGCATGTAATTACATGTGTGCACCATGTGTGCACATTATGTACAGTATGCAAATATAAAATTGTAACGTTTGTAACATTTGTCACTTGAAATTAAAATAGTGCTCTATTAATTAATTAACAATTTAATGTAGGTAAACTAACACTGTTATAAATTTAATCTATAGAATCCATTAGCATTACTTATATTTTATTAGAATTTGTTACCCTTTTTTTGGGGAAACTGTTTTAACCAAGAAAAGTCAAGAAACGTCAGAATTCCACGCAATTAAAAATCCGAGTTTAGTTATTTTTAAGCACCCTTATGATACGGTTATCAATTACAAGGGTTTGCCGAGTAGAATATGCCATGTTGATTTGGCATCAGTGACAGAATAATAAACAATCAACGAACGACCTCAATTTACATAGACGGGTCCTGTCAAACAAATAATGTGTATACTTATTTAACAACGCCATCTAGTCTGAAAAGCGGGACAGCGCTATGGCGGGGACAAGGACAGGTTTATACAGGTGAGGGGCATGCCCTACAAGTCGGACGCCCAACTTTATGAAAGGGCCCAGTACCTACATATGTATCGATGTAAACAATAGATTTGAAAGACGCCGCAAAAACAACATGACCGTCACAGACTGTAAAATCGACACGTCCCCTTTAGTACCCCTAGTGAGGGGAAAACCCTTTAGTATTGCTTCATGATAAGAATGGTGAAGCAACGCCTTCTTAAACTAACGTTAGTTAGCGCCGTATTTGAACGTTACGTGGCCGTCAAAATGTGTTGATATTAGTATGGATAGTGAGACCTCATAGAGATGTTATGGGGCCGTCCATTAATCACGCGAGGCTTGAAAGGGGGGGGAGGGGGTTTAACAAAACTCACGAAATATCACAAGGGGGGAGGGGGGGGTGTAGTAAGATATCACGTGTATTTATTTTTTCGTCAAACGCGCGATTTCTAAACCGAAAAGCGGCGTGTAGTGTGACCTTGACTCGCCGTTGCCAGGCAACGAACGAAGTCCCCGCGCGCCGCGCACCGCGACGATCGCCCGGCTCGGCTTCATTGCCATTTGCCAGTGAAATGAAAATGAAATGAAATGAAATGAAAATGAAATGAAATGAAATGAAATGAAATGAGAGGCCAGTCGCCAGTTATTCTGTTATTTTGGCGCCGAATACACGCGTACATCGATTATTACCTCGTACGTGTTGCATTAAAAAAATGTTTAACATTCTTTGTAGGTACTAAAAAATACACGTGATTTTAGGTGGGGGCGGGGGGGTTAGTCTTAAACCTCACCACGTATCACCAAGGGGGAGGGGGGGTTAAAAAATGCTCAAAAAACATCACGTGATTAATGGGCGGCCCCTATGATAAAATGACGTCACAATTAATACAATATGGCCGACGACAAAAGCTTATTTTTATCGATATTTTTAATGATTAAGACGAAGAGAAGATAATAATTAAGGCTTCCAAAGGTGATAACGAACCTGTTCCATAATGTCTTCGTCTAGAGTATGTGAATAGTGCAGTTGGTCTCGTAACGCGCGCTCGAGCTCCGCCGTGGGCGAGCGGACCGCTAATGCCCGCCTTTCGTCTGAAGTCTCCACACTGGGCGATCTTTTCACCCTGAAAACATTTAATACTAGTGGTTCGCCCCGAACTGAGTCCTCGCGGTATCCATAAACTTGTACAGAGCGCCATCTATTGACATCAAGTTTGATCATCATCATCATTGATTTGACACAATGATTGATTCATTTGATCATCATCTATTGAATCAATCATTGTGAAGTTCTGTTAAAAATACGGAAGCTCATTAAAAATTAAATAATTTCGTTTCCTTATTATATTTATCAAATTTTAGTATTTGTTGTTCAAGTACAGGATATAATTCAAATAATTCTTAAGTTTCAGGCTCAGCCTTTCAGAAAATTGGGAGTTCTGAGGTCAACTTTGGACGTTAGAAAATCTCCACTTTGAAGCCCCCCATTTCGTTACTTTTAGGGGAAAAATTTAAAAAAAAATATTTTTGGACTCTATTCCTAATTATCTTTAAAATGATATACCGCAACCCTATGTAACGCTATAAAAAATATTTTAGTTCGCATTCGCTTTTATGAGAGCCCCCTGAAATAAAGATTTTTATAACTTTTTAAGCCATATTCGGCGGGAGGCCATCGGTTTACATATTATATTTTACGTTCGTAATTCAGAAGTTATAAGGCTCTGACATACGGACGGACGGACAAGTGCAAATTCACTCAAGTAGACTCAGAGACCTTCGCTTCGCTCGGTCAATAACATGGTGGATAGCTGAAGGAGGCGTTACTTTGCGAAAATCCATAACATTGCACCAATATCATACTAATATTATAAATGCGAAAGTATGTCTGTCTGCTAGGCTTTCACGGCCCATCTTTTCAACGGATTTTGATATAATTTGGAATAGAGATGATATCTCGGGAACATAGGCTACTTTTTATTCCGGAAAATTAAGAAGTTCTCGCGGGAATAAAAAACTTCAATCCACGCGGACGAAGTCACTGGCATCAGCTTGTTTTTATTATACAAGTCTTGGTTCATACAGTTTTTGAAAATTCTACCCCCAAAGGGGTAAAATAGGTGATGAAAGTTTGTATAGGATTTTTGGGAACCTAATTCCACGCGAACGAAGTCGCAGGCAAAAGCTAGTATCCAATAAAAATGATGTATAACCTTTCGACAAGTTCCTTCATAGTGATCAGTTCTGCTTCTAACTCGCGGCACCTGTCGGCTTTGTCGCGCAACTTTTCTCTCAGTTCGTTCACGTTACACTCTTCCCGTAACCTGAAATCATAACATCTCTATGAGGTTTCTCACTATCCATACTAATATCGACACAAGTTGACGGCCACGTAACGTTTAAATATGGCGCTAACGAACGTTAGTCTAAGAAGGCGTTGCTTCAACATATTAACCATGAAACAATACTGCTAAATTAATTTCATTCAATCAAGTTTCATTTTCATAAAGTTGCGAAAACTATACGAATGTTAAATTTTAACGAACGTAAGTTACGATAGGAAATTGTTGGAATCAATAATTGGTTCTATTACTTTTTGACGACCTCCCTGGCGCAGTGGTGAGCGCTATGGTCTTGTAAGCGAGAGGTCCCGGATTCGATCCCAATTCGTAAATTCATAATTTCTAAATTATCTCTGGTCTGGCCTAGTGGGAAGCTTTGTGATTTAGCGTGATTTAGCGTTCCGGCACAATGCCGTGTAGAAACCGATAGGGGGTTTTATATAACTGCCGTACCCCTAACAAGCTCCGCTACCATCTTAGAATGCATCATCACTTACCGTCAAGGGCTAACTTGTAGTGGAATAAATTAAAAAAAAAACTCACCTAGCAACCACGACCTCCAGCTGCTGACTAAGCTGCAGTTTCTCCGCGTTCAGCTTGTCCAGCTGCTGCTGCAAGCTTCTGCTCTGTGCTTGCAGCTCGTTGCTTGCAGCGTCTTTGGCGCTCAGCTCCTTGGTGAGCTGGCTCAGGTTGCTCCGCGCTTCCGTTAGGTCTAGCTTCGCTTTTGCTAGCTCGAAGGCCTGGAACATTCATTGTTTTAAAGCGTAAGTAAAGTATGGCACGACTGTCAAAGTAAAACGCAGTTACAAAAGTGTTGCTTCGACTTTATTTTGTTTACAGCGGACCCCACCAAAAATTTAATAAATGAACGAAAATGAAGCATGCATATAAATTAACTTGCAAGTGCGGGGTTACCAGTTCACAAATAACTTTAGCAAAAATAATAGTTAAAATAAAAAAATAATTTGCAAAGAACGTTATGGGAAGCGTTAAAAGTCAATTTAGTTTGCGATCAAGCGAATTAGCACTAATTTACTCATTAAATGAGGATGGAGTACATAAGTTACACTTTTATATGGAAATGAAATAGCTAATCTGACGGAACAAATATTTTATCATCCATATTATGATCACAAAATACACCGTCTTCGAATCAGTATGACGACATATTGCAATGCTAAATAAAATAAAAATTGTTTGCGGAAGCTATTTAAATATTTTGCTCAAAACATGAATGATTGATTCCTATAAGATAAATTTGATTCTATTCTAAGTTGGAACTGCCATATGCCTTCCAAGTAAGCTCGTTTCTATCCCCTATCTGACTACGCATTATAATAAACTTGCTGATGTGCATGCCTGAGATCCGTTCAGCCATGTGAGCGAGCCATGTTCAGAGATGTGGCGTGATTGAGTAACAATCATCCATCCATCCAAACTTTCGCATTTATAATATTAAGTATAGAAGTATAAATAATTAGTGTAGATATAGAAAAATACATGAATAGAATGTCACATACCTTGTCATTTAATTCCTTCTTGTGAAAATCAAGCTCATGTTGCAAAAGCGTGATGTGTTTCTTGATCTTGGCCAGCTGTCGCTTGTCGCTGCTCGCCTGTCGGTCCGGCGTTTTCTTCTCTTCGCCGTTCTTATTCCTCGGTGACGGACTTCGGGACGCCATTTTCAGTTGTTCCCTCAACGCCGCGATCTCATTGTGATACAAGTTAAAGTCTTCTTGAAGTATCTCTATTTCAGTCTCCTTATCTTTTAGTTTATCATTCAGCAATTTCAGCTCTTCTATTCTCAAAGCTAAATCATTATTCAAAGAGTTTACTCTCTCTAACTCCGTTTCACTGTTCTGCAGTTTCAAAGACGCGTTTTCTTGTTCTTTCTCTAGTTTGCTAAGTTGTAGTTTGAGTTCTTTGTTTTCAGATGAAAGATGATCGTTTTCTTCAATGACTTTTGCGATGTCGCGAGTTAAAGTGCCAACGGAATCCTGCATTTGGAATAGTTCATTAGTTTTCTCTTCCAAAGCAGCTTTAATGGTAGCCAGTTCTTCGTTTTTATCGTTCAGACATCGCTGTAGATCATCTAAACGGTCTAAATGCTGATTTAAGCTGTCTATCTGTTGGTTCTTCTCAGTCACTAATTGTTCTAGTTTTTGTAGGTCATTGATTTTATCTCTCATTTGTTTATTTTCAGTTTCACATTTTTCCAGTATAGTGTTTCTAGATTGCAGTTCGCTTATTTTCATTTCCAATTCGGATAACTTGTGAGTTAAATTTCTTTTCTCTTTGGCAAGTTCTAGAATCATATTTTCTCGCCTTAGGATATCTTCTTTGAGCAAATGTAGGTCCTTTGATTTTTCGCTGGCTTCCTGAGCCATTTCAGTTAGCCTTTGTTCAAGTAGTTTCTTATTCGAGGAAAAGCTCTCTAATTGGTTCTCATAGAACTTTTTATCGTTCTCCATCGTGGCCATAGTGTTTTCTAAAATACCCTTTAGTTCTTCGACTTCCTCTTTCAGCGCTGGGAACTCGCAAAGTTGATCCTCTGCATTTTTCAGTTCAGATTTGCAGACCTCTAATTCTGTTTTGGATTTCTTTATTTCATGTTTCAATTGAGTTAGTATATCAGGGAAGTTTTCTTGTTTGATATCTAACGTAATGCCCATTTCTCGCAAGGACGTAAATTCTTCATTAACGGTTTTATTGTCACTGGGTTCTAGTGAAAAGTTTATCTTCTTCGGCTCAACATTAATCTCTTTACTGTCATTTACATCCCTGTTGGGATACATTGAGCAATTGTCTGGTATATTTTGAGCGGTCGAATGTTTGACACTGTTTCCGAAAATTGTGGTTTCGTTAGCATTCCTCGTGTATAAAACTCTGTTCTGCGTTGAAGTTAAATGTACGGGCAAGGAGTCAGCTCTTGGTGTGTAGTTGACGTCGAAATGATCGCCGAATTCCACGTTTAACGAACTCATATTAGGTCGTTGTACTTCAGGCGGTAGTGTCCTATTTATGTGTGTTTTATCATTGAATTCAAGTGCATTCGGACTGATGTTTTGGACTTTTAGTTCCGCTCGACGCATTTGCAAGTCCTGCTCGTCGAACTCTGATATGGAGACGATATCACTGAGCGTGCGAGCGGACGCTTTGCCTTCAATAACCTCGCTTTTTTGATTCTGTTCATCTTCCAATTTGAGCGCTGTGAATGAATCACGCAACAAATTAGTCGTTAGCCAGTGAGTCTAGACGCTGTGTCAAAGCTAATGCGAGTAACCTAAATAGATGCAACCAAATTGGAGGTAATCCAAAACGTAATAAGCGTTTTGGTTCGAGATATCATTCAGTTACAGCCAATAAAATCTAGATTTTCAATTTTATAATAATGATGTTTTACAGTTTCTTAATCAACCATTATAATTTTTTTCATCTCAAGAGTTATAAATAGACGGCTGACATTTTAATTAATAAAAAAACTTTTTACAATATAATCTATGATATATTAGGAAATAACAAATAATTTATATAAGTACCTTGAAAAGATTAGTTGAAAAACCATGATTTGGACATTTTGAAAAAGTTTGTTTCGAATGTTTTTTGCTATTCTATGATTCGAAGTTGATATTATATGAAAGTTATTTGTACCATAAATATTTGTAGTTATTTTCTACCACGTACCCATAATTTCGTTCAATTGTTCTTCCTTCTCCGCCAGAGCCCGCTGTTGTTCCCGGACTGTGGCCTGAAGCTTATCCTTGTCATTTTCCAGGCCTCGGACTATGGACTCGAGTTGGGCGACTTTGGATTGAGCGTTGGATAGCTCTCTTTCCAATATAATGACTTTGTCTTTGGGATTGCCTAGAATAAGTTCAAAATATTAAATAGGTATAATTTTGATCGACAAAATATCGAGTTAAATCGATCTTTGACTTATCTAAGAATATACGAGTCGATAAAACAAGCAATCATCGAACGAAGTATCTATACTTACCGAATTATAAAATTATCGATAGACCGAACGTCCATCGATCGAGCGGTAAGAAATCGCCAAGTTAGAATGGATGTATGATATAGACAAGTCGAGCAGACAAAAAAGATTTGATGTAGTCGTGACTGTTAATTGATGTCAACGGATTTAATTCGCCTATAGATCGATGTCGATCAGGTGGGTGTCAGGTAACATCCTTATTCTTTAGACTGTACTTACATGAATTTCCATAGACTGATTGCTTTTGGTCGCCATTCTTATCTCGCTCCTCCACACTCTGCTTTAACCGCTGCAATTGTTTATCTTTGGAATCCAGCTCTTCTTTTAATCTTTGTACCTGCGACCAATATTAAACAACAAATTATATTATAATTAATTGCATATTCGGATTAGGTTGTATCAATTCTATACGTGAGCTCTATCATTTGAATCTCGTCTCATCTGTTGAGTATCATTGATTGGTTTTATTTAGTGACTAAAATAACAAAGATATTAAGTTGTCATTCACTAAACAGACTCAAAAGGTAACGGAAGACTCAAAAGGAAACAGACTCAAAAGGACACAGACTCAAAAGGACACAGACTCAAAAGGAAGGTACCACTTCAAAATTCACAGACAAAGAAGTTTTACCATTTTAGCCATCCAGTCTTGAACATTTCGATATTTTGACACGTTTTTAGTAACTTTACTTGTAATCTAGCTCTACTCTAACACTGGATCAATCGAAAATTAGTTTTCCCACACCCATATTTTTTTTGAACGAGCTATCCAAAGATACCCCACACCATGGGATAGACGAGAAAAAATCAAATCGCGCCCACTTTAAGTGTAGGGGAAGTAGGTACCCTAAACATTTTTTTTTTCATAATGTTATTTTACCATTTCGTCGGCGTTATATCAATCATCATTATCCATGTTAAATTACAGCTTTCTAGTACTAACAGTCTCGGAGCTAAGCCGACGGACGGACATGGCGAAACTAGGGTACCTTGTTGACTACGGAACCCTAAAACAGTTATACCTCGGCCTGTGCGTCGTGCAGCTGCACACTGAGCTGGCTGGCCGCCGAGTGCGCGAGGGCTTCCGCGTCGTTCCTCTGTTGCTGTAACCGCGCCGATAGGGAGGAAATGCGCAGCGCCTGCTCTGACATGCGCGCTTGAAGGACGTCCCGCTCCGCTCGCACCTCCTGAGGACAACCAATACCTTGCTAAAGTGCGTCTCTTTGCTATTATATTTGACCAGCTGATGCCCGCGACTTCGTCCGCGTGGTTAAATTTTTTGATTCCCGCGGGAACTTTTCAATTTTCCGGGATAAAAAGTATGCCTATGTCACTCTCCAGGTCCTCAACTATACCCATGCTAAAAATCACGTCATTGCAGCGTGATTGAAGGACAAACCAACAAACCAATAAACCAACAAACAAACACACTTTCGCATTTATAATATTATTATGATACTTTGCTATTTATTTCAAAAGAGCAACCACCGAGTTTCTCGCTGGTTCTTCTCTTTAGGAACGGCATTCCGAACCAGTGGAAGTTTCACTCGACGATTCAAAAGCACTTGTCAACTCGAATAAAAAAGATTTCAGTTGGAGTTGAGTTTGAGTTTGTGTCTCTCTTTTGGGTTTCAATCACGCTAATAATACTGTGCTAATAACGACGATAATTGAGTATTTGACAACCGCTCAAATCAACAACTATTTCAAACGTCAAAACGCGTGCTTTGTATGGGATTTTGTATGAAATAATGAACGTGATCGTTTGACGTTCTTTATTACTTTAATCGATAGTTTAAAATGGTAATTCAACATAAAACTAACAGGGGACGTGGATAGTACGACTTTTGGGACATCCTCTGTTTAATAATTACTAAAAAATCATTTAAATTTGACTAGTTGTCAAATACCCAATTAAGTACCTGGAGAGTGGTCATTTTAACCCGGAAAATCAAAGACTTCTCAAGGGATTTGGACATAATAAAACCTGAATCCACGCGGACGAATCCGCGGACAAAGAAAAAACGTGTTGAGAACTCTCAGACATTCAGGATTTTATGTCTCCCAGTGAGTTATTTTTATAACCGAAATAATATTTTGTCGCCACATCACTCAAATGGAATTCTCATGTACCCAGTTACTCGCAGCGAGCTCCGGTGTGGGAAAATTTAGTTTTCCCCTCACAGTTAAAGTAACGTGAGTATTTCCGACTGCATTTAACCGGTTTGTCGACGAGCTATATTCGTCTTCTCGCCCCAGTTTACAGTGAGAAGTCCTCAACATGTAATATATCATATTCGGGTCGAAATTGAAGCGATTATCACTAAACCTCTTTGACGACCTCCGTGGCGCAGTGTAGCGCTGTTGTCTTAACGTGCGGAGGTCCCGGGTTCGATCCCCGGCAGGGTCAATTTGGGAATTTATAATTTCTGAATTTTCCCTGGTCTGGCCTGGTGGGAGGCTTCAGCCGTGGCTAGTTACCACCCTACCGGCAAAGACGTGCCGCCAAGCGATTTAGCGTTCCGGTACGATGCTGTGTAGAAGCCGAATAGGGGTATGGGTTTAATATAACTGCCATGCCCCTAACCTGTTAGCCCGCTACCATCTTAGACTGCATCATCACTTACCAACAGGTGAGATCGCAGTCAACGGCTAACTTGTAGTGGATAAAAAAAAAATCGGGTAGAAATTAAAGCGATTATCACTAAATATTATAAAACAAAGTCCCAATCAGCAAAGTGCCGCGTCTGTTTGTCTGTCTGAACGCGATAAACTCAAAAACTACCGAACCGATTTTCGTACGGTTTTCACCAATGGACGGAGTGATTCAAGAAAAAGGTTTATGTGTATAATTCATTAATGTTTTGTGTAAATTGGTTGAAAGAAGACGATGATTGTTGAAGATGTCGGAAAAAATCTAGCCGACTGGAAGCTTCATACAACAATAATACTACAAAATTAAAACTATCGGGTGACCAAATTAATTCAAGCGGTCTCACTCCTTGTTGTATGAACCTAACGCGAGCTAAGCCGCGGGAAAAAGCTAGTATAACGCTATTTGATTTTGATTATACTATAAACATACAAACATTATTTACATTATAAGCGAAGAAATCCACCAGGCACCGTCGGGTAAAATAATAGCGGGCTAAACTTGTAGGGCTATGACATGTTGATTGGCTTTGTACAGACACGCTAAATCTAAAGACGTTTGGCGGGACGTCTCTGCCGGTAGACTGGTAACTAGGAACGATAGAAACTCCCACTAGACAAATGTCCAATTAGAATAATTAGTATAGGCTGTAAGCATCTTATTTTCTTACACAATTTCCCACGCAAATAGAAAACGTGTCTGTTTCTATAGCGCGTAGTTATAACAATAGCACGTGTTAACAATTGCAAATAAAACGTTACTCATTGCGGGCTATTTCCAACTTTACGTTGTGTTGTGGAAACAAACAAGTGCCAAATGGACACTAATGAAAAGATGAATAAATAAAGTAGAAATTTTTAGCAATGAATTTCAATTAAATGCCTTTTCTTAATAATAAGTTCAGGGGCCTTAGTTTGTAAGGTAAAAACGATTGCTAAAGTGTAACGATCTCAATTACCTCTGATTGCTTAACAGTTAACCTCTTATACTTCTGGCCGAAATACACTGTCACAAGAAGATTACCATAAATTCATTATTTGATGCAGATTTTACATAATAAGGTTAAAGGCTCGATTAGAGCCACGCATAACCGATCCTTAAGAAATTTAGCACAGGCATTACATCCTCTAAGCCTTATTTACGGGATGCGGACATAGAAAATCACTATTTATCTCGGAAAATCAATGAGTTCCTATGGACTTTTTAAAAACCTAAATCCACGCGGTTGAAGTCACGATCATCGGGTAGTTAGAAATGAATGTATCAAATAAATGGCCAATGATAACAAGTGCACAATATCAATTGGTAGGTACCATTTGACTCGGCAGTGATCTTTTGCAGTTAAAATTGTCCAATATGCTTTATTCAGCAGATGTTCACAATGACAGAGGTTATCTGAGGTTAGTCGGTGCAATTTAAAAATGTTTCGAACTCTGCGAAAGATACGTTAGAATTTCTATTTATATTCGTACAATACAATGCCTGACCCCGAATTTCTACAAAGCTCTGAAAGAAAGTTTACGGGCTGAAAAGATTTGCATGATCTATACTAATATTAAATGCGAAAGTTTGGATGGATGGATGTTTGTTACTCAATCACGGCCGAACGGCTCAACAGATCTGGATGTTTAGCACAGAGATATATTATACTTAGTCTGGAATAACACATAGGCTATTTTTTATCCCGGAAAATCAGAGTTCCTGCGGTAACCAAAAAACCTCAATCCACGGGCACGAAGTCGCGGGCATCAGCTAGTATTGTTAGATAAAATACTCTCCTCAGCTGTTTATGTTTATACAGAGGGTAACGACCTACATAAAAGCTAGTACCTAATAAATCATCTTTTTACAAGTTTTTATTTAGTTTCACATGTCCCGATGTCTGTCTGTAATCAAATCTTGCAAGTTAAATTTGACCCACTTCCTGCAGGCTTAGCATGCGCACAACGAGATGTCTCGTGACGAGAGAGAGAGGTTGTCGTTACCGGCTAATTTCTCGTTTAGGGTAAACAAGCACAAAATCCGGTATATTACGAGAAAAATTGTCGGCATGTAAGAGTTCGTAGAGAAAAATACCACAGATAAGAAATATTATTTTCTCACCTCCGGGCGGAAAGCGTCAATTTTCCTCCCGCTGCGCTAAACGAAAATGCCGCTTTCCGCCTCCGTCGAGGAGAAAAATAGTATACACACCACGGGCAGTAAATAAGAAAGCCTCAGATCACATGTTTATTGACCTCGGCTTCGCCTCGGACAACAATTACATGTGATCTGAGACATTTCTTATTTTACTGCCCTAGATGTGTAATGTACTATACTTTTATCTCTCTCTACCTTTGACGTAATTTAGCTTCGGTAGACAAATAGAGATAACGGGTAGACATAATTTTACTCGTTGTGCGTGCATGCTAGCCCTACAGGTTTAAGTATTTTTAATCTAAAGTTGAAAATTCGTCTCTACCTCTGTCGAACGTAAAGTTTTCACTAACAACCAAAAACTTTCCGACTTGCATTAGTGATATGTGTTATTCCAGACTATAATTATGTATCTCTGTGCCACACATCCAGATCCGTTCAGCCGTTTTGGCGTGATTGAGTAGCAAACATCCATCCAAACTTACGCATTTGTAATATTAGCATAAATAGTATAGATAATAAATTAATAAATAGTACAGATTAATAGTGGTCTAATTTAAAGAGAATATATATAAAAATTTCAAGGGTTCGTCGGTCAGAGCCACAAATATTTCTTGTATTTCCGCAGGCCAGCCAGGCTGACCCTTTGCGTACAAAACGATCCAGTCCTGTCACCTGATGAGGAAATTAGTCTTCATAATGTTTTTGGACAAAATTATTCTAGTGGTTTATTTTACAAACCAAATTACTACGAGCGTAATTTGTACCACATTGTTATTATGCACGAATTTTTAGGATTCCGTAGCCAAATTTGGCAAAAACGGAACCCTTATAGATTCGTCATGTCTGTCTGTCTGTCTGTCTGTCTGTCTGTCTGTCTGTCTGTCTGTCTGTCTGTCTGTGTGTCCGTCCGTATGTCACAGCCACTTTTTTCCGAAACTATAAGAACTATACTGTTGAAACTTGGTAAGTAGATGTATTCTGTGAACCGCATTAAGATTTTCACACAAAACTAGAAAAAAAAACAATAAATTTTGGGGGTCCCCATACTTAGAACTGAAACTCCAAAAATTTTTTTTCATCATACCCATACGTGTGGGGTATTTATGGATAGGTCTTCAAAAATGATATCGAGGTTTCTAATATCATTTTTTTCTAAACTGAATAGTTTGCACAAGAGACACTTCCAAAGTGGTAAAATGTGTGTCCCCCCCCCCTGTAACTTCTAAAATAAGAGAATGAATGCTAAAACTAAAAAAAATATATGATATACATTATCATGCAAACTTCCACCGAAAATGGGTTTGAACGAGATCTAGTAAGCAGTTTTTTTTTATTAATTTAAAACTTACTACAGGTTTGTACGGAACCCTCGGTGCGTGAGTCCGACTCGCACTTGGCTGGTTTTTATCTAAAGTTTTGTTGATAACAAAATCACGAATGACTTTATATAACCAAACCGTTGACCCCGACATGTAGTTTGTGTTGGTGGACATAAATGTTGGTACACAAAAATGTCATACAAGTTACTTTAATCAAGACAAGTTAAATCAAAGAACTTAAAAATCTGATTGTGTTAAATAACTACTAGTGGCGGCAAACCCATTAGGTGACGAGACCACGACTCTGTCTCTGCTACGTTTACCTCATTGCTGAGGGTCGTGACCCCATTCCATTAATCACATAACGGCAGGAGTTTTCTTGGGATAACAATGCGGTGGGTTCCCAGGTCCATTCTGCGTACGACTCTACTAAGAGTATTATTTGTACTCTTAGGTTAATAAGCGGGACCGACGGCTTTACGTGCCCTCCGAGGCACGGAGGAAACGAAAAGGCCAAGTCCGGACTTCCAAATTCGGACATCCATCCAGTTACCGACTTGGGTCAACGTTGCTTAACAATTGCATCGGCTGATAGCCTGATATGCGTTGTAACAACTAAGCCACTCGTCCCTCAACCGTGTAAATAGAACTTCCAATGAGCATTTTACGCAGACAACCTCGAGGCAGTATTTCAAAAATTTAAAAAAAAACAAGATTATTACTACATGAGAAATGCAAACTTACCGTCAAATCCGGCAGGCCCATAGCAATGTACCTCCTCAACTGACTGTACAAAAACATCACCTACACCCACACTAATAACACTTCATTTCGAGAATTGCTTACATTGTGCCGATCCTTTGTGCCACAAACTACACTTTACACACTAGGGTGGAAACTGGGGCATTAATGGAGGGCGAAGTTGTGAAGCATAATGATTTGATGGTTTTGACACGACTGCCCAACAAAAGGAGTATAATGTTTTCACGTTTCATGTATATGTATGTATGTGAGTTTCTTTAATCCACCATGACTTCTAAATGAACAGATTTGGATGTATGGTATTGTTACATCAGCCTAAGTGACACTGGCTATAATTTTTTTTAAATTCAACATGGCCGGGCAGTCGTTTTTTTTTTAATTATCACTTATGCTTTGTAAAGACCTTTTTGCAGCAGAACACGTCGCGAAACATCGGAACAGACTGAAAGGCCGCGCGCTACAGCTGGGCGGGCCACGAGCAGCGAGCGTGTGAAAATGTTGGACGCGGTAATTGTGGCGTTAGCTGACG
This sequence comes from Erebia ligea, assembly GCA_917051295.2. NCBI lineage: Eukaryota > Metazoa > Arthropoda > Insecta > Lepidoptera > Nymphalidae > Erebia > Erebia ligea. Next base: position 15,653,493 of record OU785238.1, on the reverse strand, counting down.
ATTATTATTTAATTAAAATACTTTTGAAGGGTGCGTCAATAAAGCAAATTTTTCTCTTGAGAACAATGTAAAAGAGGTAATGCTTTAATTCCTGTGTGGGTTTTTGTTTTATCATAATCTCACAGCATGACATTTTACTTCTTCAAAAGAAACGTATGCCTCCTATCTATGACTTAGTTTAAGGAATAAGTAATTCCAAAATATCAATCTTGTAACCTGAAAATTCTTTTGAGAATCCAATAAAAAAATTTGAGAATTCAATCAACAAAATCTACGTTACATACCTAATTCAATTTATCTTGACCAATAGAAAAAGCGATATCTTGATCTATATTTATGTACATACTAACAAATCTATCAACAGAATTACCCTCGTAAAAGTTTACATTCTAAACATGTAGGAAGATGAAATAAAATCAAGTCGAATCTAAGATACACAACGGTTCTTAGATATAGACACACAATTCACATGGACCAAAATAGTTTTAATCCATGATCATTGTTTAGAAAGTAAATGTATCTCGAAATCGGTGTTGGGAGAATTTCTAGAAATAATTGCAGTAAATAACACGCCGTGTCCATAAATTTCCGCCTGAACGACATTAATGTATATTTAGATCTCGTACAAACGTATTCTACGCGTGTGCGCCCGCGCAGGTCACACTTGTCTGCGTGATTGTTAAAACGACGTAGGGCTGACAGCTATTTCGGCGCACGCGCTGAGATTTTTCTGCTGTTGGTATATTGACGTGTTTGTTTTGATTTGCTGACAAGTTAGCGACCTAATATTTTTTTCCCGCGGGAACTCTTTAATTTTCCGGGATAAAAAGTAGCCTATGTGTTATTCCAGACTATAATCTATCTCTGTGCCAAATATCATCCAGATCCGTATAGCCGTTCTGACGTGATTGAGTAATAAACATCCATCCATCCAAACTTTCGCATTTATAATATTAGTATAGATAGAATAAAAAACAAAACCGTAGTTCCAATGGTCACCGCGTCAGATAAGTTTGACAAACAATACCTAAGTGATTTTGACAATCTATGATTGCAAAAGGTACCTATAGGCTGTAGTGTATGCAAGGTGTAGGGCAGTTCATAGGCCAGTCGTCACATAGAGTTCTAAGGTAAAGCAAATTTTTGTGTGTAAAAACAGACTGAACAGAGATTACCTGAACCCTGTTCCTCGAGATAGCTACACTATTTTCCGGAAAATTAAAGGAAGTTGCACGGGGTTTTAAAAAACCTAAAACCACCCGGACGAAGTCACTGGTGGCAGCCAAAAATTCTATTCGAATAATGCCTATTCCATGTATGACGTAGGCCAACTCGTGGTTAGGCCAAAACTCCACGAATTTGGTAACCAGATTCTATTGAAAAGAATTAACTCTATCTAGATCTAAGATCTAGTCTTTGAACTCGATTTGAAGAGTGAAAGTAACTCAGTGGAAGAAGTGACCTTTTTGATCAGTTCTTCCGTTAAAAAAATCTTTTTAACTTTTTTCTGGTCTAGTTTTGAAATGAAATTGCAATACCAAGAATCGAACTGCAACCGCTTGCTTAGAATCCCACCGCTTACGGCTTACACCAATACACTAAATGGGTCGCATTGACCCGATATTGGGCAACTTTTTAATCGGGATACTTTTTTACGACGTGCTAAAAGTCGAGCATGCATTTAATGTGTTTAGACAATGCGCCGTCCCGTCGTAATCGTTCACAAACATCTGTACCCTAACCCTAAGTTTTAATTCGATTAATCGTATAAGCATTCGATAACATTAGCGTCAAAGTAAAATGAACCTTAAATACGTTGATTTAAAGTCACAAATTCAGTACAACCGATTTTAATTTGTATCGTATACGTAAACGCATATAAATGCATACAGGAAATTGAGCCCTAAATCAATGCCATTCGTTTTACTCTGACGCTAATATCAACGAATTCTTATACGATCAATCGAATCAAAACTCAGGGTAAGGGTACTGCAGTAGTTATGCTAGTAAAAAGCGCGTAAAACCTCTCACGATACTTTCCGTATAAAGAAATGTATGTTGTAAATTAAAATAAGGCGCATTGTCTGTCGCTGTCTGGAAATAAGACAGGGAAAGGGAACAGCTCGATGAGATTTTTTTATTTACGAGTGTAAATGATAATACTTAATTAAATACCGATGCTAACTTGGTTTTTAACAAACTTACAAGAGTATATCAATTCGATACCTATAGTTGGATTTATTCTGCATATGTTACAGAGATAGAGATATTTTTTTTTATTTAATCCCTTAAACTTGTAGAATCTGTCACGCTAGCCGCTTCACTTAAATCCATACTAATATTTTACATGCGAAAGTGTATCCGTCTGTGTGTCTGCTACCCTTTTACAGCCTGTCTTTTCAACCGATTTTGATGAAATTTGGCACTTACAGAAATAGGTTATATCCAGGGAAAGAACAAAGGCTTCTTTTTGTAATTGTAATAATTGTACTTAGTGTTGTTCAATAAACTTTTATTTATTTATTTATTTTATTTATTTTAATCCCGAAAAATTAAGCAGTTCCCGCGGGAATAAAAAACATAATAACACGGAAAAGGTCGCGGGCATCATCTATTATACTATTAGTATACTACTAGACTATTAGTATGAGACACATTACAGCACGATGCGAGAGAATAGGGTAATAGGGTCGATTTTGCTCCAGCTCCACTACTATAACAATGAACCTGGTACACGATGATTCACAGGTCACGGCAAATTGGATCTAACTATCCTGAAGCCTAGTTTAATACTGGCGGCGACCTTTCTGGCACTGTATACAGTACAGGACAGGTACATAGACTAGATTTTATTTCTCATACGACTGACCTAAAAAAGGAGTGTAATGTTTCAGGGTTCATATATTGTGAGTTTCTTTATTCCATTATAACTCCTAAATGCGTGAACAGAATTGGATGATTAGGGTATCGTTAGAATCCTTACATCATCCTGAGTGACAGTGACTATAAATTTAAAAAAAACCGGCCAAGTGCGAGTCGGACTCGCGCACCGAGGGTTCCGTACAAACCTGTAGTAAGTTTTTCGATTTATGACGTATTAAAAATAAAAATTACGTTTGTTGTATGGGAGCCCCCCTTTAATATTTACTTTATTGATATTTAATTATTTATTTTGAAAGGTAATATACAAGTTAATATTCTGTGAAAATTTGAACCGTCTACCTGTTACCGTTTTTAATATTGAGCAAAAAAATACGAAAAAACACGTTTATTGTATGGGGACCCCCCTTAATATATATATTTTTTTAATTTTTAGTATTTGTTGTTATAGCGGCAACGGAAATACATCATTTGTGAAAATTTCAGCTTTCTAGCTATCACGGTTTATGAGATACAGCCTGGAGACAGACAGACAGACAGACAGACAGACAGACAGACAGACAGACAGACAGACAGACAGACAGACAGACAGACAGACAGACAGACAGACAGACAGACAGACAGACAGACAGACAGACAGACAGACAGACAGACAGACAGACAGACAGACAGACAGACAGACAGACAGACAGACAGACAGACAGACAGACAGACAGACAGACAGACAGACAGACAGACAGACAGACAGACAGACAGACAGACAGACAGACAGACAGACAGACAGACAGACAGACAGACAGACAGACAGACAGACAGACAGACAGACAGACAGACAGACAGACAGACAGACAGACAGACAGACAGACAGACAGACAGACAGACAGACAGACAGACAGACAGACAGACAGACAGACAGACAGACAGACCGACAGACAGACAGACAGACAGACAGACAGACAGACAGACAGACAGACAGACAGACAGACAGACAGACAGACAGACAGACAGACAGCGGAGTCTTAGTAATAGGGTCCCGTTTTTACCCTTTGGGTACGGAACCCTAAAAAATGAGACTTGGCAGTCGTGTTTTTTTTAATTGTTTATCTTTTAATAGACGATGCGCGCAAATTTTTCGCGCATTTTATAAATGAGATTGTCTGCCACGCTATCACAGCTCATCTCCCTCATAATAACCTAGAAGGGTAACTAGACACGACACGACCCATGTTTTCCAGACTAGACCTGGGTGAAATCAGAAACCATAAATTTCTGAACTGTCCTAACCGGGATCGAACCTAGAACTTCCCAATTATAAGAACACAGCGCTTATTACTGCGGCAGTGTAGCCTTTAAACAAAAGTTGTGGATTTTATTTTAGTTTTGTTTCCATCGTTTAAATACGAAGAGAGTTTAGATTTTTCGCAGTGAAAACATTTGAATGAATATAAAAATAGGTGAAACATGTTACATCTATCATCGTTAGTTTCGTTAATGACGCAACAGCGCGGAATCGGCAACGTTGCGTCGGCTTGAATCTTGGCTCGACTCTCGCGCTGTTAAATTATCATGGTTTCTCTATAAAAACATGTTAATCGAAAGTCCACGCGGAAATGTGATCCCGCATAATGTTTTTATGAAGCTTATATATTATTTTTGTACCTATAACACTTAACAATTTCACCTTACTCACTTTCAAGGAAGGCTGGAAGATATTTCTTTAGAGATAAGCTTTACCTTTGTCCACTTTTTTTCTATTAGTTTTAAGACAATATTTTGTACAAAAATAATAAAAAAAAACGTCTGCAACTGAACCGAGGCTGAGACTGACAGCTGGGGGTCTACTCTCTTTCTCTCAAACGAAACTTCGCAAACGAACGAACGAAATTTCGTTAACTCCTCTCCTACATAATATTATCTCTATGCTCCTCTCTATTTCGTTTTCGTACACGCAGACGAAGTACGGATCCATATACAATTTTCGTGACCGATTGGATTGAACGATTTTGTGTGGGTCTGATAACCGACTAATTACGTTTGTTTGCGAAGTTTCGTTTGAGAGAAAGAGAGTAGACCCCCTGATAACAGGACACTGTTCTGCCCCCCAATCATGTAAGAATGGCCGATGAAATCGTTAAAGTTCTGCGGCAAAGTAAATAAACCATAACAACATTAAATTAGAGCTCAATTTCGTGTACCCATTCTTATACGTTTAGGTATGTACGATACTCAAACGTATAAGAATGGATACACGAAATTGAGCTCTAATTGAATGCAGTTATGGTTTATATTACTTTGACGCTGAACCTTTACCATTTGATCGACAATTCTTACATAATCGGGGGGCTGTTCTGTTCTGATACAAACACCTATCCAGTGGAGTGAGCTCAGCTGGCTGGACTGATCCCACGGGAAGACGCACCAGAGGTCTCACGTACAGTGGACGTCTTAAGTGCGGTTTTCCGTACTCAGATGTGGAAGCAAAAGGACAGAAGAAGAAGAAAATACCCATTATACAAACGAGGCACTAGTAATTCAAGGAATAACATTAAGACATAGTCGGAAGTCGAGATATGCCAACAAGTACAGCACAATACAACGCGTGGAGCCCTTTGCTCGGCGCCAAGGGTCATTAGCGCGTTGATCAAACGGCGGGTATTTGTGTGCCGGTGACGAACCGCGGCGGTGGACGGCGGCGTTGGACGCGCGCCAACGGCGGTGGACGCAAGGTCGACTGGACACAGCAATACACGATGGCAAAATATGTGATACTAGCTGATGCCCGCGACTTTGTCCGCGTGGTTTTTGATTTCCGCGGAAACTCCTCAATTTTCCGGGATAAAAAGTAGCCTATCACTCTCCAGGTCCTCAACTATACCCATACCTAAAATCACGTCAATCCGTTGCGGCGTGATTGAAGGACAGACCAACAAACTAATAAACCAACAAACTAACAAATATTCGTTACACCGTAACAAATATTGTAAACTGTTTTATCTACACTAATGTTATAACATTCTACTTATGTTTCCAATACTTGACTTATAATTACTACTGTTATAGCGCAGATAACAAAACACTCAATTTAAGCAATTTCACATGATGGTATAATATCCACATCGATATCGTAAAATCTCATTATAACATCAATAAAACGCGACCAATTAACCTGGCGAGCCCTATGTCAAAATCCTCATACAAGTTGTATAAAATTTTGATATTAGGCTGGCTTTTGAAAACAGTTGGGTTATACGTGAAAACTTCGTCGAAACTACTAAACTTACATACACAAAACTCTTTGGTAAGATCTTGTGAAATAAAAAACGAACAGCGCGCGCTCGCTCCTGATTGGCCCTGCGCGCGCAGCTGCGCTCTCATTAGTTAGATTTTAATGGCGGCAAGTTCACTGTGACAATACACGTACGCGATAAACTATTGTCAGCTTTTACTCTTGTTGTTTGATAAATTGCATTAGTGAAGATAAAGTAGTGTATGCAACTGCATATAACACGGGTATTAAAACACTCGTTACTATTATGAAACTCGCTGCGCTCGTTTCATAAACTCACACTCGTGTTTTAATACCCTTCATTATATGACAGTTGCATAAACTACTAATATAATATGTATACTTGTTTTTAAATAAAATAAATAAATAATAATAAATATCTTCGGCATTTCGTATTTCGTATATCTCTGGCTCAGGGCTGCGAAGTGGAAACGCGAAGGGTTTGTTTCCTCCCTACGTCTGGCCGGCGATGTATTAGCGAGGCGCGGTTTTGGATGTCTTTGAACTTTGTTTTCGACATAAGCAACTCGATCTACAGAAATCGGTGCAGAAAATGCGCCAACCCTACGAGTACTTACTGTGCTCAACGATATGATTGCTCAGCACCAACAGCTAGACGTATTTAATATTAGTTTTAATGAATTTTGTCAAATTTGTAGTTCCTGACTCGGTATGCGTTTTGGCATTGCTGTAAGCGTACCGAGGATATTATTTAATAAATCAATAAATCAATCTACTGACCTGCGCGACGTCTTTCAGCTGAGCGCGCTGCATCTCGAGGTCGGCGATGCGCTTGAGCGCAGCGTCCTCCGCGCGCGAATGCGCCTCTAGCCGCTCCCACACCCGCGATAGCTCCGGGAGTTGCTCCACGCGTGGACTGGGACTCGACTCCGGGGATTTCATCTAGTAGGAGGATTTATAACTTTTTAATAGGGATGACAATTCATTGGATAGAAGCAGTCGTTATTTTGCGGAGGTCCATGATAATGAAAGAACTCGATGTTTAATATGCTTTAACCCGCCAAAGTTGACAAATCTATGTGGTACAGTGTGTAGCTTGCGCGTGTAGCTTGCGATATTCATCGCTCAGTGTTGACTCGTCTTACGAATCAACATCTCCTGAAGGTGTCGAAGTGAAACGTACGTTGAGATTAATTTGGAAGATTTGTGTGGTGGTGGTATTGTGCCGGTGCGAATTGCTAGCCTACTGGGCGGTGAATATCGCATCGCAATCTATAGTTGAAAATGGTTATCAAACTTCAAACTAACCGAGCATGTATATTCTAGGTCTTTTGGAAGACTCTTTATTTATTAAAATCAGTAAGAAATCATTTATTTTTGACATAGGCATAGGCCTGATTTCGGTCATTTTGTACGACTTGTTCTATGTAATTAGACAAAGCCAGAAGAGTCAATCTATAAAGGAACAGGTGACTGACTGATCCATCACCGCACAACTCAAACCGCTGGGCGGATCATCCTCGGCATACTAGGTAGCTATTATATGTGGGGAGACCCTTAGGAGTTGAATTTTCAAAAATCCTTTCTTTGCGGACGTCTACATCATAGTAGCTATCTACAAGCCAAATTTCAGCCCGATTCGTCAGTCATCTTTTCCTTTTATAAAAATATTCAATATTTATATTCAATACTCAATTTATTTATAACATGCAGGACATACAGGTGTCTCTTATGTTACGTCATATTTTGACTCTACCACCGGTTCGGAAAACAGTTATTTAAATAGATATACCTCAAGATGCGTGTCCCTCTGTTCCTGCAGAGACACGTCCTCCGTCCTCTCAGAGGTGCACGCGGAGCTGCGCTCGTGCGCGCGCTCCAGGCGCCGCGTGCTGCGCGCTAGCTTCTCCTCCAGGCTGCGAGCCTGGTACAACATATGCCAATAAATACCTCAGACTTCAATAGTATATTGTGTAGCTAGGGATAAAACATGACGATTTCAGACAAGAATGAAGTTGCCATGAACCAGAACCCATTTGGACAATATTATAACGCGAGAAATCAACAATAATCTACAACGATCGGCCGCCATCTTTGTGACGTCACAGCTAAGCGTGTGAACGCTTCCGCGTTCTACGACCGACAGTTTCGTGTTCTAGAGATCATGACGAACACATACATACCAGTCGTAGGTATATAGAAGAGATTGCTACGAGATTTCGTCAAACTGGTCGATTTCCTCCATACTACTACGCGTTCCCGAGAAAAGGGTAGTTACCAGACAGACGGACAACGAAGTGATCCAATGTGGGTTCCATTTTTCCTCTTGAGGCACGGAACCCTATACGTTATATTTAATTTGGCCTAATCCGTATTAGCTGAATACTTTTTTACTCCGATACGATTCACTGAAAAGGTTTAACACGAAATTGGATACTCAAGTTTTTTTCACAACATTTCTATGACCTAATGTTAAGGACTATATTATCATCGAAATCCTGATATATTATAACCTCTTTATTCTACCCTTTCAAAACAAGCAAGCAAACTAACCTGTTCTTTAATCTTCTCCGCTAATTCCGCATACCTATCTTCTTCTTGACTACATTTGAGACAAGTCACTTCACTCTGGTCGGCTCTTTCACTCCTCAACGATTCCAATTCCCCCAAAACCGCTCTCATCTTACTGTCCCTTTCGTCTATCGTCTTCTTCATTTGTTCTAACTGCTCCAGCACTTCTGTTTCTCTTAAAGTCTTCTGTTCTAATTGATTTTCTAAGTCAGCGATTATATCTCGTAGTAAACCGATTTTTTCTTCTGTGTTTTTCAGTTGGTCGTCCGTTGCCGCTTTTTTGGTTTCTAGTTCGGTTATTATTTGGTTCATTTCTCTAGTTTGGGTTTCTAGTTGCTCCACCTGTATAATAATATTTCAGTTATTGAAACGAAAACAATGATGATTTTTTTACTTAATTAATCTAATTTTAGTTGTTTAATTTTTGGAGCACATATTTTTGGGATATTTGAGCCTGGAAAATATATTCTAAATACTCACTCAAAACTATTGTGTACTATTCATTCAAAACTATTAGTACTATCATGCAAATAAAAATATTCTATTCTATTCTATTCTATGAATTGTTAGTTGATAGATAACGTCTTAATGAGAATATGACGTAAGAAGATAGATAAATAAGAAATATTAGCTACATGCAAAGAAATGACAATAGTTACGCCATAAAAAGAAATACGATTAAATAAGTACAATACAATGATTTATATTATGGTTAAGCTAACATAAAGTACAAAATTGGTCCTTCGAGCCGGACTTAAACTAATTTTACTACCAAAATTCACATAAAAAGCTACATAGCGTGTACAACGAAGAAGGAAAGTAAGTTGCAACTCACATGTGCATCGTGCTCTCGACAGTTACAAGCCGCGAGGCGCAAGCAGCGAATCTGTCAAACCCCGACCCAACGTTAACGTCAAATATATTAATGTCCCACTATCACCACCATGTTAAATTGTTCTATATTCAATCCCACAACTGGACCAAGGCATATCTATAATAGAATCTCTATCATAGAAGAGGGCGATACAGAACAAAATATAGAAACTCATAAACCAGTGCAACAATATCTTAGTGTGCTTTTGCAATATTTTATACATTTTAGTGTAAAAATAATTGTTAGTGTTATAGATTGCATGCAGATTGAGTAAGTGATAAAGAAAAAAGGCATATCGTTATTTTCGAGTAAGACATCCTGCAAAAACCTGCGAAATCTGTATGATACCTTTTCACGCCTAAAAGCTAATCCGATCTTGACAAAACTTGGCAAAGCTTTAACAGATTGCCAAAGAGGAGGCAAGCGAGGGGGAGTGTAACGAGGAAAGTTCTCACTTTCTAGTTTTTAACCATTCTTTTCTGACAGTATAAGGGTCAGGTTTGTCTCATGTAAATTTAAGATCTGATGAACAGTTTTGAGATGGCGGGCGAATAACAGCAATTTAATTGCGATCAGTGAAAGTTCCTACTTATAATACTCTAAAAGATGTAAAATTGACGCGCCATCTTTTAAACTACTAACGTCACCTTGTTTAGTTATTTTCCATGGATGAAGTAAATGCCTTTAATAAGCAAAAGGAAACTGCGTGGCTTTGCTGATAAATACAGCAAAAATCTGTGCCTCAACTGATTTAGGTTTTGCTTTCGGCGCTCAGCCTCTCTCTCCGCCGCTTGCTCCTCTACGAACTGACGCGTCGACTTCAGCCGGCGGTTGTCTAGACAACACTAACCTCGCCCAGTATCCTCGCGTTAGTCTGCAGTCTTGCGGCGAGGCGCGCATTCTCCTCGCGCAAGTCTTGCAGGCGCGCCGCGAACTCGTCGCGCTCAGCCTCTCTCTCCGCCGCTTGCTCCTCTACGAACTGACGCGTCGACTTCAGCTGCCGATTAGCTGCCTCCAACTGTATCAAATAAGGGGGTTTTAAGCACCTTTTTTATTCAATTAGAAGTTCTTATTATTATTCTGGAACTTTAAACTATAAAGCTTCAATGGATAGCCAGTTACCTAAGCGAAAGACAGCAATATGTATAGATGACTCAAACTAATGAAGACCAATGTAAATACATTTCGTTCAGATTTCAAGCAACAAAATCCCTTTGGTGTACCCCAAGGCAGCATACTAGGGCCGCTATTATTTCTTATATACATCAATGACCTACCTAGCAACATTAGCCATCAATGCATTTTATATGCAGATGATACTACAGTACTTGTAAAATGTCAAAATAGATCTATCCTAGAAAGTGAAACAAACAATACTTTACTAAAAACTATTGAATGGTTGGAACTCAATAACTTATCAGTGAATATGGATAAAAGAAAATATATTCATTTTCTTACTTATAATAGCAATGCCCTCAATTTACAAATAACTTAAAAAGCATTGAAGCATCAGAGAATATATCGTTCCTAGGACGTATAATTGATAAATACAGTAATTGGAAAGCACATGTAGATAGGTTATGCGATAGACTTGATCGATTCACATATGTTTTAAAAAGGCTCAACAGAAATTCTAGTATTAAAATTGCATTACTTGCGTACCACGCTCATGTATCCTCGTTATTACGATATGGACTTGTTCTGTGGGGCAATTCTTGGGGCAATTCTGTTAATGCTGATAAGGTGTTCATAAGACAAAAAGCATGTCTGAGGTCTATCTGCGGTGCGAATATGATGGACAGCTGTCGACCTCTATTCAAGTGTCATGGCATCCTTCCCTTGCCTAGTCTTTATATTCTTGAAATATGTTTATTAGTCTGATCTTTTTTGTTCTCTGTCCTTACTTTTATATTTTAATTTTGACTTTATTAGTATTATCCATGTGTTTGTGTTGCCTGTAAGTTTTATTATAGTATATTTTGATGTGTTAGTAATAAAAATTCTTTAATAACTTGACTAAGATAATTATATAAATGATAATTACATGACAGTGTACCTATGATCTAATGAAATTTAAACTTGAAAATACATAACTATTTGCACACCACCATTGTATGGTAGTGCAAATATATTCCTGCAAATATATATTATTATGTATTTTTATTTCGAATTTATGGTTTGAAGTTTGTAATATGAAGAAAAACAGTTTTTCTCGTGCAATAAAATCTGCATTGCTTTGAACAACTCATAAATGAGAAAGCTGTAGATATTATAAGGCGGTGCGTGCAATAGCGTTTACCTTTTCACAACAAACACTGTGCACCGGTGATATATTTCGCAGCTCCTGACGCGTGCAGCAAACAAATATTTGAATTCCATATTATAATAAAGGCATACTTAAAATTGTACAAGTAACAAATTATTTGTGTATAAATATGTATAAGCCTTAAAGTCTCAAAAAAAAGAATGATAATGGGGCTGATTCTGTAGTGCACAATCTCTAAACTAAACTAAAATTAGAGCATTACAAATATTGCTAACCCTTTCATAATACTCCCTACGGTAAGGGACAGAACTAAATTTAAAGCTGCCATTTTAGTTTAGTTTAGAGATTGTGTTATACAGAATCAGCCCCAATGTTGATGAAAAAACTAGAAGTTTAATTCGCTATAATCCGCCACAGAAGGTAAATCTATGAGGTACAGTGCGTATCTTGCACTTGTATCCTGCTATATTCTCCACACCACATAAATCTGCCAAAGTACCCTCAACGTCACAATCGTGCATTGTAGAGTCAACATCTCCTGAAGATGCTCCGGTATCAGAATGAAACGTACGTTGAGGGTACTTTAGAAGATTTATGTGGTGTTGAGAATATCGCGGGCTGCAAGTGCAAGATACGCACTGTACCACATAGATTTACCTTCTGTGGCGGATTATAGCGAATTACTTAAACTTCTAGTTTTTTCACTGTCATGGACTTCCGCAAAGTAACGCTTGCTTCTATCCAATAATGATAATGTTGTTATTTTAGACAGTGTGCAGTGGTAGTTTTTTTTTATGTTTCGCACTCAAGTTATCCTCTGACAAGGTGTCAGAGACCTTTTTGCTGCGAGTTTTGCTCTGAAGGAAGGTGCCAACTCACGATGGTCGTGAAGTAGCTGTGTGTGTGTGTGTGTGTGCGTTTCTTTTTTTCGTGTGATATATGTGTATGATTGCTTGATTGACCCTCTCTCCAACAGCCAATGAGTGCTCCGTCAGTTAAATTATTGACCAAACAAGGTCTCTGAGTCTACTTGAGCGAATTTGCACTTGTCCGTCCGTCCGTCCGTCCGTCCGTCCGTCCGTCCGTCCGTCCTTCCTTCCGTCCGTCCGTCCTTCCTTCCTTCCGTCCGTCCGTCCGTCCGTCCGTCCGTCCGTCCTTCCTTCCGTCCGTCCTTCCTTCCGTCCGTCCGTCCGTCCGTCCGTCTGTCAGAGCCTTATAACTTCTGAATTACTGAACGTAATTACTTCAAATTTAAATATAATATACAACCGATGAACTCCAGCCGAATATGGCTTAAAAAGTTATAAAAATCTTTATTTCAGGGGGGCTCTCATAGAAGCGAATGCGAAGTAAAAATATATTTTTTATAGCGTTACATAGGGTTGCGGTATATCATTTTAAAGATAATTAGGAAGAGAGTCCAAAAATATATTTTTTTTAATTTTTCCCCTAAAATTGACGAAATGGGGGGCTTTCAAAGTGGAGATTTTCTAACGTCCAAAGTTGACCTCAGAACTCTCAATTTTCTGAAAGGCTGAGCCTGAAACTTGATCAATTATTTGAATTATATCCTGTATTTGAACAACGAAATACTAAAATTAGATAAATATTATAAGGAAACAAAATTATTTAATTTTTAATGAACTTCAGTATTTTTAACAGAACTTCACAATGATGTCAATAGATGGCGCTCTGTAAGTTTATGGGTACCGCGAGGTCTCAGTTCGGGGCGAACCACTAGTGATAATGTTGTTATTTTAGACAGTGTGCAGTGTAGTCTAATAAATATTATAAATGCGAAAGTTTGGATGGATGGATGTATGTATGGATGTATGTTTGTTACTCAATCACGCTCCAACGGATGAACGGATCTGTATGAAATTTGGCACAGAGATAGATTATAGTCTGGAATAGCACATAGGCTACTTTTTATCCCGGAAAATTAAAGAGTTCCCGCGGGAACCGAAAAACCTCAATCCACGCGGACGAAGTCGCGGGCATCAGCTAGTGGTAGTATAATGTAGTGTCGCACTGACCTGTTGCTGCAGGTCGTCTCTGTCGCGCAGCGCGGCGTCCAGGTCGTGTGCGACGCGCGACAGCTGCGTGCGCGGCGACGACACGTCGTCCAGCGAGCGGCACGCGGCCGACACCGCGCCCGGCGCCGTGCCGTACCTGACGGGCCACGGGGGAACATTAAACTGTTGACTGTCACTGGGTTTTTGACGACCTCCCTGGCGCAGTGTTGAGCGCTGTTGCCTTATCGTGGGAAGTCAGGGGTTCGATCCCCTGCAGGGTTTGGAAATTTAAAATTTCCGAATGGTCTGGTCTGGTGGGAGGCTTCAGCTCACCTGGTGGTAAGTGATGATGCAGTCTAAGATAGTAGCGGGCTAACCTGTTAGGGACGTGGCAGTTATATTAAAGCCATACCCCTAATCGGTCTCTACACGGCATCGTACCGGAATGCTAAATCGCTTGGCGGCACGTCTTTGACCGGTAGGGTGGTAACTAGCCACAGCCGAAACCTCCCACCAGGCCATTTAGCGGGTAGAAAATTTTCTAACCGCTGAATGACGTTTATAGAGAGCATACCCCTCAGCGATGACGTCCGAATGAGCCCGTTCCCCAAGCAACAGCGCGATCTTCCCCACGGCAGCCTCGAGGTCCGAACGGAGCAAGCTTTCGCGCTGCAAGCATTCCGACATCGCTTCCTCCATGGTCTGGAAAATACACGACCAATATCCCTTTGAAATTCTCAACAATACCTTATGATAAGTGATAAAGGACCTGAGAGTATGCTAGAAGATGCCTATCATTTTTAATCTATACTAATATTATAAACTTACTGATGCCCGCGACTTCGTCCGCGTGGATTGAGGTTTGTTACTCAATCACGCCAGAACGGCTGAACGGAGACACAGAGATAGATTATAGTCTGGAATAACACATAGGCTACTTTTTATCCCGGAAAATTGAAGAGTTCCCGCGGGAACAAAAAACCTCAATGCACGCGGACGAAGTCGCGGGCATCAGCTAGTGTGGATATAAGGTTGATTTTGTGGTAGTTAGTGGATATCAAAATCGTTTGCCAAATTAGTGTTCTATATCTTGGAATTGTGATTTCTTCGAGAAGTTTCGCCTCAATAAATCCAGTAGACGTATCGTGAAGAGAGCATAACTAGATAAAAAGAGTCGTAATAATAATGAAGGGAAAAAGAAGACTAATGTTATACCTTTCTTTGCAGCTGGCAGTTCTCGCAGTTTTTTTGTTTCATGTCTAGCTCTTCCACCAGCTCCTTTATCTCCAACGGATTCGATTCCAACATCTTCGATTCTTGTCGAGCTCCTGAAATATACACATTCTTACAATTTTCACATTTTTAGGAGAAGTCTAAGTATGTACAAGGTTGATTCAGATAAACTGTAATTGTTCGTTCTGAAAAGATTTTGGTGTAACCACAGTAAACAGATACAACCAGTATGGAAACTACCCAGTAACGCTCGAAACAGCTCACTCACACAAACACGCATCCACGACACGTAATGACGCGGCACTCAGTACTGACGGCACCGCGACCCGTGCTTATGGGTCTCGTAGATGCGCATGTTTGTGTGAGTAAGCCGCCTCGAACGCCTCTAGGCAGTTTCCATACTGGTTGTATCTGTTTACTGTGGTGTAACTCACATTCTACGTTCACGCATCAGTTGGAAAACAAATAAGATACCGCGTACAGTTTTCTGAGCCTAAGAAAGTGGTGATTCCACTACAATCCCTGCTCACGCTTGCGCAAAAAGAGAAAGGGAGGGTAGTTCGAAAATAATCAAGAAGTCATTATTTTGCTCCAAAAAGTAGAATTGTATATTCTACTTTTCTGATGGCGTTGCACCACCTGTATAATTGTCACTTCAGATGTCAAGACGTGCGGACGGCTCGTCTACTGCTTCCTCGTCTCAGCGAGACCGAGATAGAGTCCTAAAGCCCAATCTAAGCAAATCGTAATCATTTGACAGCTTAAAAAGTATTACTCGAACTGTTTAAGGAGTTCATACATTAGGATTTCCTTACTTATTTCATTTCAATTATTGATAGCTGTCATGTCTTACTTACTTATACATTATTTACAATACATTACATAATACAATTAGCTATTAGCATGCATGGACATGAGGCCCTGTCAGGGCGTTGCTACATGTTAACACAATTATAATTATATATGTATATATATATATATATATATATATATATATATATGTAACTATTTATCTTTTTACATATTAATTTATCTTTGCACAGAATATATATATAATATACTTAACGATATAGTAATAACAAATTTCGGATAGTAATTAACATATTTTTATATTTAAGTAATTTGATTTAATTTAATTGATCGTATTATTGGGGTCTATTCATTTAAAAAATCTTTTATGCTATAAAAACATTTTTGGATTAGCCATTTTTTTAATTTACTTTTAAATTTTGTCTCTTTGATCTCGTCTGTAATAAAATTTGGGAGTTTATTATAAATTATTACGGATCTAAGATATGACTTTTTTGCGCTAATGTTATTTGGTTGAAGCAGGGTACAACCAGTTTTTTTTTCTTGCGTGTATCTCTTTGAATTTTAGTGCTTACGAAAGTTTTGTACAGTTTTGTACAGTTGTTACACAATCGTGGGGCAGCCCACCACTCCTTCCAGCGAGACCAGTATAGAGTCCAGGTGGTGTGAGCTAAGCTGTGTCGCGTCATACTCACTGCTGCCGCTGAGTCGTGTGGACAACTCCAGCAGTTCCTGCGCCTCATTCCGCAGCCGCTTCAGCGAGTGCTCGAGCTCGTTCTTGATGTCCAGACTGATGTCTCTCTGCTGCTGGAGGAAGCCCACCACTCCCTCCTCGTCCAGCGAGACCAGGATAGAGTCCAGGTCCGGCGCGAAGTGGACGTGTTTTCCCCGAGATACTACGCTCGTGTTTAGGTCAGATTGGTTGGGGCTTGACGGACGTGATTCGAAGTCGATTGTTCTGAAATGAATACAAGCAAATTCAAACATGCATTCAAGTGTCATTTATAGACCCTCAAGGATGTCAAAGTCTTAAAAATTTATAAAAATAGTGGCCAAGGATGTTAGGCAGATGAAACCCAGAAAAAGTAAGAGGCAGACAAGAATATCATTATTCATTACCCTGAAAATATCAGCCTGAAATTAAAACCACATCTTGAAGATTCTTTTGTCGCACTGGTCCAACAAAACTGAACTGGAAGACTATATGCAAATGTTTGAAAAATATATTATTGCGCAAACTCCTTGAAATTGACAATTTCAGTCAGTAGCTTAGAAATATTATGGCCAGGAAGTCATCATTTAAAATAAATATTAAAAATGCGAAAGTTTGGATGGATGGATGTTACTCAATAACGCTCCAACGGCTGAACGGGTCTGGATGAAATTTGGCACAGAGATAGATTATAATCTGGAATAGCACATAGGCTACTTTTTATCCCGGAAAATTAAAGAGTCCCCCCGCTGGAATCGAAAAACCTCAATCCACGCGGACGAAGTCGCGGGCATCAGCTAGTTTAAAATATATGTTAAAATATAAAATTGCACTGCTGCCTCCTTCATGTAAATCTGTGGATATTGGTAACCAAGTTTATTTATTAAGTGAGCAAGATAATATAGCGTACAGATGATATTCACTGGCCGTCGCGAGCACAAGATGAAATGCAATGGACATTAGAGTCATAATAACTGTCAGTTAATTCAACATACGTATGAGACTTAAGGCTGGCGAGATGAAAATGTGTCCGAGGGTACGCTAAAGTTAGACTGCGCGACTTTAACTGCTTTATTCGCATAAGATCACATTTATGTCATGATTATTGCCTTTATCACGCAGCCTTTTATTTTTACTTACTAGCTGATGCCCACGAATTTAACCGCGTGGATTAAGGTTTTTCGATCCTCCTTAATCATACTATCATATCATACTAATATTATAAATGTGAAAGTGTTTGTTTGTTGGTTTGTACTTCAATCACGCCACCCATTGTTGGCATGGGTATAGTTGCGTCCCGGGGCTACATAGGCAACTTTTTATGCCGGAAAATTAAGGAGTTCCCGCGGGAATCAAAAAAAACTAAAACCACGCGGACGAAGTCGCATCTATCTCTATACCGAAATTCATCAAAATCGGTTGAAAATATAGACCGTTAAAGCGTAGCAGACAGACACACTTTGGCATTTATAATATTAGTATGGATTATTGAAGTAAAACTTCTTTACGCACGCTTGACTTGGGGAGTAAGCTGGTGAATGCGTGACGAGAGCGTTACGAAAAGTGTGATCGGGCGAGGCGAACGGAGGTTGAGAGGGAGATATATATTAGTGAAGATACATACATATAGATGGAGCTAAAGAAGTTTTACTTCAGTCGTGTGGTCTAAAGCACACGCGTTTTTTTTTTTCATTAGTTTGAGCAGACGTTGGCGGCCCGCCAACGCGTATGCAGCTTGAATGCGTCCTATAATGCGAGGGTTTCCTAGAATCGAGCGTGGTGTATATGAAAGCTAAACAACGCGTTTGTAGCTAATAAATTCGCGTCCCGCAATCTATGTTTGGACTAAAAACAAAGGGAGATGTATCGCTTTAGTATATGCTCGCTATTTCGTTATTACCGGCATATGCTTTTGCTACCGGTCTGTTAAAAAAGGGGCCTAAAATAAATTATTTCTTACTGCAATTATTAAATAGATGGTCTTTCAAAAGACCTAAAATTCACATCCCCAGTTAGTTTTAAGTTTAATATAACCATTTTAAATTTTAGATTGAAGAAAAAAAGTGCATTGAAATTTGATGACGTCACAACTAACTATGTTTTCCATACAAATTTTCATTCTAGAAAAGCGTTTTTAAGTTTGATAAAGAGTTGCTGGATTTGATGGAGTCGTCATCATTCCTATTCCTCTGCCCCTGTCACCAATCAGAACGCTGTGGAGTGACAGGGGCAGGGAATCCAACGTCCTCTGTTGGATGACTAGTAGGACAGAAAGTATCTCCCTAGTCTCTGGTAGAAGTGTATATGTCAGCGTAAAATTGTAAATACCGTAATAATACTTTCGACAGTTCACAATCACGAGATTGTGAACTGTCGAAAGATTTTGAATCGTTCAATGTTCAATTTGAGAGAAAGAGTGTAAATTTTTGAAATATTTATTGTATTTACGTTTTCTTGTTCTTCCTCTTCTTGATCTTTTAGGTTAAGTTAGGGTTAGACATTCAGGTGTGGCCGGGCACTTAGGTTCTATCGGGTTAATATACCTAATAGAATAGATTATAATCTACCGAAAAATAATGCGTTAAATTGTAAGCAGTATGTTACAGTTCACAATCTTTCGACAGTTTACAATCTCGAGAAGATAGATTATAATCTAACGGTATTTACAATTTTACGCTGACATATATGTATACTCACTGGTCGTGCAGCAGCGGCCCCAGCAGATGCGCGAGCACGGTGCGGTTCAGTTCGTCCTCCGCGCTCGCGCAGTACGCCACCAGCTGCGTCACCGCGCGCTGCAGCGTCGCCGCCACGCGCCGCAGCCCGTCCCTGGAAACCACACAATCATAATTTTAAAAAAAACCTTATTTATTTAAGTTGACTTTGACAAGACTTCTGTCATTCGACTTTCATCCAGCAGTGGACGTCTATCGGTTGAGACGACGACCTACGATCCTATATTGGATAGAAGCAGGCGTTACTTTGCGGAAGTCCATGATTATGAAGGAACTAGAAATTTAATTTGCTATAATCCGCAACAGTAGGCAAATATATGTGGTACAGTGTATCTTGCACTTGCAGCTTGCAATGTTCAAGACTATCGTGCATTGTCGAGAGTAGTAGGTATAATTGGGGCATCTGGATCACATCCTTTCAAATAGAGGATGTGACCCAGATACCCCAATTCTACCTCCTACTTTGAAAAGAGGAAATGTCTCTATTCTAATAGATGAAAATCATTAATTATTGAATAGGTGTTCTATTTGAATAAAATGCATTGCCTCTATTCGAAAAGATGCAGTTTTTCTTTTTAAATAATATATGTTAATGAATAAATGATACTAATTGTATATTCAAATAGATGGAAATTAATTAATTAAACAAAATATTATGACTTTTAAAATACGACGACATCTATTTGAAAGATGTAGTTTGTCTGTTTAAATATATCTAAATGAATAAATGGTATTAATCAATTTCAAAAATTCATATTCAGATAGGTGAAAAGTATCTATTGATTAATCAAAATATGTCTATATGAATCCAACGTATGTCATCTATTTAAAAAGATAAATTTTGCCTATTTATATACGTGAGAATGAAAATTCATATATTAAATATATTATTATTATGTTTTAATAGAATACAACATGGTGCTTCCTTTCCGATGATGATAAATGAATACCTACATGAATTTGGATACATACTCTAATTATTCTACATAAACTACTGAATACATACTTTATACATTCGAATAGTATAAAATTCATAGGTATAAAGTAATTCTGCAGATAGGATTCCTCTAAAAAATAAATTCCTATTTCAAATCAAGACACATAATTTAATCAATGAAATTATAATTTATAAAACTCAAGTAAAAATAAAGATATAAAAAACATAGAAATGAAAAACATTTGCAATATTAATCATTATTTATTGAACTTAAAATAATTAATATCTAGTTAAATTAATATTTATATAGATTTTCCAAGATTTTCGTGTATCAAGTTTATGATTTCCTTAGTCTTTATATAAACATCGTCAAAAATATGACTTTTCACGATGTGTTGCGCTGACACGTTAAGTTCCAAGTCCTTTACATTTTCTTTTACATCGTATATTTCGATTTTTATCATTTTCCCGCCACGGGCAGGAACTTTCACGTAATTGTAGTTTTCTTCTATAATAATATTATCTTGACGAGGTCGCTTTCGGCTTGGCTCAACCCGCGCCCTTTCCACAAAATTGAATAGATCCTGATCCTAAAAAGAAAATAGTAGGTATATTAATTCAGTAAAATAAATAACTATTCGCCATGTACCTAAATTATTAGACAATCTTGATGCTTATGATATTTTGATGATACCTAGGTATCTTAAAATCAACTTGGGTAGCTTAAGTACCTATAGTGAATTTATAATTTTACTAGCTGATGCCCGCGACTTCGTCCGCGTGGATTGAGGTTTTTCGGTTCCCGCGGGAACTCCTTAATTTTCCGGGATAAAAAGTAGCCTATGTGTTATTCCAGACTATAATCTATCTCTGTGCCAAATTTCATCCAGATTCGTTCAGCCGTTGGGGCGTGATTGAGTAACAAACATCCACACATCCATACATCCATACATCCATCCAAACTTTCGCATTTATAATATTTATTTGATGAAGCATCTTGACCTTGAAAATAAAATAAAAATACTTATTCTAATTTCTAAATACCATAATATTTATTGATTTTGCTAACTTACCGAAGACATCACAACACGTCCTTTGCTTCCAAAGTAACAATGAAAATATTAAAAATATTAAAAATAACAACGTGCAATACTAATACCTAATATAAAAGTTTTTATTTCATAACATTTCTTGATTCAAGTTAAATTGGAGAATAAGCTATTTTGATTCACACATGCATTGTTTCGTTGAATTGTCACCTGGCCCGATGATTGCGACACAGTTTAGCACTTACTTTAATAACATATAACTTGATTGGATACATTTGTCTGTACATTGAATATTTTCTGAACTAATCTTGGTAACTAAATTATAAATAGTGGTGAGCAAATCCAGCTGCAAATCATATTATAAGTGCAACATTATTGACAAAGATAATCGACGGGTTTGTTAGTTTATTTAACTTCTATATAGGTACCTATTATAAATGTGAAAGTGTGTTCGTCTGTCTGTCTTTTACCGAAAAGATGTTGATGAAATTTGGAACAAAGATATTTTTTCGTTCAGGTCGTGAGCGAAAGCTAGTTACGAGTATTGTGATAACTTTAGTGAAATCGCTGTATGAAAGTCGGGTGTTAGACATTTTATGTATTGATATGCGAAAGTGTGTTTGTTTGTTGGTTTGTTGGTTTGTCCTTCAATCACCTCGCAACGGAGCAACGGATCGACGTAATTTTTGGTATGGGTATAGTTGAGGACCCTGGAGAGTGACATAGGCTACTTTTTATTCCGGAAAATTAAGCAGTTCCCGAGGGAATAAAAAAAAATTAAAACACGCGGACGGAGTCGTGGGCATCAGCTAGTACAAAATATTCCTCGAGCACTAGGTACTTACTTACTTCGAAATCCGTAGAAATGGAAATTTACTTATATGCAAAAACTACTAACGAAACAATAGTCACCTGTACGCTTAGTATTCGTTTTAAGATTGCAAATTCGATTAATCGTAATAAGGTGTCAAAGTAAATGGACCCAAAATCCCTTGATTTACAGTCGCAAATTCAGTTTAATCGCTTTTAATTTCAATATGTTTTCGTTTGGAGTGCCGGCTGTGAATGCGTACACGAAATTTAGCTCTAACACAATGGAATTAATGTTTATTTTACTTTCACGCTTACGTGATAGAACGCTCTTTATTAATTACGATCAATCGAATTTTCAATGTTATAACTTAGACTAAGCGTAGTGAGATGCGCATATACCCAATTTAATGTGAGTAAGAGGGATAGAAATATATTTCTTTATTGAATGTTTAACCACTTTGACGCTTAATGTAAGATATTAAAGACATCTATATTAAAACCTAGTAAGTGACATTTATCAAAAACGTATTTTCATATAATACATATCTAATACTTGATTTCATGCTAAGATCCTATCATAGATTTCCTATCTAATTGAAAAACACTCGCTTTTTTATCTCAGTCTAACTGAAGTTAAAATGTGGTTAAAATTAGGTGGTTATTTACTATGATTGGGTAAACAATGATTGTTTGGAGTCATATTATGCTTTAATAGATTAGCAAAACTAGGAACATTTAGCCGTTTTGAGTTAACAATGTATTAAGTATGTATTAACATAAGTCAAGAAAAACACACATTCATTTATAGTATTAGTAGGCAGTGAGCCCAACAACTAGTTTTTTTCGATTGAACATAAAATACCATCGAATAAAATACAATATACAATTTTAAGGATTACCTTGATTTATGGTTTTGTTCACTTACGTGGTTTTTGTATTGCACAATCGTATGGGTATAGCCGAATCAATGCATAAGGTTTCGGGGAAACTGTCCATTGTCCAGTGATTTCAACACTGCTTACTAACACTAACAAATACGCGATACATATTTGTTAAGATAATAGCTGTGTACGTCTGTTTGTTTAAAATTTTATCATATAAACTTCATCGATTTGGTAGTAAGAAAAGCCAGTGGCGAAAATATGTATTCTAAATTCGTCAATTCTTATAAAATTATGCATATTCTTACCCTAACCTTATTATTTTCATCTTAAGAGCTAAATTTGAAAATCATATTTTAATTTTGATTTTTTATTCACACATTTACACGTTTCCCGGGTTATATTTTGGCATTAAAACGTACGAGGTTTATTCGCATCACTTCTGTTGCCACGCGCTGAACTCCTCGAGTGCTCCAGCTTATTTTCGTACTATCTCCACTACGTACAACTACACCACCGAAATGTAAGTACTTCTTTTAATTATTTTAAAATGTATCCCAATGCAGATAGATGTAGGATAAACGTGCTCAATTTAATAACGTTTATGATTTTGAAGTTGGGTAATAATATACCTATTTAATATACCCAATAATATACCCTTAATATTTAATACCTACTCAAGTGAAGTAAATTGTATGTAATTTAAATTTTTTATTTTTTTATTTATCGTTGTAGACTTTAGCAATAAATAAATAGGTACCACCACTGCTGTATTTCATACTTAGATGGTTAGGGTCTATTCTAATATTTGACATGTTGAAACGCTTTTAATATGCAAATAGGAATATTGTTGACTTCATTTTAACACAGGTACATACGAAATTGAGGAATCGGCGGAATACGAACCCAAGTCTTTCTTTCTAACTATTGCAGCCCGAGTTCTGTATTTGAAATGTATTTAATTTTATTGTTTTTCTTTACAGGTCTGAGAATGCAGATATTCTTTTCCCGAGCGAGTCATCATCATCATCATCATGCGTCTCGCGGGATAAGAAAAGGAAGGCGGACCGTGGCGCTTCATCTTCAAACAATAATAAGAAGCCCACAAAAAGTACGGCTGTCGAGCTGTTCGGCAGCGACAGCGAGGAAGAAGGTATTGAGAAGACGCAACCCTCGAACAACAAGCCGCAGCTGACTAGCTGCGTCACCCGTCGCGTGGCCAACGGCCACGCGCGTCAGATAAACGAGCACAAAGTTGGGTCCCACTATGTGGAGATAAAAATATATAATTGCAACGAAATTGAAAATACTCCCCCAATGAATAGATGGCGTCAGGCCGTTGTTGCTGTAAAAAATCGCAGCAATACAGATACGGAGGCCTGGCGCCATCTTTCTCAATATATATCTGCAGTAAGAAAAGAATTCAAAGAATGCCCACCTAGCTTCATTAATTCTTATTTTTGAATAAACATTTTGAACAACATTATTCAAAATAACTATTACTTAATGATAAATTATAATTATATATTATTATTATATACCCATATCATTTTTAATTATTATAACACGTATTAAACTCCTTTTTGTATCTTAGTTTTAATAAGTTCTTTTATGGTTATGTTATTATCTAGGTATATTTTAATAAAATAATATTTCATAGTTTTTAATTTTCGTTTTATTTTTACAGTTACTGAAACGAACTTCGTTGAACCATATGAACATAGAGAATTTAAAAATGAGATAAAGATGATTGAATGTGAAAAATGCAATATTTTAATACCGAAAAATAAAATGTCGCATCATTTGAGAACAACAGCTCACAAATCTAAATGTTTAGTCCGAACTGATATTGAGAATATTGAATTAATAACTACAGCTTTTAAAAACCGAATTGTAACTTATCGTTTAAGTATCCCGCAGAAAAAGGAGAATATTGATCCTGATTCCTTTCTGTGTGATAATAAACTGAAAATAATAAATCTGATAAGAACTACAATAAATGAACACAAATGTATTAAAATTTATTTTGAACTATTTGCATATTATACTTTACTCGACACTCAAGAGCTAGAAATCAAATCATTTATTACCAAATACGATACATTGTTTTGTAGCACAGATTTATCTTATTTTTATAATAATCTTGTTAATACGCTCACCAGTAACATGTCTGAATTCGAGCACAAAGAATCAGGCTGGACTTTTCATTCAATAAGTCACCTAGAAATAAGTATCAATAAATACAATCCTTTACGAGGTGGAATGTACATTGACTTACCTGAAAATATTAAAAATACGAAGAGTTGTTTAAACATTAAAAATAATGATAATTGCTGTTTTCTATGGTGTGTAATGGCTGCTTTGTTTCCATCGAAACGCAATGTATGTCGTACTACTTCTTATCCACATTACGCAAATATACTTAATACGAGCGGAATGACTTTTCCACCATCGTCAAAAGATATAAGTTTATTTGAAAAAAACAATAGTAATATAAGTATTCAAGTTTATGGCTTAGACAATAAAAATAATGTGACTGGACCTTTGTATGTTACTCAAAATAGAAAAATGAATCACATAAATTTATTATATATTGAAAAAACTAGTATCGGGCACTATTGTCTCATTAAAGATCTTATGCGCCTAGTTCGGAAGCAGAATAGTAAGCATAAAGGAAAAATGTTTTTGTGTGATGGGTGTTTGCAATTTTATCATAATAAAACTAAATTTAATCAACATAGCTGTTCAAAGATACTTACTGAACTACCTGATAAGAACAGTAAACTGAAATTCAAGAATTATGAGAGAAAACAAAAAGTACCATTTGTCATTTATGCTGATTTTGAGAGCATATTGCTTCATGTGGATGATGCTGATGAAACATCTACCGAGCGCACGCGCAGGATAAGACGACATCAAGCATCTTGTTTCGGATATTATATATGTTGCTCATATGATTCAAGTTTAAATAAGTATGTTTCATACAGAGGTTCAGACTGTGTGGAAAAATTTGTACAATATTTAATTGAAGAGTTATTAAGAATTTACTACATTTTATCGGATAAGAAACCAATGATACCTTTGACGAAAACACAAGCCGATGAATTTAAAAATACTGTTAATTGTCACATTTGTGACCAATTACTATTCGATGATAGAGTCCAAGATCATGATCATGTTACTGGACAGTACCGAGGTGCAGCCCATTTTTATTGTAATTTATTGTATAAAGAGTGTTCATTTGTTCCAATTGTTATTCATAATTTGTTGGGATATGACAGTCACATGTTTATTGAAAAATTAGCTGAATATCCTGGAAAAATTGAAATTATTCCGAAAAGCAAAGAGAAATATCTTTCAATAACAAAATTTGTGCCAGTTCACGACCATGAGACCTTAAAAATGAGATTTATTGATTCATTTCAATTTTTGCATTCAAGTTTAGAAATACTGAGTAACAACTTATCAGAAAACGACCTTACTCATTTTAAGAAAGAGTTTCCCTGCAAAAAACAATTTAATTTGTTACGAAAAAAAGGAATTTACCCCTATGATTACATTGATTCATGGAAAAAATATGAAGAATTTCAGCTGCCGTCAAAAGAGCACTTTTATAATAGTTTAAAATTAGAACATATCAATGATAATGAGTATGAACGAGCTATAATGATATGGCATATTTTTGATATCCATTCGCTTGGCGAATACACAGACCTATATTTAAAGTGTGATGTTATCTTGTTATGTGATGTGTTTGAGAATTTCCGAAAAAATTGTTTGCTTTATTATAAGTTAGATCCATTGTATTATATGTCTTCACCTGGCTTAAGTTGGGATGCGATGTTATTATCTACTGGTATACAATTAGATTTGATAAACGATTTAGAAATTTACGAGCTTATTGAAAGAGGTATTCGAGGTGGTTTAGCACAATGTTCACTTAGACATGCCGAGGCTAATAATAAATATCTGCCAGATTATAATGATTCCAAACCAAGTACATATTTGTTATATCTCGATTGCAATAATCTTTATGGCTATGCTATGACGAAAAAATTACCGATATCAGATTTTCGTTTTTTATCTCAAAAGGAAATAACATGTTTTGATCCTAGAGATATTTCTGATGATTCTGAATTTGGATATATTTTAGAAGTGGATCTTATGTATCCGGATATTTTACACGATGTTCACAAAGACTTACCATTTGCCGCTGAAAAGTTTACACCACCGGGAGGAAAGACATCAAAACTAATAGCTAATTTATATGACAAATATAAATACGTCATTCACTATACACATTTAAAAGAATGTCTAAAAAATGGTTTGATATCAAGAAAATGTCATCGTGTATTATGTTTTCGTCAAGATAATTTTTTAAAAAAATATATTGATTTGAATACACAATTACGAAAGTCGGCTACAAATGAATTTGAAAAAGACTTTTTTAAATTATTAAACAATTCTATATTTGGAAAAACTATTGAAAATAAACGGAAACAAGTTGATGTTAAATTAGTCACGAAATGGACTGATAATGATAATAAAACAAACAAATCCCTTTGCGCTGAAAAATTAATTGCTCGTCCTAATTTAAAAAATATTTCGGTATTCTCTGAAAATTTTGTAGCAGTTCAATTAAGAAAAGAAAAAATAATTCTCGATCGACCGATTTATATAGGATTTACAGTTTTAGAATATGCGAAGAAACATCTTTATACATTTCATTACGATTTCGTTAAAAAACTTTATTCCGAAAGAGCTAAACTTTGCTATACCGACACAGATAGTTTAATGTACTTAGTTGAAACAAAAGATGTTTACGAAGATATTAAGAAAAATATTTTTAATTTTGATACAAGCAACTATCCACCATTAAATATATTTGATATCCCAAAACTGAATGAGAAAGTACCCGGTCTTTTTAAGGATGAATTAGGAGGTGACATCATAAAAGAATTCATTGGTTTAAGGGCCAAACTTTACTATATCCATAGTATAAAGTGTGACATAAAGAAAGCGAAAGGTATTTCAAAAGCTATAAGTAAACGTTTAAGTTTGAATAGGTATAGAGATGCTTTGAAAGAGAATAAAGATTTAAGGTGTAAAATGAATATAATACGATCTATAAAGCATGTGTTATATACGCAGCAAATAGATAAAATTGTTTTGAACAGGAATGATGACAAACGCCAAATTTTGACTGATCAAATAGAAACCTTGCCTTGGGGTCATACAAAGACTATTTTTTAGAATGATTATGAGTACTATTTGTTTCCGAAACCTATTATTAAATTTATCAAAAGGAATATTTACTAACACTTGTTTTAATTAATTCAATTAGGCATATTCTGAATTGTCTGATGAACTAAATAAAATTCTAATTATTCATATTTTTAGATTTACTAATAAGAATAATACTATAATAATGTAATAATTATTGTACTAGTAATAATCATTTTGATAGTAAATTATTTATTTGCAATAATACATATATTTTTTACACTTATATAGATTTTTTATTTTTTCACAATTGAAGCACCTATAAATACTCTGGATTAATTGATTATGAATCAAATGGCATAATGAAGTTAATTAAACAACCCCTTTCATTGGATATAAATGCTATAGATGTGTGTGAGAACAAATCACGTGTAAAACATAGTGAACTTCTACCCAATTCTATCCGCTGTATAATTTGCGGTCCATCGAATTGTGGCAAAACAAATGTTATGCTAAGTTTGCTGTTGCATTCTAATGGACTGAAGTTTAAAAACATATATTTGTATTCAAGAACCGCTTTTCAACCTAAATACACATTTCTGGCTGCTGTGTTAAAAAAGATTCCAGAAGTAAAGTTGTTCATATTTGATGGTAGTAACATTATTCATCCAAATGAAGCTTTACTGAACTCTATAATTATTTTCGATGACGTAGTCTGTGAAAACCAAGCGAACATACGTAACTACTTCGCGATGGGAAGACATAAGCAATTAGATTGTTTTTATTTAACACAGACTTATTCCAAAATTCCCAAACAGTTATTGCGTGACAATGCGAATTTACTGATTTTGTTTAAGCAAGATGATGTCAATCTAAAACATGTATTTGAAGAACATGTTAATACAGACATATCTTGGCATAAATTTAAAGAAATATGTACAACCGTGTGGAAGAAACCCCATAGCTTCTTAGTCATTAATAAAGACTGTGAAATGAATAAAGGAAGATATAGGAAAGCTTTTGACACTTTTATAATGTTAAGTTGATGTCTTTATATAAATATGAGAAAACATACAAAGAAATTCATTTATACACATCATTGTCTTAACTAACATACAGGAGTTTGGGATAATGGAGCAAAATATTAAAAAACAATTATTACATTCAGTTGATGCTATAAAAAATAAATTAAAACATATGCGTGACGTCGATGACAATGCTAATTTAACCCTTAACAAAATATTGAAACCAGTAACAGAACCATTGAAAATATTAGTTGATAATCCCAAACCTATTAACAATGATGAGAAAGTAAGTACAGAAAAAAATGAATCTCTCGGTAATTTAAATAAGCTTATACTAAAAGAACATTTTACTGGAAAAAATAATGAATTTATAAATGAAAAATATAATATTATTAATAATGGTGAAAATATTGACAGTTTTGACAAATCAAAAAATACTGATCTAGACATGTCATTAGAAAAAGACGATATTATCGATATTTATGACAATATGGATATTCCTTTTGGAATACGAAAGGAACATGATAAGAACATAATGATTGGAAATTCCGAGGTACAGTTTACTAAAAATGAAAACTCTATAACGGGAGATAAAACTATTATAGCAAACATTGGTGGGCGATCATATGAATTAACTCCAGGCTTAAAAGAACTATTATTACGAAAGAAACCTGATTTGTCACTGATACGAGATAAAGATAAACTTGTATACAAAGATATATTGTATCACACGAATGCGCATAAAAGGGATTATCATACTCATGGACAAATTAAAGGAGATAAAGGTGTAAAGTATCGAGAAATAATAAAACCTTTATTTTTTGATTCTAAAAGTAACCCAAAACTAGGCGGTGAACTATCAACATTTAAAAAAAAATTTAAACCAAATACAGATCTTATTTATTGGGATGATCCCAATGAATTGGTTGATAGATTAAAATTGCTTATAGCTTCAAAGAATGCTGGCAATACTAGCCATGATAATGAGATAATATCAATAATAGAAGAACTCAGAGAAGCTGGTATCATTAAAGAATAAAAATAATCGTACATATCACAGTTGTTTAGTTTAAAGCGAACACTTCAACATGAACGTTGATAAGTTTGGGCATTACTTGAATAAAAAATCAAAATTTCATGATACTGGAGTTATTAATAACTGTGTTCTTAAGGTATTAAGTAATGGAAATTTAGATGCTGAAAATAAAAGAATAACAAATCTAAATATCCCCTTAAATGCTGCTGATAGTGTTACGAAAGAATACGTTGATAACTTAACCATTGACTGCAATAAAAAAATTACAGCTATAAATGACTTAGTCACAACGGTATTATGCAGATTAACTAATCTGGAAAATCTGATTGACTTTGCCAAATTTAAGAAGAAGAATGAGCAAAGTAGATGTGATAAACGAAATACATAAATATGCTAGAATAAATTTCCCGAGAAGGCAAGTTTTAATGAAAGATATAGATGACCTATGGCAAGCTGATTTAATTGATATGCAATCCATTTCTAAAGAAAATTCAGGTTATAAATACATTTTAGTCATTATTGACACCTTTTCAAAGTATGGCTGGGCTTTCCCGCTCAAATTTAAAAAAAAAGACGTTGTGTGCAATGCGTTTGAAAAAGTATTAGACAGAGGTCGAAAACCTATAAACTTACAAACTGATTTTGGTACTGAATTTTATAATGATAAATTTAAACAATTAACTAAATCGTACAATATAAATCATTATTCAACTTATTCTACAAAGAAAGCATCGATTGCAGAACGATTCATTAGAACATTAAAGTCTAAGTTATATAAAGAATTTGCTGTAAAAGGAAATTATAAATGGGTCGATGGTACCTTAGATAACATTATTAACGATTATAACAATACTATTCATCGTACTATCAATCGGAAGCCAAGCGAAGTCGATGGAAATAATAAGAATATTTTATTACAAAGATATAATCTGCAAAAACGTAAGTTTCATCTAATAAGTCGTTTGAGGCGATTGAAGGTTGGAGATTCTGTGCGTATAAGTAAGCATAAAGGAACATTTGAAAAGGGATATACACCTAACTGGTCAACAGAAATATTTACCATCACAAAAGAGAACAAAACCAATCCTGTTACATATTTACTAAAAGATATAAGAGGTCAACCTATTTTGGGATCATTTTATACTCAGGAATTACTGAAAACAAAACATCCGGACATATATCTTATTGAAAAAGTATTAAAAAGAAAGGGAAATAAAGTGTTTGTAAAGTGGTTGGGTTTACCTTCTCTTGAGAATAGCTGGATTGATAAGACAAATATCATTCTCTAAATTGAATACTTATTTAAGGGGTTCATTCTAACAAAATATATTTAGTATATTTAAGGACATGGTCAGGAGTAGTGTCTTAAATTGGTTTATTAATCACTTACCCTTTGAGCTTCATCTACCTGGATACAATTATTGCGGACCTGGTACGAAATTAGCTGAAAAATTGCATAAGAACAAGGAAGGAATTAACCAGTTAGACGAGTACTGTAAGGCACACGACATAGCCTATCAAAAATCTTCAGCTTTAACTGATCGTCATAAAGCTGATATAATACTGATGAAAATGGCGAGAAACCGCATAACGGCACCTGATGCCAGTTTAGGGGAAAAGATTGCAGCACATATTGTTAACAAAGCGATGTTAGCCAAAGTTAAAACCGGTGCAGGTTTGAGATATTATAAAAATAAACGTGCAAAATCTAGTTCTGGAACGGGTTTAAAACAAAACTTGAAGTTCGTGATTGCACATGCGAAAAAACATCTACATAAATTAAAACCTACATGTAAGAAAATGGCAATAAAATTAGCAGTGGAAGCAGCTAAGCAACTAGCCTCAAATGCGGATATAACAATTCCTCGCATCATTCCTATTCCAAAAACAGGTGGCTATATGCCCTTAGTTCCTATTTTCGCTGGGTTATCTGCTAGTGGAAATTTAGCTGGCGGTACTGCTGGCATCTCTAAAGCTATTAATGATTATAAAATTGCGAAAAGACGCTTGGAAGATTTGAAAAGGAAAAATAAAAAAGTTGGATCTCTATCTTTTGGAAAAGGGTTGACCATCGAGTCACATAAAGAAGGTTTTGGAATAAATGTATCTGATAAAAAAAACTAAAAATGCGGCTACCCAAAAGGGCTCTCACCAATATAGATATTATGAATTATTCAAAAAAGTACATACCTCATTTTCGTGGAGTGTTTATGAGAGATAAATTACCAAAGTATCCTTACCAAAAGGAATGTGGTATAATTAATTTAGATGATTCAAAAAATCCTGGTACTCATTGGGTAGCCTACGCGAAATATAATAATTATATTGAATATTTTGATAGTTACGGTAACTTAAAACCGCCAAAGGAATTAATTAAATATCTTGGATCAAGTATTTATTATAACTATGACAATATTCAGCAGGATCATCCTTATAATTGTGGACATTTAAGTTTAGACTTTTTGCATAAATTTTGGTATAATTGTAATAATGATTAGAATTAAGAAGTAGTTAGGGCGAGTTAAACGTATTTTGAGACTTCATTATGAGTAAAGTAATAACATTCACCAGAAAAGGGTCCCTTCTGGAATCACATTTCCAACCTTCTTTAAATATAGAAGATAATAATTATGAGTGCGGGTTGATGTACTTCTCAGTCATTAATTCTATACCAAACATAAATCATAATAACAATACTTTTGCTTATGGAAAAGATAAAAAAATCATAATTCCTGACGGTGCTTATGATTTATTCGACATAGCCGACTATCTTATAAGCAAAGCAGTGGATTGTGATATAAAAATAAGACCCAATAATAATACTTTAAAATGTTTAATATTTTGTACTAGTACTATAGATTTCGATGTAGATAACAGTATATGTGGTGTGTTGGGTTTTAAAAATATTAAATTAGAAGCAAATAAATGGCATGAATCTGATAACTCAGTCAACATTTTATCCCCATCCGTGATACGAATCGAATGTGATTTGATAAACGGTTCGTTTACTAACGGGTCGCCGTCTCACGTTATATACGAATTCGAACCTTTCGTGCCCCCCGGATATCCATTCAAAGAAGAGCCCCAAAATATTATTTACTTTCCAGTTAATAAAAATATCATAACATCGATAAATATAAAAATTGTTGATGAACACGGTAAGAATATTGACTTCAGAAAAGAGAATATTCATTTACGCCTACATTTACGAAAGCAAAAATGATGGTATTTAATAAAAACTCAAATAACGTAATAAAACGTACTACTACACCGCGAGTTGTGAAAGATCGTAGACGTATCAGATCCTGGAAGACCAAGAGGCTTACAAAAAGAAATAAAGAATTTCTTCGCTCCATTGGATATAAAATATGAATATACTGAAGATCGCTGAGTTACCGCACTATGATAATTCGATCGAAAGCTACGAAATTCATACTTACAGCCCTTATAATAATAGTTTTAAAGAAAATGATGAAATTCGGATTCCCATACATCAACAAGATATTTACATTCTACCATCCGCCAGTTCTTTAAACATAGAAGGAAAAGCAGTGATTATTGGTAAAGATCATAAACCTCTTAGTGCACCCATAGAGTTTACTAATAATGCAATTATGTTTTTATTTCAAGACATCAGATATGAATTAAACGGTATTGAAATAGACCGGGTTAAGAATGTTGGAATAACAACAACAATGAAATCATATGTATCGATGAATGTGGGACAAAGTAAAGTTGCAGCTATATGGGGTTGGAACTTGAATGGAATTAAAAGTAATGACGGATGTTTTAATGTTGTTATTCCATTAAATAAAATAATGGGATTTGCTGAAGACTATAATAAAATCATTATGAATTGTAAACATGAGCTTATTTTGAATAGAAGTAACACTAATATAAATAGCGTTAAAATAGACGATACTACTAATGTACAATTCACAATAAACAGAATACAGTGGCGAGTACCACACGTCAAAGTATCAGATCGTGAAAGACTTACATTACTTAAACTTTTAGAAAAAGATAAACCTATACAGATAGCTTTCAGAAACTGGGATTTATATGAGTATCCCTTTTTACCTAAAACTACAAAACATTCTTGGTCAGTTAAAACAACTTCTCAGTTGGAAAAACCTCGATATGTTATATTTGGTCTTCAATCCAGTAGGAAAAATAATAAATCGAAAGATAGCTCCTCGTTTGATCATTGTAAAATAAATAACGTGACACTGTTTCTGAATTCACAATACTTTCCATATGAATCTCTTAATCTGAAATTTGATGAAAATAAATATAATTTATTATATGAAATGTACACTAGATTTCGTCAGTCTTATTACAACCTTCCAGCGGATCCGTTGCTTGATTTGATTACATTTAAAGAAAAAGCTCCATTATTTGTTATTGATTGTACAAGGCAAAACGAAAACATAAAAACTGGGCCGGTGGATGTACGAATAGAAATAGAAAATTCTGAGGATATTCCTGAAAATACAACAGCATTTTGTCTCATTATAAACGATCGACTCATAGAGTATAAGCCATTAAGTAATATAGTTCGAAAATTATCATGAACGCTATAGTGGATATCCAAGGCTTTAAAAATGATAACAATGAATTTATTTTAAAAGAACTTGCTATTATTTGTAATAACCACATTCAAAGCTTTTTAATCAAACCACCATTTCCATTTTATGAT
The DNA here is from genome assembly GCA_917051295.2 of Erebia ligea. Classification (NCBI taxonomy): domain Eukaryota; kingdom Metazoa; phylum Arthropoda; class Insecta; order Lepidoptera; family Nymphalidae; genus Erebia; species Erebia ligea. The sequence goes on along the minus strand of OU785238.1, from coordinate 15,618,487 downwards.
TTAACAAAAACTGAACGAAGACATGTAAGTTGGATTGAAAAAAACAGAGGAATATACTGGAATCAGGGTTATATACCACATCACAATTATAAGAATATCATTCAAACGATTTTAGATGGTAAATCTATATATGTTAAAGGACTTGAAAAACGTGAATGGTTAATGAAGATGTTTAAAACCAACGCTGTTTTTAATTTAGAAGATAAAAACTGTCCTAGTTTAATAAGTTTACTTCAAAAATATATGTTAAGCGATGATTTATATTGTTGTATGTATCATTATGATATTTGTGCTGTTAGAAATGTAATATGTTTAAAAAAATGGTGTTTAGAAAATAAATTAATCAATATTAAAGTATATAGTACTAAGTAATTAGAATATTATTATTATGTTTTTATTAGAAATAAACATTTTTATCAATCTTTTGTTTTATTTTTAAAATCTTCGATTATGTGAATCACATAAATAAAAATTGAATAAAAAAAAAATAAGTTCCTTAATCAATTTTATTTCATCTATTCAATTACATTTATGCAAGATTTAAATGGGTCAAACACATATTTCAAATGGAACTAATGTGTTGTATACTAATAGAACATTTATTTAATAAATAAATTTAAATCTATTAGAACAAACAAATTTCATCTATTCATTTACATCATGTCAAAATATTATACAAAATGCATCTTTCAAATAGATGGCATGCGTTGTATTTTAATACTCATATTTTGTTTAATTAATAAATTTTCATCTATTTGAATATACAATTAGTATCCCTTATTCATTAACATATATTTAAAAAGAAAAACTGCATCTTTTCAAATAGAGGCAATGCATTTTATTCAAATAGAACACCTATTCAATAATTAATGATTTTCATCTATTAGAATAGAGACATTTCCTCTTTTCAAAGTAGGCAATGCATTTTATTCAAATAGAACACCTATTCAATAATTAATGATTTTCATCTATTAGAATAGAGACATTTCATCTTTTCAAAGTAGGAGGTAGAATTGGGGTATCTGGGTCACATCCTCTATTTGAAAGGATGTGATCCAGATGCCCCAATTATACCTACTACTGTCGAGTCAACATCTGAAGATGCTCCGGTGTCGGAGTGAAACGTACGTTGAGAATAATTTGGAAGATTTATGTGGTGTGGTGAATATTGCAAGCTGCAAGTGCATGATACACTGTACCGCATATATTTGCCTACTGTTGCGGATTATAGCAAATTAAATTTCTAGTTCCTTCATGACTACGATCCTTTCCGAGGTTGAGGGCGGTTCTTAGTCAGAAGAAACCGCCTGCTACGTTTTCACTTTTTCAACCGATTGTTCCAAAATTTAGCAAAGTTGCATTCTGAGGAAGGATATAGGCAATTTTATATCCCGAAAAATCAGGGAATAAAATTTTTAAAATCTAAGTCTACGCGGCCGAAGTCGCGGCAATCGTATAGTCTTCTAAATTATATAAAAGGAAAAGGTTACTGACTGACTGATCTATCAACACACAGCTCAAACCACTGGACGGGCTGAAAGGCATGCAGATAGCTTTTCTCACGTAGGCATACGCTAAGAAAGGATTTTAGGATAATCAACACCTAAGGGGTAATCTATCGTATATATACGAGTATATAAAAATCAATTGCTGTTCGTTTGTCTCGCTAAAACTCGAGAACGGCTGGGCCGATTTAGATGGAATTTTTTGAGTGCGTTTGTGTGGGTCCCGGGGTGGTTTATATTCACAATTGGACCCGATAGGTGGCGCTGCAATCGGGTTCTAGCTTCAAGGCAGGACAACATCTGCCGGGCCCACTAGTTTTTTTAATAAAAATCGAACTTAACGTAAGCGTAGCTGCGGGCAAAACCTAGTAAAAAATAAACGGTTACCTCTCTTTGGTGACCTCCTCGAGCTGCCTGTTCTGGTCGAAACTGTTATTCCGCCTCTGGCGCCATTTGTCCCCCTCACCGGCAGCTTCCTCGCGTATACTCAACTGGTGACAAAGAGAATTGGGTTATAAAGACTACTAGTTGGCCCGACTCAGCATCGTTTAGATGGAACTAGATGATTCCTGTGACGTCGTCAGTGTAGGTTTTTCTTAATTCCCGCGGGAACTCCACAATTTTTCGAGATAAAACGTAGCCCTTCTCCGGAACACAACCTAACGATATAACAAATTCATCAAAATCAGTTTAAAAGATGGGCCGTTAAAGCGTTGCAGACAGACAGACACACTTTCGCATTTGTAATATTAGTAACGATAAAGATTTCCGTAAAGCCTTACGGCTTAGCCTAAGTGGGGCTGGTTCTGTGATACAGAGAAGAGAACATGTTTACGTGTAAAACTCTAAGTTTCTAGATCCAGCTATTTGAGCTGTAGAGGTTGTCTAATGTAAAAATGGACGCGCCTTCAAGGTGCTTTAATACACACGAATTGGACGTCGACATTGGTCGTTCAACCACTGACTATGTAGACACAAATTGGTTTAACTAGTGCAAAAATAACGCAAACGATTAGTGAGGCGCGTTGATAATATAGTTGCACGACCTCCCTGGTGCAGTATTGAGCGCTGTTGTCTTAACGTGCGGAGGCCCCGGGTTCGATCCCCGGCAGAATCAATTTGTGAATTTATAATTTCTGAATTTTCTCTGGTCTGGCCTGGCTATCGGCAAAGACGTGCCGCCAAGCGATTTAGCGTTCCGATACGATGCCGTGTGGAAACCGATTAGGGATATGGGTTTTATATAACTGCCATGCCCCTAACAGGTTAGCCCCCTACCATCTTAGAGTGCATCTTCACTTACCATCAGGTGAGATTGCAGTTAAGGGCTAACTTGTAGTGGATAAAAAAAAATTGTCATTTAGTTTTTCATATTACAGTCTACGATAAAAATAAACGTACCAAAAATCTCCTCAGCATAACCATGTTGTGGCAGTTACATCTTGAAGGCAACGTTTTACACATGAATATTATCACGGACACTCATTTCACATGACGCACCATGCGCATTACAAAAATCGTCTGGAAAAGTTCTTATTCACATCATAGACGCACTCCGATCACTAAAATAAGTTACTATAAAATTCAAGTAAGGGGCCAAACTGCCAATGCTTAAAGCCACATTGTTTCATCATTGTTGACTTTCGTGTTTTATAAATATAAGCCTTATTTTAGGAACGACAAGGTACGCGACATCAAACTGTCCTTTCGAGTAATATTGCATAAGTATTGCTTTAAGCGTTGGTAGTATGGCCCCAGGTGTTTAAGGAGTTATAAAGATTTCTCAACATCTTGTTATCCCTAGAAAGCGTACCTTCTAGAATCCTAAAGTTTAAGCTGTGCTTAGAAATGTCAATCAGTGAACTTTGTATTTAATATATTGTATAGAAGATTTGTATAGCTTCTATAGCTATATTAATGCCAGCGGCGGTGGAAAGCGCTATAGCGGAAAGCCTTTTGCAGAAATAAAGAGATCCGTAGGTGAACCATAGTCACCAACATAGTTTGAAGAGTTGCTAAATTGAAGTGGCAATGGACGTAACACATAGTTCAAACAACCGATTTGGAGTTGGAGTTCCAAGGAGCTTGAATAGCGGCCCGCATCGGAAAGCGCAGTATGGACGACCCCCTACTAGGTGGAGGGACGATCTCAAGCGAATAGCTAGGAGGCGCTGGATGTTAGCGGCACAAGACTGTGTTTTGTTCTATTTATACAGCGAGCAATCGAGCGGTCACCTAATGTTAAGTGATTACCGCCGCCCAAGAACATTTGCAACACCAGAGCGCCAATGCGTTGCCAGCTTTTGAGAAAGTCTATCCGCCCTTTGAAGAGCCCCGTATTGTTATTATGAGGGAACACAGAAGATGGAAGCTGGTTCCATAATTTGCAGGTACGTGGCAGAAATGACCTGGAATAACGGGAGGTGGCCGAAGACCAGGCATCTAGGTGGATATATCTATGATTTGCAGGTACGTGGCAGAAAAGACCTGGAATAACGGGAGGTTGAAGAAGACCAGGCATCCAGGTGCAGGAGGCAAATCTATGCAGGAGACCTAATTCGTTTAGGAGTGGACATCTATTGGTTGAGACGTCGATTGATGCCAGATTGCCGATGTAGAGTATAGCTCTAAATATAGCATTATCTGAAGGTCGAGTGTTTCAAACCAATGTCAAGACTCAAGAGCAGTTAACCGTTAACCTATTGGAGTTTACATCAAAGGAATAATGACTCAATATCTTTATCAGGAAGAATAAAATAGCGTATCATAGTGACTAATGTAGGTATCCATACTCGTATCTTAGGTAATTATTTATTTTTATTTTTAAATTTTGTATCCATACTCGTATCTTAGGCAATATTTTTTTTAATAGCAGTAATTTAGCATAAGATAAGGGTGGCATAGTGATTTTGTATTTAACCATATGCCCGTGACTCTTACTGCAAAATAACTCGGAAACTTCTAAGTTTAAGGTTAATTTAGTTTATTTTAGAATGTTATTCTATTCTAGTTAGTTTAGTATATGAGTCTTTGTTACTTTAATTTACTGAGCGCAGTATTTATACCACACGACACTACCCAATTAATCAACAAATAGCCTAAACCGCAAATAACAAAGGAAAACTTTATTTAAATTACTTATCGAACTTTGCAACATAGTGTTGCAGTTAGGTACAATAATAATCCTTATCCTTACTAATATTATAAATGGAAAAGTGAGTTTGTTTGTATGTTTGTTCCGCTTTCACGCCGTAACTACTGAACGGATCTGGATGAAATTTGGCACAGAGATAGATTATAGTCTGGAATAACACATAGGCTACTTTTTATCCCGGAAAATTAAGGAGTTCCCGCGGGAAACGAAAAACCTCGATCCACGCGGACGAAGTCGCGGGCATCAGCTAGTTAGGATATATAATACTTAATATATACAACTTACAACTTCCGCAACTATAAAAGTGACCAAGTAGGTAACCACTTCAATTATTAATGCAGAACAAAGCTACGTTCAAATCTAACTTCAAAATATTAGACGTACTAGCTAATGCCCGCGACTTCGTCCGCGTGGATTGAGGTTTTTCGGTCCCGCGGGAACTCTTTAATTTTCCGGGATAAAAAGTAGCCCATGTGCTATTCCAGACTATAATCTATCTCTGTGCCAAATTTCATCCAGATCCGTTCAGCCGTTGGAGCGTGATTGAGTAACAAACATACATCCATACATCCAAACTTTCGCATTTATAATATTTATTTGATATGATATATATGATACATACATACATCGATCCATCCAAACTTTCGCATTTATAATATCAGTATAGATTATGATGGTCATAGCATATCATCAATTTATCACACACTACTTCAATTTAATAATATTATTAACCATTTAATCTAATTCAATGTTTTAAATTTTGATGATCTTTATCTAACTTTTAAAAAGGCGTTACAACGATAGAGGCCAGACTTGTCGAATCATGCTGAGATCTATAGAACGTACTTTGACTTAACTCAGGCTTTACTTAGAGTTAAAACGGGATGGACTTATGCGCGTATCATAAATCTCATTTTATGAAGGAACTTGAAATTTAATTTGCTATAATCCGCAACAATAGGCAAATATTGTTGACTGAAGAATATTGTTGACCGGAACATCTCCTGAAGATGCTCCGGTGTCGGAGTGAAACGTACGTTGAGAATAATTTGGAAGATTTATGTGGTGTGGTGAATATTGCAAGCTGCAAGTGCAAGATACACTGTACCACATATATTTGCCTATTGTTGCGGATTATAGCAAATTAAATTTCTAGTTCCTTCATAATCATGGACTTCCGCAAAGTAACGCCTGCTTCTATCCAAATCTCATTTTAACTCTGTCTTAAGTTAGAGCTAAGTCAAAGTATGCTCTATATATCCAGAGTCAGGAGAAGAAAATAAACTTCAAGTTTGTTTGTTTATCGTATGTACATTTGTAACATTTACGGCAAAACTACAAGCTGAAACAAATACATAAACTTAAAACGTTTTTGGATTTTCGCGGTAAAAGTAACAGATTAAACTTTTTAACTTTCATCCCGTCCGTCAGTCCAGCAGGAAACCATGCCGTCCGTAAACAAGCAACAAAATAAACCCAGCTGCGCGCAGAAATAAAGCCGAAGTAAAAAACATATGTGGCCAGACCACAGAATTCAATATAGGTATAGAAATTGTAAAAACCTAGACTTATTTGAAAAAATAAGTTAGAAAAGGTGTTATGTGTCACCATAAGTGACAGTAACGTTTAACTGACGAATAAAGATGTTTTGACAGATGTTGTACAGGAATTCTGTCACAAATTTTTTAGTCAGTTAGGGTTTACTTGGCGTAAGTGAAATAGGCCGGTATTGGTAAGTCAATGAATAGGCCCTTCAACTATAATACTATCTATAAGATAGGTATTACTAGGAACAATGTTTCCCTGTGCTGTGATATCAGTTGTGACCCAGAATAGATGTCCAGAATCATACTCGCAAATAGGCATTCAAAACAGTGCGTCATTCTGCTGTGACCCTAAAATATATTTGCATCGCGATGTTTTCGTCGCTTTGGGTGTCAGAGATGTACTCGTATCTATGTTTTCGAATTATTTTTGTATTACATGATGCCGACGATTTCGTTGATTATGGTTTGTGAAATCCCGGAGGAACTCTTTTATTTTCCAGGATAAAAAGTAACTTCCAGGTCACAGGTTAAGGTCACTCTCCAGGTCCTCAACTAAAAATCACGTCGATCCGTTGCTCTGTTGAGGCACAATTGTAGGAAAAACTAACCACAGCATACTTTCGCATTTATAATATTTAGTACTAGCTGATGCCCGCGACTTCGTCCGCGTGGATTAAGGGTTTATGGTTCCAGCGGGAACTGTTTTTTCCTGAATAAAAAAGCCTATGTGTTAATCTAGACTATAATCTATCTCTGTACCAAATTTCATCCAGATCCGTTCAGCCGTTCTGGCGTGATTGAGTATCAAACATTCATTTGAGGTTTTTTGGTTGCCGCGGGAACTCTTTAATTTTTCGGGATAATAAGTAGGTAGCCTATCTATTATTCCAGACTATAATCTACCTCTGTGCCAGAGGTCATCCAGATCCGTTCAGCCGTTCTGGCGTGATTGAGAAACAAACATTCAGTTGAGGTTTTTCAACCGGTTGCTCATGTACCAAGTTTTTCATGGATATAAATTGAGAAATGAAGGACTTCCATACAAACTTTCAAAGCCTATTTTACCGCTTTGGGGGTGGAATTTTGAAAAACTGTGACACACACACTTCTTTATTTTTTACTCAAAGCATAAATACCAAGTTTCGTTGATAAAACTTGTAAAATAACTTGAGAAATGAAGGACTTTCATACAAACTATCATCCCCTATTCCACCCCTTTGGGGGTCGAATTTTCAAAAATGGTAAAAAACATACTTCTTCATATTTCACTGAAAGCTCAAATGCTAAGTTTCAAATGAAGGACTTTCAAACAAACTTTCAACCCCTATTTTACCCCTTTGGGGGTCGAATTTTCAAAAATGGTGAAAAACGTACTTCTTTATATTTAACTGAAAGCCCAAAGGCTTAATTTCAAATTAAGGACTTTGGGGGTGGAGACCTGAACAATTGTGAAACACGGACTTCTTTATTTTTTATACAAAACCAAAATACCAAGTTTCGTTGATATAACATCCCCTATTTGAGCATTTTGGGGGTTGAATTTTCAAAAACTGTGAAACACGTATGTCTCCATTTTCAACCCGCAGCTCATATACCAAGTTTCATGGCTATTACTTAAGAAATGAAGGACTTTCATACAAACTTTCAACCCTTATTTCACCCCTTTGGGGGTAGAATTTCGACAAACTGTGAAACACGTATGTCTTCATTTTCAATCCGCAGCTAGTATACCAAGTTTCATGGGTATAACTTGAGAAAAGAAAGGACTTTCATACAAACTTTCAACCCCTATTTCACCCCTTCGAGGGTAAAATTTACAAAAACTGTGAAACACTTACTTCTTTATTTTTAACCGGTAGCTTGTATACTAAGTTTCATCGATATAACTTGAGAAATGACGGACTTTGATACAACTTTTCACCCCCTATTTTACCCCCTTAGGGGTAGAATTCTAAAAAAATTTGACACACGTACTTCTTTATTTTTTACCGTTAGCCAAAATACCAAGTTTTGTTGATATAACTTGTAAAAGATCTTGAGAAATGAAGGACTTTCATACCAACTTTCATCCCCTATTTCACCCGTTTGGGGGTCGAATTTTCAAATACTGTTAAACACGTATTTTTCATTTTCAACCGGTTGCTCATGTACCAAGTTTTTCATGGATATAACTTGAGCTGTTAAACACGTATTTTTCATTTTCAACCGGTAGCTTTTGTACCAAGTTTTTCAAGGATATAACTTGAGAAATGAAGGACTTTCATACAAACTTTCAACCCCTATTTCACCCCCTTAGGGGTGGAATTTTGAAACACTGTGACATAAGTACTTCTTTATTTTATACCGTAAGGCAAAATATCAAGTTTCGTTGATATATCATGTAAAACATCTTGAGAAATGAAGGACTTTCATACAAACTTTCAACCCCTAAATTTGTAAAAACTGTGAAACACGTATTTCTTCATTTTCAACAGGTAGCTTGTATACCAAGTTTAATCGATATAACTTGAGGAATGACGGACTTTCATACAAACTTTCAACCCCTATTTTATCGCTTTGGGGGTGGAATTTTGAAAAACTGTGAAACACAAACTTCTTTATTTTTTACTAAAAGCCTAAATACCAAGTTTCGTTGATATAACTTGTAAAATAACTTGAGGAATGAAGGACTTTCATACAAACTTTCAACCCCGGTTTTACCCCTTTGGGGGTCGAATTTTCAAAAATGGTGAAATACGTACTTCTTTATATTTAACTGAAAGCCCAAATGCTAAATTTCAAATTAAGGACTATCATACAAATTTTCAACCCCTATTTTACCACTTTGGGGGTGGAGATCTGAACAATTGTGAAACCAACCAACTGTGCGATACCGCACATAAGATAATTGAAGGAAACAAAATTACTTTGAAACTGTTAATTAAATATTAAATAAAAGAGCCAAAAACAAAGATATTAAAAATTTGCGAGTTTGCGATTGGGTTTTCTCGTCGCTTGACATGCTGTGAGCAAGTACGTAAGTGAATTGCACTTTTTTGAATGACGGGACGGGATTTTCATGGCTATAACTTGAGAAATGAAGGACTTTCATACAAACTCAACCCCTATTTCACCCCTTCGGGGGTAAAATTTACGAAAACTGTGAAATACGTATTTCTTCATTTTTAACCGGTAGCTTGTATACCAAGTTTCATCGACATAACTTGAGAAATGACGGACTTTCATACAAACTTTCACCCCCTATTTCACCCCCTTAGGGGTAGAATTTTGAAAAACTGTGACACCCGTACTTCTTTATTTTTTACCGTTAGCCAAAATACAAAGTTTCGTTGATATAACTTGTAAAACATCTTGAGAAATGAAGGACTTTCATACCAACTTTCATCCCCTATTTCTCCCCTTTGAGGGTCGAATTTTCAAAAATGGTGAAATACATACTTCTTCATTTTTAACTGAAAGCCCAAATGCTAAGTTTCAAATTAAGGACTATCATACAAATTTTCAACCCCTATTTTACCCCTTTGGGGGTGGAATTTTGAAAAACTGTGAAACACGTACTTCTTTATTTCTTACCGAAAGCCAAAATACCAAGTTTCGTTGATATAACTTGAGAATATCTTGAGAAATGAAGGACTTTCATGCAAATTTTGAACCCCTATTTCACCCCTTCGGGGGTAAAATTTACAAAAACTGTGAAACACGTGTTTCTTCATTTTCAATCGGTAGCTTGTATACCAAGTTTCATCGATATGACTTGAGAAATGACGGACTTTCATACAAACTTTCAACCTTCATTTCACCCCTTCGGGGGTGGAATTTTGAAAAACTGTGAAACACGTAAGCTCATATACCAAGTTTCATGGCTATAACTTGAGAAATGAAGGACTTTCATACAAACTTTCAACCCCTATTTCACCCCTTCGGGGGTAAAATTTACGCAAACTGTGAAACACGTATTTCTTCATTTTCAACCGGTAGCTTGTATACCAAGTTTCATCGAAATACCTTGAGAAATGACGGACTTTTATACAAACTTTCAACCCCTATTTCACCCCTTTGGGGGTGGAATTTTGAAAAACTGTGAAACACGTATGTTTTCATTTTTAACCCGCAGCTCGTATACAAAGTTTCATGGATATAAATTGAGAAATGAAGGACTTTCATGCAAACTTTGAACCCCTATTTCACCCCTTCGGGGGTAAAATTTACGAAAACTGTGAAACACGTATTTCTTCATTTTCAATCGGTAGCTTGTATACCAAGTTTCATCGATATGACTTGAGAAATGACGGACTTTCATACAAACTTTCAACCTTCATTTCACCCCTTCGAGGGTGGAATTTTGAAAAACTGTGAAACACGTATGTCTTCATTTTCAACCCGCAGCTCATATACCAAGTTTCATGGCTATAACTTGAGAAATGAAGGACTTTCATACAAACTTTCAACCCCTATTTCACCCCTTCGGGGGTATAATTTACGAAAACTGTGAAACACGTATTTCTTCATTTTCAACCGGTAGCTTGTATACAAAGTTTCATCGATATAACTTGAGAAATGACGGACTATCATACAAACTTTCACCCCCTATTTCACCCCCTTAGGGGTAGAATTTTGAAAAACTGTGAAACACGTACTTCTTTATTTTTTACCGTTAGCCAAAATACCAAGTTTCGTTGATATAACTTGTAACCCATCTTGAGAAATGAAGGACTTTCATACCAACTTTCATCCCCTATTTCACCCCTTTGAGGGTCGAATTTTCAAAAATGGTGAAATACGTACTTCTTCATATTTAACTGAAAGCCCAAATGCTAAGTTTCAAATTAAGGACTATCATACAAATTTTCAACCCCTATTTTACCCCTTTGGGGGTGGAATTTTGAAAAACTGTGAAACACGTACTTCTTTATTTCTTACCGAAAGCCAAAATACTAAGTTTCGTTGATATAACTTGAGAATATCTTGAGCAATGAAGGACTTTCATAAAAACTTTCATCCCCTATTTCACTCCTTCGGGGGTAGAATTTTCAAAAACTGTGAAACACGTATTCCTTCATTTTTAACCGGTAGGCTCTTATACCAAGTTTCATGGATATAACTTGAGAAATGACGGACTTTCATACAAACTTTCACCCCCTATTTCACCCCCTTAGGGGTTGAATTTTGAAAAATCCTTCCTTAGTGTGCGCCTACGTCACAAAAGGAACATACTGTCAAAATTTCAAGTTTCTAACCCTAGCGGTTTAGGCTGTGCGTTGATCCCTTAACGATTTTATATATATATAGAAGATAGAAGATGGAGGGACTGAAGATACCATGGTCCATATCGGTTACCTTGCTTTGAATTCTGTGGGCACGTTCCATGCACGTTTAGAAATGTGGCAATCGTATTGTACTTTCAAACTATGTACATAGTTTAATTTCTATGACACTTAAATTGGGAATGTAATGGCTCGAATAGGTACTTTTTGCAAGGATTTAAATTTATGTCATCGTTTACTTTGAAGACAATTTCAGTGCATAAAAAGACCTTGTATAAATTTTGTTTGTAAATACATTATGTACCTAGTTAAAAAGAAAATACGGTAGGTATATAACAATTCATACATTCATGCGCATATGTGTTTAAAACCTGTCTTTCAGTCGGTATATTTCATACGAATGAATTCAAACTTTGTACAGTTGTTGTTGGGACTTGCGGGAAAGTTTCTAGCACTGAACCGTCAAGGTTCAACAGGAGGTTGGGCAATTAGCATTACAGCGCATGTTAAACTCAAACTCAACTCAAATCATCTTTATTCAAAATTGGTACCTACAAAGTACACCTTCTGAACGTCATGTTTATAAAGAATAAGAGTTAATGGTGATAATTAACAATGGTATCTTAAGACTAAAGCTACGAGGGTTCCAAACGCGCCCTGGTCTGAGAAGAGCCCACAACAAACTCAGCCGGGTTTTTTTTTTATTATTAATTTAATTACTTATCTAATAACAATATAACACTACAAAGAATTCCAGTCAATGTCGGTGTCGGGGCCGGGCCATGCAATGAAGAAGCGCCCATTAACACGACTGCACTAAGGGTTGTTTTTGTATAAACAGTGACATTAATGAGGGGGACGGTAGAGCGATGATGAATATATCACAGATCTTGTTTGAGTTAAGACAAACAGATGTAAATACTTTTGAAAGAAACAATATGATATTTTCTTAAGCGGACTGAAAGAGAGATAGCACCTGTTTTAGAATATTGTTATGGTTTCTAACTTTCTGTAGGCAGCTATATTTTTTTTTAATGTTTTGGATTACTTAGTGTACCTATGTAAATGTATTCCAGTGTTATTTCCCCAGATTTGCGTTTTTAGGGTTCCCTAAGCCCAAAGCGTGATAACACGACCCTATTACTAAGCCTCCGTTGTCTGTCGTAAACAAATAATTAAAAATGCAATATGCCCCCCCCCCCCCCCCCCCCCCCCCCACATACAATTGATTGACCCTTCGTGTGCGAGTCCTACTCGCACTTGGCCGGTTTTGTTAATTCTCTCTGTTCAGCAATTTTTTTTCATACCGTTTTAAAGTATAGGCAATCAAGATATAACACAGACACACCTACAGACAGACACATTTACGCGTTTATAATATCAGTATGTATAATTGAATTTCTGTAGAGTCCCTATTCAAATCGGGTGGCGAGTCACCGTGAGATTCCCCTCTGTACCAATTCGTAATCAATAAACAGCGGCCGAGGGTCACAGATTTCGTTTTATGGGAGCTGCGACGCTTTAATGGAGAGAGACGCTTAACAGAGCAAATAGTAGGGAGACAGGGTTGACTCATTCGTATATTATATTTAGGTTGACTTATTCGGGCATAGCTAAATTTCCCTAGCCTTTTTTGTCTTCTCTGGGCACCATTCGGGTGCCCAGAGAAAACAAAAAAAAACGCTGAGCTTATTAAGCTGATGTGTATCTTACAATGAGCGGTAACTGGTAACTCTACCGCCGGTTTGGAAAGCAGATTCTACTAATAAGCCGACAAGGAACTCAGCAATGGTTTATATTATTTATTTTAGAATGCAACTGAATCTGCGGTCTTGAATTTTCTACCAGTAAAATCGCCCAGTGTCAATCCCCTATTTCAATATGATGCAGCAGCTTCGGTATATAACTATAACATTTTCGGTTTATAGAAAACTAGATGATGCCCGCGACTTTGTCCGCATGGACTAAGTTTTTTCGATTCCCGCGGGAACTGTCTCATTTTCCGGGATAAAAAGTAGCCAAAGTCCTTCCCCGGGATACAACCTATCTCTTTACCAAATTACATCAAAATTGGTAGAAGAGATCGGCTGCGAAAGCGTACCAGACAGACAGACAGACACACTTTCGCTTTTATAATATTAGTATGGATATGGATATAAATGCACTTCCAAGTTCCACGTCCTAATTTATCTTGGGATAAAAATCTATGGCAAAAGGAGTTAAAATCATGGACTGAAGCAACTAATATTCACGAGATTCACGAATCCAACACGAACTTTCATTGAATCATGATTGGTTGTTCCCATACCAGAGTACCGACCACGCAGGGAGAGAGGCGCTTAAATTTGCTCTATCGCTAGATCTCTCACAGCTGGTCCAAGGAGCAACGCGAGTTCCTGACGTTGACGGGCATACACCTAATTGTCTGGACCTTCTGCTGACTACCGACCCAGACCGGTTCTCAGTGTCAGTTGCGGCCCCCCTGGGCACTTCTGATCACTGTGTGGTAAAAGCGGTGTCGAGCTATCGCCCTTTCGACTCGGGTCCTTCCGGAACCAGGCGGTTGTGGCGATATAAGTCGGCAGATTGGGACGAGATGCGACACTTCTTCGCATCTTTCCCTTGGCGGCAGATTTGCTTCTCTTCGAGTGATCCGTCGAGCTGCGAACAAGCCATATCGGGGGTGATACGTCAAGCTATGGAGTACTTCATACCATTCGCTGACGTATCACTAGACGGCAAAGTTCCACGGTGGTACAACGCTAAATGTGCCGAAGCAGCAGCCCACAAAGACTCAGCGTTTGCAGCATGGGCAGAAGCCCGCACCGTTAAGGCTCCGGACGTCAACACAAAGAAGAGAGCGTTCAACTTTGCCGCCAAGTCCTACAAGAAGGTTCTTAAAGAGGCTTGTTTTAACCGCACTAACCGTATTGGGGTCAAACTAGCATCCTATCCACGTGGTAGTAAGGCTTTTTGGTCCCTTTCGAAGTCGGTTGAATCAAATTTTTGTCGTCCTTCGCTGCCTCCTCTACTCAAACCAGATGGATCGCTGGCTTTTACTGCGACAGATAAAGCAAATCTTTTGGCGACTCTGTTTGCGGAAAATTCGCATCTAGATCCAGGATGTGCTATACCACCTTGTTTACCATCTTGCGGCTCTGCCATGTCAGAGATACACGTTCGCCAGAATGAGGTGCTAAAAGTGCTCCGTAATCTGGATGTGAATAAAGCAAGTGGTCCAGATGGAATACCAGCAATGGTTTTGAAGACATGTGCTCCCGAGTTGTCTCCAGTTCTGACACGCTTGTTTCGCCTCTCCCTTAAGTCTGCTCGGGTCCCTAAGGCTTGGAAAATTGCGAATGTACAGCCGGTCCCAAAAAAGGGCAGCCGTGCCGACCCGGCCAACTACAGGCCTATCGCAATCACCTCCATGCTTTGCAAAAGTTTGGAGCGTGTTCTGAACAACAGGCTACTGGCATATCTCGAAGAAAATGACCTCCTGTCGGACCAACAGTACGGATTTCGACGTAATCGATCCACAGGGGATCTTTTAGTATATGCCACGCACATCTGGGGTGAGGCCATCGAGAGGTATGGTGAAGCACTAGCTGTATCACTGGACGTCTCGAAGGCTTTCGACCGGGTCTGGCATGAAAGCCTTTTGAGCAAGCTTCCAGCCTATGGGATACCCGATGGTTTCTGCAACTGGATATCGGACTTCCTGAGTGGACGATCATTTCGAGTAGTCGTTGATGGCTCCTCATCTGATCTCATGGCGATCAATGCCGGTGTCCCTCAGGGATCAGTTCTCTCTGCAACGCTTTTTTTGCTGCACATAAACGACATGCTAAAACCCGGTATCTTTGGGTATGCAGATGACAGCACCGTTACAGAGAGATACATGTCCGGTCCCCGTGCCAGTGGAGCTGAGATTCTTAAGCACAGAGAGGCTTTGGTAGAACGAGTCAATTTGACCTTGAAGGAGGTGTCCGACTGGGGTGTCGCCAATCTCGTCAAGTTTAATTCTGCCAAAACGCAAGCGTGTCTATTCACCGCGAAACGGAGTTCATTCCCAATCACTCCGACTTTCCGAAATATATCCGTTCCAATTACCGACAGCGTCGAGCTCCTCGGTATCAACATATCGTCCAACCTCAACTTTGGACAATGCATCGAATCCAAGGCAAAAACAGCTGGCAAGAAACTTGGCATCCTCAACAAAGTCAAGCGGTACTTCACGCCGGAACAGCTTCTTATACTGTACCAAGCACAAGTTCGATCGTGCATGGAGTACTGCAGCCATTTATGGGATGGCTCTGCCAAGTACCAGCTCGATGCATTGGATTCGGTGGATCGTCGCGCCAGGAGACTTATTGGTAACAAAGCGCTGGTCAGTTCGAAGCTGCAAAGCTTGGAACATAGGCGCAAAGTTGCCTGTCTGTCGGTATTCTACAGGATATATTTCGGAGAGTGTGCCCAAGAACTGTTCGATCTGGTTCCTCCGTCACCTTTTTACTATCGAACCGCAAGGCATCGACAAGGTCTGCACCCTTACGCAGTCGAAATTCCGCGGGCTCGTACGAAGCGATTTGCTTCCTCGTTTCTAATTCGAACCGCTAGGATATGGAATGCCCTTCCGGCTTCCGTTTTCCCCTCCTCTTTTAATATAGGTACCTTCAAATCAAGAGTGAATAGGCATCTTCTAGGCAAGCGCGCTCCACCTTAGGCTGCATCACCACTTGCAAGCAAGTCTGATTGCAGCCAAGCGCTGGCCTATACATCTAAAAAAAAAAAAAAAAAAAAAAAAAAATCCAGCACTCGCAAATCAACGCACATGCGGTCACTAATATTTTTAGACGCCGCTGCACTAATCATAACACTGCAAACACATCTAATGAATAACGGTCACGTCTCGTTTGAACTCCAAGAGCACTTATCACAACTTTTATTGAAGTACTCTGTGTAATCAAACAACTTAAAACAGCACAAAATGAACCTTATTTTCGATTGCATTTATATTATGAGAGCGCAGTTTTCGCGCGCACGCAATGACGTCATGCGTGCGTAAGTCGTGCGTCCCGATGGACGGTCTACGCCGCACTGAGGAAGTTTTCATGGTTGTTTATTATGGGATTGTATCCTTCAGCTTCCTAGACAGAAATCTCCTTATTCTATTTTTCTACAAACCACAATTGACCGTACGTCATTTTTACCATAGTAATCATAAGTTTTTTCTTTTCAGAATCAAAACGTTAAAACTTCAAAAATAATCGTAATTTTTTTAATGTTACGATTCCAATAGATGTGCAAGATAGCAAGAAATACCTAAAACTACAGTTACGTACAGGAAATAATTTTCTAGATAATGCCAGCGACTTCGTCCGGTTTAAGTTTTTGAAAACTGTGGAATCTCTTTGATTTTCCGGGATAAAAATAAGGGCCTATTGTCTACTCCGAGGATGAGATGTAACCTATCTCTGTACCAAACGTCAAAATCGGTTAAACAGATGGGATCGGATGAAAACTTAGCAGACAGACAAAGGGGAAAACACACTTTCGCATTTATAAGTAACTAGCTGATGCCCGCGACTTCGTCCGCGTGGATTTTAGGTCTTATGGAGTCCCGTGGGAACTGGTTTTTTCCCAGTATGAATGTATATAATATATGAAACTGAATAAATTACCGCCAGTCTGACAATATATTTGAAGATCTCTCTCACATCTCTCTACTGTCTTATGTACCTACTTTTGTATATGGAGTTTTTTTAACCCATTTTTTTACTTTTCCGTACAATTTTTCTAACATTTTCTTTCATAAGAAACTTCTCCTTACAATAACAAACACAACAAAAAAAGAATTAGCGAAATTGGTCCAGCCGTTAACGCGTGATGCCGTGACCAAGGGAAATAGGGATTCATTTTTATATAGAGAGATGTATGAATGCAAGTATGGACTGCTCATAGTCAAAGATGTTTTGATCTGATTGTAAGATCATGATAAGAGAGGGCACAGTTTGAGATCATCACCCCCATTATCACACACGTCCGTGCTTGACACGTGGTATTCTTATCAACATGAACTGGAATGACATCAAATGAAATGAAATGATTTATTTCTCGTAGGACAACTAATGCCACTTACGATCCTTATGAACCACCGACTGATAGACTGAATGCTCTTGAGTTATTAGAACAATGATCTTATTTTAGAAATATATTGTGTAATATTCAGCTGCACGCAAAAACCAAATGAAAAAAATAGGACTAATCATACCTTGGCATCCTTTTACCGTACGTTACATTATTTAAACCTCAGAAATAAGCAGGATTCAATGCAGAGAGAGAGAGATCCTATTGAAAAGGATAGCCAGGACTTCAGGAATTGTTTTTGATAAAATTTTAAAACTTCAAAAATATAAAAAATACCAATGGTTTTCTGGGTTCTAATAATAATGAAAATGATATAAATTTTCAAATCGAAGATAGCAAGCATACATAATTTTAATGAAACACATTATAGACCAAGCAAATACAGTAGACAACCAAAGAAGTTTCACTTTCCCACATCATGATCATGCAGCCAATTTCAAAGATGGAAACTTGCATCTAGGGCAAATGACTTAAAATACAAAGACAGTAGACAACCAAAGAAGTTTCACTTTTCCACATCATGATCATGCAGCCAATTTCAAAGATGAAAACTTGCATCTAGGGCAAAAATGACTTAAAATACAAAGACAGTAGACAACCAAAGAAGTTTATCTTTTCCACGTCATGATCATGCAGCCAATTTCAAAGATGAAAACTTGCATCTAGGGCAAAAATGACTTAAAATACAAAGACAGTAGACAACCAAAGAAGTTTCACTTTTCTACATCATGATCATGCAGCCAATTTCAAAGATGGAAACTTGCATCTAGGGCAAATGACTTTAAAATACTTCCGTCATTTTGGTAACTTACGCAGTGTTTATCAATGTTTGAATTACAATTCTTTGTTCCTGATTTCTGGGTAAAATTAAATTCACTGCATACTGAAAATACCCGGACGCGTTACAAAAAGATGAACAAACGCACATCTTGCAAAGCGAAAAATAACAACTCGATGGTTTTACAGGGAATCGGAACACGGATGGGCCAGCGCTGATCTACGCGTCGCCCTTCCGATTTACAAGGGGTTGTTACAGTTTGATTGGTTTAAACGATGCGGAATATGTTTCCAAAAACTTATTAAAGACTAGAATCTAGATTCTAGATGATGCCCGCGACTTCGACCCCTTTGATTAAGGTTTTTTTTTATTCCAGGGGGAACTCCTTAATTTTTCTGTATAAAAGCCTACCTACGTCTTTCCCCGAGATGTAACCTACCCTTTTCATCAAAATCGGTCAAAAAATGGGCCGTTAAGAAAATTAAGGAGTTCCCCGGCAATTAAGAAAACGTAATCTACGCGGACGAAGTTGCGGGCATCATCTAATTCTAGTGCTTTATAAAAAAAGTACAGGTTTAGATTCTGTGTACACATCTTCATTCAAGTTCAAGTGAAGGGTTCAAACTTCAAACTCAACGCCCTAAGTCTGAGGCGTCTAATTATAACATCCTGCCCGTGTCCTCCTAAATCAACAATTCGCCACGACCGCTGCCACAGTTAATTAGTTTACAGGATTAGGATGTAATTGTTGTTTTGTGATCCTAAAACATTTTTTTTTATAAGCTAGCGCTTGGCTTCCATCGGACCTGCTTGCAAGAGGTCAAGAGGTGATGCAGCGAATACACTTATTTTTCTCCGTTTTTTAAGTTTCGTTTCCACGATTTGTCTTGGGTAAATGATAATTTTCAGGCTTCATATCGCCAATCCAGGCGTTGAAAGACCACGCGCGGCGTGTGGAAGTCCCTACGAAAAACCATGGCCGAAGTCTAAAACACTAGGCTGTAACCAGATAACTTTAAAGTGGTACTAACCAACCCTAAGTGAAACATTATAAACTCAATACAACTTTAACACTCAAGGGCCATCAAGACCCCCCAGCGGCAGAACCGAGGGCTATGAATAGTTAACTATATTACGCGGTCGGGCACTCCGTATGTTTATGATCGCGACAAAGGGCCGGGAACACGTGTCATCTTAGCACGTGGGAACCTTTGTCATATCCACTTTATGAAGCGCCTGCTTGTGAGTCCTGACTTCCTGGTATTGAGAGGGTTTCACATTCTATATCTATAGGTAGGTATGCCGTATGTACATTGTACATACATTTTTTGTGCTAGATACTAGAGGTCGCCCGTGACTTCGTCCGCGTACAATTTCTCATTTCCTGTGAGATTGAGATTTTCCCGCTGTAAGCTGATGCAGGTTTTTATTATTTAAAACTAATAACTTAAATGCCGATTTTCAAGTCTAACTTTAAAAACTCAGAAAAACTCAGAACCTTCATGCAACCCTGCAACCCCCATTTCACCCCCTTTGGGGGGATTTTTGTAAAACTGCAGCAGAGCACACGTGTTGATTTCTGGAGTAGAGACGGTTACAATGGTTAAATGAATCTAATTCTCTCTAAGCATAACAAGCAAATCTACAATGCCAGACGATCGTCAAATATTTCACGATCCTCTAATATGAAATAAATCACACCGTGTAGAAAATAAAACAAGGAAGTGTATACGAGTACAATACGCAGAGTAGAATGTGCTGCAAGTTTCAGAAAACGCGTAAACATCATTAAACGTGCGTGAAGCAGCCGTTTTTACTTGGGACGGACTTTTATGGATAAAAACAGATGTTTTATAACAAGAGCTGATATGGTCATTAATAGTTGACTATTTCATGAAACGCCATATCGTTTCACGAAATGCTCAATTATTTTATGAAAAGATCAATTCTACGGTCAGTGCATGGCATATTTATCGCACGGTTTAGAAAACTTATTTAATCGCAAGAATTGTACGAAGTCTTGTAATTAAATTAGTTTATATCACCACCCAAAGTGAATTTGAATCGTGCAACTCAGCGTATATATCTATGAGTTAAATAAAGCCCCTCAGGATGTAGGTACATAATACTAGTGGTTCGCCCCGAACTGAGACCTCGCGGTTCCACAGAGCGCCATCTATTGACATCAGTGTGAAGTTCTGTTAAAAATATCATCATCATTAAAAATTAAATAATTTCGTTTCCTTATAATATTTATCTAATTTTAGTATTTGTTGTTCAAGTCCAGGATATAATTCAAATAATTGATCAAGTTTCAGGCTTGAGAGTTCAGAAAATCGAGAGTTCTGAGGTCAACTTTGGACGTTAGAAAATCGCCACTTTGAAAGCCCCCCATTTCGTCAATTTTAAGGGAAAAATTCAAAAAAAAATATTTTTGGACTCTATTCCTAATTATCTTTAAAATGATATACTGCAACCCTATGTAACGCTATAAAAAATATTTTACTACGCATTCGCTTCTATGAGAGCCCCCCTGAAATAAAGATTTTTATAACTTTTTAAGCCATATTCGGCGGGAGGCCAACAGTTTACATATTATATTTAAATTTGAAGTAATTACGTTCAGAAATTCAGAAGTTATAAGGCTCTGACAGACGGACGGACGGACGGACGGACGGACGGACAAGTGCCAATTCACCCAAGTAGACTCAGAGACCTTCGCTTCGCTCGGTCAATTAAAGGTATGTCTTCACGCAATCTTAAGGGCCACGCTTGGTCTTTATTAATTCTCTAAAGTCTAACGGCTTCAATAGAGCCCAAATTCTAAATTTCACTGCAATTCGTTCTCCCAGCGATATTCAGGAGAACTGAAAGGACGTCTTCCTGGAGGTGATAAAAATACCCATTTTAGATGGCGCGAAAGACTTATTGCCGGAAGAGCGGAATTCCTCACTTTAATTGCGTAAAAAAAAAACTGAGGAAGCGTTTTCTACACATTTTTGGAATGTCAATAACTTAGGGGCACCACTTTGTGTGGTAAATAAAATATCAAGGGAAAAGGACCTGCACTTCAGAGCACAAAAAATAGATCATATTATGATATTTTAGATTAGGAGAACATAATATCGGATTTTGGTTAGGATCGCAGATGTGACTGATGCTAGGTTCATAAGATAGGATTGAAAAGGTGCTGCAGTTCCCGCGGTACAAAATTAAAAGAACTCGTCTCAATACTGTCTGAAAATAAATAAATAAAAGACTACATTGTTTTTTATATATCCGCGGGAACTCTTTAACTTACCGGGATAAAAAGTAGACTATAATCTATCTCTGCGCCAAATTTCATTCAGAGATTTATAAAAATAATAAAACTAAAATATTATAGACCGTTGTGAATATAAACATTGAGAGCTTTTAACTTGTCTTATCCTAAAAATTGAAGGTGCATTAGGACAAGTAGTTAGCTTAAAATGGCTGGCTGTAGGTCAATAGGTTAAGATTTAGGGCAGTGTTACACAACCCACAGTCCATCCTTGTGCCTCAGTAAAAGCTCTACTTATGTTCAGTACACGCTCGATGGTGTTTCTAATATAAAGAACAATTAGTAGGTCATGTACACGTAATAGAAATTAGAGGCAAGGTACAGTCGAAAGCAGAAATTATTTTTGTATCCTCAATCGTCATAGATAACTTTCAGACCCAATTATAAAATTCTAGATGATGCACGCGAATTCGCGTGGTTTTAGATTTTTAATTCTCGTGGGAAGTCTGATTTTCCCGGAAGTGGCCAATCATGTATCAAGTCCGTAATGAAGTCTGTCTCATGTATCAATAGCGCTTATACCTTTCCTCTAGATTGGTCTAGATTGGATAGGTAGACAGACGGACAGGCAGAAAGTCAGACAGTTTCGCATTTAAAATATAAGTATTGACAGAATTTATGGTTTTCTTGCTGAAGCAATACATTTCACCCAAAAGTTAGTAAGGCTTCAGCTCGTATACTGGCCGGTGACCGGTTCGTACGCAGGCCGAGAGATAGCAAGTACATGCAGTAATTGTTATTATTACCCTCTTTAAAATATTATTTCATGTTTGCAAAGCGAAAACACTGTTCAAGTATTTCGCAATACCTAATTATTAAGTTTATAGTATTTTAAATAAGCTCACGATCGAAAATGTAACATGTTATTTCCCTTCTTCTGTCTGTAAACTTTAATAGGCGTAAGTTAGTCTGAAAGTATCACTATATTTATGTTAAACTTTGGTATGAATTTTACAAAATGTTTGTTACATAGTTATTTGATAATAGAAAATTTATAAAATCAAATCAATCAATCAGTAGGGCTTCAGCGAACTGGAGGATCATCACAACTCACATTGTAGCTGTGACAGGGTACGGCAATATATTGAGTTAAGTAAGATTAAGGACTATTGATTGAAAAAGATATCTACCATTTTCTTCACAAAAATATACCTGAGTTCAAATCCCTTATCCAAGTTGGAGCCTATTAAATCACCATGGAAAAATACGTAATGTGGCTTAAAAACTGGAAGAATTCACTTTCGAGCGCGACTGTCCGCCAGTTGAATAAATTATGAAATTAAAATCATTATCTCGAGTGTACGATAATACCACGCGATCCCTAATATGCGGGTTAACATCTGGCAACGAGATGGTTAGTTTGTAGTACGGTGCATTACACACATTAGATACTATCTCCATATTACGGTAAGAGGTACCTAAAGGGATAATGGGTTCAAACTACAGTGGATTTCGGGTATAACGACGATGAAGGGACCACTCTATTTTCGTCGTTATATACGGGAGTCGTTACAGGCAAAGGTAAATATACAGACACGTACACATGTATAGTGTATATTATATTCATTTATAATTGAAAATATTTGCACACATAATTACTCACTGGTACATTTAAAAAAATGTGTGATATTAGTTTGCTTCAATTTACCTCCGAAACGTACACGCTTCCCTACCTGCGTACCTGATATCTATAAACAAAAGGTAAAGGTCTCCACACTTGCTGACCATCTGTGTGGATGTAAACAAAAGATAAGAAATGTTTGTGAAAGAAAGAAATCTTTGTGTCTTTGGCGGCCGACTCCGGTCGCAATATCTGCATGGGATTTCTAGGAATTTGTTACAAATGATTCATTAAAAACAGTCGCTACACCCGAACTCGGCGTTACATCCAAAGGCGCTATAGCCACATGATTTTTGTACTAAAGTATGCTTTAAATTCAAGGGACTAAGATTTAACGTCGCTATAGGTAAATGGTCGCTACAACCAAGGTCGCAATAAATGAAATCCACTGTATGTATGTTAAACTATAGCTACTAGAGTCAATCTAGTAGTTATAGTTATTACTAATTGGCCACCGTGGCCGAAATTAGGTCTGCACCACTACCACTACAGTCCATAAACGTCCCACTGTTGGGCATAGGCTTTCACTCCCATAGTAGAGAGGGAATAAGAGCTGAGACCCACCACGCTGCTCCAATGCGAGTTGGCGCGCTTTAGCGACTATTCATGTTAGTGCGGCTCTCCGAGGCACGGGGGTGCCTCACTGCCAACTTCCAACTCCGGGCTGGCACTGAGAATGTCAACTGAAAACTGCACTCTTAACTGAAAACCCAATACCTAACAATTTTTATGCCCGACCAGGAACGGAACCAAGGACCTCGTGATCCGCAGTCGTCTATGCTAACCGCTAGACCAACGAGGAGTCACGGAAATCCGGTCGCTCGGACATTATTGCACCGCACCCACTTCTTTCTTGGTGATGCGGCTTTGCAGGGCTCTGGTATCGAGACCCGGTGTCACTTTGACCGTTGCCGATCTAATGTGATCGCCACTATCTAAAGTTCCTGGCCAATACTACTTGCTGCTAGGAACAGAGCAGCTTCTTGACCGGGACGTTCTTTGCCTCCTCGGGATTCACTAGGTGCTTTCCCAGGAGGAGGCTACGTTTGTGCATTAAAGCAGGGCAGTAGCAGATAATGTGCAAAGGCGTTTCCTCAGCCTCACAGCAGAGCCTACACACATCTGTATCTCGGAGCTTTAGGTTGAAAATGTGTATGTTCAGCGCACCCACACGCACGCATTCATTTGCACGTAGACGCGCTGCACGCGGGCGAGTGAACCGCGTCTAATTATACCCGTACATTATTTACTATGCACCGCCGGCGTCTAATAGGAGTACCACAGGGCTCCATTTTAGGCCCATTTTTGTTCTTAGTGTACGTAAATGATTTGCCCCATATGGTCCAGAACTTATCAGATATAGTAATGTTTGCGGATGATACTTCACTTATCTTTAAAATAAAAAGACAACAAAATAGCATGGATGAAGTAAATATTGCTCTGTCCCAGGTTTTAAACTGGTTCACAACAAATAACTTGCTTTTAAATTCCAAGAAAACCAAATGTGTTAAATTCACTCTTCCTAACGTACGGCAGGTAGATACCAAAATTTTTTTAGGCCAAGACCAGTTAACATTAGTGGAAGAAACTGTTTTTCTTGGAATTAGTATTGATAGTAAACTTCAGTGGGGAAGTCACATTCGTAAGCTTTCTAAAAGGTTGAGCTCAGCTGCCTATGCTATACGAAAAATTAGACAGCTGACTGATGTACCTACTGCTAAAATCGTTTACTTCAGTTACTTTCATAGTCTCATGTCCTATGGTATCTTGCTTTGGGGCCGTGCAGCGGATATTAAGACCATATTTTTATTGCAAAAACGTGCAGTACGCGCCATATATAATTTAGGTCCACGTGAAACACTAAGAGAAGTATTTAAAGAAAGTAATATAATGACAGTAGCTAGCCAATATATATATGAAAATATAATGTATGTTCGCAAAAATATAGATGACTTTAAAACCAATTATGAACGCCACAATATTAACACACGCAACAAAAACAAATTGGAAACCCAGAGGTTCAGATTAAAAAAAGTTAGTGCATCATTTCTGGGCAGTGGTGTCCGTTATTACAACAAAATTCCGGAAAAAGTTCTAAGTTTACCAGAAGGGAGGTTTAAAAGTCACATTAAAAAAAGTCTGTGTAAGAAAGGATACTACAATTTAGACGATTATATTTCAGACAAAGACGCATGGACAATCTCTTAAGTATTATGGATACATATTATATAAGTACAATGAATTACTTAATTGTTAATTTTGATATAAATTTGTTACTAATGTTGAACTTTATTTTTTAATTATTTAATTTAATTTTTGCTTGACATTTGATGTTAAGATTTTTTTATGTATTATGATTTTTTTATGTATTTAATGTATTAATGTAATAATTTTGTATAACGTTCAATAAGTGTACAACTTGTACCTATTTTGAATAAAATCTTTGACTTTGACTTTGACTTTGACTTTTAATCAGAATTAAATGTCTTCTTGGGGCCATACTGCCAACGCTTAAAGCCATATTGTTTCATTATTCTTGACTTTCGTGTCATAGAATTATAAGCCTTATTTTAAGAATGTCAGGGTGCGTGACATCAAACTGTCATTTTGAGTAATATTGCCTAAGTATTGCTTTAAGTGTTGGCAGTACGGCCCTTGTTGTGTTAAGCTGGGTCATGTTTTCTTTGCATATGTCCGCTAGAAATCTATCTGGGTGGGCTTTAATGTCACAATGTGGCTAACTGTCGGGTTATATGTAGGTAAAACCTATATCAATCATTGTCACAATCTCAATTGCTGTGATACTGGCTGATGCCCGCGACTTCGTCCGCGTGGATCGAGGTTTTTCGGTTCCCGCGGGAACTCCTTAATTTTCCAGGATAAAAAGTAGCCTATGTGCTATTCCAGACTATAATCTATCTCTGTGCCAAATTTCATTCAGATCCGTTCAGCCGTTGGGGCGTGATTGAGTAACAAACATCCATACATCCATCCAAACTTTCGCATTTATAATATTTATTTGACTAGCTGATGCCCGCGACCTCGTCCGTGTGGATTGAGGTTTTTCGGTTCCCGCGGGAACTCTTTAATT
The DNA here is from genome assembly GCA_917051295.2 of Erebia ligea. Taxonomy (NCBI): domain Eukaryota; kingdom Metazoa; phylum Arthropoda; class Insecta; order Lepidoptera; family Nymphalidae; genus Erebia; species Erebia ligea. Next base: position 15,592,055 of record OU785238.1, on the reverse strand, counting down.
TTCCGGGATAAAAAGTAGCCTATGTACTATTCCAGACTATAATCTATCTCTGTGCCAAATTTCATCCAGATCCGTTCAGCCGTTGGGGCGTGATTGAGTAACAAACATCCATACATCCATACATCCATCCAAACTTTCGCATTTATAATATTTATATATTTGATATTTGATTTGATTTGATCTTTGATTCTTCCTGGGACAACGGACTTTGTCTAATAGCGGAAGAGGCTGTTTACCAATCAGAAATTTCAGAAACTATAAATTCCCAAATTCACCCTGAGTTGAATCGAAATCGGGACCTCCCACTGTAAGACCACAGCACTCGCCATTACCCCTGTCAGGTCTTCATTTCTACTTGAGTGAACTAACGCTAATTCCTAGAGATTAAAGACTCATTTGACACTCCGATGCTATAGAATATAGATGGAGCAAATACATCCATGGAGAAAACCACAAACACTATAAATACCGCCACCCTCGCATTCCCCTTGTATGAGTGCTGTAGATAACTGCTACTCACTAGAGACATGTCGCAAGACAAAAAGTTGCTTTATTATATTTTGTGTTCAAGACTGCCTCGTTGGTCTAGTGGTTGGCATGTTCGACTGCGGCCGACGAGGTCCCGGGTTCGAGTCCCGGGTCGGCCCATAACTAGTATTGGGTTTTTCTGACTGAAATTCTCAGTACTATGGCCCAGAGTTAGGAATTCGGCGGAGTTTCACCCCCGTGCCTCGGAGAGCACGTTAAGCCGTCGGTCCCGGTTATTATCACTAACATGATAATAGTCGTTAAAGCCCGCCAACCCGCATTGGAGCAGCGTGGTGGGTCTAAACTCTAATTCCCTCTCTCCTATGAAAGTGGAGGCCCGTGCCCAGCAGTGGGGCGTTAATAGGCTGTAGTGGTGGTGTTCAAGAGCTTAATGTTAAAATGATGGTGTATTAAAATAAGCAGGATCGACTCAAACCCAAAATGTTTTTTATTTCAATAAACTTTTACAAGTGCTTAAGAATTATTTTCTTCGGTCCGCCCTAGCTTAATTTAACTCAAAAAACGTAAAAATCTGTAGCATGTTCAAATACACGAAAATAAAGCTAATTTATAGAACTGTTTCAGGAATTACTCGTAGGTACCTATCCGTCATGTCACTCGTGATCAAGCCGAAACGGGCTAAATTCTCAAGTTAGACTATTCTACAAATGGCGTCTTTACGATGGCTTTTGCTAAATTAATTTTGTGTTCATCGTTACCGGCTAACGATTAATTGTTTCTATCGTGTTTTCATTGTTAAACCTCTCTAATAAATACTGGACGAAACATAAGACTAGATAACCATTTTGGACGAATTTTATTGCGTATACAACGGCTAACAAGTCAACAAAAGTTGTTTCTATGTCTCTATATAAGAGACATAGAAACAACACATAATAAACATATACAGTAAATGTACATGAATCAGTCGGGTCATAGAAACGATCCATCGCCAAAGATGTATGGTGTTTAGAGGACTATCAAGAAAGCAAGTGTTGCAGCTCCGTAACTATTTTGAAAAAAAAAGTCGTACTAGTAATTACTAGATGAGTATACGAGTTACGAAATATCGGATAAAAGGGTACGTCGCTTCACTATTGTAAAAACCAATATGCGTCTATGGAGTCCACAGATGTAGTAAAAGTCTTTCATTTTGTTGTCGACGGTTGTCTGTCAATAATTATGACACTTCATATTCAAATTCAATTTCAAAAGTTTTTTATTCAAATAGACTTTTTACAAGTCCTTATGAATAGTCGAATGAATCTACCACTGGTTCGGAATGCCGTTCCTACCGAGAAGAACCAGCAAGAAACTCGGCGGTTGCTCTTTTGAAAAAAAAATTTACAATTTCATTAACTTGTAATTACATAAGTAACCGCTGTCCTTCGCATTGCTGGAGCGAGTCATGCTCCTTTGTCATTTACGTAATCTTCAACAGTATAAATAAGCTTTCTTCAGAAGCATACTTTTAATGGACTTTTTAAACTTGTGGAAAGGCAAGTTTAAAATAGGCATAGGTGCGCTTACATTAAAAGTAAAATAAATCGTTGGACAAAGCATAGGGTGGTTGGACTCTTAATTATTTAATTGAATGACAAACACAAAGACAAGAAAATCGTCATAAATCTAGTTTGTCAGTTGGCACTGACCTCCTTCTCCTGGCTGCACCTGTCTGCATGGATCCTGTCCCGCAGCGCCACCAGCTCTAGCGGCCAGCTGGACAGCTCCGCGTCAGGGTCCGACAGCAGCACCTGACCACATTCAGCTCATTACGACTCTGGATATATGAAGCAGGCTTTACTTTGCGTAACTTGCAGTAGCGTGCACAGGGTTTGAAGCTGGGGTAGGCGTTAGTTAGTCAGCCCCCCGATTACGTAAGAATTGTTCATTAAACGTTAAAGATTTTTGTCAAAGTAAAATAAACCACAAATGCATTGGATTAGAGCTCAATTTCGTCTGCCCATTCTTATACGTTTAGGTATGTACGATACCCTAAACGTATAATAATGGGCAGACGAAATTGAGCTCTAATTCAATGCTGTCATTGTTTATTTTACTTTGACAAAAATCTTTAACGTTTGATGGACAATTCTTACATGATTGGGGCCCAGAATACCAGTTTAATAGATGTTTTGATGACAAATGAGCAATGACGTATTTCCATTTGGGTAAGCAGTGCTTTTATGCCTCTATGAACTGCACGCCACTGTGATTAAGGAACAAGAAAATTAATCTATACTACTATATAATATTATAAATGCGAAAGTTTGGATAGATGGATAGATGGTTGTTTGTTACTCAATCACGCCAGAACGGCTACACGGATCTGGACGAAGTTTGGCAATCTATGTGGTACAGCATGTAGCTTACAGCGCAGGTTTATGTATACAGCGTGTAGATTATAGCTTGTGTAATATCGCAAGCTACACGTGCAAGGGGTCATTAAGGGTTTCACATAGGTGATGAAAGTTTGTACTTGTATTAGTACACAATAATTATGACTGCAGCGCAGTTTTTAACTTTTGCATGATTATCGTTAAATATGTTTTGTAATAAGTCCTTGGTTAATGTTTCTGAATAAAGTTTATTAGGTATTATTAAGTTTATTAATAAGCTTAAAAGTCTTGTATAAAAGTCCGTCGTTATTCAAGCTATATCAATGGAAATCTATATACTGTTACAGCATTTTGTAAAATTTCACCTTCTCAGCGATTTACATCGAGCAAAGTCCGGGCGGGTCAACTAGTCAATCATATAACACTTCGACTGGATTGCACAGGAAACGCAAAACAAAGGCGAAATATAAATAACCTCTTATCACTGCAAGGCACAGACTTTAAGCACATCGACACTTGTAGAACAATATACGAACAATTCTTCTCCGATATCAATCCTTTTGCTTTTGAAAATCGCAGAAAAACTAAAGACAAGTCAAATCACGATATTAATTAACGACAAATTGCAACGGTCGATAACTGTCGTCAAAATCAAAATTAATAGGTAATTCTGGACTTACAATTACATCCGTCATTTTGTTGTTGAATACACAAATGTCAATTGTATTTTTCGATTACCCACTTTTACACACCCACACGGTATTTTTTTTTGGTAACAGATTATAAAGCTCGGAGTTCTAGCCTTTTGAGCTAAACACAACACATCATAGATAAACTATAGACACTGTTGGAAATTCGATATTTAAATAAACGTTCGCAATATTGAACGAGATCGTTAACTTGAAAACTTTGACAAATATCACATAAATTTAAGCTATAACAATTTTATTCAACTCAACAAAGAACAAATCTTTGCAACTGCATCTGAATTACTGAAGATAACACTGTTTATTAAAATATAACATTACATGCGACCCCACCTTTATCAGTAGCCGCTGCTAATGTATTGTAAACAAACTATTATGTATAGGTTATTGATTTGTGCAGTTTAGTCTTTATTGCTTAAGAAATAAGACCATTATACTGGGCATAGAATAAATTGTTTATATTATAATTGTTTGCTAACTAGTAGTTCTAATTAACTAATTTGTTGTTAACTTATTATCTTCTTGATGGTACCTAATGTTTTTGCAGAAATAGTTAGGTTCAAGACATGTCTATTGTCGCAGATTCGAAGCTGTGACTCAGATTAGGTACCTACTAATGTTATAAAAGCGAAGTGTGTCTGACTGTCTGCTACGCGTCCCATCTAATAAACCTATTTTGACGGGTACAGAGATAGGTTGTATCCTGGGGAAGGATAAATACTAATTTTTTTAAAAGAATGTTGGCTTTTTTTTTAATTGTATCTAGTAACAGAAGAATTCTAGTTCTACTACTATTTTCGATGACGATTTTTTTATTTCACTACAAGGTAAGGTACAAGGTGCGATCTCACTTGATGGTAAGCGATGATGCAGTCTAAGATGGTAGCGGGCTAACTTGTTAGGGGTACAGCAGTAATATTACACCCATACCCCTATCGGTGTCTACACGGCATCGTACCGGAACGCTAAATCGCTTGGCGGTACGTCTTTGCCGGTAAGGTGGTGACTAGACACGGCCGAAGCCTCCCACCAAACAATCATCTTATATTTCTTAAACAATCTGTCTGCTACGCTTTTACGGCCCATCTGTTAAACCTATTTTGACGAAATTTGGTACGGAGATAGGTTGCATCCCGGTGACGGACATAGGCTTATTTTTATTCCAAATAATCCATCGGGAATTTTGAAAATCTGAATTCACTCCAACGAGGCTGTCCCTAGCAGAATTCCACTTCTGACTCCCAGTCTAGGATTCTATTGGCGATTATTGTCTAAATTATATATCTACGAGTACCTACCTTCGATGGCATCTTTTATTTCTTAAACAAATGAGTGTCTGCAGACAGCGTGGTCAAAAACGGGGTCATTCATGCGAAAAATGTCACTTTGATTTTTGGCTTGGCGCCAGTCGTAGTGTATATTTCAAAACGAGTGCGTTCACTCGGCGATGAGTGTACATCACTAAATATAGAGTGAAACTTGCAATGTATTATTTTTGCTACTTAGAAATGGGTATTAATGATTTTATGGAGGATTTATCAAATGCGTTCACAGCGGGAGTAGATTTGTGCTGTTGGGCTTGACTAAGATCTCTCACACATAAATACGTAAAAAACCAAGAATACGCGACGTATGGAAAATAATTAAAGTTCGTCCTTGTACTAGAGTCCTTGTATTAGTTTTCTCGGTAAACTAACCTAGCTAGTTGATGCCGCAAGTCGGTACCTGCGGATTTAGATTTTTTTGAAAATCCCATGGGGATAAAAATTAGCATATGCCCAAAAATAAGTGGTTTATCACGTCGATTCTTTGCTTCCTTGAGATGGAATAGAAGGACTAATCAGCCACAATGCAATATCTTTTAAATTTCTTGGAAAATAGTTGAACATGCTGCTTAACTCATCACTAACTCTAACAGTATCATACTGTCGCTCTGCATCCAATTCATATAATTTTTGCCTATTTCTGTGTAATTCATTTGTTGCCCATTAGCTAAAAACGTTTGCATCAGTAGGTAGTTAAGAATTTTCTACTGGTGAATATTTATTTGAATATAGGCGTAATGATTCCTAACCGCCATATTAGTTTTACTATGACGTCACATGCGGGCATGCGGACTAACAAGTCGTTTCAATTATTTCCAGTGGATGAACTAGACTGACTGAAGCAGGCTGCATATTACAAAGAGATAAAGAATTGAAACTTACTTGACTCAAATAGATTTGCAAATCACGATCCGGCATGCCTTTTGCACATTTTATACACACGAAAGCCACACTCAAAATTCTTTGGATTTAAAAGTTTACTTAAAGTCTTTTAAAAACTACACTATTAAATTAACATAAAGGCACCAGCTTTTGTGAATTTGTTTACTTTTTTTTGTTTGTATTTTTGTGAGAAAACATTCCTTAAATTTTGAAAAACTCCAATCACTACATGGAAATCCCAAAAAAAAATTACAGTTTTTTGTCGATGACACCATACAAAACGGAATCGTCACAACAACTGAAGAAGTGCGGACCTTGCTCTATTTCGACGCGGCAAGGGAGGGAACCTCATTTTATTAATGGTGAACTTTTCGTCCACTGGCGCTTGTCCAAAGTGTGTGCGTAGGCCCAACATTATACGATAAGGCAGGTCGCCCACTGCAAGTGTCATTGACGGGCAAAAGAGTATACAGCGGAAACTTTTTGGGTTCATTGATATGTATAACCGCTTTTCTGAACCTAATCATCAAGCCTAGCAGAACTTCGGCCAGCTGTGGACGTCTATCGGTTGAGATGACAAAGACAATGATATATATGACGATAATAATATGACGATGGAGAACTCCCAGGCAAGCCGTTGTAAGTTATCTCCAATAAAACCGTAGGGATCGAGCTCCGGATTAGAAGGCCGAAGTCTTAACACGCTCTTAATTATTGAGATAGTCAATCAATTTGGGAGAATAATTTTTTAAAAAAATTTAGAAACCGAATAAAGCTATAGTAAGTAGTAACAGTAATGAATGTGTACATCTGCTAAACAATTTCTTTTCTAGTAATCAAATTGTCGAAATGCAGAACTAGCTCCTTATCCTGGTGGCAGGCTGCGGCCGGAGCTAGTTACCACCCTACCGGTAAAGACGTGCCGCCAAGCGATTTAGCGTTCCGGTACGATGCCGTGTAGAAACCGATTAGGGGTATGGGTTCAATATTACTGCCATACCCCTAACAGGTTAGCCCGCTACCATCTTGCATAGCATCATCACCATCAGGTGAGATCCAAGGGCTAACTTGTAGTGGATAAAAAAAGCCATCGACAAAAGTTGTTTGCATCACCCAGTTGGTAATATTATGTGCATAAAAGAGGTGGATATATTCGTACAGGTGTAATGTGGTAAACAAGTACTCTAGGCGTTTCGAGTGGCGACCCCGATGCGTTTGGCAACACCTACCGTTCCGGGTGTAATGTACTGCAAATATGATTACAGACCGCCTACATGACTACACTTTCATATTCGTGCGAGCACATGACAGAAGGGCTAAATCCAATTGACACAAACTTTTAATGATGGCTGTGTTCCGAAATACACTGCGAGCACTGTAAGGTGTGACGTCACTTTAGTACACTGCGAAGCCGTTCCTTTATAGTTAGGTATACTGGGTACTGCTTAAAACGGAACGCTGTCAGCACTGAGACAAACACTGAGAGCACCTTACCTCGAAAACGCCAGTGCTCACAGTACAAAGATGGCGTCGATTAATGACGTCATATATTTCCCTAGGATACTGCAGCAGTTTACTGTCAGTTATAACGGAACGAATTTCTCCACAGTAAAGAGCACTGAACAGTGCTCGCAGTCTATAACGGAACACAGCCGTCATTTATTACATGCACATCATGGCGATTAGCTCAAAATGACAGCTACAGTGTAACGATCGCAATCACCTCTGATTGGTTAAAATTCTTCCACTATTGGCCAAAATTCATTGACACAGTCGAAATACCATGAATTCAGCCAATCAAAACAAAATCATCCTAGAAGCTGTGCTTGACCATGCCCCTAACAGGTTAGCCGGCTACCATCTTAGACTGCATCCTCACTTACCATCAGGTGAGATCGCAGTCAAGGGCTAACTTGCAGTGGATAAAAAAAAATACCAGAGCATTACAGGAAAAAAACAGGGAATGTTTTGCTTTAAAATGTTTTTTTTTGTAGACGCGACTGGCAAACATACTGAATACCAGTTACTCATCACAAAAATCTTCAAACACCAACTTTTGGTTGGAATTTTAAGATTTTCAAATCCATAATCCCAAATATAGTTTTCCATATAGTCAAAAATATCGCATAAACCATGTAACGAACGAAATATGCCACACAAATCCGGCATGTGTTTACGTTGCGGCGATCCGCCGGCCACCGCGTGTGGGATATGGGTTAAATATTGGATCATCTGTTGATATACACTTAACCTAGCGAAGGGGCGATAAAAATATTATGAACTTTTATTAGTTTACAAACGTTTTGACTGCTTGAATATTGGGAACTAGTTGGCCCGCCTAACAGGCTAATGCTTTTTTTTTTAATATATAGGCTAGCGCTTGGCTGCAATCACACTTGCTTGCAAGTGGTGATGCAGCCTAAGGTGGACCGCGCTTGCCTAGAAGATGCCTATTCACTCTTGATTTGAAGCTACCTATATTAAAAGAGGAGGGGAAAACGGAAGCCGCAAGGGCATTCCATATCCTAGCGGTTCGAATTACGAGTTCGAAAAACGAGGAAGCAAATCGCTTCACTTGATGACAATCATCATTTATCATCATTTCAACCCATTCCCATAGGGCTTATGGGAGTAAGGGAACAGAGCACGCACCTGTGATTGCGCACATACTTGTGCAGTATAAAACCTCCCCGGTGTCTTATCTTTGTGGATATTGAAAATCAAAAGCTGCTCAGTAAGGTACACTGTACACTTTTTGATCGTCAGTAAAATATTAGTAGTGATGGTGATAAATAATTAACAGGAACTGAAAATTAAAGTGCTGGCCACTGACGATAATTGACTTAAATAAGTCATTAATTGACTTTTATTTAAGTCAAGACTTAGGTCGTCTGTAAGTCAAACTTTGGCGCAATGCCACACATGGAAATTCCGGGTGTGAATAATCCATCCATTAAAACCCATCGAGAATTGTCATTTGGGCTGATACCGTGAGCGGACAAACATTTTGGCGTCTATCAACTTTACTTATGGCGTTCGACTTGAGACTTACCGACAAAAAATTACATCCCACCAACCTGACCCGGTGGTCAAAATTGGAACTATTTTTTTTGACTGTTTCTTTTTTTTTACTAAATGCGATAGCAGCAACGCTGTCAGCGGGTGAGATAAGTGTGACGTAGTATATACAAATCGTTGTGGTACTGACCTGCAGTTGTTCCTGCATCTCGCGCAGCAGCTGAGCGCGCGCGTCGCGCTGCGGGGCGCCCTGTGACGTCACGCCACACACGAGCGGTTAGCAAGCGGCATTCAGCATGCACCGACATAGCTTACATTAGGACCCGAGCGAGACTGGCCGCCGAGAGGAACTTTACAAGTTAACTTTATAATAAACATCACAGAAATGCTAGGCGAATGAAGACAGGAAAATTATATCAATGACTTAAAAGTGGTTTGATAAATGAATTTAATATATCTGTGGCATCGTAGCTCCCAAATGGATAAACCGATATTGATTTAGCTTTTTTGTTTGCTTGAAGGCTGAGAGTTGAAATTTGATCGATAGCTAGTGTTCTTAGCTAGCTTAGCTATAGTTGCAGAAAATCTATAGTTGATGAAGCGATGTGAACGACTTCCACAGGTCTGATCGATTCGAAATTTGGTATTGTTTTTGCACTTCGCAAGCGCGCGTTATCTTTACTTGTAGTTACGCGCATTGCGTAAGTGTGCGTGCCTCTCGGAGCGGTCAGTCGTACGCGCTGTCACGTACACGCACATTTACACGTATACAAATGACATACAGATAAAACTTTAGCACAACCATTAGACACGCGCACTTGTGAATTGCAAGAACTATATCCAGTTATTTGAATCTATTGGGGATTTTTTTTATTTTAATTTAATTTATGTTTTTTTTCTAAATTTGTATTTACTTGTGCACCTACAATAACTGTGTAAGTGTGCCAAAATAATTGTATTCACCAAACATGATTTCGCGCGAGTTTCCCTTCCATACAAATAAATGAAAAAAATGTTTTGTTTTTTCTTATTAAACCCGCAATCAATCAGGCGTCTATCTAAATTAAGTCTATTAATTAAAGTTATGTTAACTTGAAAAGTTCCACTAGAACCAGGACGTGTGTACATGACAGGCTTGGGGTGAAGGCCTGGTTATAGAATATTCTGCCCTGTAAACATTTGTATTTTTCGTTAGCTGGCACAAGAAAACCATCTGTAAATTAAGGGAACCAGCTTCTGACGGCAGTGTTCCCTCAAAACTGCCATTTAGGCTATTCATAGGGCAGAGAGGGTTACACTTATTTGCATTTTTTTTATCCAGATATATCCTGCAATTTATAGACAGCTAGCCATAATATAGACATTTTGTTAAATTTTAATTTCGTTCACAAAAAATATATTTTATAAACAGGCCATAAAGTTTGAGATAAAGAGAAGTAATAATTTTAATAAAAGAATTGAATATAGGGTTTCCAAAAATTCCCATTTGGTTCCAAAAGATCCAAGGTATCCAAGATGGGTGCTCGAGTGATTATGTATGGTAGTGATTTTGTACATCGATTGTATTTACATTGTATGGGAACATTCAACACCTTTTTTAGTATAGGAAACACCATAGAGAATGAGTTATACAGTCAACCATAGATAAAAATTTCTAATATTGCTCAAAATAGATTTTATAAAAATTCCTTAAATTTCCGTAGGATTCGGGATGATACTTAACTAGATCAAATTGAAAAGTAAAACATTAGAGCTAATTCTGTATTGGTATACAATATAATCTCGAAATAACTAAATTGACATGAGTAAATCTATTGCTGTCCCTTACCGCAGGGTGTACTATGAAAGGGATAGCAATATATTTACGAGATTGTGCAATTATCTAAGAAGTTGGTTAGAAAACCTAAGTTAGAAAACCCCATATTATATTTTTTTTACAAGAATTGCTCGAATAAAGAATCCTACTATTAATGTGAAAGTTTGGATGTTTGTTACACTACAATGACAGAACCGATTGGGCTGAAATTTGAAAGGGACATTTCTTATACCCTGAATTAATACACACTTTTTATCCTGGAAAATTAAGGAGTTCCAGCAGTAATCAAAACCTTAGTCCACGCAGACAGAGTCGCGGGCATCGTTTAGTTTGGGACCCTGAGACGATAAATTTCTCGACGCAAACTGTGCCGCTGGTGTTTAGTGGGTATTCTGGAGTGCCGCTTAGTGCGGGAAGCGTAAAAGCATTTTTCTAGCGATAAAAAAAGGACTACAATAGTTGACTGTATTTTTTTTTTTTAATTTTTTTTTTTTTATGTGTCTTATCACGCGATCCGTCGGTGGACTATGAGCAGATAGATAGTTGACTGTATAACAATGTATTATGTAACTCGGTATGCTATGGGGCACCACCACACAAGTCATGACAGCCGGCGATGTGGATTACTGACCTTTTCCAGCTCCAGGTCGATATCCTGCTGGTATAGCGACACGTTGCTTTCTGTGTTGTCTGTGCTTTGGATGTGGGCTTTCAGACGGGTTATCTGTGGACAAAAAACGAGTTACAATTTTTAACAGGCTTCAAAAACTACCCACAAAACAAGATAACATCATCATCATCATCATCCTCAACCGATAGACGTCCACTGCTGGACATAGGTCTCTTGCAGGGATTTCCACACGCCGCGGTCTTGCGCCGCCTGGATCCAGCGGCTCCCTGCGACTCTCCTGATGTCGTCCGTCCAGCGAGTAGGGGGTCTGCCAACGCTGCGCTTTCCAGTGCGTGGTCGCCACTCCAGCACTTTGGGACCCCAACGTCTATCGGTTCTTCTAACTATGTGCCCCGCCCATTGCCACTTCAGCTTCGCAACACGTCGAGCAATGTCGGTTACTTTAGTTCTTCTGCGGATCTCCTCATTTCTGATTTGATCGCGCAGAGAAACTCCGAGCATTGCTCTCTCCATCGCCCGCTGAGTGACCTTAGCAAGATAACATAATTTAAAAAAATAAATTTAAAATAATTAAAATATAAACCTTAAAACTAAGGTATTAAACTTAAACTTTTAACGTGCCTGGTGGGAGGCTTCGGCCGTGGCTAGTTACCAGTACCACCCTACCGGTAAAGACGTGCTGCCAAGCGATTTAGCGTTCCGGTACGATGCCGTGTAGAAACCGAATAGGGGTATGGGTTTAATATAACTGCCATGCCCCTAACAGGTTAGCCCGCTACCATCTTAGACTGCATCATCACTTACCATCAGGTGAGATTGCAGTCAAGGGCTAACTTGTAGTGGATAAAAAAAAAATACGAATGTTGCATATTTATATTTAAGACATTTTGTCTTCGTAACAACGCGAGCACGTCGGTGACGGTGACGCGAATCCACTAGTTTACCCCCTACCAAAAAGTGCTCAACGCGGCTAAAGAAGTTTTCACTTCAAAAATATATTTCATACAAAATATATGCAAGCGACGGGACGCCAGGTACACAGAGGCGGTGAGGCGCGGACTTTGCTTTCTTACTCCAAGGCTACACCGCCGCTACGCTTTTCATATAAATCCCGCGCCTTAAGTGTGAGGCATCGCCGTCAATACCTGTTCTTCCAACGCAGCCACAGTGTCTCTGTGCCTGTCTTGAAGCTCGGCGACGTAGGCCATGTGTTCCGCTTTCATCTCCAGAAGCTGTTGTTCCATCTTCTTGTTGATCTGTTTGAAGCTGCTCTCCACGGGCGTCGATGTCTGCTAACAAAGAGGTCAAGTGAAGATAAAAGCAGACATACACAAACAGACTGACGTAGAAAAAAAGTAATCCTATCACGGTTCCTTTTTTGCAACATGTTGTAATTTTGTTTTTTTTATTATTAAGTTTATGTTGTAATAAATTTTAAATAAGCATGTTAGCAAGGAAAAATTAATAATTCAAGATCATAGTGTAGTACCTACACACATAAAAATTGAAAATAAACTATTTGATTGATTGATTGATTTTTCCATGAGGTTCTGTACCTACCTATAAAATAAAAAAACCGGCCAAGTGCGAGTCGGACTCGCGCACCGAGGGTTCCGTACAAACCTGTAGTAAGTTTTACGATTTATGACTTATTAAAAAAAATTGCTTAAAAATTACGTTTGTTGTATGGGAGCCCCCCTTTAATATTTACTTTATTGATATTTAATTATTTATTTTGAAAGGTAATATACAAGTTAATATTCTGTGAAAATTTGAACCGTCTACCTGTTACCGTTTTTAATATTGAGCAAAAAAATACGAAAAAAATACGTTTATTGTATGGGGACCCCCCTTAATACATATATTTTTTTAATTTTTAGTATTTGTTGTTATAGCGGCAACGGAAATACATCATTTGTGAAAATTTCAGCTTTCTAGCTATCACGGTTTATGAGATACAGCCTGGAGACAGACAGACAGACAGACAGACAGACAGACAGACAGACAGACAGACAGACAGACAGACAGACAGACAGACAGACAGCGGAGTCTTAGTAATAGGGTCCCGTTTTGACCCTTTGGGTACGGAACCCTAAAAAGCAGCAAGTATAAAAAACTGTAACAAAAAAATCAGAGAACCCCAATTTTTTGATGTAACATATGTCATATGAATTTATTCGTGTAAAATGTACCCTATGTTACCCGGGCTGTAGTAACGAACCGATTGATACAGAATTGAGATTGAAAAATAAAGACAGGTTCACACTTTTTGTTACGTACGATTATTGTAGCGTTTAAAGAACTATGTCTAAAAGTAATTTCATAAAATAGGAACTAACCTCAATATAGAGTGAGCTGAAGTCCACGGAGCGAGCGCGGCGCTTGGCATCGCCCGCCGCCATGTCGTACTCCAGCTCGCACGCGGAGCCCGTCGGAGACACGCGGGACCTGGCGTGCCATACCTCTTCAGAGTAACTGGAAATTGTACAATAAGCTCAAAAAAACTAATAGTTCTTGGTAAGTACATAATTGAGGCCAATTCACACTACAAGACTTCTATTTAAAGGACAATTTTTGTAGATAATTGGATGATCTACCATCTTTGTCTGAGCTATTTTTAACATAGAACTAAACGTTTCACAAAAAAATCCAAAAAAAAACATTTTTGCGAACTTTGACCTTGCATAAAAATGTTTGCACACATGGGATTGACGGGGGCTTTTCACAATTTTATTATAAAGGTAGGTATCCCTAACGCAGCTTATTGGGAATTTATGCATGGAAAACTCCGTGGAAAGGGGCAGCACTAGACTTAGTGCTGTCATTTTAGTTTATAGATACAGATTGTGTTAAGTAAACAGAATTGGCAACAAATGCAAATTGGCAAGTCGAGATTTTAAATACGAAACAAAAAAGACCTCGCTTCGCTTGCGCGTTACTTATTGTAGTGAGTTTAAACCCGAAAAATAAGCGCATAACCTGCACATAACTGATGATGCAGTCTAAAATGGTAGCGGGCTAACCTGATAGGGGTATGGCAGTTATATTAAACCCGTACTGCTAATCGGTTTCTACACGGCATCGTACCGGGACGCTAAATCGTTTAACTATGCCACAGCCAAAGCCTCCCACCTGGCCAGACCAGAGAAAATTCAGAAATTATAAATTCCTGATTTGACCTGCCGGGGATCGAACCCGGGACCGCCTACGCTAAGACAACAGCGCTCAACATTGCGCCGGAGAGGTCATCTCTTATAGTCATAGTAGTAGAGTTTTGTATTAAGCGTGTTGCTTATTTTATTTTATTAGTTCTTACCTTTCTTTCCTGAGCAGCAAGAACAAAAAAGGGTATGTTAGTTGCACATAATTATCACAACAATATCAACAAAAGTTACCTTAATCCCTTGCAGCATTGTGCATTGAAATCTTTGTTTCAGCTTTTATAATGCCTGCTGTAATATGTAATTATGTACTTGGTAAAATATGTAAACTGTACCCCCAAGCATTTAAGTACTTACAAAAGACAAAAGCTGTTGCAATTTTTTTTCAGGAAAACGAACTGATATTGGATAGAAGCAGGCGTTACTTTGCGGAAGTCCATGATAATGAAGGAACTAGTAGTTTAATTCGCTATAATCCGCCCAAGCAGACAAATCTATGTAAAGCGTGTAGTTTGCACGTGTAGCTTGCGATATTCACTGCCCAGTAAGCCAGCAATTCGCACCGCGCGTAAAGAGTAAGGACTTTACAATCCTTGTCGAGTCATCTTCGGAAGATTCCCTGGTGTCGGAGTGAAACGTACGTTGAGAATAATTTTGAAGATTTGTGTGATGTGGTGTTGTGCCAGTGCGAATTGCTGTCTTACCGGTGAATATCGCAAGCTACACGCTGTACCACATAGATTTGTCTGCTTTGGCGGATTATAGCGAATTAAACTTCTAGTTCCTTCATTAAAACGAACTGAATTCGTAGTGCTTGATTTATCGATCTAAGTATTTGACGGTATGCTCGAGTTGACCTGACCCCTTACCTTCGTTCCATATCCGAACATTTCTTCTCAAAGTACGTCCTCAAATTCTCCATCTCCTTCTCATGTTTGACGCTCAGCTCCTCCCTCAAAACGTCGATATCTGCATTACCCGCTTTAACCGAACTTAAGAGTTCTCTCAACCGTCTCGACTCAACTACACTAGCTTGTTTGTCTTGCTTCATTTGCGCCTCCAACTCCTTTATATCAGTGTCGAAATCTACCCTCATTTTACCTATTTCATCACACAACAGATGAATTAAACTTTCGCGCAATTTATTCTTCATATTATCTTCTATGCAACCCTCAAAGTTGTTTAGTATTAACGTCAGTTTATTTTCAAAGCCCGTTTGGAATTCGTCAGATGAACTAGATCTCAAATCGGATTTTGAATAGTTCACAGTTATCTCTTCTCGATCCATGTCTTTTTCTCCATTTGAACTTTGTAGTGATGTGGTTCCACTCATCAATGCTGAGTAATACTTTGTGCTATCACCTTTTATCAAACTTTGGTATTTAATAAAGTCGGACAGATGTGCTTTGATCGTATCATGTTCAGATTGTGACTTTTCACCAATCATATGCTGTAGGTTCTGTACTTCGTTCGTGAGGTGGTCATTTTCGTGTTTAAGGCTTTCCCGTTCGGCGACGGAACGCTGCAATGAGACCGTTAGTTCCTCGATTAGTTCGTCGCGTTTTGCAATAGCTTCTTCCAGCTGGAAAGGACAGATTGGAAGCCTGTAGAACATTTATACACAAAACATAACTTAAGGGAAAAGACGCGGATGACTTTGTGTGGGATTTTTCTCAGACCACGGCGCGTTTGGAACCCATGTAGCTTTAATTTTAAGTAAATATCTTACAGATCATTTTAATGAACTACTGATATTCAAAAGTGTAGGGTACAATGCGAATTACTCTTTCACGCAAAAACTACTGGACGGATTTGGCTGAAATTTGGAATGGAAATAGATTATACTCTGGATTAACACATAGGCTACTGTTAATCCCGAAAAATTAAAAGAGGTCCCGCGGGAACCAAAATCCTCATTCCAGACGAAGTCGCGAGCATCGTCTTTTTTAAGAATAAATTATTGCATCCTTACATCTTTGACAGTTATAGTATGATGCATCGAAAAATGTTGAGTTGAACAACAAGACTTATGGTTAAATCTATACTTATAATAAAACTGTAACATGTCCAATTCTGTACATTGAAGATATTTTGAAAATTTTTTTTGGAGGGCACTCATTATTCGATACTGAAGCCAAATCTGTATTTTTTTTCATTTTTGTCTGTCTGTCTGTCTGTCTGTCTGTCTGTCTGTCTGTCTGTCTGTATCTTGGCCGCGCATCACGCCGAAACTACTGAATGAATTCAAACGAAACTTGGCACGATTTGAGCTCATACTATGAGGTAGGACATAGGGTACTTTTTATCCTGAAATTCTACCCCCGAAGGGGTGAAATAGGAGTTGAAAGTTTGTATGAAAGTCCTTAATTTCTCAAGTAATAGCCATGAAACTTGATATATGAGCTGCGGGTTTAAATAGGAGACATACGTGTTTCACAGTTTTTGAAAATTCGACCCCCAAAAGGGTGAAATAGGGGACGAAAGTTGGTATGAAAGTCCTTCGTTTCTCAAGATGTTTTACAAGTTATATCAACGAAACTTTTTATTTTGGCTAACGGTAAAAAATAAAGAAGTACGTGTGTCACAGTTTTTCAAAATTCCACCCCTAAGGGGGTGAAATAGGGGGTGAAAGTTTGTATGAAAGTCCGTCATTTCTCAAGTTCTATCGATAAAACTTGGTATACAAGCTACCGGTTAAAAATAAAGAAATAATTGTTTCACAGTTTTTCAAAATTTCACCCTCAAAGGGGTGAAATAGGGGTTGAAAGTTTGTATGAAAGTCCTTCATTTCTCAAGTTATATCGATGAAACTTGGTATACAAGCTACCGGTTAAAAATGAAGAAATACGTGTTTCA
Organism: Erebia ligea; assembly: GCA_917051295.2. Classification (NCBI taxonomy): domain Eukaryota; kingdom Metazoa; phylum Arthropoda; class Insecta; order Lepidoptera; family Nymphalidae; genus Erebia; species Erebia ligea. The sequence goes on along the minus strand of OU785238.1, from coordinate 15,574,792 downwards.
CAGTTTTCGTAAATTCTACCCCCAAAGGGGTGAAATAGGGGTTGAAAGTTTGTATAAAAGTCCGTCATTTCTCAAGTTATTTCGATGAAACTTGGTATATCCACGCGGACGAAGTCGCGGGCATCAGCTAGTGTTCAATAAAACAGCAAGTTAAAACTTAAGAAGTAATTATTAGTAGTTTCAATGCAATTTATTACATACTGCACTACCAAAAAATATCATACAAAAGGAGGACTTAAGACCATATAGACCTGAAGACCTCATCTCCCAGTCGACCTCGGTAAAGTTCGGGAGGTGCGTTGTTTGGGAATTTAATTATTTGATTAATAGAAAGGGGTCTCAAAAACCATCAGCAAAGAGGAATACGACGTAGGAAGAAACAGTTGTTTAGAAAACATGTTAATTCGAGTGGGTTTAGTTCCGTCATCTTTTTCCTTTAGTCCATGCATAAAACATAACAGAAAGCAAGCACATTGATAAAAGATAGTACTACATAATAAGCAAAAGACATCCTTATTAATCAAAATTCAAGTTTCACATATGAAAAACCGTAAAATCTCTTCAAAATGTATAGTTTTAATTTGTAAACAATTTAATCAAATGACAGTAAACTTTGATGAATATGACAAGGAAACTTTTTATACTCATAACACAGACTATGCAAGGCATATATTATTAGGATTTGTCAAAAAAGGTTTTACAGTGTACAGTAAATTATATGCTTTTCAAATCCAAAGTATAGTCCCACAAACCTATCTGAATAATAATTGGAACTAATTTTTATGCCTGTTTATTTTTGTTTTTCTTTTATTTTTCATGGATACTAGCGATGCTGTCACTGGGACAATTGGATAAGTTTGTCGGACTATAAAATATTTAAATAAGAGAAAGTGTGCTACGCTTTCAATTTTCATGGTCCATCATAAATCTATTTGACTATCAAATGATAGAGACATGTAATTTAGACAGAGTTCATCCCAGGGAAATACATAGACCACTTTTATTACAGAAAATCAGAGTTCTCAGTGGACCACAAAAACCTTAACCCACCCACACAGACAAAATTGTGTGCATATATTTTTTAGGGTTCCGTACCCAAAGGGTAAAAACGGGACCCTACTAGTGGTTCGCCCCGAACTGAGACCTCGCGGTATCACAGAGCGCCATCTATTGACACCATTGTGAAGTTCTGTTAAAAATATCATCATCATTAAAAATTAAATAATTTCGTTTCCTTATAATATTTATCTAATTTTGGTATTTGTTGTTCAAGTACAGGATATAATTCAAATAATTGATCAAGTTTGAGGCTTGAGAGTTCAGAAAATTGAGAGTTCTGAGGTCAACTTTGGACGTTAGAAAATCGCCACTTTGAAAGCCCCCCATTTCGTCAATTTTAGGGGGAAAATTTAAAAAAAAATATTTTTGGACTCTATTCCTAATTATCTTTAAAATGATATACCGCAACCCTATGTAACGCTATAAAAAATATTTTACTTCGGATTCGCTTCTATGAGAGCCCCCCTGAAATAAAGATTTTTGTAACTTTTTAAGCCATATTCGGCGGGAGGCCATCGGTTTACATATTATATTTAAATTTGAAGTAATTACGTCCAGCAATTCAGAAGTTATAAGGCTCTGACAGACGGACGGACAAGTGCCAATTCACCCAAGTAGACTCAGAGACCTTCGCTTCGCTCGGTCAATTACTAAGACTCCGCTGTCTGTCTGTCTGTCTGTCTGTCTGTCTGTCTGTCTGTCTGTCTGTCTGTCTGTCTGTCTGTCTGTCTGTCTGTCTGTCTGTCTGTCTGTCTCCAGGCTGTATCTCATAAACCGTGATAGCTAGAAAGCTGAAATTTTCAGAAATGATGTATTTCCGTTGCCGCTATAACAACAAATACTAAAAATTAAAAAAATATATATATTAAGGGGGGTCCCCATACAATAAACGTGTTTTTTTCGTATTTTTTTGCTCAATATTAAAAACGGTAACAGGTAGACGGTTCAAATTTTCACAGAATATTAACTTGTATATTACCTTTCAAAATAAATAATTAAATATCAATAAAGTAAATATTAAAGGGGGGCTCCCATACAACAAACGTAATTTTTATTTTTAATACGTCATAAATCGTAAAACTTACTAAGGTTTGTACGGAACCCTCGGTGCGCGAGTCCGACTCGCACTTGGCCGGTTTTTTTTAACTAAATAATTTAATAATATCAGTGTCATTATATTTTTGCTACCTTTATGAGCTTTTTGAACAGCTTTAAATCAAAAATTAAACACCAATTTTAAAAAAAAATTATATTATAGAACAAATAAAATAAAAATCAATGATCTATTATTAACAGTTAATTCACAAGCATTGCAGACATGCGATCAAACATTTTACTGTACACTAAACTAATAGAACAAACATAGCATGCAATAGTTGTTAATAGAACAAGTAAGGTAGCATAGAACACCAAAACCACATAGATCAGGCAAACCAAGCAACAAAACCCATACAAAACCAATACCTTCACATTGAACTCCTCGCATATTGTTTTATAATCTGTGCTCATAGTTGTAAAAGACATAGTCTCATCCGGTATAAACGATTTAGGTGGTGTCACATCTTTACTACATTTCTCTTTTAAGTCATCCTCAACAACAATTTCTTCAATCAAAACATCTTGTTCAATCCTTTCACTTCCTGTACTCGGTGTCAAAGATTTGTCAGGAGTGCATTCTTTTAAAGGAGGAGTAATCTCTTCAAATATCTCCTCTATCTTAGCCCCATCGTTTGCACCAACGAGGCACGGTGATAACAAGGTCTGAAACACTGGTATTTGTTCCAATGTTGGGCCAATAACAGTACTACCACTCGGTGGGGGCCCAAATATGATCTTTTCAGCTTGCAGAGGAAACTTTGGAGCACCTTGTCCTCGAATATCCAACTTAATAATCTCCTCTGATCCAGAACTACACTGATCGAGGGATTTAGGACTTCTTTCGAGAGTCGGACTGGATTCATTTGGTAAATTTGTACTATGAGGATTTTCATTAAAGCTTAAATTAAGTGAATCTATATATTCACTTTTCGGTGAGTTTTGAGGTGTATTAGAATCTTTCGATATGGGTTTACTTTTTAGAGCATCTTTGGAAGTGTCAGAGGATAATGCGAGTATGACTGGGCTTTCTTCACTTATGCGATTATCAGACTGGTTGATTTCCAGGTTCCATGATGTGCTTTGATGAGTTGAATCTTGTAGATTTGGGCTTCTTGGGGATCTTGATAAAGATGTGACTTGGCATATCGGTGGGTTTAAAGAACTGTTTTTTGTATTATCACTTGCTTCAGGTTTAAGTAAGTCCTGTGATTGCGAAGTACCGGGATCAGACTCTGTAATAGAGTACTCGGCTTGGGGAATATGCTCGGATATCGATTCTGTCGTAACATCGTCATTATCGTGAGATACATCGCGAACCACTTCCTGCTCACTTTCTCTCGTCACAATTTCAGAGTCCGTATCTTTGTCGACAGCTTCTACAGTGGGAGTTTGTTGGAAATGTACGACATCCGGAAGGACATGCTAAAAATATACAGAAATTATAAATAAATCGGTGAAATTTCGTAACAAATTATAAGGACGCGCGAACTTTGACTTTTGACTGTTATATAAAAATCGCGGGATCATAATCACTTTAAAATGTTTTTAATTGAGCGACTAGCAGAGATGTGTATCGAGCTGTCCGTATCATTTTCGCATAAAAATAACTAACGCAATTAACGATTTGTCCCATACAAATTACGTACTTGATATTAATAGGGTAAAATTATAGCGGTTACCTTATTTTCCGACGTTTGTGGCAGATCTTTTTGGGTTTCATCCATAATTTAATAAAATCATAGTAATTTCGTCAATGTAATTCATAAAAAAGTCAGTAAACCAAAGTAAACCTGTCGCCCTGGACGACGTTTTTTCAAACAAAATACGACAGAACAACACAAACGCCAGCGCCATTTACAAACTAACGCGTTCCTTTACAATTAACATGTCAATAGTGTCAACTGTCAACGTATTTGGTCTATGCCGAATTACGATTTTAACTTATAGCATTAAACTTAGTTTTTGCCTACAAATCACTATACTAAGAGAAGCAACCTTTGAAGCAACATATTATTTTGTGTTAATTAAATTTTTACATAAATGTACTTAAATAATTCTGACATTGGTAAACCTTTTTCCTCCGTAAAATGAAACGTTAGTTCATGTTTGACAGATAGCGAGAGTTATGCACTCAGAGTACATTAGTGTGTATTAAATATAAATATACTACATTCGAAATTAAACTTTAATGATTCAGATTTAAGGTTTATATTATATTTTAATATTATTTAAAGCTTTGCCAATTTGATGAATGAATTTAAATAAAGAATTTAAAATAGGCACCTTTGAACGTGAAAGAAAGTCCACTAAAGTTGTCCTACTTTTTATTCGTTTCAGACAGCAGTTTTTTATTCGAACCATAATTATCTAGACGTGTAATAGAGTGCCTTTTGCTTAACCCAGTATATGCAAAAGGCACTCTATTACACGTCTAGTTATGGTTCGAATAAAAAAACTGCTGTCTGAAACGAATAAAAAGTAGGACAACTTTATTAAATTAAAATATAATATAAACCTTAAAACTGAATTGTTAAAGTTTAATTTCGAATGTAGTATATTTATATTTAAGCTTCGCAACAACGCGAGCATGGGGCAGCGAGCTGCGAGGTGTTGGTGACGCGAATTCACCAGTTTACCCCCTACCACAAAGTGCTCAACGCGGCTAAAAAAGCTTTCACTTCAAAATTGTACAGAATTTTTATAATTTCTGAATTTTCTCTGGTCTGGTCTGGTCTGGTGGGAGCTTTCGGCCATGGCTAGTTGCCACAGTGGTTGGTTGGTACCACCAAGTGATTTAGCGTTCCGGTACGGTTCCGTGTAGAAACCGATAATTAGGGGTATGGGTTAACAGGTTAGCCCGCTACCATCCAAGACTGCATCATCACAAGTTACCAATTCAGACAAGGGTTAATTTGTAAACATTTTATGTACTAAGGTAGGTAACTAACTTACTATAAATGAAAGCACAGAACTCAATATTATGTAAACTTTATTACTATTTACAAAATGCATACAATATTATACGAAAGCCACTTCTTACTCGTACATTCAGAAAACCAAGAAATATACAAAACCTAAGTATAGGAAGGTAAAAATTAAAATTATTCGAAAATAATAACTTTAAGTGAGGAAATAAAATTATTATTTGAAATACATTTACCTACGTATGTTAATAAAATTAGTGATGTGATAAGTGAAATACATAAAGAATAAAGATTGTTTAGGTAGGTACCAAGTTATTTGATGAAATTGCTTTATATATTATTTATTTATTAACTACAGTATGTACTATGTAGCCTCGACTTGTGCGTTATATTTAATGTTTAGGCGTTTAAAAGTTTTTTTTAAATGGCAATTTCATCACAGTACGGGGAACGCTAGCTATAGTTACGCGGAAGGACGTGGGAACCCACCGCATTATTATCCCAAGAGAACTCCTACCATTATTTGATTAATGGAAAGGGTTCACGACAAGACCCTCAGTAATGAGGAATGCGACGCAGAGAGAGTGTTAAAGACCAATGCACACGGAATAATTTTAGCATCAGTTATTGGCATTTTGATTGCTCTTTGGAAGCTAGATTTTACTCTTGTTGCAATGTATTTCAGCAAATTGCTAGATAGTAAGGCTGATTCTGTAGTGCACAATCTCTAAACTAAACTAAAATGACACCATTAAAAATATTTCTAACCCTTTCATAATACTCCCTGTGGAAAGGGACAGAACTAAATTTAAAGCTGTCATTTTAGTTTAGAGATTGTGTTATACAGAATTGGATACAATGTCGGTCAAGGAAAACTACACTGACTGATACTCTGATTATTATTGGCTTAAATGCACATTTACACCATAAAAGCCAATCACAATAATAATTGCGATTGCAACAATCTAAATAAATAAAAGGAAAAGGTGACTGACTGACTGATCTATCAACGCACAGCTCAAACCACTGGACGAATGGGGCTGAAGTTTGGCATGCAGATAGCTACTATGACGTAGACATCCGCTAAGAAAGGATTTTTGAAAATCAACCCCTAAGGGGGTAAAATAGGGTTTTGAAACTTGTGTAGTCCACGCGGACGAAGTCGCGGGCATAAGCTTGTGTGATAATATCAGCTTTCATATGCCATGACACGATGCATACAAATATTACGTATGCTTTGGCCCTAACATAGATTTAAGAACTCCAGAAAAGGAGTCAAATAAACACATTTTTGGGGAGACCATACAAAATAATTAAATAAGTAGGTTTAATTAATTCTATGATATTGTCATAACAATACATATTATTTCTCAATTCATAATATACTCCTATGCAATAATCTGATAACATTTAGGTCTGTCATAATCTCTCAATGACCTATAATTACTATAACTTTTATGTATCAAAAATAATCCAATATTAGCGATCTAAGGCGTCGATCACACTGGCAGAGGTCTCTATCTAAGCGATAGCATGATATCGTAGCCTAGTCTGAACTGGGTTTGAACTTATAAATGGTAAAATAGGACCTCTGGTAGTGGTATTATTGCCAAAATTAAGGAGTCTTATTATAACAATAATTTAAGACTAGTCAATATCGGTATTAATCGGTAAATTGGTATTCCAATTCCAAATATACCTCGTACGCGTGACTATGCGTCACGAAGGTTAAAAGAGTGGGCAGTTAAGCCCAGTACACACCAGCAGACAACGGGAGAGTGTATCGAGGAGCAAAATCTGCACTTGCGTTTGATTTTTTTTTTGACTAGCGACTGGTGATGCCTTTCCTCCATTATCACCAACAAAGCATTGTTCGCGCGCCAGCACGGTATTCTAAGCAATATTTTTAATATAACAGGGGAAAATCGGCTGCGATACTACAAGTATTGAAAGATAATAAATATTTCATTCGATAAGTTAACATCGTGTCCCATCATGCCATCTGCCGGTGTGCGCTAGCCCTTCCTGAGCACGGGACTTAGCCCGCGTTCATACGAACGTTTTTTAACGCCGGGCACTGACGCATTTTTCCATTTTAAACAGAACATTATAAAGCGCCAGCTTGTGAATTCTCCTGTATATGACAGATTTTATAAGTTCTATTTTGAAATGGAGAATATAACGTCAACGGCCGGCGTTCGTCTGTACGGGCACTTATAGGTAGATAGGTATATTTCGCTTCACCCCGCGCATCTTAACACTAAAGATATTCAGGCACTAAAATTGGAGTAGCAACTTTCGTGACGTGCACTGTAAGTTAATAACTTTACATTAATTATATTGCAATCTTTATAACTACTACTCTATAATAATAATTGTTTGTCGTATGTTCGTTTTAACCTTATTTTATCCTGTATAAACTAAAGGTGAGTCCAGACTATACAGTATGAAATGTAGTGTAGAGGTCGTTTAATTTAAAAATGAACGCGCCTCCCTAAGCGTTCGGGTCTTTTACATATTAGTGGCAAGCAGATCCGACTGTAGAATTTATGCCTAAACAGCCGGTGTCTGAAAGACCAATGACGACGTTCAATTTGTCATATTTTGTATGAATTGCTATGTAACAGCTAATTTGCATGTGAGGCGTACAGACGTAGAAAGCGCGTTCATTTTTAGATTGGACGACCTATGTTATATCTTTACAGTGTGGACTAACCCTAATAGCCAATAATTCCAAGCTCCATCACATTAAAGCAACACAAATTGCTTTTCAACTAGAATTAGAATACTCGTAATAACAACAATACTTTATTTAGTCAGTGTTTTAACGTAATGTATAGTCCTTCAATTCACGAGTGCGCGTGAACTGTACTTGTAGTTATGCGCATTGCGTAAGTGTGCGTGCCTCTCTGAGCGATCAGTCGTACGCGCAATCACGTACACGCACACATTTACATGTATACAGATAGGACTTTAACACAACCATGAGCCACGCGCACTCGTGATTTGCTAGAACTATACATACTAGCGATAAGTCACACGACAAAAAGATGCGTCAAAAGTTCCTTTTGACAAACAGGCAGAACAAATTGTTACATTTGAGATTTTGTGCCAATCATAATCCGCCTGTTAGATGTAGGTATAGTCCCACCAACTTATCCGGCCCGGTCATCCCGGTGGCCAAAATTGGAACTAATTTTTACGCCTCTTTAGTTTTTATTTTATTGAAGTGAAAACTTCTTTAGCCGCGATGAGCACTTTTTGGCAGGGGGTAAACTTGTGGATTCGCGTCACCGTCACCGACATGCTCGCTCTGACATGCTCGCGAACACCGAGCTCGCGGTGTTACGAAGACAAAAGGTCTTAAATATAAATATACTAATTAAACTTTAATGCCTAAGTTTTAAGACTCATATTTTAATTATTTTTTTTAATATTCGTTTTCACTTATATCGGCAGTCCCTATAACTGACATTTTTTTTAAATAATACACTAGCGACGCTGTCTTGGGGCCCGGGTCAGATAAATTTGTGGCACTATGGGTATGTTCCGAAATACACTGCGAGCACTGTAAGGTGTGACGTCAATTTAGTACACTGCGAAGCCGTTCCTTTATAGTTAGGTATACTGGTTACTGCTTAAAACGGAACGCAGTCAGCACTGAGAGCACATTACCTCGAAAACGCCAGTGCTCACAGTACAAAAATGGCGACGATTTATGACGTCATATATTTCCCTAGGATACTGCGGCAGTTTACTGTCAGTCCATAACGGAACGAATTTCTCCACAGTAAAAGCACTGAACAGTGCTCGAAGTGTATTTCGGAACACACCCTATAACAGTAAATTATGTTACTAGTGTAGTACCTCACACTAACTAGTATGTAAGGCAACATTCAGATGGTCAATAAGCATAACGATAATCGTGATCTAGTGCCGTCCTTCAGTGATATTATTGATACTTCGCTCGCTACATACCTACTACTCATACTATTTTTAAGGAACAAAAAGATAAGTTCACATTTGAAGAATATTCGGAAAGCAGAACGCCAATAAAATTATTTAAAAAGATATCACAATATTTATTGACCTTTGCCAGTAGACTACATTATTTTCACGCTTCAAAATTTAAATTCGTTTATAAAAAGCACTTGCATGTTTAGAATTTATCTTTACCGCTTCACATGTACAAATAAAAATTCAAATCGGTTCAGAAACCGAGGAGAAATCGGTGTACATACATTTTTAAAAAAGATACGCGCCGAATGGGGAGGGACACTGCCAATTTATCCCGCTAGGTGTCGCATCGTCGCTGGTGTTGTTTACTTGTCAAACACCATATATTTTTACGCGATAGTTTAATTTTCTTAGATTAATCCATTATAATGCCTAAATGCTGTGCATTCAAATGTGATAATAATTTAATAAAGGCGCACACCGTTTTCCTGCTGATGAGGAATGAAGAACACTATGGTACAAAGCCTTGCGCCAACAAAATTGGAAACCCAGCTCATCAGCTAGGTTATGTAGCGCTCACTTTAGACCTGACGATTTTTATGGCAAGAGCACATACACTGGTTTTTCCCCAGATTCAATTAAAATAGGACACCTAATTACCTCAAATATATACGCAAATGAACTTGACAGTTACCAGCGAGGGTGGCGCCATCTGAGATTAGCTTTGCCTGTCCCTCCCCATTGAGAACCTCCTCCTTTTTTGGAAATCGGTTAATAAGAACCAAGTTCTCAGGATTAAATAAATAAATAAATAATTATATTATATTATAAATTAATTATTATATAATATATAAATTAATAAATAATAGATAAGGTTTTTTATATGAATTAAATTTCCAAAAAAAAAGTGTGTGTGTGCAATTCACACACGGCAGAAGTGAAACTTCAGAAAAGTAGCCTACGAGAGAATGAGATAAATATAACTTGTTGTGTGTTGTGTATAAATATAGCATTCTCCCGTAGGCTAAATCCTATATATGTTTGTCTCTTTTTGGTGTCGCTTCTCTGTATCAGACTATATTTTCATTTAATAGTTAGGATGAATTAATTATAACGATTTACTATGTCAAACATTAAAACAATACTATGTGATTAGTTTTGAAAAGCCTTTTAACAATGACTCTGCTTTACACTACCTTTACCTAGGCTTTACAAGAAACATATTCAACTCTCACAGCTACTCGTATATTGCATTTAGTTGCGTCTACACGCCCAGTGATTTCGTAGGTACACCTAAGTAATATTACCTATGACTCCATCACGTAAACATTATTGAAATGCATAGTCCAACGAGAATGGCTTAGTAATACAATACAATAGTATTGACGTCAGCCTTCATTAACTATTAACGCCTTTATTCAAATGAAGAATAAATACCATAATGTTATATCGAGAATAACACAATAACTTATTACAGAGTCGTGAATTGGCAACATGAATTATGCAATCCCTTACCTTACCTAGCTGATCTGCCCGGCTTTGCTTGGGTTTTCACCCGGATTTACTACCACTTTTAAAAATCTGATTTTGTTTCTTTTTCATACAATAAAAATATTTAAATTGGCTGCCCTAAGATGGCATTACTCCACGCGACGCGTAGTCGGCAAACTACCTAATTGTCGCCTACTAAATAAACTAAGGTACAGAGTGTCTAAAGTGTACCTACAGCAAAAAGTTTAAAACTTTTTTCGCGAATATATTGATTTTTTGTTTTTAGTTGTAGAACAAACGTGTTGTAGTGTTATGTAAAGTAACCTAATACGTTCTAGTACTTTTAACCACTTAAGGGCAAATTGCTCTTAAGAGGGTATTTTCAAATAAACTCTATATAACGTTCCGTAATCGAAAGCAAAAAAAAACTGGCAAATGAAACGGTGGCAACCCTAAGAAACTAGCTCAGCGTCTATGTGATACCCGGTGACTAAGAAACAATTGATTCCTTCCCACAGCTGTTATCTCATCGCAAGGTCGCGTTTGTAACTGGAAATAAATCGGTAATAGTACCTTCTACTATTTTTGCCTTTTCCCCTCCAGCCGAGAGCGGATCTTGTGATAGGGGTCTGTCTGAATCAAGTATCTGCCCGTTAGATTTAAGATATAACCTATGCTTTTTTCATATTTAGTATTTTGTTACAGATATAACCTTTTGAATCTGGAATCTTGGACATACGAGTAGATAAATCCATACAAATATTAGATAAAAAATGCTAAAATGTCTGACTGACACTTCTTGATGGTCCATCTGTTAAAACCAAGTAGTAAATAAACATATAATAAATCTATGATTAAAACGGTTAAATGACAAAATTTGGTAAGTACGTACAAAGATGACTTGCATACATAGGATACTTTTATTTCTGGAAAATAACAGTTCCCTCGAGATATTAAAAAAAAACTTGGACCAAGTGGACATCACCTGTTGCAAGCACATGGTTAGGCAGTGCTTTTATTCTTCTATGTCGGTCACGCCACTGCACTCTTAGGAGTATTTGAATACGATTTCGGAGTTTCATTACTTCCCCGTTCGAAACGTGGTACCTATTCGCTTTGATACAAATATCAAATCAAAATGAACATACCTAATAATGCTACCTTTTTTTGCGCCATGTATTTTTTTTATCCACAAAAAGTTAGCCCTTGACTGCGATCTCACCTGATGGTACTTAAGTGATGGTGCAGTCTAAGATGGTAGCGGGCAAACCTGTTAGGGGCATGGCAGTTATATTAAACCCTTACCCCTATTCGGTTTCTACAGGGCATCGTACCGGAACGCTAAATTGCTTGGCGGCACGTCTTTGCCGGTAGGGTGGTAACTAGCCACGGCCGAAGCCTTCCACCAGGCCAGACCAGGGAAAATTCAGAAATTATACTTAAATCCCTAAATTGACCCTGCCGGGGATCGAACCCGGGACCTTCGCACGTTAAGACTACAGCGCTACACACTGCGCCACGGAGGTCGTCGTCTAACTTTTCCATTAGTCTACGAACCTAGTTATTTCAAAACGTGAACTGCAGCTAAAACACAAGACAGAACTGTGTGTATGCAAAGCTCACAATAATTAAGCTATAATAAGCTTAATTATTGTGAGCAATTCAATTATTCAATATTCAATTCAATTATTTCAGCAACAGGAAGACCTTTAAATTACATTTGTACAGAACATTTTTAAGAATAATTTAGAACATTAGTAAGGTTTTGAATTCTGTGATTGTCACAGCTTCAGAATTGCTTTCACTTTTCAAGAACTTACAGTTTCACAAAGTAAACACAATTTATAAATTAAGCGAAAATAATAATGTTAAGGTTATATGAAGAATTGGTGTTACGGAGCGATTTAAGTACGCGACACAAAAGTTGAAAAATATATCTATGAACAACAGACAATAAATGTCTTACTATCGGAGCCATGAGAAAATTTCACGTCAAAAACCTAGAATCATGTAAATCTGTCATGACTATGGAGAATTCAAATCACGTTTTCTCGTCCATACTAAATACTAAAGGTAGTGGGAAAAGAACTTTTCGATACCAATTTAAATTCGGCTTTATATATTTTAACATATGGTTGAAATTGGTATACTGAAAACAAAATACGATGCAAAAGCCGCGCGCTGCTCCGCTATGCCACGCTTACTTTAATATTACCGACTCAATCAACTCTTAGGTTTGCATATAAATTTAAAAAAATTCACTCATGGCTCAGGTTCAACTTTTGTGGCGCTAAAGTATTAATATTACAATAAATAAAATTACTATAATTAATAATACAAGCACTTATGATTTCGTTACTGCCACACAGGAACCATATTTTCTATGGCATTCAATTAATTACTAATAACAACTTGTTGCATGTTACATTGTCTGCTACGCTGGACCTTTCTTTGCCGAATCCTGAAAAAGGAGACAAATAAAATGAGTTTATAGGTTGTCCCTAATACCATATTTGGTCACATAAAACCATGCTGGCATAAAAGTTATATGAAATAAACTAGCTGATGCCCGCGACTTCGTCCGCGTGAATTGAGGTTTTTTTGTTCCCGCGGGAACTCTTTAATTATCCGGGATAAAAAGAAGCCTATGTGTTATTCCAGGCTATAATCTATCTCTGTGCCAAATTTCATCCAGATCCGTTCAGCCGTTGGGGCGTGATTGAGTAACAAACATCCATCCATACATCCATCCAAACTTTCGCATTTATAATATCAGTATAGATAAAAAGCACATAAATGTATTTTAAATGTCTTATTGGAGGTGGTATGTTATTCCAATATTTAGTGGCAGAGTATTCTTCTAGCCGGCTCTTAGCAGGATCTGGTTTCTGAACCGGTAAATTCGTTTAGACATCCATACTAATATAATAAATGCGAAAGTGTGTTTGTTGGATGGCTTATCCTCCAATCATGCCAGTACCAGAGGAACATATCAACATGATTTTTACACGGGTAGTGCCTGATGTGACATAAACCGATTTTAATGAAAGATATGGAAAAAGGTTTCATCCCGGGGAAGGATATATGTCACTTTTTCTCCCGGAAAATTGAAAAATTCAGATTCAGTAAACATAAATATGTAGACTATCTTATTCTATAAAATATATTTCTTATTCTATAAAAACTAAATTGATTGCCACACAATGGCACACAACCCCTGTTTTCGCCTTTCCGATCACCAAAGGTTGTCTGGGAGAGATCGCTTTAACGATAAGACCGCCTTTGCACGCTTCACTAACATTAAGCTTCTTTTTTTTTTGTATTTATGTTTCTATGTCTCTTGTGTGCAATAAAGAATACAATAATACAACAAGGTACAAGTTGTTGTGCATAAGATAAAGTTATCTGAATTTAAGATAACAAGATAGTAACATCAATAAATTACATGTACATTAGTGTAAGTTATAATACCATAATAATACTTACTGTACTGTATAATATGTACCTACTTAATGTAATATTTTGCTTTTTGAAAAGAGCAACTACTGGGTTTCTTGCTGGTTTTCTTCTGAATCTGCTTTTCAACCCAGTGGTACTTAACGTCATAACAAAATGTATCATAGATGACAACTTTGTCTTTTATGAAACAAACAAATTGAGTACTAGAGTTTCTTACTGGCTCTTCTTGGTATGAATGGCATTCCGAACCAGCGGTAGATTCACTCAACGATTCAAAATCACTTGTAAAAGTTTATTTGAATAAAAAAGATTTTTTGAAGTAGAAGTTTTTAAAAAAAGTTATGGTCATAATGTTAATACAAGAAATAAGAATGAAATTGTAGTGCCCGCTTCTAGACTTTGTAAAATTAGTAATTCATTTGTCGGTAACAGTATATGTTTTTATAATAAACTCCCAGCCCCCCTAGCATGGGCCGAGACAATTTTCTCCCCAAGGAAAGGATAAAATTTTTATTCCCAAATAAATAAATAAAAACGCTAAATAACGGTGGATAAATAGTCCCCCGAGTCCCCGTGAAATGTCAAACGGGGATAAACTTCTCCTCTCCCATGTTGCCGTGCTCTGAGAAGTGGGTAAGTTAATTTTATCTCTTGTCAGTGGATAAAATCGGGGGATACAATTTTTATCTCCGGCCCATGCTAGCCCTGCAGAAGACATATTGGAGATGTCTCTCAACAAGTCCAAAGTTTTTGTAAAACGTAAACTAATTGAAAAATCCTATTACAGGATTATTTAACTGATAATTAATTATAAGCATGGGTATGAATTGTTTGAAAAGGTGATGATGTCTCACCAGTTGGAGCACTTAGCTGGTGGCGAGGCTCTGCAGTCAGGTGGTGGTGCTGGCCTTGTTCTCATCTTCCTCGTCCTCCTCCTGCGCCATCAGCTGCCGCGCCAGCTGCAGCGCCTGCGTGTATGGATAAATAATCAGCTACTGTCTACATACAAACGCCTTTTTTAAGGGGTTCCATACCCAAAGGACCCCATAACTGCCTCGTTGGTCTAGTGGTTGGCATGTTCAACTGCGGCCGACGGGGTCCCGGGTTCGAGCCCCGGGTCGGACCATAATTGATTATTGGGTTTTTCTGACTAGAAATTCTCAGTACTAGCCCGGAGTTAGGAAGTTGGCGGTGTTTCACCCCCGTGCCTCGGAGAGCATGCTAAGCCGTCGCTCTTGGTTATTATCACTAACATGATAATAGTCGTTAAAGCCCGCCAACCCGCATACGAACAGCGTGGTGGGTCTAAGCTCTAATTCCCTCTCTCCTATGAGAGTGGAGGCCTATGCCTAGCAGTGGGATGTTAATGGGCTGTTGTGGTGATACCCAAAGGGTGCCAACGGGAATTTATTAGCTCCACTGTCTGTCTGTCTATCTGTCAGTGGGCTGTATCTCATGAACCGTAATAGCTAGACAGTTGTTCTGTCAGATTATAGAAAGTACCTACCTAATCTTTACCTAATAGTTACAAAGGAAAATATTATTAAAAATAACTATGAATGAGGCCACACATTTGGTGTACACTCCAGCAAATTCTATTTATTCTAGCCATAAGTAAAGTGTACTTTGAGTTCATTATGGGTGTAATCAGTGCACAAACACAGTCTAAAACCATTGTTACAATATTTAATCCATAACTAGGTACTAATATTATAAATGTGAAAGTGTGTCTGTCTATCTGCTTAGCTTTCACAGTGTTGGCGCCAAGTGCCCTGTGCTTCTAGCTAGGGATATCTGGGCATCCAATTAAACTAATAGACTGTATATCCACTAAGTTATATTGAGAAAACAACAAATTTACAAAGTATAAGTTAAACATAAGTTGAATCGACTGTCCGTTATTGTTATGTATACCGCGGTCCTCCTTTACGCGGCCGTTTATTCCAACCAGTCGGTCGGCGTGACCGTTTTGATTTTGCCGCTTAATGTAATGCTGCTAACACACAGCTCATCTTTTTAACAAATTCTGATGAACTTTAGTACAGAGATAGATTGCATTGGGAGGGAAAGACATAGGAAAATACATTTTATCATAGAAAAGTATGTTACCCACCAGAATAAAAATACTTAATCCACATGGACAAAAACACAGGCATCATCTAGTTAAAAAGTAGTTTTATTCAAGTGAATTCAGAATACTCCCATTTTTACTAATTCTGGAGAGAATCTCAGAAATCTAAAAATAAAGACAACTTTTTATCTAATCATGATTACAATAATGGTGTCCAAAACATTAATCAGCCCAAGGCAATAAAATATCTGAGTGCAAACTGATAAACTAAAGCACCTTTCACAGATGCAATTACTTTTATTATACTAGCAATTAATAGTTACATTACATAAATGGCTACGTTAATTTCTAATCAATAAATCCATACTAATCAGTAATATTATAAACTAGTATGGCGCGTGGCTGCGCGGCCCGCTAAAGCGGACCGCGTACTGGAGCGCGTGGTCCACTGTCTACTTACTCGCTGTCCTACTATCCTGCCCCCCGATTATGTAAGAATGGCCGATCAAATCGTCAAAGTTCGGCGTCAAAGTAAAATAAACCATAACAGCATTAAATTAGAGCTCAATTTCGAAACACGAAATTGAGCTCTAATTCAATGCTGTTATGGTTTATTTTACTTTGACGCCGAACTTTTACGATTTGATCGACAATTCTTACATAATCGGGCAGCTGGTTTACTGTCTACGTGTTCTGATCTACACACTGCTATGCTAGTGAGCACAGTGGAAGCGCCAGCACGCCAAGCGTCCGACGTAAAAGAAAATTCTCTTAAAGGAAAAACATAAAACAAAGACCACCAACCCCCCGCCCCTCCCTTTTTGTTTGAGCAGCCCCTAAGTAGGTACCTATCTTTAATACCCTGACCGTGCTCCTCACAACACGAAATTGAGCTCTAATTCAATGCTGTTATGGTTTATTTTACTTTGACGCCAAACTTTTACGATTTGATCGACAATTCTTACATGATTGGGCAGCTGGTTTACTGTCTACGTGTTCTGATCTGAACAACACACTGCTATGCTAGTGAGCACAGTGGAAGCGCCAGCACGCCAAGCATCCGACGTAAAAGAAAATTCTCATAAAGGAAAAACATAAAACAAAGACCACCAACCCCCCGCCCCTCCCTTTTTGTTTGAGCAGCCCCTAAGTAGGTACCTATCTTTAATACCCTGACCGTGCTCCTCACCCATCATCCGAACCTTCGATCATCATCTCTCTCCGTATTTTTTTCTCCGAACCATTCGTCAAAATGAGATTTCTTCCATAAAAACAAATCTTGAAAAGGAACCGTAGTCTTGCATAGTTCTACACTTGTAGCCTCTTCAATATTCGCCATACATTTTCTATGGAAAATAAATTCCGCCATCTTGAATTTTTTTCCTGTTCATCAAGTAGACCTTCATGTTCTGATCATCTTTTGCCAAGAAACCACTCTTCCATCTTTTATACGCTCCGTGATAGACATCGACGAAATTTGTATGGCGGCCATCTTAAATCCGCCATTTTGAAATTTTTTTTCAGCTCACTGTCAATTGGATGAAGTTTCGAGTGACATTTGTTCGAGCACCCCCACCTATCTTCAATACCCTTTTCTATGGAAAAATAAATTCCGCCATCTTGAATTTTTTTCCTGTTCATCAGGTAGACCGTCATGTCCTGATCATCTTTTGCCAAGAAACACCTCATCCATCTTTTATACTCTCCGAGATAGACACCGTCGAAATTTGTATGGCGGCCATCTTAAATCCGCCATTTTGAATTTTTTTTCAGCTAACTGTCAATTGGATGAAGTTTCGAGTGACATTTGGTCGAGCACCCCCCACCTATCTTCGATACCCTGGCTGGTGCTCTTCATCCGTCTTCGATATCCTCAATCATCAGCTCTCTCTGTATTTTTCCTCTTAATGAATTTTTGTCTTCTATACGAAACGATGATTGAAAAAAAAAATGTTCATACAAAATTTTACAGGAGAGGTGATCAATGAGTCAGTCAGCACGAGCAGCTATATAATATTATAAACTAGTGTTTCGCTCTGTGCGCGAGCTGCTAAAGCAGCTCACGAGATGTGGTTAGACGTTAGTACTAAGTAGTACAGACTTGACGTTTTTATTGTATTAAACCGAATTTATTTACTTAGATACACAATTCACCTTTAAGTAAAAAAAAATTAAAAATGGCGCTGATTTTTTAAAACTTTAGTATCACTTTCCTGTTTTGTAATCCCAGGGAGCCCTAATATCGATTTTGAACGAAATCGGTCAATTAACAAAGAATTTCAGATTGGCGCTGATTTTTTAAAACTTTGGTATCAGTTTCCTGTTTTGTGATCCCAGGGAGTACTAAATATCGATTTTGAACGAAATCGGTCTATTAACAAATAATTATTTCAAAATGGCGCTGATTTTTTAAAATTTTGGTAAGTACCAGTTTCCTGTTTTGTAATCCCAGGGAGCCCTAAATATCGATTTTGAACGAAATCGGTCAATTAACAAAGAATTGCAAAATGGCGCTGATTTTTCTAATTTTGGTACCAGTTTCCTGTTTTGTATTCGCAGGAAGTCCTAAATATCAATTTTGAACGAAATCGGTCAATTATCAAAGAATTTCAAAATTGCGCTAATTTTTTTAAACTTTGGTATCAGGTTTCTGTTTTGTAATCCCAGGTAGCCCTAAATATCGATTTTGAAAGAAATCGGTAAATTAACAAATAATTATTTCAAAATGGCGCTGATTTTTTAAAATTTTGGTAGGTACCAGTTTCCTATTTTGTAATCCCAGGGAGCCCTAAATATCGATTTTGAACGAAATCGGTCAATTAACAAAGAATTGCAAAATGGCGCTGATTTTTTTAAATTTTGGTACCAGTTTCCTGTTTGCTAAATTGTAATCGCAAGAAGTCCTTAATATCGATTTTGAACGAAATCGGTCAATTATCAACGAATTTCAAAATGGCGCTGATTTTTTAAAATTTTTGTAACAGTTTCCTGTTTTGTAATCCCAGGGAGCCCCGTCAAGGGTAAAACGGAACCGTATCAAA
This sequence comes from Erebia ligea, assembly GCA_917051295.2. Taxonomy (NCBI): domain Eukaryota; kingdom Metazoa; phylum Arthropoda; class Insecta; order Lepidoptera; family Nymphalidae; genus Erebia; species Erebia ligea. The sequence continues at coordinate 15,555,692 of OU785238.1, read as the reverse complement.
ATCTTGCATAGTTCTGCACTTGTAGTCTCTTCAGTATTCGCCATATATTTTCTATGGAAAAATAGATTTCGCCATCTTGAATTTTTTTTATGTTCATCAAGTAGACCTTCAGGTCCTGGTCATCTTTTGCCAAGAAACCACTCTTCCATCATTTATACTTTGTGAGATAGACACCAAATAAATTTGTATGGCAGCCATCTTAAATCCGCCATTTTGAATTTTTTTCAGCTCATTGTTTATTGGATGAAGTTTCGAATGACATTTGGTCGAGCACCCCCATCTTCAATGCTTTGATCGGTTCATTTCGGCAAATCGGCCGCCATCTTGTTTTTCTGAAATGTCATAATTTTTCCCTACTCATATACCGCACCCGAACATATCTCGTTTACATGAACTACCCCGTTTCAGATCTGTGGCGCCGCGGTTCGGGGTCGAAAAATCAAAAATTTGAAAACACTACAGCACGGCCGCCATCTTGTTTTTCCAATTTTTTCCACTTTTTCTATTGATCGTTTCCTAATTTCTTTAATCGTTGCGAGTTTTAACGAAATCCTTTTGCCATGAAACTAATCTTCCATCTTTTATACTTTCTGAGATAGACACCAAATAAATTTGTACGGCGGCCATGTTAAATTCACCATTTTGAATTTTTTTTCAGCTCATTGTCTTTTGGATGAAGTTTCGAATGACATTTGGTCGAGCACCCCCCATTTATCTTCAATACCTTGGCCGTGTTCTTTACCCGTCTCCGAAATCCTCAATCATCAGCTGTCTCCTTATTTTTGTTCAAGTTTAATTTTCTGACGTGTATACGAAGCCATCAGTGTAAAAAAAATTTTTCATACAAAATTTTACAGGAGGACATTTTTGGGAAAATCTCAAAAACTACCCCAAGTGTGGCAACACTGTTCAGATATCTCGATACTGCCGGTCGAGTTACACAATCGATCCATACATGTCAACTTTTCCAAATATTGCCAACTGCCTCAAAAACGTGATCGAAATTTTCAAAAACACAAAGAATACAAAATGGCCACCACCTAGTTTCACAGAAATATTTTACATAGTTTTATAATTTTCCCGTAAACTACAGAATATACCGCTAACGATGACGTTTCAATTTTTCATCTCGCTCGCACCCAGCCGAAATGATCGCCCCTGAAAAAAGACCATGTCGAAAATCACTTTTACTTTGATAAATTCCAGTGTTGCCAGAACTCGGCGACGAAAATACCTAAATGTCATTCGTACAAGTGAGACACGTGGTTGCCCTTACTCGAATCTTGCAAAAAATACGTATTTCGATTTTTTTATTTTTGGGGTACATCTTGAAAATTTCCCGAGAAATGGGGTAATTTTTTTCCCCAATCCATACCCCGAGTCTGTACATACAATCGCCCTGCAGAAGTCGAAACGCTCCGACGTTTCCAACTGTGAGAAATGTATTTTAAAATTGCGTTTTTTCGTACCTCAAACCGAACGGCCGCTACGACAGCCGCTATCTTGAATTTTTAAAAAGCACTCCCATTCGAAAAAAGAAAAAAATTTCATGCTCGACCACGCCGTTTCGGATCTGCGGCGCCGCGGTTCAGGGTTGAAAAATCAAAATTTTGAAAACACTACAGCCTGGCCGCCATCTTGTTTTTCCAATTTTTTCCACTTTTTCTATTGATTCTTCCCTAATTTCTTTAATCGTTGCGAGTTGTAACGAAATCGGATAGAAAACAAAAGAGTTGCAAGAATCACGTCGGCCGCCATCTTGTTTTTCCGAAATGTTATAATTTTTCCCTACTCCCATTCCGTACCCAAACACATCTCCCGTACAACATTGTATCGTTTTCTGTCTCTTTCTAGGAGAACAATAAATGATGTCAATGAGTCCTAATCGCCATATAATTTGGTATGAAAAAAAATATTCCGCCATCTTGAATTTTTTTTCATTTCGCTAAATAGACCTCCTCGTCCTGATTATCTTTTGCCAAGAAACCACTCTTCCATCTTTTATACTTTCTGAGATAGGTACACCAAATAAATTTGTATGGCAGCCATTTTAAATCCGCCATTTTGATTTTTTTTTAGCCTATTGTCTATTGGATGAAATTTCGAATGACATTTGGTCAAGCACCCCCCCCTATCTTCAATGCTTCGACCGGTTCATTTTGGAAAATCGGCCGCCATCTTTGTTTTCCGAAATGTCATTATTTTTCCCTACTCCCATTCCGCACCCGAACATATCTCCTGTACATAAACTACCCTGTTTCGGATCTGTGGCGCCGCGGTTCGGAGTCGAAAAATTAAAAATTTTAAAACACTACAGCCTGGCCGCCATCTTGTTTTTCTAATTTTTTCTACTTTTTCTATTAATCGTTAACTAAGTTCTTCAATAATTGCGAGTTGTAACGAAATCGGTTGGAAAACAAAAAAGTTACGAAAAGCACTACGGCCGCCATCTTGTTTTTCCGAAATATCATTATTTTTCCCTACTCCCATCCCGCACCTGAACACATCTCCCATACATCATTGTATCGTTTTCTGTCTCTTTCTAGGAAAACAATAAATTATGCTAATGAGTCCTAATCGCCATATATAATTTGGTATGAAAAAAAATATTCCGCCATCTTGAATTTTTTTTCTTTTCGCTCAATAGATCTTCTCGTCCTGATCATATTTGGCCGAGAAACCACTCTTCCATCTTTTATACTTTCTGAGATAGACACCAAATAAATGTGTATGGCGGCCATCTTAAATCCGCCATTTTGAATTTTTTTTCAGCTCACTGTCAATTGGATGAAGTTTCGAATGACATTTGGTCGAGCACCCCCCACCTATCTTCAATACCTGGACCGTGCTCTTTACCCGTCTCCGAAATCCTCAATCATCAGCTGTCTCCATATTTTTTTCAAGTTTAATTTTGTGACTTGTACACGAAGCCATCAGTGAAAAAAAAATTTTTCATACAAAATTTTACAGGAAGAGTTTTTGGGGAAAATCTCGAAAACTACCCCAAATGTGGCAACACTGTTTAGATATCTCGATACTGCCGGTCGAGTTACACAATCGATCCATACATGTCAACTTTCTCAAATGTTGCCAACTATCTCAAAAACGTGATCGAAATTTTGAAAAACACAAACAGAATACAAAATGGCCGCCACCTCGTTCCACAGAAACATTTTACATAGTTTCATAATTTTCCCGTAAACTACAGGATATACCGCTCCTGATGACGTTTAAATTTTTCATCTCACTCGCACTCAGCCGAAATGATCGCCCCTGAAAAAAGACCATGTCGAAAATCACTTTAACTTTGATAAATTCCAGTGTTGCCAGACCTCGGCGACGAAAATACCCAAATGTCATTCGTACAAGTAGAACACGTGGTTGCTCGTACTCGAATTTTGCATAAAGTCCGTATTTAGATTTTTTTATTTTTGGGGTAAATCTTGAAAATTTCCCGAGAAATGGGGTAATTTTTTTCCCCCAATCCATACCTCGAGTCCGTACACACAATCGCCCCCTAGAAGTCGAAACGCTCCGATGTTGCCAACTGTGAGAAATTTGAATTTTAAAATTGCGTTTTTTCGTACCTCAAACAAAAAGGCCGCCGCGACAGCCGCCATCTTGAATTTGTAAAAATTACTCCCATTCTGTCAAAATACAGGATAATTGTAGGCGAAAAAAGAAAAAATAATCATGCTCGACCACGCCGTTTCGGATCTGCGGTGCCGCGGTTTGGGGTCGATAAATCAAAAATTTGAAAATACTACGGCTCGGCCGCCATCTTGTTTTTCCAATTTTTTCCACTTTTTCTATTGATCGTTTCCTAATTTCTTCAATAATTGCGAGTAGCAACGAAATCGGTTGGAAAACAAAAGAGTTACAAGAATCACGTCGGCCGCCATCTTGTTTTTCTGAAATGTCATAATTTTTCCCCACTCGAATCCCGCACCCAAACACATCTCCCGTACATCATTATATCGTTTTCTGTCTCTTTCTAGGAGAACAATTATGTCAATGAGTCAGTCAGTCAGTCAGTGGTAATCGAGCTATATATAGTATAATGTGAGTGTTGTCTATTACCTATTTGTTACTATTTTGTTTAACCAATTAGCCCAAAAAAAATGTAACTTCTCTCTCTGCGTTGTATTCCCTTTCCGTTAATCACATAATGGCAGGGGTTTTGGGATGTTTGTTTGTTTGTTTGGTTTTGTTTTGGGGTTTTGGGTTCCCGCATAAAACTCAACTAAGAGTACTATTTCAACTCTTAGGTTACTAACAATTATTATCAGATGTTTGTGATACCATATTCCACAAATATAATTATTTGAAGCTTGAAGTTAGTGATAGTAACTGGGACCAACGGCTCTCAGAGGCACGGAGACTACCAATTTCGGTCCCCCATTCAGTTACCCATTTGGGTCAACATTGCTTAACAATCGCAATTGACTGATATGAGTTGTCACAACTAGACCACTCATACCTCGCTATAAAATATGTAGCTTACTTACTATTAATTAAAAATTATTTTTCAAACTACATAAAATATTTATTACTTACTTCAGTAATTCCTATTTTTACACTTTATTTCAATGTACTGAACCAATTTTTATGAATTTATATTCACTTTTAATGGTAAATCAATTTAAACTAGTACATACTAGTATTCATCATAAAACTTAGTTATATTTTTGCTGTTTAGCAAAAATTTTATCAATATAAACAGAAGAAACTGGTTCCATCCTGATTATTTTAATTGCTTCACTTCTTTTATGAATGGCTTAATCACCTCCCACATAGAACATTCCTTAGCAGACATGCTACTGGTACTGTAATGATGCTGTAGAAATAGGCACCTACGTATTAATCAAAATCTAGAATAGAGCAATAGTTGGCATAACACAAGGTTTTGAAGACCTGCATAGCAGCATAGCAAAAGATCTGTGCAGTTATGCAGGCGCGTACCTGAAATTCATTATAGTGTATTTTCCTCTTCTTCTCAAACTCGAGTCTCCGCTGTCGCGCCTCCTCTGTTTCCTCCTCGTCGTCACTGTCACACGACTCCACACACTTCGGCGGCTTATTCATGCTCGCAGCAAGTTTCGCTGCCAAGATATTTGCGTCCAATTCGTCTGCAGGCTCCAAATCTCCATCAACAGCTTCTGAATAAGGCGTCTTCGGCTCGTCTACCTTCATATGCCCGTAATCCTTATTCGCAGGGTGAAATGTCTCCATAATATTCATTTCATCGAACCTCTGTTCCTTCGCCCGCTTGCTGGTCGAAGGCGTCCCGTCTTGGTTATCTACGCTCCTAGACGTTTTCAATATGCCTTTTGAGGGCTTCTTTTGCAAGTTTTGAGCCATACTCATTTATTAGAAAAACATCTTACTTGGCACTAAATTCCACTTTAAAAAATCATCTAAAATTTATCAAAATGAGATGAGAATCAGAGAATGACAAATGCACCGACTGACTTTTTTTCTTCAAAATGTATATTTGTATTTTTGACAGTGACAGATGCAGCTGCAGTCACATGGGTGTGTTCCGAAATACACTGCGAGCACTGTAAGTCCCTAGTAAGAGCATTGAACAGTGCTCGCAGTGCATAAATCGGAACACCCACGATAGTGATGATGGATGTGTTCCGAAATACACTGCGAGCACTGTTCAGTGCTCTTAGGGCGCCTTCAAAGGGGTTGTTTCATGTTGGGCCAGGTACTTGTACAGTATTCCAAAAAATAGTATAAAATCATAGAAAACAAAATAAAATATGCTTTTTGGCAGTTTTACAGTGATTAAGAGGTACAAAAATAAAATGTTTAATTAGGTACATTTGTAGAATAGCAACTCTCGCAGCGCATCCATCCATCAATCTGACTGCTGTTGGATATTTTAAGGTTAATTCACATTTCCCAGGTAATTTTATGTCAAATGTCATCATGACACGTGTAATATACGACAATGTCAAAATGGACGCATGTTGTTGCGCTTTTATTTTGCAAAATAATTTCGCATTGTACCTCGTAAATTGAACTTTTTAGTAAGAAATAAAGAAAAAAATGTTACTATTTTATGACCCCGAACATTTTGAAATACCGTACAAATACCTGGCCCAGGCTCCATATAAATTTGAAACAACCCCTTTGCCGCGAAGCGTAGCGCGGCTGCAGCGCGGCTGCAGCGCTGCGGCCGCGCTCCTGTCGCGAGGTTCGAACATCATAGGGTTGTACCTATATTTATTTTCACGATGGACTCTGACAAAGAAACACTGCTCTGTGTTACTATTAATACGAAACAACGAAAATATAAAGTAGTTGTGTTAACAATACATAATATTATACTTACATACTTCATTTTTTTTCACTTGGAGTCTTAGAATAACTACCTATAGAAATCTAGTACACTCGCGAAATGTAAGCCGTTCAATTGGTGCCATAAATGGCATCGTACGACGCTCGCGCAGTCCGAAAAAAGCTGGTTAACTTAGTTTTAGAAGCTATAATGCTACAAAACTAACCAATTACTTACCCAACTTTTAGGTAGAAAACATTTAAACTGGCAACATTATGTTTGCGTTTACGAGGCAAGTAAACACAGCACACATAGCGAATTTGTAGCTTGCGTTTTGAGAAGGCGTTGTTTGGAAACATACCTTCTATAGGTAGTTATTCTAAGCTTGGAGTCTTGTTTGTGAAATTGTCAATAAATTTAATGCTTAATTCTTCCTAAGCCTTTTTCTTTTCGATTTTGTTGCTGTACTTGTCGGACTTCGAATCCCATATTGCTGGACGACTCTCAACCTCATCGATAAATTCTTCTACCTGATTTTCGTTCATGACTTGAACAAAAATACGTGCGCAGTCCCGTCACTAGTCGATCGATGAACTGATGCGCGGCCGCAGCGCGGACGCAGCGCTGCAGTCGCGTGTTTTTTATTTATATGGATTTACAAAGCAGCGCGACCGCAGCGCTGCAGCCGCGCTGCTTCCGCGCGGCACTTTGCGGCAAATTTGAAGGCGCCCTAACTGTGGAGAAATTCGTTCCGTTATGGACTGACAGTACACTGCCGCAGTATCCTAGGCTCATCCTAGGGAAATATATGACGTCATTAATCGACGCCATCTTTGTACTGTGAGCACTGGCGTTTTCGAGGTAAGGTTGCTGACTGCGTTCCGTTTTAAGCAGTAACCAGTATTCATAACAGCTATAAAGGAACGGCTTCGCAGTGTACTATTGATGTCACACCTTACAGTGCTCGCAGTATATTTCGGAACGTACCTACCCTATATTCGCATTCACATCATGCGATTATCGTATGTCAGAAGCTTATATCGTATCAGCCGAGCGATCGCGTAACTTCTGCATCAATCATTGATACATCGCAATCACCTCTGATTGGTTAACACTCTTCCACTATTGGACATAATCCATTGACGCAGCAAGAATGCCATAAATTCAGCCAATTACAACAATTGATACTGTAACAATGATTGATGCAGAAGTTACGCGATCGCTCGGCAGTGCAATAAAACGAAAACCATTTGAGGTCCACTAAGAAAATATCGCATTAAAAGACTATCGCTATTGCATCCTGAAGCCATGTCTATATCTCTTTCTCTGTCTACGGTGGCTAGCTTTTCGTGTTTGTCTGTGAATGGCTTAGAAGCGTAGGAACCCAGAGCCGTAAAACCAGTTAGTAAAAAAATTGTCTATGAAGTATGATGTTGGTAAACTCTTTGACATTGAATAAAAATAAAAATATTAGATAAATATTTTTACAGCAGCTGAATTTCTTCTGGCTATTAATTTTCTCTTGATGATATCTATCCGGAGGCAAATGCTTTAAATACAGTCCATATTCATTGAAAATGGTCGAAGACACCAGTTTAAATTTAAACAAATCAAAGGTTAGAATATACCAAAAATGTTTTTTTCACTAATAAAGTGTAAAACTTAAGTTTTAAATGTTCATAACTGATATACGATGTTTATTACAAATTAGTCAACTCTGATTATTACTTAAATATTGATATTAACTTATATGGTAAAGTAGATATTATTTTATAATTTTCAGACAAAAACAACACGTCCCAAAGCTGTGTACTTGTGGACCGAAGCAGACGTTCAGAAATGGCTTCGTAGACATTGTAGTGATTACTATAATCTATATTGGGAGAGATTTCATGAGGTAAACTAATTTCAAAGCAACCTGTTTCTGAGATTTCCCTACTAGTACTGCAAGGCAGGGAATGATAAGCTAAGGGGTTCTTGAATAGTGAAATGCATAGATCCTGACGGGAGTCACTAATCACATGAACTCCCAGGCTCCCAACTATGAGGCTATAGCACCTGTGCCTGTCTGTATTGCACTTTGTTCATATTGTTGAAGAATCAGCCTATAATTCAGTCAGTAGTTAGTCAGTTAATGACTCGCCTACATGGCCCAGCTTACTACTACAGCCCATTAACGTCCCACTGCTGGTCACAGGCCTTCACTCTCAGGAGAGAGGTAATTAGAGCTTAGACCCACCATGCTGCTCCAATGTGGGTTGGCAGGCTTTAACGACTATTATCATGTTAGTGATAATAACCGGGACCAACGGCTTAACGTGCTCTCAGAGGCACGGGGGTAAAACATCGCCAACTTCCTAACTCTGGGCTAGTACTGAGAATTTCTAGTCAGAAAAACCCAATACTCAATTATTATGGCATGACATGGCCCAGCTTAACTTAAGAAAATTTCGTTCGTAAATTTTAGTGCTTCTGACACTAGGAAAGTTTCTAAACTATTTTCAAGTACCTAGATCAATCAATAATTGTGGAACCGGCAGGATTAGGCCCTGCGGCTCGGTGTTGCCTATATGCGTGTTGCGTGTGCACTGGATTAAAATAAATGCATATCTCATTCGGCACTGACAGGTAAGTGAACTGTGGCCTAGCGGTCAAAGGCGTTCCGGGCGCGGTTCCCAGAGAGACGCGGGTTCAAATCCTGCAGGTTCCGTTGATTTTTGATATATGTATTCAAAATTCTAAATTCTAAAGTTTTTTATTCAAATAGACTTTTTACAAGTGCTTATGAATAGTCGAATGAATCTACCACTGGTTCGGAATGCCGTTCCTACCGAGAAGAACCGGCAATAAACTTGGCAGTTGCTCCTTTTAAATTATTCATTTACAATTATTATTATATCAATGTGTACATAAGTAACCCGCTGTCCTTAGCATTGCTGGAGCGAAATCAAATCCTAGCTCCTCTATCATTTACATAATCTTCAACAGTATAATAAGCTTTTTTCAGGAGCATATATTTTAATAGTTTAGAAAGGTGATGAATATCCGTTCGCAGCACGAAATAACGGGCAGAGCGCTGGTGCGCATCACGGATAACACTCTGGTGCGCATGGGCGTCTGCCACCGCGAGCACCGCGAGGCCATCTGGCGCGAGATCCTCAAGCTGCGCCTCAAGACCGACATCGTGGAGATACGCGACCTCGAGCGGCGGCACTACTACTTCAACTATGACCTGTGATTGGGACCAAGTCAAACCAATTTACATCTATACATTAGCTGATGCCCGCGACTTCGTCCGCGTGGTTTAAGTTTTTTTTGATTCCCGCTAGAACTCCTTAATTTTCCGGGATAAAAAGTATCCTATGTCCGTCTCCTGGTTCTAAGCTACTTCCCCACAAATTTTCAGCCAAATCGGTTCTGCTGTTCTTGAGTTATAAATAGTGTAACTAACCCGACTTTCTTTATAAAATAGATGATGGCACAAATAGTGACGTCCAAAGAAAAAATTTAGATTCCTTGTACTTGACACTTCTTTTGTGAACATGCTTGCTATGAAGTGTGCTACTTTGCATAATAGTCATGTTCACAAAAAAAGTGATCAGAAAAAAACACTAAATAAAAAGAAAAAATATTTAACACTCACTCCCTCAGAAATCTCACGAGAAAGCTTAAAAAACTTATAACTCGAAAACTACCAAAATCGCCGAACATACGAGTACATGGGGTATTTTCTGATAGCTCTAGGTGGTCGAGGAATCAAATTTTTTTCTTTGGTCACTATTTGGGCCAGCCTGTATAGTTAACCACCCACCACCACCACTACAGCCCATTAACGTTCCACTGCTGGGCACAGGCCTCCACTCTCATAGGAGAGTGAGAATTAGAGATTAGGCCCACCACGTTGCGCACATGCGGATTGGCGGACTTTAACGACTATTATCATGTTACTGATAATAACCGGGACCGACGACTTAACGTGCTCCCCGAGGAACGGGGATGAAACACCGCCGACTTCCTAACTCCGGGCTAGTAATAGACAATTCTAGACTAGTAGTGTCTAGTCTGAGAAATCCGTGTCTAGTAGTGAGAATTTCTAGACTAGTAGTTTATATATATAGTTAACTGTTAAATTAAAGTATAGTCCCAGGAACTTATTTGACTGACCCGGTGACAGCGTCGCTAGTAGATATGAACAATAAAATTAAAAAAAACTCTTCTCAGACCAGGGCGCGTTTGGAACCCTCGTAGCTTTAGTCTTAATATACCGTTGTGAATTATCACCATCAATTCTTATTCTTTATAAACATGACGTTCAGAAGGTGTACTTTGTAGGTACCAATTTTGAATAAAGATGATTTGATTTGATTTGAACTTGAACTTTGATTTTGAACTAAACAGGCATAAATAGTAGTAATAGGCCAAAGAAAATTTTTGTTCCCCGAGGGCGCTATTTTGAATTCAGAGCGAAGTGAAGGATTCTATAGTAGAATCCCGAGCGTAGCGAGGGGTTCTAAAGTAGAATCCTGAACGTAGCGAGGAATTCAATATACGCCGCCCGAGAACAAAAAATTTGGCCCCGAGTGACACACACTATTTTTCATCATTACGTATGAGAAAAAGCTAGGAGTATCAACCTACTATGTATGGACATTACCTATACGTTTAAGCACCAATCAGAAGATACTCCTATCAACCTTCTATGTAATTGTATAGACATTATTTAGACGTATATTTAAAGTTTAAATAAAATGTAAAGACGTATAACCGATCAACAAATTGATCACGTGACTTCGGACCAATCAGAACAGAGAAATGCAAAGTCGTATATTCGATCAACAAATTGATGACGTGACTTCGGACCAATCAGAAGAGAGAAATGAAAAGTCCCATGGGCCTACAAGTTACACTTTGCTCCCGCTATCCTCTGAAGGCAATATGCGTTTTTCGAATAGGTATGATGAAAAATTAGTTCCAATTTTGGCCACCGGGTCTGATAACTTTGTGTCCCTTTAAGTAATTGGGTATTTGACAACTATTCAAATAAATGATTTTTTAGTGATTATAATATATAGAGGATCTCCCAAAAGTCATAATATCCACGTCCCCTGTAAATTTTATGTTCGAAAACCATTTTAAACTATTGATTGAAGTAAAAAGTGCGTCGCACTTTGATGACTTTACAGTTCAATATTTCATACAAAGTCCCTTAATAAGCGCGCGTTTTGACGTTTGAAAAAAGTAGCTGATTGTGCTAGTTGTCAAATACCCAAATAAGCGTAACTTACAACCAATCAAGGGTTTAATTATTTATTTAGGCTGAGTTTCTTGCCGGTTCTGAGTTTCTTGCCGGTTCTTCTCAGTAGAATCAGCTTTCCGAACCGGTGGTAGATTCTTACGACTTATCATAAGTGACACTAGTGGTCCTACATGAAATAAATCATTTTCATTTTCATTTTCATTTTCATTTTCATTAGGGTTATATCAAGGGTTACCTACCTACTACTATTATAGTAAAATATAATTAAGTATTTTACTTTAAATTACTTATTAACAGGTTTGCTGCCACCCCCGCACGGGTGCGGGGTGAGGTGTACTGGCCCACCCCGCACCCGTGCGGGGGTGGCAGCGAACCTATTAATAAGTATATTTACTTACTTACTTAAACTAATACTAGATGATGCCCGCGATTTTGTCTGTGTGGATTACGGTTTTTTGATTTCCGCGGGAACTATAATTTTCCGGGATAAAAAAAAGTATGGATAATTATGGATACTTATTATTTTAGTATAGTATAAAGTAAGTATAGTAATTTTAAAAATAAGTATCTTCAATGAATTATAGCTGATAAACTGATGATCCAATTTAAAACTAAAGTTTAATGTAAGATATTAAGGTTAAGGTTAAATAAATTTTATTTTTATAGCTGTTTACTTGTTTTTTATTCTGAATTACTGTAAGGTACAAAGCCGCGTATCCACTAGAGGCAGCCTCGGGCCGAGTGGCAGCCTCGCTCCGAGGCCGCGCAAGTGGAGACGATGCCTCAACCTGAGGCGCGCCGCGACACGAGGCAAATTCGGCGCCGCGAGCCGAGCCATGTTTTGTCGGTTTTTTTTGGCGTGCTCAAAGGAGCCTCAGTGTGAGCCGTGCATTTGATGGAGACGGGCGTATTGCCTCGGGTCGCAATGGACAACGAATCAGCAATTAAATTAATAAAATTGTACGAGCGTTACCGTGTTCTCTGGGATCCGTTAAATAAAAAGTATGGTGCCAGCGCGTGTTGGCTTTAAACTGGCTCGCGGATCACGAGGAGGCGTGTCGCCTCAGCTTGATCCGCAACGTGCATCGGGCCTATGCCTCAGGCTGAGCAGCCTCAAACTGTTTGCCTCAAGTCGAGGCTGCTCGGCCTGAGGCTGCTCTAATTGATAGTCAAACGAACTTACCTGTGAGTGAAGTTCGACTGTAATTATATGCGAAGTTGTCGTTTCGTCCGAAGATGATGCTACTGGCACTAAATGCGGGACTATAATTTTGTGATCTCATAAATCATGGGAGGACGAAACGACAACGAGCATAATGGATACGCGCCTCAAGACACATGATGTAACTGATATCGTAATTAGAGAAAGGGGAGATCTACAGAACTATAGCAGAGATAGAGCTCGTTTAATCTAAAAATGAACACATTTCACTAAGAATACGTTCTACTGATATAATATTATATTTGTAAGTAAGTAATTTATATAACTTTGAATGCATTTTACCAGTTCCTAGGCTTAACAATAATGTTGACTGCGAACTATATTATCTCTAATGTAACAGCATAGGGTTTCACGTCTTAACTCTTAAGTAGACTGTCTTTAAATAGCATCATTTTTCTACTCGACACTTCACTTACTGACTGCAGATCGAAGAGCGGTGTTGATATTAGATTTAAATTAATATTAAGTATATTAGTCTTAATAAATTCCTACTTGAGTATTCTGTGAAATAAATCCAAACGCGTGGTTTATTTGAAGAATATTAAGTATTGTGTTTTACTAGTTAAATTAGTGGATTAAGAGTACCTACGTGTTTGAGTGGTGAGTACCTGACTGCCTAAGTATCTGAATTAATCTCACGATTAACGTTTAAGTATAGTTTCTAATGAAAAAACTAGAAGTTTAATTTGCTATAATCCGCCACAGAAGGTAAATCTATGTGGTACAGTGCGTATCTTGAACTTGCAGCCCGCGATATTCTCCACACCACATAAATCTTCCAAAATACCCTCAACGTACGTTTCACTCCGATACCGGAGCATCTTCAGGAGAGGTTGCCTCTACAATGCATGTGTGCGGGACAGAATATTATAGTGAAATAAGTTTACTGACAACTCAAACAGTTACCTATAGTGAAATAATATAGTGTTCGGACTAAGTAAAATAGTTATAGTATAGTTACGTAATAATCTGTAATAGTAAGTAAATAGATAGGAAATATATTTTGTGAATAGTTTAGATTATGTAATAAACGTTGTTAGAGTAGTATCAGGATAGAGAGGGATAGAGATAACCGCGCTCCCCGCGCACATACCCCGCAGGCCGCGCTCCCCGCGCCCTTCACACCCGCGCTAGCCGCACCGCCCGCGCCTTCACCCCCTCTATCCTGATTGGATGTTAATGAGCGCTCTGATTGGTTAAATTCCGACAGCCAATCAGAGGGCCTACATTCTTAGGACTGATTTTGTATATATACCGAGCGATTTTGTGGTTCGACACAGTTCGCCAGCTACAGCCACAGCGGTACCTACTACAAGAAGAATAAAGTGGGCCTTCGAGAATCAAGAAGTAGTTTTCTTTGGAAACCCCCAACCAACCCGGTGACAGTTGATGTACTCTCGGGTACATTGAATGGTCCTTCGAGCCGGATCAGTTGGGAAATTCTGAAGAAAATTCGGCTGGAAAATTCTTCGTGACTCTTCGGGAAACTCCGGGCCAGCTTCGGGAAACTCCGGGCCAGCTTCGGGAAACTCCGGGCCAGCTTCGGGAAACTCCGGGCCAGCTTCGGGAAACTCCGGGCCAGCTTCGGGAAACTCCGGGCCAGCTTCGGGAAACTCCGGGCCAGCTTCGGGAAACTCCGGGCCAGCTTCGGGAAACTCCGGGACAGCTTCGGGAAACTCCGGGACAGCTTCGGGAAACTCCGGGACAGCTTCGGGAAACTCCGGGACAGCTTCGGGAAACTCCGGGACAGCTTCGGGAAACTCCGGGACAGCTTCGGGAAACTCCGGGACAGCTTCGGGAAACTCCGGGACAGCTTCGGGAAACTCCGGGACAGCTTCGGGAAACTCCGGGACAGCTTCGGAAAACTCCGGGACAGCTTCGAGACAGCTCCGGGACAGCTCCGGGACCTCGCCGTGAAAACTGAACCCAGCAAAAATGCCAGTCACACGACAAGAAGTCAAGAGCCGCAAGACATCCGCCGACCAGACTCCGACCACGTCGGAGGGTACCGCTACCACCTCACCGACCACGACCGAAACAAGCACGGAAACCAGCACAACCTCTACAGCCACGGGAACTGGCACCACGGAGACCACAGAACAGACTACAGATACCTCCGCGACGTCAGCGCCCTCTACAGTGCCATCCGTTGCAACAGCGAAAACGAAAGTTTCGGCCGTCGCCGCTGCCTCGACCACGCCCTCTATCACGCCGACGCTGCCAGCCGACGCGACACAGATGAAGCCCCCCTCAGCGAAGGAGGCAACAGCTACAGTACAGGGGCGTAGCCAGGACACAGAAACTTCAACAGTCAAGACGAGGAGAACTGTCAACCCACAAGAGCTGAAGCTACCACAGGACCTGCGCCCCCCTAGCAAGAGGGGGGGAGGGGGTGGATCAACTTATAGCAAAGCCAAAGCTCACAGAATAGCGAAAGCTAAGGAAGAATTACTGCGACTTCAGGTCGAGTTAGCTGCCGCACGCATCGCCGCCCTAGAAGCTGAAGACACAGAAGATGAATTAATTGAAGAATTACCAGAAGATGGTGTTCCCGTCCAGCCCAACCAAGCAGTCAACGAACATATGAACAACTGGTTCAACAATCAACCGCCGCCCCCCCTGTTGGCGATCACCGAGGCACCGCACTACCCTATAGAAGACCCGGTGGTCAACAACGCGGGGCAACAGAAACAACCAGAGGAACACCACAAGTCTCAGCTTCAAACACCGGCGGGAGAGCAAACAGAAATATCGAAGCTAGCTACAGCCATCACACTCGCAGTCAAAGCAGCTCAACGTCCCAAGTTCATCGAGCTGCCCAATTTTGGTGGATCACATCAAGAGTGGCTACCGTTCCGCGCCGCTTTCTTTGAAACAGAAAGCATGTTCACCGCGATAGAAAATACAAATCGCCTACGAAGAAACCTCAAGGGAAGAGCAAAGGAAGCAGTAGAGGGGCTACTCATCACCAGTGCACATCCTACAGAAATCATGAAGGCCCTGGAATCAAGATTTGGAAGACCAGAATCGATCGCTATGATGGAAATGGAAACGCTTCGAGCACTGCCGCGCCTCACTGATTCAGCGCGTGACATCTGCATATTTGCGACGAAGGTCTCCAACGTAGTGGCAACATTGAAGACTCTCAGCTGCATGAACTACATGTACAACCCTGAAGTTTCAAAAACCGTCGTGGACAAGCTCACACCTACGCTGCGCTACAGATATTACGACTTCACAGCAACGCAGCCCAAGGAGGATCCAGATCTAGTGAAGATGGAGAAGTTCCTCAAAAGAGAAGCGGAGCTATGCGGACCGTACGCGCTACCTGAACAGGTGGCGTCACATTCAGCAACCACTCAACAGAAAAGACCACAGAAGATCCACAACGTTACAGAGAAGACGTACACACCCAGGTGCCCGGTGTGTGACGAAGAAGGACATAGTTCCGTAGATTGTGAACAGTTCAAGAGTTTAGATTCAAATGGAAGATGGGATACAGCCAAGTCCAAACGTTTATGCTTCCGATGTCTTCGCTACAGAAACAGAACACATAGTTGCAGAGCCAAGGTGTGCGGTGTCGATAGCTGCAAGAATTATCACAACAAGATGCTGCACTACACCAAGGCAACAGAGAAGAAAGAAGACAAGGAAGCTACAGAAGTAATCAATTCAACGTGGACTATTAAGAAAAAACAATCCTACTTGAAGATTATTCCAATACAAGTTGAAGGTCCCAAAGGAACGATCGACACCTTCGCATTGCTGGACGACGGATCAACAGTAACATTGGTCGACGACGGTGTGGCCGAACACGTCGGAGCAACAGGACCCGTCGATCCGCTAAAGATAGAAACCATCAACGACATGAAGACTTCAGAATCAGCCTCCAGAAGAGTGAACATCAGGTTGAGAGGTCTCAACGATCATGAAGAGCAAGTACAAGCGCGCACAGTGAAGAACCTGCAAGTATCGTCGCAACGAGTCTCAACAGAAATGGTGGATGGATGCAAACACCTGGCAGACATCCGGGATTACCTCATATATGCAAATGTGAAGCCACGAGTGCTGATTGGTCAAGACAATTGGCATCTTCTGCTGACTACAGAAGTGAGAAGAGGAGACAGAAATCAACCAATAGCCTCTCTCACACCACTGGGGTGGGTGCTGCACGGTACAGAGAGTCGCAACGTCGGACGCAGCATCGACTTCGTATCCCATGTCACAGAAGAAACCGAAGATAACTTGGACAGCCTCGTCAAACAGTACTTCGAGATGGACGCACTTTGCATACAGCCTAAGAAGCCGAAGACGGATCCCGAGGAACGAGCCTTACGCATCCTCGAGAAAACCACCACAAAAACAGAAGAAGGAAGATTCGAGACTGGTCTACTCTGGCGCAAAGAAGATGTCACGTTTCCTGACAACTACGACAACTCTATGAAACGACTCTTCAACATCGAAAAGAAGATCGACCGAGACCCCAAGCTGAAGCTGAAGTACACCGAACAGATGGAAGCTCTCATCTCAAAAGGATATGCTGAACTCGCTCCGAAACAGAAGACTACAGGAAAGACGTGGTACCTGCCACATTTCGCAGTCATCAACCCAATGAAGCCCGACAAGCTACGAGTGGTACACGATGCTGCAGCCAAGACGAAGGGAGTAGCTCTCAACGACATGCTACTCAAAGGACCTGATCTTCTACAGTCTCTACCGGGCGTCGTTATGAGGTTCCGGCAACACGAGATTGCAGTCACCGCAGATATCAAGGAAATGTTCATGCAAGTTAAGCTACGATCCGAAGACAGGGACGCACTCCGATATCTGTGGCGCGGGGAACGACGAGATGGTCAACCACCCGAAGAATACAGAATGACATCGTTAATCTTCGGTGCGTCAAGCTCTCCGTCGACAGCAATCTACATAAAGGACCTGAACGCCAAACAGCATGAAGATACGCATCCTAAGGCCGCAGCTGCCATCGTACAGAAGCACTACGTTGATGACTACCTAGACAGCTTCAGAAGTTTAGAAGACGCAGTCCGCATCACGAGGGGCGTGCGTGAAGTGCACTCGCATGCCCAGTTTGAACTGAAACAGTGGAAGTCGAACTCAGCACCTCTACTAGAAGCGCTGGGTGAAATAGACCAAGCAGAAGACCTGGAACTCTATGAATCAGAAGAGAAAACAGAACGAGTACTGGGCGTGATCTGGAAGCTCAACACAGACGAGCTCACCTTCAACCTCAACTTAGCGCGAATCGCACCGACGGCGACAAATGGGAAAACACCAACGAAGAGAGAAGCACTGCGAATAGTCATGTCACTATTTGACCCACTTGGCTTCGCATCGCCTGTAACCATACGGGCGAAACAGCTGCTGCAAGAAGTATGGCGAAGAGGTACGTCATGGGACGACGAACTCGATCAAGACCTGGCTGAACAATGGCAAGATTGGATGACCCATCTGAAGAATCTCAGCAACGTCACGATCCCAAGGCGATATCTCCACTACAGCGACGCCACATCCTTGCAGCTACACGTGTTTACCGACGCCAGTGAAGCAGCTTACTCAGCAGTCCTCTTCTGGAGAGCAGTGGCACCGAACGGTGAAGTCGGCCTATCTCTCATCATGGCCAAAGCGAAGGTTACGCCGCTGAAGTTGACGTCCATCCCGAGGTTGGAGCTACAAGCAGCAGTCATGGGAACTAGACTCGCGGAAACAGTTATTGAAGAACACGAAAAGAAGCCTGACTGCAAAGTATTTTGGACAGATAGCAAGACTACGCTCGCTTGGATACGGACAGGATCACGTTCATACAAACCCTACGTGGCGCATCGCCTGGCCGCAATTGAAGAAGCCTCTACAGTGTCCGAATGGCGATGGGTTCCTACAAAATTGAACGTTGCAGATGACGCGACACGAGATGTTCCGGTGGCTTTCGACAAGGACCATCGCTGGTACAAGGGAGCCGACTTCCTCTACGAAACAGAAGATCAATGGCCTGTCGAAGTCTCTACAGTTGAAAAGGAAGAACCCACCGGCGAAGAAAAGATAAACCACGTTGTAGATAAACAGAAACCGAAACTTTCGGAAGCGCTTCCAGAGGTCTCTCGCTTCTCCAGTTGGGACAGACTCAGATACACGACAGCGCGGGTTCTACAATTCATCCAGCTCTGCAGAACCGCGAAACAAAGAGTCAACTACAGAAGAACCCAGAAGAACAAAGAAAAGGACCCGAACTGGCGAAGAACAAACAAGCCCGTGACGAATAAGCAACAGACAGTCCAGAAACCGTCGTCATCCAGCAAGAAGTTCCTCCCAGTCTCGGCCGAACATCTCAGAAGAGCGGAAGAGCTCCTGATGTGTTCCTCTCAAGAAGATTCATTCACAACGGAAATAGAAACCTTAAAGAAGGGCAAGCCACTCAGCAAAGAGAGCCGTCTGTACCAGCTTAGCATCGAACACATCAACGATGCAGTCAGGCTTAGAAGTCGCATTCAAGCAACAGCAGATGTATCAGAAAACTTCAAGAGCCCTTTGGTACTAGACGGTGATCATCCAACAGTCAAGCTCTGGATAAAGGCCGTCCATCAACAGCTGCATCACGCCGGTGTCGAAGCCACGGTAAACGAATGCAGGCAGCAGCACTGGGTGCTACGGATGCGTCCCGTCACGAGGACATTAATTCGGAGCTGCCTGTTCTGCAGGATGAAAACGCAAACACCACCGTACCCCAGGACCGGGGACCTGCCAGCATGCCGCTTAGCACACCATAAGCGACCATTCACCTTCACCGGAGTGGACTACTTCGGGCCGCTCTCAGTGACCGTCGGGCGGACGCGACAGAAAAGATACGTGGCCGTATTCACATGCCTGACTATGAGGGCCATACACCTGGAAATCGCTGGCTCACTCAGCGCCGACTCGGCGGTAATGGCGCTACGGAGGATGATGGCTCGCCGAGGCTGTCCGACTGAAATTTGGTCGGACAACGGAACAAATCTAAAAGCAGCAGACAGAGAACTTCGACAAGCGATGGACAGTGCCACATCAGAAGAAGCAGCAAAGAAGACAATCTCCTGGCGATACATACCACCAGGAGCTCCTTTCATGGGCGGGGCCTGGGAACGCATGGTCCGCTCCGTGAAAACGGCGCTGGCAGCCACTCTCCACGAGCGACATCCCACAGAAGAGGTTCTCTCCACTCTGCTAGCTGAGGTGGAGTACACCGTGAACAGTCGGCCGCTGACACACGTCTCAGTCAGCGCCGACGACTTGGAAGCATTAACGCCGAACCACTTCTTGTTGGGCGGTCCAGGTCGGGTACCACAGCCGGGTACCTTCAATGAACAAGACACTGTCTCCAGGTCAAGTTGGCGAGCGGCACAGAGGCTGGCCGACGTTTTTTGGACGCGCTGGGTGAAGGAGTACCTTCCCGAACTTCAACACCGGCGGGAGCCGCGAGGACGAGGGCCAGCCATCAAAGAAGACGATCTGGTGCAAGTGGTCGACGCCAACCTGCCACGCAACGTGTGGATCCGAGGCAGGGTCATCGCGACGTACCCGGGACCTGACGACGTCGTACGCGCGGTGGACATCAAGACCAAGGGAGGAGTGCTGCGACGGCCCGTAAGAAAACTGGTGGTGCTGCCCCTGACAGACAACGTGCCCGCACCGACAGAAGATGCGACATAGTCGCACGGCGGGAGAGATGTGCGGGACAGAATATTATAGTGAAATAAGTTTACTGACAACTCAAACAGTTACCTATAGTGAAATAATATAGTGTTCGGACTAAGTAAAATAGTTATAGTATAGTTACGTAATAATCTGTAATAGTAAGTAAATAGATAGGAAATATATTTTGTGAATAGTTTAGATTATGTAATAAACGTTGTTAGAGTAGTATCAGGATAGAGAGGGATAGAGATAACCGCGCTCCCCGCGCACATACCCCGCAGGCCGCGCTCCCCGCGCCCTTCACACCCGCGCTAGCCGCACCGCCCGCGCCTTCACCCCCTCTATCCTGATTGGATGTTAATGAGCGCTCTGATTGGTTAAATTCCGACAGCCAATCAGAGGGCCTACATTCTTAGGACTGATTTTGTATATATACCGAGCGATTTTGTGGTTCGACACAGTTCGCCAGCTACAGCCACAGCGGTACCTACTACAAGAAGAATAAAGTGGGCCTTCGAGAATCAAGAAGTAGTTTTCTTTGGAAACCCCCAACCAACCCGGTGACAGTTGATGTACTCTCGGGTACAGCATGATTGTGAAGAGTCAACATGCAAGTTCAAGATACGCACTGTACCACATAGATTTACCTTCTGTGGCGGATTATAGCATACTAGCTGGTGCCCGCGACTTCGTCCGCGTGGATTGAGGTTTTTCGGTTCCCGCGGGAACTCTTTAATTTTCCGGGATAAAAGTAGCCTATGTGCTATTCCAGACTATAATCTATCTCTGTGTCAAATTTCATCCAGATCCGTTCAGCCGTTGGAGCGTGATTGAGTAACAAACATACATCCATACATCCATCCAAACTTTCGCATTTATAATATTTATTTGATATTTGATTAAACTTCTAGTTTTTTCATTGTCACGGACTTCCGCAAAGTAACGCTTGTTTCTATCCAATATTTGGAATAGTTTTTATTTTATTCTACTTGCCTACCTACTACAAGCTAGCCCATGACTGCGATCCATTGCTGCGATCTCACCTGAAGGGTCGATGCATTCCAAGATTGTAGCGGGCTGACTGTTAGGGGTACGGCGGTGATAACTAAGCACGGCTGAAGCCTCCCACCAGTCCAGGGAAAATTCAGAAATTATGAATTCCCAAATTGACTCTGCCGCGGGATACGAACCTGAGACCTCCCACTATAAGACGACAGCGCTTACCACTGCGCCAGGGAGATCGTCAAAATTCCAGTGAAAGCGTTCGCTATTGTTATCTTTGACAGTAAAAATTCCCCAGTGATCCGACGGGCATTATATTTAGGTACAGTACCATCGTGTCTCGCAGCCGAGCCAGGAAGAATAATAAACAAAGCGGGCACATTAAAATGGCTATTTCGGAGCGTCTCGAGCACAGACTACAGTGTATTATCGAGTCGCGATCGTCTTCCCAGTTCAGCGTCTCGCTCGTTTGAATTTTGATGTAGGCACATTGACTTAACAAAACCTAAATCGATGGGTACGTATAGGTACCTACTACGTACTTAGTTTATTCTGCAAAATTGATATACCTAGCCTAGAAAATTACACGACTGCCCAAAAAAGGAGTGTAGGGTTCATTTAAGTATGTACCTACATAAGTATGCGAGTTACATAACTTCTAGCTAGAATTTCTATCCGCTTTAAGATAATTTTCCTGAATATTCGGCCTACATTTGTTTACTTAACTACCTATTAATTTTAGTAATAATGTAAAAATATAGGCATATTTCACTATAAATTGGACGTTAATCGCACTTTCGACGAATTATTAGTTGGTGTGTAACGGCGATTGATTGTTTGTTATACCCAATAACTCATTGGCTCGTTCTTGTTTAGGAATACGTCGAGTAAGACGCGAGAGAGGATATTATAACGTTTTTAGTGTTTTGCGCCTTGAATTTTCCTTGTTCTGAGATCTCTACGCGAAAAGATCAGAATTTATAGATACGCTCGAATGAAGAGTGGACTCTATAAAAAGTACTACTTTGTTTCTAGCATGAATTAGGTAATACAATATTATGGGCTACATACTTTGGGACTAAGTTGAAGGTTCATAGGTACGACCTGTTGGTAGCGCGATTCTTAATATTATTGCTACGGCGGCGTAGCGCACTATACGGTCTACGAATTTGGTTTGGTACCTACTATCTACAACAAAATTCGCTAAGTAAATGCTTACTGAGTTACTTCAATCATATCTATTATCTTCCCGTATTAGATGTGATAGAGTCACAACTCACGACATTTCATAACTGGCTCAAGTTGTCCTACTTTTTTTCGGATCATCTGGTCTAGTATTTTGGCAGAGGGCTTTTTTGTGTAGGTTCCTTACCTCCCAGGTAAGGGCCCGTGTACTACTGGTTTGGTCTGCAATAATAACAGCTTTTGCACTATAATATAGCTTCTTTAAATATTTAGCTTTGAGATTTACTTACGCTGTAAACAACCATGCTCCCAAGACCTAAAATTGAAAACATTTGTTGGCATCATTTCGAAAAGAATATCGTGAAAGGAAAACGTATTCAGACATTTCAAACGCTTGGTTGTTGGCATATTTCCGTCTGTCCGTTTCAGTGCAAATAAAAAACAACAAACAATGGTTTGTGGGTGTTTTACAATGCATCAAATTCATCAATGTCTTGTTGATACGCGCGTTTGTCTAATATTGTTATCGCTGGAGAATTAATAAAAACTTTAGTCATAATGATACTTAGGTACGTAAGTAGATACTAAGTAGATTAGGTATGTTGTGAAAAAAACTCTACGGATAGCGCGTAAACGAACATTTGCAGCACAAGAGTGGAACATTCGGGTCACCTGCTGCCCATGACGAGGCCCATGAATTGCCCATGAACATTTGCATTTTGTCAGCATTTTTTTTTGCCGGATTTTAATTCGTTTATCCGCCTCTTAAATAATATGTACCTTTTCCAATATTGTAGTTTTGAGGGAACGCAATAACGTAGATGGAAGCATAATATTATATTTTCACGAGTTCCAATTCATTAATTCATATAATTATTATTAAACAGCTAAGTATAATTTCCGTGTAAAATCTAAAAATCAATTTCCCAGTCATAGAGATCGAAATGATTCTATTCGATACTAAGTTTAATAGGAAAGTAGGTAGTAAGTCGATGCTAACATTTCGGCATGCTCTAACATTCATCCAACTTCCCAGCATCCGTCGACAAAATGTCTCGCAAATCGCGACATGGTCATCGTGAAAATGCGTTGCAACAAGGCGGTCATTCTTTAATCTAGATAATGTGTCAAGTCCCGAGACGGCATGCATAGTTAGCGGGATTGTGCGCGCGAATCGGTCGTGTCGGACATCTTGGAAAATCTCGCGCCATTATTTGCGCGGCAATTTAAACTTTTTTCTTAATTTAGTATTTAGACGTCAGTGTTTTTGTTTTCCGGATTTGGACTAAATTTATAGAGTTTTTTTTTAAATATTACCTGTGACTTGAATTGTTTTAATTTTGGGTGCTAAGTAAGGTGTGTGTTTTTAACGATTTTCTAATTGAAAATTGTTTTCATATTATAACTTAATACCTACTCATACATTTATTGAAATAACTCTTCATTATCTATAGTTTACTAGCTGATGCCCGCGACTTCGTCCGCGTGGATTGAGGTTTTTTGGTTCCCGCGGGAACTCCTAAGTTTTCCGGGATAAAAAGTAGCCTATGTGTTATTCCAGACTATAATCTATCTCTGTGCCAAATTTCATCCAGATCCGTTCAGCCGTTCGAGCGTGATTGAGTAACAAACGACCATAGGTACATCCAACATCCATCCAAACTTTCGCATTTATAATATTTATTTGATTATATCACAATTTGGTTGGGGTTCTGTATCATAAGAAATTAATACCTAATAATTATTACCTACATACCTAGACCCTACTTTAGAAGATTTCTCTATCTATTTATTAAAATACTATATTTTAATGGTATAAATACCTATCTAGGAGCTGCACCAATCTACCCATACTATTGCATAATATGAACCAATAAATGTCATCTTTTATACCGTCCCAAGTCGCAACAATGGAAATGCATGTCGCGATGGCATTCTTATTGCCGCGTTGAGTGCGGTTTGCAATTTGCATGCTGCACGTGATTTATTAGGCCTTAGCAGTATAACAGAATAGATAGATAGCTAGATAGATGAATACTTTATTGCTCACATTAGGTTTAAAGATTATGAGAAAGTAGGTACAATAATCTATGCTTAAACATGAATGCTTAGAGAGTAAAAGGTGCCCTTACCTATACAGAAATTAATACTAACTACAAACTAATCCTATTATTGAACTTCACTTTGAAAATGCTTGAGTAATTTTTTCTTGAATCTTACGAAGGATTTTTCATTAAAAACTTCGTTTGGTAGATCATTGTACACATTAACGGAAACAAAGTAAAGTTAACTCAAAACTAGATATGCAAAGGCGGCCTTATTGCTTACTGAGCAATCTCCACCAGGCAATATTAAGAATAGCTGATGTAGATACCTAAGTACGCGCGTCCAACCCCGGCCTACGGACTCCTACGTGATTTGTAGAAGTTAACTTTAACGGATTTATAGGTTTAACGATTCAATTCGAGCGCGCGTTTGTTTTGATAGCTATTAAATTACTCCGCGGTTCGACGATTGAAGACGAAATTATGAGACGGTTAGATTGGCGACTTCACCTATTAATAAGTATAATAGTATAATAGTATTTTGAATTTAATTTACGTTATCGATTAAGCGACTCTGAGACCTGAGTGCGTTCTTTTTCAGGTCTCAAATTCGCAAAATCGCATTTTAAGTAAGTAGATAGTAGATACTAAGGAGTTCCATAAGTAAGCGACTCTGCGTGCGGCAGCTAGTTATTTTTCGTAGGATATTGGGCTTTGTGTGCTCATTTCTTCGGAGAAATGAGTGTATTTTTGATGCCCACGACTTCGTGTGGATTTACTTAAGTTTTTAAAAAAAGTCATGTGAGCTCCTTGATTTTCCGCGAAAAACGACGTGTAAAAGGGAGTTTGATTTGGCTTTTGCATCATTTTTAAAAGGTCTAAGTAGGTATAGTAAGAAGCACAAATCTGATTTTCTTTTCGCCCTCCTGCTCTAAGGACCAAAAATCATGCTTTATTTTTCTCAGTCAATTAGCTTGAGAAGCTAACCGAAAAATAGGCTACGGATTCTATAATAGTACTTAATGATGTTGTGACAACCCTTCTTTATTCGACTATACCTACTATCGATTTATTAGTTTAACATTTCAATTCCCGCGCGTTGGTTAAATGTTTTGATAGCTTCTAAATTATTTGGTGGTTCCACTAAACGCAGACTACGTCGGTTGTAAACATCGTTTGATTGCTGGATTCAATGCTTACTTTATTTTATTTTATTTCACATGCCTAAAATTATGTTGATTGTTGTTAAAACAAAACAAACTTCACGTCTCCTTTTAACAAGATTAGAAAGAGATTATAAAAATGTTGTTGTTATATTAATATACTTACTAGATGATGCCCGAGATTTTAGTCAGCGTGGGTTAAGGCTTTTGATTCCCGCGGGAACTCTTTAATTTGTCCGGTATAAAGTAGCCTAGATGTTCTTCCCAGGGAAACAATCTATCCCAATCCCTGTACCAAATTTCGTCGAAATCGGTTGAACAGATGAGCCGTGAAAGCGTAGCAGGCAAACAGACAGACAGACACACTTTCGCATTTATAATATTAGTATTATTTATAATATTAGTATTATATCCTCCTGAATTTCGGCCACGGCGGCCTATCTCCAAAGAGATTAGCCATCTGCGCAGGAGATAATATTAGTTATAGCGCACAAGTGCATTGCGCAAACACAGGTGCACTCTCTGTTCCTTTACTCTCAGACCCCGATGGGACGGCAAATCCGACTCGACCGGAGAATTATCAGGCGCAGGACTGACGGCTCTCCGAGCCACGGGGGTGGAACACCGCCAACTTCCTAACTCCGGGCTAGTACTGAGAATTTCTTGTCAGAATAACCCACTATTTGCTATGGCCCGACCTGGGACACGAACCCGGGACCTCGTCGGCCGCAGTCGAATGTTAACCACTAGAGTCTAGAGACCAACGAGGCAGCGCGGTCTAATTTAGATAGAGATACTACAGTGTATACAATTTACACGATACTCAGAATAAGTTTATAATAAAATCTTGCGAAACATTTGGTAATTTTGGAGTTGGACTGACATCAGACGACTGAGAAAAGCTTTACGACGTCATAACTCATAAACTAGGTATGACACCTAAAGAACAAAGATATAGGTAGGTATTATATGTAGGTATATACTTACCTATTGAACACATGTGCCAATACGAATTCACATTCTAACGAGCATTCTAAACTAAACACATCAGCATGTCGTAACTTTTTACGAGATCTTTAAAACATCATCGTCATGGTAGGAAGATAAAGTTATTAATTTGAGCATCCTACCAATATAAGACAGTGTGTTTGTTTGTTGTTGTTTTTTTTTTATCCACTACAAGTTAGCCCTTGACTGCGATCCCACCTGATGGTAAGTGACGATGCAGTCTAAGATGGTAGCGGGCTATCCTGTTAGAGGCATGACAGTTATATTAAACCCATACCCCTATTCGGTTTCTACACGGCATCGTACCGGAACGCTTAATCGCTTGGTGCGTCTTTGCCGGTAGGGTGGTAACTAGCCACGGCCGAAGCCTCCCACCAGGCCAGACCAGGGAAAATTCAGAAATTATAAATTCCCAAATTGACCCTGCCGGGGATCGAACCCGGGACCTCCGCACGTTAAGGCAACAGCGCTCAACACTGCGCCACGGAGGTCATCAAACGACAATGTTAGTTTGTCATTCAATCACGCTGCTACGGAACAACGGATCCACGTGGATATATAATATTCGAAGACCTCCCTGGCGCAGTCGGAGCGCTGTGGTCTTATAAGTGGGATGCCCCGGGTTCGATCCCGGCAGGGTCAATTCGGGAAATTATAATTTCGGAGTGTTCTCTAGTCTGACCTGGTTGCAGAAGCTTCGGCCGTGGCTAGTTACCATCCTACCGGCAAAGACGTGCTGCCAATGGATTTAGCGTTCCGGCACTATGCCGTGTTATTGATTGTGGATCTCATACCATCAGGTGATCGTCAGGTGAGGTTGCACTCAAGGGCTAACTTGAAGTGGCCTGGAGATTGACATAATCGTTGTCTCAGCCTATAGACGTCCACTGCTGGACGATAGATCTCCTTTATGGATCGCCACAGGACAAGGTCTTGTGCCGCTTGCTTCCAGCGGCTTCCAACTGCTCGCTTGAGATCGTCCGTCCACCTAGTGGGGGGTCCTCCAACGCTGCGCTTACCGATGTGAGGTCGCCATTCAAGCACCTTACTTAAAGATCACAGACAATAAGTTCTACCTAACGCCTCGCGGACGAAGTTGCGGGCATTATCTAATATTGTATGATTTTACAGTTTCAGTTTTGTTTCGGTTAACGCGGATGCGTGGGAGTTTATTGAATCCGATGATTTTGAAACTGAAATTTAATTTTAAACAATATACTTAGGTACTTACCTACACAAAAAAGATTTCTAGAACGTTAGTATATTAGAGCAAGATCCCGCGACGATCAGACCTACGTTATTTTATTAAAGCTGAAAATTTTTCTATGTATGTCTCTAATAGAGGTATAGGTATAGACAATCCCCGACTACATCAAGAAGTTTGGATCGCGGTTGCTTTGGAAGGTATCAGGTAGAAAAGGTGGCACCTCAAATTCGTTAAAGCATTAAGCTCCGTTTTTTTATATTTTTCTGTGGAATACCTAATATTAGAAACCACGTTGTCCATTGTCAGACACCTAGTACGATTGCAAACCCCTGTCAGACACCCTGTTGTTTTATAATTTAAGAGGACCATATTCTATCCAGGGTCTTGACTCTTGATACTTTCAATATTAAGTTTTTGTGGCAAATACATCATCAAAGCGCGACATGAAGCCAAAGTAGAAGAAGAAATCTGAGGCTCGAATCCCAGGCACGCACCTGTAAATTACCGGGATTCATAGGTACTTAATATTATAAATGCAAAAGTGTGTATGTCTGTCTGCTACGCTTTCGCGTCCCTTATGTTGGATGTATGGATAGGTTGTATGATACAATGTATCTCGGCCCTCTGGAAAGGACATAGGCCTCCCGGAAAATCACGGAAAATTAAAAAGTTCCCGTTGTTTTTTTTAATTTATAGACTAGCGCTTGGCTGCAATCAGACTTGCTGGCAAGTGGCTTATTGATGCAGCCTAAGGGGGAGCGCGCTTGCCTAGAAGATGCCTGGGTTAAAACGATGATAATATTATATTTCGTTAGGTAAACGGGCGAGCTGGCATCCGTCAAATAGCAATATAGCACTGTTATGACGGGCCGAATGCCGCAGTTGGTCCATATTTCGGCGCACATCGGTTTATTTACATATTGGCAGCCATTCAAAGCAGGGCTTGATTTGAATTATCCACGCTACCTATTGAGTTACTGCGGCAATGCGTACACTGCTCCGAAGTTACCTACGTAGGTACGTACGTACCTATGCAAAACACTCGTTAAAAGGTGCTGGAATGGCGACATCGCGCCAGAAAGAGCAGCGTTGGTAGACCTCTCACTATAAAAAAAATATAGGTGGACAGATATATTATGTCATCAAGCGAGTCGCAGGGATAGAGCAAGATCCCGCGACGATCAGACCTTCGTTATTTTATTAAAGCTGAAAGTTTTTCTATGTATGTCTCTAATAGAGGTTGTTTTATAATTTAAGAGTGTCTGACAGGGGTTTCCAATCGTACTAAGTGTCTGACAATGGACAACGTGGTTTCTAATATTATTCCAAAGAAAAATATAGAAAAACAGAGCGAATTTGAGGTGCCACCTTTTCTACCTGATACCTTCCAAAGCAACCGCGATCCAAACTTCATAGTCAAGGGGTCGTTTATATACTTACCTCTATTAGAGACATACATAGAAAAACTTTCAGCTTGAGTAAAATAACGAAGGTCTAATCGTCGTGGGATCTTGGACCAGGAGCTACATACTGGATCCATGCGCAAGACCGGGGGCCGCGGCGTGGTGGCACATCTAAGTTCTAACGCTCCGTTTTCCGGTGCGATGTCGCCATTTCAGCACCATGGAACCTTGTACGGTCTACTCTTTCTTGTCTATACCTACTAATATTATAAATGCGAAAGTTAGGATAAAGGGCTACGCGGATCGAATGTTTGGCACAGAGATAAATTATAGTCTGGAGTAACACATTAGGCTACTGTTTATCCCGGAAAATTAATGAGTTCCCACGGGAACCAAAATCCTGCATCCACGCGGATGAAGTCGCTGGCATCAGCTAGTATTTTATATGTCAGTACTAGATGATGCCCGCGACTTCACCTGCGTGGATTTAAGTTTTTTTAATATCCCGCGAAAATTCTTTAATTTATAAAAATAGGTAAACTTATGTCACTTTGGACTTTTAAAAATCTCAACGTTCCTTTGCTTCAGTGAGATTGAAGGTCACAAACACAAAGTACAAACACACTTTCGCATAGGTAGGTACCTATTTATGTTATTAGTCAGTTAAGTTGGTATTGCTTTTCGCTGTATATCTCGGTGATAAATTTTCTTGGAAATATTATTTCTGTGCTTTTGAATATCAAATTGCGCGAGAGTGGGTGCCGGAGATCAAATCCCGGGGATGATGCAAATCCGGTCCACAGGCCAGACTTCCAGAGTCCCGGATGTGACTAACTGACCAGTGTGAGCACAGAGAATAAAACCACATTAAATTTAAAAACAATCTGTAACGAATTTTCATACTAAGTAAATAATAGGTAAATATCTGGTTTGTTTATAATAATTCATCTGCGAACTACCATATTATAGCCATATTAGGTAGGTTCCAAACGCGCTATAGATGGTCTGAGAAGAGCCCACGTATAAATGTGGATTTTAAACCTCTGATAAAAAGTGGTTAAAAATAAGAGAAACTTTAGATTTTTTATAAAGCAAACAAAAAACAAATAGAAAATCCAGTAAACATTTTAAGACAAAATACTTACGCCAAGATGCTGAACTGAAAAATGGTAGCCACAAATGATATGACAGGCTTCCCCGATCTAATTTGTTTATCGCACAATTTAGAACATATTTCACAACGAAAGCAATTGGCGATTGCGAGGGGAGGCGTCCTGAGCAACTTTATAGGTAGTTTAGAGTAGTAGCTAGGCACATGACCAATTGGCCGAAAAATATTATTTGCTAATTAAAATAAATGACATGTAATTATTTTTTTCAGAATGAATGTAGAACTGCTACATCCGCCGCATAAAATGGCATCAGCTTTTAATATGTTGGAAAGCTCAAGCAAGAATTTAAAATGAAATTTTATGCGTAGAGTTTTAAATAACTTACTAACCTAACCACCACTGTATCACAGATTGAATAGTTACTTCGTAACAGATTTTTTACCCTCCCTATATTCAATGCAATAGGACAAAAAAGGCTTCGAAAACAAAATGACACTTACGAGAGTTAAGGAAGATAAAATGCCAGAACTTCGCGGCTATAGTATCACCTTCTGGGCGCGTTGCTCGACATTTCACAACGTCTTTCAAATGGTGGCCCAGTTTTTGTCTCGGGCGTCGTGTTTAATTAAATCGCAGGGCAGGAATTTGGGATCGCTGTATAAAACAAAAGCGAGCCAACCGGTTAAAATTAAATCAGTTTACTGTATCTAAGCATCGATATCATATGGATGCATTTAACTTTCCAGCGACGTAACTCGTAACATCATTACAGGCTTTTTCTCCGACATTGCAGTTAACATTACTCGTATCTACATGTGGCGACATGCGCTTATCTAAAGTTATTTCCCTTCTGTCTGTAAACTGCAGTCAGCATTCCACGCGGGCATGATTTATATCATTATTATTAGGTAATAGGTCTTTAGCAAGCTCAGTAGGTTTAAGTTTAAGTAGGTTTGTATTACTTTCAAGGTGAAAAAAAGGTATTCATGCATTTTGTATTTTTCAGTTTATTTATCACTGTATCTAATCAGCCTGTCATTATTTCAGATCACATCCCGGCTCCCTCCATCATGAACAAGAAGTCTCATAAAAAGAAGGTTTGTCTTTGTTTCACATTATATTTTAATTGCTTCTGCCCCCCGATTACGTAAGAATTGTCGATCAAACGTTAAAGATTTTCGTCAAAGTAAAATAAACCATGACAGAATTGAATTAGAGCTCAATTTCGTCTGCCCATTCTTATACGTTTAGGGTATCGTACATGATACCACCATGGTCATTCGATTCGCCCCAGCTTCTCCGCATCTCTTACTTAGTATAGGATTTTGTATGAAATAGAGGCCACAAATCTAAAATATTTCTTCGGTTGTTTAGACATGACTCAGACATAATTTAAGCTCACAAGTCATAATATACTCGCAGTATGGCAAAATAACAAACATATTATCGGATATGAAGTCCAGAAGATATCGTCCTTAGCCCTTGGTGTTAAACAGCAAGTTCATCTATTTCCAATTGGCAAGCAGACCTGCAAGTTTAGCATGCGCACATAGAGATATCGCGCGACGAGAAAGAGAGAAAGATTTCGATGCCAGCTAATTTCTAAAATCTGGTGTATTACAAGAAAGAGAGATATTGTCGATGCCAGCTAATTCCCCGTTTACCTTAACATGCACAAAATCCGGTATATTACAAGAAAAAATAGTCATGTAAATTGTAAGGGTTCGTAGAGAAAAGTATCACAGATAAAAAATATTATCTCTACTTTTGGCGTAAGGAGATGAACCGAAGCTAACATGGTTAAATGACCATGTTAGCTGCCGTTTTCTTTCCACTACAAGTTAGCCCTTGACTGCGATCTCACCTGATGATGAGTAAAGAATTAAAGATGCAGTCTAAGTTGCTAGTGGGCTAACCTGTTAGTGGCATAGCAGTTATATTAAACCCATACCCTTAATCGGTTTCTACAGGCATCGTACCGGAACGCTAAATCGCTTGGCGGCACGTCTTTGCCGGTAGGGTAGTAACTAGCCTTAATCGGTAGACGAATAGAGTTAACGTATAGACATAATTTTACTCGTTGTGCGCATGCTAGCCCCACAGTTGCTGGCAAATGCGAAACATGATTTGCATCGTATAGCAAGTCCCAATTAAAATTTAGTGCAACGAAATAATGAATTTTCGAGATATTCGAATAATTTACGTATATAAATCTGTTTATGACAGTAATTAGTCAAACAGTTTATTAATTTTGTAGGTTTCTAGTTCAATACCAACGAATCGGCCTTCAAAGAGTAGTGTTTGCTTGAATTATTATGAGCTTCTCACATTCAATATTAAATCAACCTTGAGCCTGTAAAACATTTAAAGAAAGTTTACTTAAAATCCATACTTATGTATGATATTAGATACCTACTAGATGTCCGCGTGGATTAAGTTTTTTGATTTCCAGGGAAACTTAATTTACCGCGATAAATATATGGATATATATGTCTTTCTCCGGGATGTAACCTATTTCCATACAAAATTTCATCAAAATCTGTTGAAAAGATGGGTCTTTAAGGCGTAACAGACAGGCAGACAGAAAGACGAAGTCGCGGGCATCATCTACTAAAGTACCAAAATATATAATTATTCAAAAAACGCGACAGACACAGATATATTATAAACAATACAACAAGTTTGTAGACCAGATAAATAACATCCGAAGATAGATAACATCCGATCAGCGATTTGCAGTGGAGTGATCCTAAACACTTGTTACAACTAAGACTTTAAACCCAATTAGAGTGGAATGGTAAGAGCGAAAAATAATGAAGATGAATCGTCATCAATTAATAGGTGGCAGGCAATGTGACACGATGTCCGACATGCTAACCAGTGTTGAAGCCAAGTCTAGATCCCAGCTTATCTTGTATAATACAACTAGCTGATGCCCGCGACTTCGTCCGCGTGGATCGAGGTTTTTCGGTTCCTGCGGGAACTCCTTAATTTTCCGTGATAAAAAGTAGCCTATGTGTTATTCCAGACTATTATCTATCTCTGTGCAAAATTTCATCCAGATCCGTTCAGCCGTTGAGGCGTGATTGAGTAACAAACATCCACACATCCATACATCCATACATCCATACATCCATCCAAACTTTCGCATTTATAAATAATATTTATTTGATACTCATGCGCTGTTGCATAATGGTAGAATAAGAAAAAATAAACTAGGGAAATTTAAGGGGCTCATGAGCTCATGACTGATCTTGCATTCCATACTTGAAGGATAGGAGTAAGGACCAGATTTATGTTCTTCTTTTCTCCACTTCTCTCTTTTTGCGGCGTATTCCTCATTGCTGAGGGTCGTGACCCCTTCCCATTAATCAAATTAATCACATAATGGTACCTAGGGGTTTTCTTCCGCATACGATTAGACTAAGAGTATTGTGACACCTCTTAGGTTTCGTCAACTCTCAATTCGTACTCGTATGTGCTCTTCGAGACACGGGGATGAAAACAAACTTTCTTACTCTTGACTCTAACTGAAAATTAACTGTCAGTAAATGCCCAATACTTATCTAATTAGAGCCTAACCTACGGTTCGAACCCAGGACCTCGTCATCCGCAGTTGGAACTGTTAAACACAAGACCAATGAAGCAATTACACTTTCCATCTATCAATATTTATTTGTGTTGTTGTAGTTGTATTTCTATGTTTTTATGTACATACTTACCTAATATTTATTTATTCATTTGCAGCCCTTCCTCACCCCTCCCGCTTTCTTTTAAAAGTTTCCTCAGCCCTAAGGTTGCTTGGAAGAGATCGCTATTAAAGCGATAAGGCCGCCTGTTGGGCAATATTTCTATTAACATTATTGTTTTTGGGTTTGTTTCATCCAAGTTTTGGTGATTTTATTTCTTTCTATGGTCCTACAATAAAGTATATTTAAAAATATACTTTACTTATTAGACGACCCAACTTGTATTGTATTTCCACAGCATTTAATAATTAGTTAATTATCGTGTGTACCTACGTGCATTGTTTCCTACTTTGAGTTGTTCAAAGTTTGACGATGGGCTGTCGTCGCCTGCGCCCCGTACTGACGGACATGGCGGAAACTATTTAGCACGGATAAGTGACGATCAGTTAACGGGACGAAAATACATTTTCTGCACAATAATTTGCACAGTATTTGTCGTTGTCAACCGACGTATTGAATCCCACAGCTGGGTCTTCTCTTAAATGCCTCTCTCCCTGTGACTTGTCTGATGATTTTTGGTGTGCATACGTACATGTGTCCACGTAATGACTAATAAGGGGTCTGCCAACACTGCCCTTACCGATGCAAGGTCGCCATTCAAGCAGCTGGGAACTGGTTCCTATTCTATCGGTTCCTGCTATACGCCATTGCCTTGTGGTTGATCCATCATCGTCTTTTTCGGCATTTAGGCTAGTTTATCCTACTTATCGCCAAAATATGGTATTGAGCTTTCATTTAAAAAAGCAATATTAAAGAAACATAACATTGAGCTTATGTATCTGTAACAGACTTATTATTTCAGTTCAATCATTAATGGAATTCCGAACCAGTGGTAGATTCACTTGACGATTCAAAAGCACTTGTAAAAGTTTATTTGATTAAAAATCTTTTGAATTGAATTAAAAGTTATGTACAGGAATAGTGTGATCAAGAGATTTAGTCGAACTTTTAGAAACGAGAATAATGACTCTTATCGAATGATAAATGAAATTAAAAGCATTTGAACCGATTCCAAGAGGCGAACGGATGGGAACAATAGTGTCGTTTAGTATTTAAAAACCGCGGTTAAATGCTTGCCAAGAACATTACACGGCTATCAATAGAACTCGCTCGGGCTCGGGGATAGTGTGAATAATGAAAATTGAATGGCGATGATGTATTTCTTACTTCCAAATTCCAATATTCGACATTCTAGTCAAACAAATGCCGGGCCGGGCTAAGTGGGCTGAGCCATAGATAGCTATTACACTTGATACCGGACTGTGTATGCGGATGGACGTGGGAACCCACCGCTTTATTATCCCAAACCTTCTTCGGCCTTCTTATCCCGAAGTTAAGGGCCGTGGCTAGTTACCACCCTACCGGCAAAGACGTGCCGCCAAGCGATTTAGCGTTCCAACACGATGCCGTGTAGAAACCGAATAGGGCTATGGGTTTATTATTAACTGCCGTCTGCCATGCCCCTAACAGGTCAGTCCGCTACCATCTTAGATTGCATCATCACTTACCATCAGGTGAGATCGCAGTCAAGGGAATTATTTGATTAATGGAAAGGGGTCACGACCCTCAGTAATGAGGAATACGACGCAGAGAGAGAGTTCGGGCTGTGTACCTATACCTGTGTGGTATCTCGTAGTCCCAGCAATAGGACAAAGCGATGGCACCACGGACCGATTATCTACCAAAACTTCATCGTGAGTCATCATCCTGAGATTTTCATGAAAATCTCATTGGTGAGTGAAGTCTGCCATTCCAACCTTGGCCAGCTGCATAATGACTATGGCCTAAGCCTTTCTCATTCCAAAAGGAGACCTACAATATCAACCAACGATTCAAGTTATATATATGGAGTACAGCGTAGTAACTCCGATCTCCCAAAGTTCGGAGTTAGGATCTTCCAGGTAAAAACGATCTCAAGCGAATGCTTGGAATCAAGGCTTGTTCTGTAGATTATTTGTCCCAAAAAATCAGAGTACCCACGGGATTTTCAAATCCCTGAATCTATGCGGGAATAATCTAGTTTTCACTATAATGAAAAAAAGGCCAACTATTCACTTTTCACACAGTCGTATGAAAATCCGCACCAGAAAGGGACCATTACCAGAGAATTCATAATAATAGTACCTTAGAGGTACCATTATGCCCCAGCCTTAACCTCCGTTTCACGGCCATTCACAGCGAGTGGCGGCCGTGGCTGTGGCACTAACATACGAGCAGAGTCAAGTGGCAAACAGAAATACACACACATGCCACAGATAATCGAATGGTAGAGCCCCAATTGATATTTTTTGGCAAAAGCCAACTTACAAACGGCTTCAGTTAAATTTTGCAATGCTGGTTACTTTTTGTTTCAATGATTTCCGCGTTGTCAACACATTTAGTGGGTTGCTGGAAGGTTTTACAGTATGACTGATCAAACTGAAAAACTGACTGATCAAATCACTGCGC
Organism: Erebia ligea; assembly: GCA_917051295.2. NCBI lineage: Eukaryota > Metazoa > Arthropoda > Insecta > Lepidoptera > Nymphalidae > Erebia > Erebia ligea. The sequence continues at coordinate 15,518,916 of OU785238.1, read as the reverse complement.
CGTCAACAGCTGTTCTCGAAATTAATAAAGTAAGTGGATTCTCTTTACAACCTATAGGCTACAACGTATCCTTCGCTATGGAAATGTTTTAGGGCACTTCTTCGATTTCATGTCATTATCGACCGGTGTAAAAAATTTTTTTTTTTTTTGAATTATTGTTTTTTTAAGTTGACCTTGACAAAGGGGTACCTTCATTTATCACAGTGATGAGAAAGGCCTCTCACCAGGATCTCATTCTCTTGGAGATATAAGGTGTTTGGTAATTATTGTGGTCATGGTAATGAAAAATTGTGACATGGTAATGAGGTCAGGGATATGGTGATTAGAATATGCATATGGTAATTTGGTAATGATAATGGTGATGAGTAATATGAATAAAACATAAGTGTTTGTGTTATAAAAATCTATAAGAAAATGTGGAAAAATACAGAAATAAAACTGAAAGAACAATTATATTATCTTAATATCAAAAAAAAGTATAAATGAGTCAATCGCGATTCGCAAAATTCAAAAGTCAGTCACGAGGACAACATAAATAGATTCAGTAATCTTCTTATCAAATATATAGTAAGCTAGAGTAAACGTCTAAGTATATTATGAATATTATCAAAATAACTCTATATTCACAAAATCTTTTTAAAATTGTGAAAGAAATTTAATTACTTGTACGAAATTTAATAAGCAAAAGTCAGTCTTGTCCACGATATCAATAAATTCAGTAGACTTCTTATCAAATAGATAGTAAGCGTAAAGTAAGCGTCTATTAGAATATGATCAAAATAACTCTTTGTACACAAAATCTTTTTAAAACGGCATGTCAAACATACTCATACAAAATTTGACAAAAAAAATCAAACTCGTTAACGTGATCAATATATTAAGTAATCTTCTTAACAAACCTACTTAGATTTACCGCGTAATCATCGTTGTAAGCGTCTAAGTATACTATAAATACATAGTATCAAAAGAACCTCACTGCGCTCAAAGTTATTTAAAAAAAAAACATGCTATAGTTACCAACATAATGTTAAAAAAATTATAAGCAAAAGTCAGTCTCATTGAAAAATCATTTTAAACTAGATCGCTTCAGCAATAAAAATAAGACTAAAAATAGCCTAAGCCTCCAACCTCCTGGTGGGAGGCTTCGGCCGTGGCTAGTTACACACAAGTTAGTTAGCATAAAGACGTGCCGCCAAGTGATTTAGCGTTCCGGCACGATGCCGTGTAGAAACCGAATAGGGGTATGGGTTTAATATAACTGCCTACAGGTTAGCCCGTTACCATCTTAGACTGCATCATCACTTACCATCAGGTGAGATCGCAGTCAAGGGCTAGCTTGTAGTGGTATAAAAAAAGTCGATCTCGTTGACGAAATCAAAAGATTCAGCAAAGTTCTCATAAAATTAATAGTTGTTTATAGTAGGTATAAGTATATAATAAAAAGTATTAAAATAATACTCTGAACTGAAACTCTCTTACACACACAATTTAAAATAACATGCTTCAATGACATGATCATATAAAAATTTAAAAACAAACGCCAGTCTTCTTGACCATTTAAAAGATAGAACAACAAAGTTTTTGAAACATTAGGTAAACTAGTATCTCAGTGTTGACTAGCAACTAAATGACTCTGAACTAATTTTAAAAAATAGCAGATTTCAGTGAAGGAATAAAGACACCAAGCGCTTCGGACGTATGGATGGAACGTCTACGACATAGGGGTGGAAACTCGCATGGCGCCTTGTGGCACGGTGGTAGAAAGGTGAAGTGAGCACACTCTCCGAAATATATCCCATAAAATACCGGCACGCCGGCTACATTACAGCGGTGATCCAGAGTTTGAAGTTTCGCCAGATGAGGTGAATCTTCGCCAATCAACCTCCTAGCTCGACGATCTACGGCATCAAGAGCCGCCAGCTGATACTTAGCAGAGCCATCATAAAGGTGACTGCAGTACTCCATGCACGACCAAACTTGGGCTTGATATAGGGTAACCAGTTGGCGTGGCGTGAAGTACTGCTTGACCTTGTTAAGTATACCAAGTTTTTGGTGGCTGTGTTGGCTTTCGCTCCCGAAGTTGATCTTAGCCATGATGTCGAGGCCTAGAATATTGGCAATCGGCAGACGGCAAGGATATATCTCGAAAAGTGGGAGTCAAGATGAATGGACTCCGTTTTGCTGTGAGCAAACATGCCTGCGTTTTGGTTGCGTTAAACTCCACCAAATTGGCAACACCCCAATTTGAAACGAATTTCAGGGTAGAGTTCAACCGCTGAACCATTGCCTGTCTGAGTTCATTGGTACCTGAACTACTTGCGCGTGAACTGGATATGTATCTCTCCATTATAGTGATGTCGTCTATATACCCAAGGATACCGGGTTGCAACAGATCATTGATGTGCAACAGAAATAGTGTAGCGGAGAGAACAGACCCTTGAGGAACACCGGCAATAATAGCCATAAGATCTGACACGCAGCCATCAATGACTACTCTGAAGGATATTTCACTCAAGAAATCAGATATCCAGTCACACAAGCTCGGCGGGAGACCGAATGCTGGAAGCTTGCAAAGAAGGGTGAACAGCCTTAGAGATATCGAGAGATATAGCAAGCGCCTCTCCATGTTTCTATATGGCTTCACCCCAAATATGAGTGGCGTACACGAGTAGATCACCGGCAGACCGTTTTTTACGAAACCCGTATTGGCTGTCTGAAAGTAGATCAATAGACTCTAGGTACGCCAAGAGCTTCGTATTTAAGATGCGCCCAATACTCTTACAGAGTAGTAAGGTAGTATTAAACTTAAATCTGTCATCAGTTTCTACGCTACATCGTACCGGAACGCTAAATCACATGGCACGGTACGTCTTCGCCGGTACAGTGGTGGGTGGTAACCACTAACCAGCCTCGGCCAATGCTAACCGCCAGATCAGACCGGAGACCATTTTAAAGATTATAAAATGCCAAAATTGCCCCTGTCGCCTATCGGGAATCGAACCCAGGAACTCCTGTTTTTGAGACCGAAGCACTCACCACAGGAACGCCAGGGAGGTCGTCAAAACCTAGAAGATCCCATACATTGAAGCACTAATCTAATTACCTAGCCAATGCCTAATTACCATGTACGTAAAATGGTCATGGTAATAATGGTAATTAGAATCATGGTAATTAGGATTGGTTGGTATTTAAATTTTTACTTGATAAGTAAGCATAGTATTTTTTTAAAATGTGCTTTGTTAGAAAGTAAAACATACTTAAAATATAAAAAAAATACAAATATGTAAAGGTGATAACTACTTACGGTATAGTGAGAGTTCTATGAATGAGGGTTTAAAGTTGACAAAATGAAATTTCCGTTGGAGAATGCGAAATATTTTCGTAACCCAACGACGAAGACACCTCCGTTCTACACGAATTGCTCAAGGCTACTGAATTTGTTCGTACAACGAGACGACGATGCGGATTTTATGGATATGTGGGTAGTTACGTTAGTGTTTGTATAAGTTCACATGAATGATTAAAAAGTCGTGGGACAGACTTTAGTCGCTAGTAAAAAAATAATTCAAAGACGTAGTCTCACGCTGCTGTTGTTATTTAAAACATTAATTATTCATTATTGAAATATATTTTTTTGAGAATTTTTAATCCAGTATATACTTTAAATAAATAGGTTTGTTATCTGCGACATGAGCAGTGGGACAGTCATGGAGGTTAGAAATTGGAGGTTTAAAATTTTTTTTTAGATGGATCTCACCTCTTTTATGTTCTTTTTCTTGATGGAGGGTGTAGAGGACACTGTCTAGTGTCTACAAAAAAAATTACATAAGCCAGAGTTAGTTTTAACCTACGTTCTCCAGCTTGGGACATGCTTTTTACCACATTTCGAAGAAGCATCCTTTAAGAAATTCCAATGGAATTTATAAGACCTTTAATGTCCTCCCGACCGAATTTCGGCCACGACAGCCTATCTCCAGAGAGATTAGCCATCTGCGCGGGAGATATTATAGTGCACAAGTGTGTGCGCAAACACAGGTACACTCTCTGTTCCTTTACTCTCATAGCCCGATGGGACGGAAAATCTGACACGACCGGAGAGAGATCAGACGCAGGACCGACGGCATTACGTGCTTTCCGAGGCACGGGGATGGAACACCGCCAACTTCCTAACTCCGGGCTAGTACTGAGAATTTCTTGTCAGAAAAACCCAATACTTGTTATGGCCCGACTCGGGACTCGAACCCGGGACCTCGTCGGCCGCAGTCGAACATGCTAACCACTAGACCAAGAGTATAAAAAGACCTTTTGTATAGATGATGAATGACACTTGAAGCACTCATAGATACTCGTAGAAGTCACAGCAAGCTACAAGACAAGCATAAACCGTTAAAAGAAGCTAGATCGAAAGAAAAAGTAGCCAAATAGCCACTTTTTCATTTTTGATTTATGGTTTACGTTTCTATGCCCTATCTGTGATCAGTGTTTAGTTGAAATATCTCTGCACTAGACACTCGCCGCCTACAAAACCGAAACTATTCATTCATATTGTACCTATATTCTGTTATGGAAACGTCATATTTGTCTTAGATCCCGCGAAGAGCGAACCACTAACAAAAACGCAGACGTTTTGGTGATTTGTGTGAACCACGCGAATGCTGGGATGCGTTACTTGTGTAAGCATTACAATGTGATCATTTAAGAAATTAAGTACTTACATTCCATTAAAAAAAAATTAAAAACCCTCCCTAGTGCGAACGTCTAGCGAAAGTGAAAATTGTGAACCCTACGTCGCGTTGTACGTCTACGAGTTCCGGAAAAGTGCAAATTACGAAAAGTTTAAAAAGTTAATACTTGGGAAATGGCATTTGATGGATGTAAGCACAGATAACGAACATACTCAGTGGGTGTAAACATTTATCTATCACTAGCTGATGCCCGCGACTTCGTCCGCGTGGAATAAGTTTTTTTTTAATTCCCACGGGAACTTCTTAATTTTTCGGGATAAAAAGTAGCCTATGTCACTCTCCAGTCCCAACTATAAAATAAAATAAGTAAATAAATAAATAAGCCTCTATTTACTGAACTAAGTATACAACACACAAATGTTACAAATATAACAAGTATAAAATACAATTTAGGTAGGTACTATTACAAAACAAATGCTTTCACTTTAGGTACACACGTTTATAATACGACAATAATAGTATTACTGAGTAGTTAGTAGGTCCTCAACTATACCCATGCCAAAAATCACGTCGATCCGTTGCTCCGTTGCGGCGTGATTGAAGGACAAACCAATAAAACAACAAACCAACAAACAAACACATTTTCGTATTTATAATACTAGTATGATGTCCACGTTTTCTTTTACTTGCTGAGTAGGTTATGCAGGAATTAAATCTTTATAATTAAGAAATGAAATCAAGATTTTATAGATATTCTTATATGAATATATGCCCGCGACGCACCTGCGTAACGAATTTGAAAAATCCAGTGGGAACTCCTCGATTTTCCGGGATAAAAAGTAGCCTCGATCTCCTTCCCCGGGGTGCTTAGCTATCTCTGTATCCGTCAAAATCGGATGAACAGATGGGCCGTGAAAGCAGGGCACACAGACAGATAGACAGACACACTTTCTCATTTATAATAATATCAAATTAAGTAATTCAATTATTAATTAGTATGGATTGTAGTACGAGTCACGAAAGATGAATTTTTTTGTAGATCTACTCTACAGGATTGGTCTATTTCATAGCAGACTTGACTTCAAGATACCTACTGGGGCTGATTCTGTATAAGACAATCTCTAAACTAAACTAAAATGGCAGCTTTAAATCTAGTTCCGTCCCTTTCCGTAGGGAGTATTATGAAAGGGTTAGCAATATTTGTAATGCTCTAATAACTAATTTTAGTTTAGTTTAGAGATTGTGCACTACAGAATCAGCCCCATTTACTACTTTAAAATCAGTCCACTACCTACAAGTCAACACCGTGTCAACACCCCAGAGCCCGGTGGCCAAAATTGGAACTAATTTTTATGCTGTTTGTATACCTAACGTTTGGTTTTCGTTTTTATTTTATTTTATTTTTCATAAATAAACTAGCGACGCTGTCACTGGGTCAGACCGTCAGATAAGTTTGTGGGACTGTGGTAGAGGCAATAAAGCTAGTTTTTAGGGTTCCGTACCAAAATGGTAAAAATGGAACACTTATGGTGCGACTTTCTCCGTCCGTCTGTCCGTCCGTCCGTCACAGTCGATTATTTTTTAAATCAATAATTTTGTTTGTCAGCAGAAGAGACGCGGCCGGAGCGAAAGTCGCAACAAGGAGAACATCATCGAAGCTGCAGGCTGCGAGGACGACAAGGAAGTTGAGGCGACTGAGGAGACGCCGAAGAAGGAGCTTTGTTACGAGATCAAGCATTCTGATGTTATGGGCAGGTAAGTCGTCTGTCGGTTATTTTTCATAAACAATGAAAATCTCGAGCGAAGCGAGCGGGAAGTTCTTTAATTATTCTAACCAAAACAACAGTTAGGAGCCTCCAACTACAATAAATTTCAGCGATTTCGGACTTGACTAATGAGGTATTTTCAGGGTTTGGAGGCCTTTTTAGACTCATAGGGCAGGTGTAAAACCGGACGATTGTTTTAATACCATAAGAGTACCTAAACATTTTGGAAAAACATAGGTTCCTGTACTTTTATTTTCGTACCTATATGGGTCTCCAGCGATCGATTTTTGTCTTCAAAAAATGATAATATTATAATCAATACTCAATTTGTTTATTGCATATTACACACAGAGTTTTTCTTATGTTACGTCATGTTTTACTCTACCACCACCGGTTTGGAAAGAAAAATTCTACTACGAAGAGCCGGCAAGAATATACCTATTGTACTTAATATTGAATCGCACACCGCGTCATCGCGTCAAAAACAAAATCGGCCGATTCAATTGTCGGTGCAAAATGCAAGGTTCGGACACAAAGTCGGTGACAAAGTCGGCCCGATTATTGGACAAACAAAAAGTCTGACGTAGGCGAATGCCCTTAGGAACATCTACAGAACATGGACCATGGTAGGTAATAGGTACAGCTATTATTGTTTATTTACTTCGAGATGAAGATGGTTGTTCTCTTAAGTGATTACGATTTGTCGTCGTGCCAAGTTCCGTCTAAAGCCAAACCCATTGAGATAATGCGATAATGCTGTGAGCGAAGAGCACTAAATACAGATCTCAAGTGTATCCTATTCCTACCGTCTTTTCATGATCCTACTCAGATGACGTACGCGAGAGTTGAGTACTTAGTAGTACTGCAGTCTGACGATCTATACATGGCGCAGTGTTGAGCGCTGTTGTCTTAACGGAGGTCCCGCGGGTTCCATTCCCGACAGGGTCAATTTGAGAATTTATAATAGGTACATATCTGAATTTTCCCTGGTCTGGCCTGGTGGGAGGCTTCGGCCGTGGCTAGTTACCACCCTACCGGCAAAGACATTCCTCCAAGCGATTTAGGGTTGTTACGATGCCGTGTAGAAACCGATTAGGGGTATGGGTTTAGTACATAATATAACTGCCATGCCCCTAACAGGTTAGCCCGCTACCATCTTAGACTGCATCATCACTTACCATCAGGTGAGATCGCAGTCAAGGGCTAACTCGTAGTAGATTAAAAAATTATAAAAGTTTTTGACGAACCCCCATCTTATGTGGGAGGTCCGAATATTAAGAAGAACTCTCTGGCATGCACGTCTCCTCACGACGTTTTAACCTTCACCGTTTGAAGCAAGTGATATTTAATTTCTTAAAACGCACATTACTTCGAAAAGTTGGAGGTGCGTGCCCGGGGATCGAACCCGCGACCCCGTACAGAAGGTCGGGTGTCTTAACCACTAAGCTATCACCGTATTAAAACCATAGATTTTACTCTAGCTATTTCGTTCGCGTGGGATAAGCTTTTTAAATTCCCACGGGAACTCGACTTAAATTTTTTCGTGATAAACGAACAAATAAACACACTTTCACATTTATAATATTAGTATGATAGTTATCCTTGTTTTAGGACTTTAGATATAGACGGTTCAAATCCAGGTTCTTTTCAATTTTCCTATTCTCCAACAAAACTTTTCATACGGCAGGTATATAGCAGCGACCAGGGATATAAAGCCAGGCGAGGTGATCATAGAGGCGCCCGCACTAGCTGTGGGCCCCTGCTCCGGCTGCGCGCTCATCTGTCTCGGCTGCTACCGGGAGATGGACGAGGACAACTTGACCAAGTGAGCCTATTTCGTTATAATGTGTTTGCCCTAAGAGGTTGTGCGTTTGTGTGTTTGTGCACTTTTTTGTTATCATTTTGCCTCGAAAACTATTGAACTGATTATAATGCGGTTTTTTGCATTAGATATGTAGTTATAGCTTCTGAGAAGGTTCTTAGATATGTTTTACGGCCACAGTCCACCAAGCTGCGCTGCAATCGTGATGTTTGATTTCAATAATGTATTTTTTAATATGTTACCTTGTTAATCGTGAGTATTGCTCTTTCGTTTTAGCAACCTATTATTATTGTTTCGTTCAGGTATGCTCCTATTAACTATAATGGCACTGTTACGTATACTCAAGATTGCCCACATTATATGTTTGTGTGGTGTTTTGTAAAAATATGTATTAATTTTACACAAAACAGTGATAAAGAGTGTACATTTGACTCGCTCCAGCAATGCTAAGGACAGCGGTTACTTATGTTACACATTAATGAAATGGTAAATTATTTTTTCTCACAAGAGCATCCACCGAATTTCTTGCATGGTTCTTCTCGGTATGAATGGCATTCCGATCCAGTGGTAGATTCACTCGACGATTCAAAATCACTTGTAAAAGTTTATTTAAATAATAAAAAAAACGAGTGTCCTTTAGACCAGCCGACTGAAGTAAAACTTCTTTAGCTCCATCTAAGTATATGTATGTATCTTCACTAACTTATATCTCCCTCTCAACTTCCGTTCGCCTCGCCCGATCACACTCTTCGTTACACTCTCGTCACGCATTCACCAGCTTACTCGCCAAGTCAAGCGTGCTACAAGTTTTACTTCAAAAAACATTTGAATTTTGAATAAGGCATACCTAGTTAGATAGAATCTCATAGATTTATACTGATGCGCCTAGGTTAAGCGATAATTATCGCTAACTTAGTATAATTACTTACTTCATGCTTTCGTAGATGCGCAGGCTGCAAATGGCCCCTATGCAGCAGCAAGTGTTACGGCCTAGGCCGATACACCGGCCACTCGACATATGAATGCGAAATGCTGCAGTCCGTCCCGCCCGACTACAGCAGGCTTGAGGACTTGAAGGACTCCTATCAAGCCCTTACGCCTTTACGGTAAGCTCTTTTGGATTACAATATAATCTATCTAAATACCTATACCTAAAGGAAAAGGTGCCTGACTGGCTGATCTATCAACGCACAGTTCAACCCAATTAGTAAATAAGTCTACGATTCAACCATTTGACGAATCGGGCTGTTTGCAGTTAGTATGTTTGACTGCGACCGACGAGGTTTCCGGGTTCCAGTCCCAGGTATAATAATTTGCCATTCTGACAAGAAATTCTCAGTGCTAGCCCGGAGTTAGGAAGTTGGCGGTGTTTCACCCCGTGCCTCGGAGAGCGCGTAAAACCGTGCCTGATATCTCTCTGGTCGTGTTGGATTTTCCGTCCCTATGAGAGTAAAGGAACAGAGTGCGCAGTGAGTGAGTATGCGCACACACTTGTGCACTATAATATTATATCCCGCGCAGATGGCTAATCCCTCTGGAGATAGGCCGCCGTGGCCGAAGTTCGGTCAGGAGGACAGTATTATTATTAGAGTGCCTTGTGAATTCACAGATGCCTGCTATTAAAGAAGGCAGATCCGGCTAAATGGGCAGCAGTGTCAGCGATGGAGGCTCACAACAGCGTGAGGCGCGCGCGCGGCGACATCTACCCCGTCAACGACAGAAACGTGGTGCAGAGGCTCAGGAAGTGGGGCCTGGAGTACGACGAGGAGGAGATCCACACTGTCTGCGGGATTCTGGAGGTAAGCTTAACTAAAACATCTACCATCAGCATTAAAGCTGTGGTCTTCAATCATCATATCATGCTGTTAAACAAAAGAGGACCAGGATTGCAGTGAAATAATGGATACAGTGTAACGCCTGTAACACATATTGTAGCCAATAATAATCTTTAACTATATTTTACTAAGATCCAATATCACAAGAAGAAAGGACACTAAAATATAGATACCTACTTATTTATATATTCAGTGGCCTAGCATAACAATTCAATTTGCGCCTGATGAAAATAAATAGCACGTAGAAATTGGTGAACTTGCTATTTTATTTTGAAGTTGTAGTCAAAGGGGGCATACAAAAATCTGGCAATTTAGTTTTTGTAACACTTTGTAAAAGCTTATTTATGAGACTGTTTTAAGCCTATTCAAATGCTAACAGGCGTAATTTTGCGTATACTGCTTATTTCACTCATAACATAATTGAAACAGAAAGCTTTAGTCCACTATACTGGTCACTTGTCCTTTAGAGTTCTCTATAGATACCTGTCACAATGAGTCTATAGAGAATTTCTCACCTAGTTTTCAAGAAAGTAAAGTAGTAACCAAGAAATTGATAAGTTTTGTTTATCAGGTAAACGCGTTTGAAGTGGGTGGCACCGGCGCCAACGCCCGCGCCCTCTACGACGCGGCGTTCCTCCTAGCACACGACTGTACACCGTCCACCACCCACACGGACGCAGAGCGCGCGCCGGCACGCACGCTGACCGTACGCGCCGCAGTCCCGCACGCGCCTGGAGACCTCATCTCTCTGTGCTACGCTTATACGTTACAGGTGAACAACATTATTGTCATATTAGCAGTTAGCACACGACTGTACGCCGTCCTCCACCCACACGGACGCAGAGCGTGCACCGGTACGCACGCTGACCGTACGCGCTGGAGACCTCATCTCTCTGTGCTACGCTTACACGTTACAGGTGAACAACATTATTGTCTTAACAGTTAGCGCACGACTGTACTATATCATCACTTAATCACCAGGTGAGATGGCAGTGAAGGACCTACTGAGTTATCAAATAAATCATTAAAAACATTAAAATAACAAGCTTTTATCGTTCACCTTATTTATCGTGACGTATTTTTATTTTTCTCATTCTTCTTAGCAAACCCTTCTGATTGATACCCAACAGCCATATCATGAGAGTGCCCCTCGTAGCTTTAGTTTTAAGATACCGTAACAGATTATCACCATCATATCTTTATTTTTATGTAACTGGACGTCAATAAGTGTAGTGTACCTACCTAAATTGAATAAATATTTATGATTATGATTATGATTATGCATGTTCCGCCATCTTTGATAGTCCGCCATATTGGATTTTGAGTGACGTCACTTAGTTAACCCTGCATTGTCATCAAAACTAAACTATATGCAAAATTTCTCCTCAATCGGTTGGGCATAACTGTTTTAAAATTCAGTCGCAAGATTTGACCTAAACAAACACAAATATTGCAAGTAAAATAAAGCTTGTAAAAACAGTTAAATTCCCAGAGGGCCAATTTATCGCGTTTTTTTTTATCCACTACAAGTTAGCCCTTGACTGCGATCTCACCTGATTGTAAGTGATGATGCAGTCTAAGATGGTAGCAGGCTAACCTGTTAGGGGCATGGCAGTTATATTAAACCCATCCCGCTATTCGGTTTCTACACGGCATCGTACCGGAACGCTAAATCGCTTGGCGGCACGTCTTTGCCGGTAAGTAGCCACGGCCGAAGCCTCCCACCAGGCCAGACCAGGGAAAATTCAGAAATTATAAATTCCCAAATTGACCCTGCCGGGGATCAAACCCGGGACCTCCGCACGTTAAGACAACAGCGCTACACACTGCGCCACGGAGGTCGTCAAATACAAATGGTATGGAGGTATACAAATGGTAGGATAACTTTAACGCGGATCGCGTTAAAGTTATCCTACCATTTGTATGGAATCAATCGAGCACCAGCTGTCATCTGTCATCAAGCGCTTGACAATGCCTAAATCGTAGTTTAAAACGTTGACACGATTGACTGGGAAGAAAATCACCCACAGTCAAAATCATTGAGTCGTTTTATTTTATATCAGTCAAAATCATGGAGCCGTTTTACTTTATCACGAGAGGTTTCTATTTGAATTTACTATTTACAACGACTCTCTGTCCGTGTGTCCACTTATGCTAAACTCAGGAGCTCGAGTGTTTTATTTTAAACTGCGCTTCATTCGTGCAGCGTATGCATTTTGTATTTTAAATAAAATGACTATAACCCTCACTTTTTACATAGTTTGCAACATTGTACATGCCAGCGAGAATTTATTTACTAACTTTTTTTACCAATAACAAAGATTTCTATTTAATTTTTTTTATCTTATTATAATTATTATTGAAAAATAACTACCTGTACAGCTCTAGAGGCTAGCTTATTTGGCTACTAATCATGAGGTTTTCGTTTTAAGTCCATGTTTCTTCAACTTCAAATTATGACCTGTGCAGTTGTCTAGCTTGCCCAAAGATTGCCTGCTTTTGGCTGAAATCAGGTCACGGCAAGAACATTATTATCATTGAAATGATGGCCATAAGAAAATTACCCATGATAATAATGTTGGTGATGAAGGATGATAATTATGTAGGATCTAAAGTGACAATAATTATTCTTCTTTTTCAGGGCACCCTAAGACGTCGTGAGCATCTAAGGTTGAGCAAATTCTTCGAGTGCACTTGTAAGCGCTGCTCAGATCCGACCGAACTAGGAACATACGCCAGCGCGTTCCGCTGCCCACGATGCAGTGGCAGAGTTCTGAGCAGTGCACCGCTGATTGCCGCTGCTCCCTGGCGGTGTGAGCACTGCCCTTATGAAATGCCTGTTACCGCTGTAAAAATCTTGATCAAGAAGTGAGTATCGTGAAGCATTAGTGAAATTCTTCAATATGCCACATTTTTTCGTAAAAAATATGAGTAGGATAGTAATAATTGACATAATTAATATATTGTAAATGGATCATGTATCTGAAACAAATAAATAAATTAAAATTAAATATGAAAAAAAAACTCGCTTCATTGACTGAACAGCGTAAATTGTTGTTGAAAGAGTGAGAAATAGGTTCGCGCTTGTCCGATGTCTCATAACTTCACTGTTCTTTTTATTATTGCTAAATTGGAATTAAGCCTACATTGTTGGCGTAATTTTGCAGCTTTAAATATATATACTTAAAGCACCGCGGCTTCGCTCACCTTAATTTTGATTGGTAAAACTTAGGCGTTGAATTATTAAAAATCCTTTCTTATGCCTACGTCGCGTCGTAATAGCTATTCGATTGCCAAATTTCAGCCAGATCCGTCTAGTGGTTTGAACTGTGCGTTAACCAGTCAGTCACCTTTTGCTTTTAAATATTCAGACTTACAGAAATTCTAATTTGCAACACACAACCCATGTAGACTGAATCTTATGAGTGTAAAACAACTCAAATTTTTTCCAGATTAACCGATGAATTTGAGCAAATAGACGCCAACGACGTCCAGGGCTTTGAAAACTACCTGACAAAATACCGCAATGTTCTACAAGACAGTCACTATCTTTGCCTATCCGCCAAGCATTCTTTAAGCCAGTTGTATGGCAAGGTGACTGACTACATGATACATGAGATGCCAGAGGAGAAGCTTCACAGGAAAATTGAGATCTGCAGGGATTTGATGAAGGTCTTCGATGTGATTGAGCCTGGTTATTCTAGGTTACGAGGTAGGAGCACTTTCTTTCTTTGTTGTATCTATTTTTCTCCCACTGCCAAGGGTACTTACTTTTATTAACTTCTTCATTAACTGGGACCATACTGCTAACGCTTAGCCATATTATTTCATACATCTCTCATTTATTTGTACATATTTTTATAAAATTATTTCTAAACACGTTTTAAATACATATATGAAAATACTACACAAAACACATTTAAAAATAATCTTATAAAACTTCCACCCACTGCGGGGTCTCAAAGACCCAAGCAGCCGGTAGTCAGGGCTCCAGAGAGAGGAACTTCCTCACAATTCGCGCCGTCTCAAGGATAACCGCCTTCTGTATCCGACCCTTAATCCAACAACTAAGCGAAAGCTTCTTTAGGTGTTGATCGAAACTTTTCGCAATAAGACCGTTAACTGATACAACCATCGGTACAATAATCGTTGAGTCAACATTCCACATGTTGGTAATCTCGTGAGCAAGGTCCAAGTATTTCGATACCTTTTCCTTTTCTGCTTTCACCAGATTATCATCATGTGGAATAGTAACATCAACAATTATTGCTCGGCGCGCTGAGCGGTCGACTAACACTATGTCAGGTCTATTGGCAACAATAAACCTATCAGTGATAACCGACCGATCCCAGTAGAGCAAGGCACTACTATTTTCGAGAACTGACACTGGGTCATACCTATAGTATGGTACCTCAGTGTCAACAAGACCGTACTGGAGAGCCAGTTGTTGATGGATTATTTTGGCTACTTGATTATGTCTGTGCAAGTACTCTCCATTAGCAAGATGAGAACAACCGGAGACAATATGTCTGAGGGACTCCCCAGGAAGATGACACGCACGACATATGTCAACAGTGCCATCTTTCATAATGTGTCTCCGATAGTTATTCGTCTTGATAACTTCATCCATAATTGCACACACAAAACCTTCGGTTTCCCCAAAGAGGTCACCGAACTGTAACCAAAATATAGATGCTATTGGATCTACATCCGCCCTGGTTAGGGCCTTGTAGAATCTACCATGCAACTCCTTGCTCTCCCATACCGCCATGCGATCCGAAGTACTAAGTACTATTGGTTTGCGCCAGTTCTCTTTGCCTAAGGAAAGCGGAGTGAAACCCTTATCCACTGCAACCACATCCCTATGTATACCCACGTTCACCTTGAGAAAATAATCTCTGAGTTTGCAGATCTCACGATTATGGAGATTCTTGATATTCAAAAAACCACGTCCTCCATACTTGCGTGGGATGTACAATCTCATAACAGATGAGCGCGGGTGATGCATACGGTATGTGGTCAACAGTTTTCGAACCTTTCGATCCAGAGTATCCAGTTCAGTTTGAGTCCACTTTAAGATGCCAAAGGTGTATATGAGTAAAGGCATGACTCAACCATTAAAAGCACGCACCTTATTACCACCTGATAAAAGACTATTAAGGACTTTTTTCAGGCGTCCAAAGAAACGCTCCTCTACTAGTTGTTTCATAGTCCTTGTCTCAATACCAAGCGCCTCTGACATCCCAAGGTATTTATATGTTTCACCCTCACAGAGTGATCTAAGAATCAAAGTATCTGAAAGAACTAGATTCTCAGAGTTCACAACCCTACCTCGCTCTATATTGATAACCGCACACTTGTCGACACCAAATTCCATCCCAATGTCATTGCTAAAGTTTTGAGTTATCTTTAGCAACTTCACGAGGTCTGGTCTTTTTGATGCATACAGTTTAAGGTCATCCATATACAGTAAGTGAGATATGACCTCACCCCCTCTGCGAAGACGAAAGCCTAGCCCTGAATCCTTCAGTAGTGTACTGAGTGGATTAAGTGCCAAGCAAAACCATAAAGGGCTCAAACTATCACCTTGGAAAATTCCCCGCTTAATCCTTATCGGTTCAGCTGATTCAAAAGATCTAGTATTCCCTGGTTGACGAAGAACTGTCATCCATTGCCTCATACATGAGTCGAGAAAAGAACATAGAGTTGCATCGACCTTATACAACTTCATGATCTCCATGAGCCACGTGTGAGGCACCGAATCATAGGCCTTCTTATAATCAATCCAAGCAGCAACTAGATTTTTTTTGTTTCGCCGTACCTGTTGGCAAATAGTGGTGTCTATGAGAAGGAGTTCCTTAGTACCGCGTGTCCTAGCCTTACACCCATTCTGAACTTGGGCCAAAATATTATTTGAATTTATATGCACAGTTATTTTTGTAGTTAGAATGGATGTAAGTAGCTTATAGATAGTAGGTAAGCACGTTATCGGGCGATAGTTTTTTGGATCTGCGGTACTACCGGATTTGTATATTAGGAACGTGACACCTGTTGTCATTAGTGTCGGTAACGATCCAGAATCAATGGCGTTCTGGAATTGCGTTGCTAAGACTGTATGTGCGCTACGAAACCATTTTAGCCAGAAGTTGTGCAGTCCATCCGGCCCCGGACATTTCCAGTTCGCAGCCGAACGGATTGCACAACTTACATCTTCAGCATTAATGGTAACCGGGTTCATATCTACCATCGCATCGCACTCCTCCCTAACAACGTTCATCCACTCACCTTCGGTGTGTTCTATGGAGCCCGACCAGATACTACTCCAGAAACCTGACATAGCATCAAGTGTCGGAAGCTGTCCATCGCCCACACAATCTCTAGATCGTTCCCAGTTCCTATATACTTTCCGTTGGTCACTTTGGAATATACGATTTTGAGAGAATCGATCATTGCGTTTTCTATAGCGCCTAATGCGTTGTGCCCATGCATAAACTTTCTGCTTCAGGAAATCAATGCGATCTGTAACCAAAGGTAAATACTGTGTGGGACTAGTATTAGTCCCAGTAAATGCCTGGTGTACAAATCGCATTATTCTCGGGCGATTATTACCCGCCTTGAAACAGATCAGCTTAGCAATAAGAGTTCTAGTCAAAGTGATTCGCCTTTCGATCCTAGCCTGCCAGGCCGGAATTGTAGTCGGTCTTTGTTCAGCTCTATGCAGTTCTGTAAATTTAACACATGCTATACGACATGCTGCAACGGCCCCACAGTATAGAATCGAATGCGTATCATTTAGATCACGTGATGTTTCTAAATATGTAGGTAAAATTTGATCTAGAACTCCTACCAATGCCATATTTCGTCGATGCACAGGTAAACGAGGTAATTTTGGTCTTAGGTCATTTGGCATGTATCTATACTCCAAAATTGCATTTTCCAAAGCCCTCCTCACTTGCTCATCATCCTGGTTACTTACCAACAAATCAAAACCACCTAGTGACTCCTCTTGTGTGTTAACAATCTCTACCCTATTTGAGACTTGTAGAGTTTGAAGAGCCGAGCTACTGGTGGAATCTATTTGCGGTACAGCTAAGCGAAGCCGCTCAAGTGTAGACTCATCCAGCATCCGACGACGCTGAATAAGTCGCACCTGATCCGACAGTCGTTGAGCAGTCACAGTTATTGTTGGTTCAAGCGCCTGAAACAGAGACAACATCCTTGAACGGTACCCAGTGAGGTTAATTCCCCCCTCTGTCGCCCCATAGTACGCTCGCATGACGCTCTCATTCATGTTCTGAGACCATCTCATGCGGCGCACTACACCACCGGCGGCGGGAGCGTTATTCGGGACTCGCAGTTCCTGTTGCTCCAAGCCATCCCGTGGCGGGCGTATGGTTCCTCGTCGTCGTCGTCGTGGTGGGCTTATTTCGACGGCGGACCCTGCAGATGACGGCGGGGTCTCATAATCATCGCCGGTCGACGAGCTAGCATCGCCTGGTGTTGATTGTGCGATCGTATCTCTGGCATTCTTCCGAGTCTGCATTTATTTGGCTCTTGCATTTAATTTGATATTTTTCTCCGCATATTAAATGCTTCATTTTTCATTTTTAAATATAATATAAAATTAAATAAATTTTTGTTATTGAAAATGCGACTTGACATTTGACATCGGTTGCCAGGTCATTATTATTTCATTATTATTGACTTTCGTGTTTTAGAATAATGATCCTTATTTTATCTCAAACTGTCATTTTGAATAATATTGCTTAAGTATTGCTTTAGGCGTTGTCAGTATGTCCAAACGCTAAACGCTATGTAACTAAAGCATAGATTTAAAACGCTGACGCTGAGCTCGGCGAGACCATTTTAAATCTATGAACTAAAGTTACTTTAGTAAAAACTATAATATGAGAAATAAAATAACGTCATAAACCTTCAACTAAATTAGAACCTAAATTAAAGGTATTTATTTTATTTAGATATCTTTATTGCACACACAAAATATACAGTATACAGTTAGAAAGCAGTAGTAAGACTACGCAGAAATGTGCAAAGGCTATTGCTAAAGCAATCTCTTACACCTACCTTTTTACCTTTGGTGAAAGGATAAATAAACCTGAGCGCGGGATGGTGCTGTATAGAAATAAATAAATAAGTAATGCATACATGCCTGTTAAGTACATAAATTAATAGCTATAAATATACATACCTACACATGTATATATATATATATAATATAAATATACCTAAATATATATATAAATAAATATATACCTATCTAAAATATATACTCAATAATAGAATAAAGTATCTACACTAATAATTACAGAGAGATAAATAACGATTATACAATCGACTTTTGAAAATTGAGAGCGATTTGGAATGGCGGATTTCAGATGGCAGACTATTCCACAGTAAGTGACTACAAAGGTAGTGAATTTTTAGAGAGAAGTCCTTCCCTATCGACTATTTTCTTTATAATTATTTTTATTCCATTAAAAGTTAGCCCTTGACTGCAATCTCACCTAGTGGTAAGTGATGATGCAGTCCAAGGTGGTAGCGGGTTGAGCTGATAACCATATTGTTAAACCTGTACCCCTAATCGGTTTCACGGCATTGTACCGGAAATATTTTAACCTTTTATAATAATTAAACAAAGTGGTATTATTAAAATTTGCATTTTATTATTTCAAAATATTTGTTAGTACGTCTTTCTTATTAAAAAAATATGCAACACAAGTACTTTAGCACAAAGATAAATTCAAAAGATTTTGGGAGTATTAAAACTTTTCAGTAAATAATGATTTGCGCCTGCCGCAATCTACCAGCAAAAAACGCCATACTTGTATACACAATAGTACCAAAATTGCTATTTTAAAATGTCAGGACAATAAAGAGCGATAAAGAGTTATTTCAATTTTCAAAGATGCTGATATAGGTAGTTTGTGTTTATAATATTATGAGTTTACTTGTTGCAGGTATAACGTTATACGAACTGCATGCACCTCTCATGGTACTGACTACGAGGGACTTTGAGAGAAAAGCTATTACAAAGGAGAACTTACGAAATCGGTTAAAAGAGGTAAGTAAAAACCGGCCAAGTGCGAGTCGGACTCGCGCACCGAGGGTTCCGTACAAACCTGTAGTAAGTTTTACGATTTATGACGTATTAAAAATAAAAATTACGTTTGTTGTATGGGAGCCCCCCTTTAATATTTACTTTATTGATATTTAATTATTTATTTTGAAAGGTAATATACAAGTTAATATTCTGTGAAAATTTGAACCGTCTACCTGTTACCGTTTTTAATATTGAGCAAAAAAATACGAAAAAAACACGTTTATTGTATGGGGACCCCCCTTAATATATATATTTTTTTAATTTTTAGTATTTGTTGTTATAGCGGCAACGGAAATACATCATTTGTGAAAATTTCAGCTTTCTAGCTATCACGGTTTAAGAGATACAGCCTGGAGACAGACAGACAGACAGACAGACAGACAGACAGACAGCGGAGTCTTAGTAATAGGGTCCCGTTTTTACCCTTTGGGTACGGAACCCTAAAAATGATCTTTACTTTAAGATACGAAATATTCATAGTTAAATCATGTACTTATACTTACTTTTGTGGCCAGAAAAATTTCGGCAGGAGCTTCATTAAGAAATTTTTCCACATTTTGAGTCGTAAAAATTTTAGACTTCTTTGCACAATGCCCTTCTGATTTTCTTTTTAAGCGGATACCTGTTATTATAATATGATGAAACGGGTCTCGTTCCTGGGAATCGGGTTTTTTTGACAATTCCCGGGAAATCATGATCTAAATCAGCTGTCAATCTTAATCAAAATTGAAGAAAAGCGAAGCTTGAAAGTACCTAGCCTATGTCCTTCTCCGGGGTGCAAGCTAAGTATCTCTTTACTTTGCACCAAAATCAGTAAAACAAATGGGCTGGGAAAGTTTATAGTTATACTTAGTAGACAGATAGACGACGACGACCTCCGTGGCGCAGTGTGTAGCGCTGTTTGTTGTCTTAACGTGCGGAGGTCCCGGGTTCGACCCCCGGCAGGGTCAATTTGGGAATTTATAATTTCTGAATTTTCCCTGGTCTGGCCTGGTGGGAGGCTTCGGCCGTGGCTAGTTACAACCCTACCGGCAAAGACGTGCCGCCAAGCGATTTAGCGTTCCGGTACGATGCCGTGTAGAAACCGAATAGGGGTACTTATGAGTTTAATACGACTTCCATATCCC
Source organism: Erebia ligea (assembly GCA_917051295.2). Lineage (NCBI taxonomy): Eukaryota > Metazoa > Arthropoda > Insecta > Lepidoptera > Nymphalidae > Erebia > Erebia ligea. The sequence goes on along the minus strand of OU785238.1, from coordinate 15,498,560 downwards.
TAACAGGTTACCCCGCTACCATCTTAGACTGCATCATCACTTACCATCAGGTGAGATCGCAGTCAAGGGCTAACTTGTATTGGATAAAAAAAAAATAGAAATGGGCTGGGAAAGCGTATAGGTACTAGGTAGTAGACAGATAGATAGATGAATTTATAATATTGATAATGTTATTTCCAGATCGTAAGCTACCTGACCCAGTCGGCCCTAATCCTGAGCTTCGAGCCGCGCCACACGCCCGAGGGGCTGATGGCGTCGGCCGCATCCGACGCGCTGCGCAAGATCAAGACGTGGGAGCAAATCATCGGGAAGATCTCCTGAACGAATACTATGTACATGTACATATCTAGTGTGTAGGGTGTCTACGAGTTAACTTTACCGCATCGATTCTACTGCCAACGATGTAGTTAGCTAGTAGCTATTTTCGATCTGAAGTTTAACAGCTGTAAACCTAAGTTTACGTTAAATGTGGGTTTAGTTATTTGTCAAGAGTAAATTTCACCGCTGCTCACGTCCATTGTCACAGCAAAAATACCATAAATTCAGCCAATCACAACAATAATGATTGAGATTGCAATAATGTGCAGCTTTTAGGGAATATAGGGTAATAGTGTGTATATTATTGTAGGTAACTTATTTATAACATGCCTCGACTACTGAGTTGAGGCATAGATACGTAAGCATGATACACGTTATAATATGCTCGACTGTATATACCGATTCATCACATAAAATCTATTATTGATATTTTATTATGAAGATTTAGGTACTTTCGGTTTATACGCCCAGTAATTTGAACATAAAACATTTCAGAGCCTTTAAAAACTGTTTAATGAAGATCGTTTGTTGTAGATTCGACGTTGACATAATCTAAGAATAACTTTAATTATTTACAACTAAAAATGGTAACCTAATAAATTAATCAAATGTGCACTTAGCTACCCATATATTGTTGTATGTTGTATAATATTTGTAATAATTCATTCCTATCAAAAAGACATTGAGCTTATACAAAACACGTTTACGTGTCACGAAGAAAAATAAAGATGGTCTTTGATCTCAACTCGAGGTGTGTGATTTGCCCAAACCCTGCTCCCCTAAATAAATAATAATATAAAGTCTAAAACCAACCAACTCTCCGCTAGAAGACCAACAATACATGGAAAATATTATTATTTTTCTGATCTGATCTGAATCGTGTACTTGCGATAATAATTAATTGTAAAATTATTTTTGTAACTAGTTATAAAATGTTATATCTACCTAATAATTACTAAATTACTGACAAAATAAATCGTTTTCTCAAATAAAATTAAACTATTACATGAATAAAAGCATTTTTATTGTATCGCCATATTTTCCCTTAAGTTGCTACGACTATTTTAAATATTTTTTAAAGCCTTAATACTTTCACTACAGCCCATTAACGTCCCACTGCTGTTCACAGGCCTCCACTCTCATAGGAGAGAGGGAATTTAGAGCTTAGACCCACCACGCTGCTCCAATGCGGTTTGGCGGGCTTTAACGACTATTAGCATGTTAGTGATAATAACCGGGACCGACGGCTTAACGTGCTCTCCGCGGCACGGGGGTGGAACACCACCAACTTCCTAACTCCGGGCTATAGTACAGAGAATTTCTATTCAGAAAACCCAATACTTAATTATGGTCCGACCCGGGACTCGAACCCTGGACCTCGTTGGCCGCAGTCGGACATGCTAACCACTAGACCAACGTGGCAGTTAAATACATAAACTACTAAGTACTTATCTTTCAACAAATGAACTGGGAAATGAACATTCCAATCTAATTATTGGGAATTTCGGTGCGCATCTTTATGCCACTGAAAAATTTCGCACAGAACAAAGACCGAATATTTGCAATATTGACGTCTATATTATTATATGTACCAAAAACTCTTTTCCTCGACTCAAAAACCTCACACCAGACGACTCAAATTAAATAACTGAGAAAATAAGACCACAAAAAGTAGTGTGAATCAGGATATTAGTTAGGTGTAGGTACCTACATGAAAGATGACTACAAAATATTATGGTCGTGCCAAAGGTATGAATGAAAGCAATGTAAGGACAATGTACGTCAGCATAATATCTTAAGCAGAACTTGATGCCGTAAAACTAAATCTCTTATCTTTTTAGCGCCTGTCAGATTTTATAAGCAATTACAAGACATTTAGTAATTGCTATTGAATTCAGACAGGATATTTATCACAAGATATTTGGAAATTATTATTATAACTAGATTATTCCGCGACTTTGTCGGCGTGGATTAAGTTTTTTGATTCCGCGGGAACTCCTTGATTTTCTGGGATAAAAAGTAGCCTATGTCCTTCGCCGGGATTCAACCTATCCCTGTACCAAATTTCATCAAAATCGGTTGAACGGTTGGGCCGTGAAAGCGTAGCAGACAGACAGACAGACAATGTCATAATCTAAGACTGGTGTACGGGTACCCAGGAAATATAGGAACCAAAAATGTATTATCTACAATCGCACTATACGCATAATCCATATCCATACTAATATAATAAATGTGAAAGTGTGTCTGTCTGTCTGCTACGCTTAACGGTCAATTTTTAAACTGATTTTCAAGAAATTTGGTATCGAGGTACGTAATGGAGGTAAAAAATATACCTAAGTTGCGCCACAAATTAAGTTTTTTTAATTCCCGGAGGAACTCCTCAATTTCCGGTTGCGGGCATCATCAAGTAAACAAAGGCTGTGTTTACTGTCAATTCTTCTAAGAGCAGGGCGCGTTTGGAACCCTCGTAGCTTTAGTTTTAAGTCTACCTGTTTGACTTTCAAAAGTGGCACATTGATATTAAATTTACGCCACTACAAGTAAGCCTTTGACTGCGATCTCACTGCAGTGATGGTCTAAGATGGTAGCGGGCTAACCTGTTAGGGATATGGCAGTTATATTTAACCCGTACCCCTATTCGGTTTCTACACAGCATCGTACCGGAACGCTAAATCGCTTGGCGGTACGTCTTTTGCCGGTAGGGTGGAAACTAGCCACGGCCGAAGCCTCCCACCAGACCAGACCAGAGAAAAATCAGAAATTATAAATTCCCAAATGGACCCTGTCGGGAATCGAACAGCGCTCAACACTGCGCCAGGGAGGTCGTCATTTAATCAATGATTTAAACGGGTGTAGCAAACAAAACCGCGGTCCTAAAGCTAGCTAACAACTAATTAGCTAGACCTGTCTGCATTCGCCTCCCGTTTTGCAGATGCCGGCAGTTTATTTTTACCGCAAGTCAATGCGCTCGTTGCGCACAGTTCTATTGTTCCGTCTTTGAAACCGAATTGACACGTGAACTGAAATGTATTGATGAATTAGGTATTGGAAAAGTGAATTAAAAACGATATTTTCAATTTTTTTTTAATTGGATAAGACATATTGGTAAGTTTCGTATTATTAACTAAGTAAATTTTGTACCGTTTTTCCGTTTTCCCCTCCTCTTTTAATATAGGTACCTTCAAATCAAGAGTGAATAGGCATCTTCTAGACAAGCGCGCTCGACTTTAGGCTGCATCACCACTTGCAAGCAAGTCTGATTGCAGCCAAGCGGTGGTCTATATATTTAAAAAAAAAAAAAAAAAACTATACGAGCCTGTCGTATTCAGGTCAATTGGTTAAAGGTAATTAGGTACTACCTAGTCGAACTTGTACATATCGGATGTTAGAAGCTTACAAACTTCTTACAAAAATTTAAATTTAAAATGTGGTAGATAGGCAAAAATAGGTAGGTACTCGTAGGTGCATAATAAGTAAGTAGACATTAAATACAAAAGATCATTGGTAAGTGGGTAATATTTGTAGAGTGATTGAAGTCTTAGGTAGGTACTATAGATCTACCTAATTACAATAATTGCGAGTGCTGGTACATCGAGGAGTAAGTACCAATTCCATCCTCTATCTCAAAGAAATTTATTACATTTTTTACAAAATTTAAATGGATCCACAAGGAAATTTTAGTTAAGAAATAACTGCCGCACTAAGATTCGCTTAATCATTAATTATAGAACTCGTTAGTAAAGATTTCATTATAAAATACTAGCTGATGCCCGCGACTTCGTCCGCGTGGATTGAGGTTTTTCGGTTCCCGCGGGAACTCTTTAATATTCCGGGATAAAAAGTTGCCTATGTGCTATACCAGACTATAATCTATCTCTGTGCCAAATTTCATCCAGATCCGTTCAGCCGTTGGAGCGTGATTGAGTAACAAACATCCATCCATACATCCATCCAAACTTTCGCATTATAATATTTATTTGATCTATACTATGGAGTCAAGTGACTGAGTGCGGCAGTAGGAAGATTTAAAACTTAAATAAGTAATAACGATGCGGGTGCTATGCGGAAGGACCTGGGAAGTCTAGGGCTTCCAATACCGGGACCCCGGTACTGGCTAATACCGGGATCAAGAACTTTTTTTCGCCGGTTTTCAATACCGGTATTGAAATGTCTAATACCGGGATACCAGTGGGAACCCTCCGCATTATTATCCCAAGAAGACATAATGTGTCTCGACCCTCAGCAATGAATAATTCGACGCAGAGAGAGGAGTAAGGAGAATCAATCATTCTCCCAGTGTCCCTCTACATCAATTAAAATCTCGTTCCAGGCATGTGGTAACCATGGCAGTGCAAGAGCCATGCGAAATATGCTCAACTCCCACTGAGCAAAAATGCTCAAGCTGCCAGTCCGTCCACTACTGCTCCAGAGAGCACCAGAAGCAGCACTGGAAGCTTCACAAGCAGCATTGTACACCAGCCAGGGTCAAGCAGGACGCCAAATATGGACGCTATCTTGAAGCCATCAGGAGCTTGAAAGCTGGCGAAATTGTTATGAAGGAGGCACCCCTAATTTCTGGTCCATCACAGGTGATCCATTCGTAACATTGTCTGGAAATAGATTAGTCAGCATCATCAATCATTTCAATCTATTGCCGGCATGTTACTAGGGCCATACTGCCAACGCTTCAAGCAATATCGTTTCATTATTGTTGACTTTCGTGTTTTAGTACCTATTATAATTCTTATATAAGGAACGTCAAGGTATGTGACATTGAACTGTCTTTTTGAGTAATTTGCTTTAAGCACTGGCAGTGTGGCCCCAGGGCACGAACGTATCCTTTCAGATGTCCAGATCAGGGTTTGTCCCGGTCCGTAATCTACCACGGTGACTAGTTAAGTGCGAATTTGAAAACTCTCGGGTTTCCTTCACCGTGATATCGCACTCATGACTCGTGAACAAACATTGGTTTATCTTAATTCTAAAATGAATAAACGAAGTAGTTCAAAGCATTAGCAAACTGAAGCGGCTTGCCTGTCGTAAAACTGATTGAGGGTCGAAGGGTTAGTAAAAATCAAGGAACAAAACCTTAATTCAGATTAATTTATGTGGTAAGCAGGATACAACGTGATTAGATTTGTTCTTTCTTTCTTTCTTTCTTATGTTCCTTATTTATCGTAGAGTGCAAAATAACGCAGTGCTAGCATACAACCCTGTTTAGTAGGTATAATGGAAACAATAATTGGACATTTATTAAGAAATAGCTGATGCCCGCGACTTCGTCCGCGTGGTTTGGCGGGATCCTCGAACCCGATTGCAGCGCCCCCTACCGGGTACAATTGTGAATATAAACTATCCCGGGGTCCAGACAAACCCAACAAAAAAAGAATTAGCGAAATTGGTCCAGCCGTTCACGCGTGATGGCCGCGTGACCAAGGGAAATAGGGATTCATTTTTATAGGTAAAAATTTTTTCTCACCTCCGGGCGGAAAGCGTCAATTTTCCTCCCGCTGCGCTAAACGAAAATGCCGCTTTCCGCCTCCGTCGAGGAGAAAAATAGTATACACACCACGGGCAGTAAATAAGAAAGCCTCAGATCACATGTTTATTGACCTCGGCTTCGCCTCGGACAACAATTACATGGGATCTGAGACATTTCTTATTTTACTGCCCTAGATGTGTAATATACTATTTCGTACCACTTGCTCAAAAAAGTGACATTCTATGCCACAAAAAGCGAACTTAACAATAGTCATTTTTAATCTGTTAAAAACAGGGAAAGAAAATTGTACTGAATATCATTCATCCTCTAGGGGGAGAATGTGATTTAAATTTGGAATACTTAGGTACCGAAATTTATACTGAACTACATCTGTGTTTACACCATTGAGTTTGTATATAAAGCATTGTACCTACATCTTTTTGAAAAAGGAATACGCATTTATTATGCAGTTATGATTATTAAATAAAATGACGAAAACCGACGAGGCCGTATGAGCTTGATGCCTTTGCTTTTCCGACAAAAAAATATTAGTCGTATATATAATATTATAATTTGCCGCGTTTTTGTTTTCTTCAAATACATAAACGTTATTTGTAACTCTCTCTATCAATAATTGGACCAATGTTTCGAATGTTAACTTTTACTTTTAATTTGCTTTTGGCTTTTTACTTTTTGACGACCTCCGTGGCGCAGTGTGTAGCGCTGGTGTCTTAACGTGCGGAGGTCCCGGGTTCGATCCCCGGCAGGGTCAATTTGGGAATTTATAATTTCTGAATTTTCCCTGGTCTGGCCTGGTGGGAGGCTTTGGCCGTGGCTAGTTACCACCCTACCGGCAAAAACGTGCCGCCAAGCGATTTAGCGTTCCGGTACGATGCCGTGTAGAAACCGAATAGGGGGATGGGTTTAATATAACTGCCATGCCCTTAACAGGTTAGCCCGCTACCATCTTAGACTGCATCATCACTTACCATCAGGTGAGATCGCAGTCAAGGGCTAACTTGTAGTGGATAAAAAAAAAATTGTCATTATCTATGTACTTATAATAATTTTTAATAAATGCTTATCTCATATTATTATTGTGTTAATTTTTTCGCAAATGGTACGAAAAGTAGAGTATTTTCCTCGGTGATAAAGCTGTCTTAGTCTTGGGTGAACTTAAATCCCTCGCTACGCTCGGGAGTAAACCTCGAGTCCTTCGTTACGCTCGCGATTTAAATCGTCACCCGCGACAGAAGACACTGCTTTATCCCCTTGGTTAATAATCTACTATTATAGGTAGGTAGGTTTTTTGTAGAAAAAAGCCAAGAGCGCGGCGAGACCATTTTAAATCTATGGAAAAAATACAGCTTTCCCAGTTTCCCAGTTCCTCGGTGTGAAATCTGAATTGTTACAGGTGACTCCTCCAGTCTGCCTCGGCTGCAATAAACTGCTAGAAGATGGCCAAACCGTATCCTGTGAGAAATGCGGCTGGCCATTCTGCTCGGAGGCATGCACGCGAAACGCGGTGCACACGCCGGAATGCTATTACACACAGCAGCGAGGGGAAAAGGTATATATAACAGTGTTACAATTTAATGCAGAAAGTTCGTAAGGGTGAAGTTATGAATTAGGTACAATGAATCCGCGTGGATTCAGGATTTTTTAAAATCCCGCGGGAATTCTTTCATTTTCCGTGATAAAAAGAAGCCTATGGCACTCTCGACCTATAACCACTATTGCGCGGTCTATTCTGTGATATAACTAGGTATATTCTGTCGACGTAAATAATCACGTCGATTGATACAGATATGTTCTATTTCACGCAGACCGTTTCACTATACTTTGGACGCTCAAGAGCGCTTTCTCAACCTTACACTCTTAAAAACATCGTGTATATAGGTACTTAATTTAAGTTGTATATCTTCGTCATGAAACCGTTTTGGCATCGTTTCGGTCATTATAGGATAAAAAACTTAATTTAAGTTGTTTTGCACCAGGTAACCATATCGACATTTGGCGAGCCACACCCAAACTACCAGTGCATCACAGTCCTACGTTGCTTGTACCAGCGAGACCACAACCCGAAGCTCTGGTCCAAGCTCCAAGCCTTAGAGTCACACAATGAGGACCGCAAGGGCACGGACAAGTGGAACAACGACAGGAAAATGGTCGCGGAGTTTATTTGGACGTTCTTCAAGCTAGAGGGGGTGTTTAATGAAGAGGAGATTATGAAGTGCTGTGGAATTATTCAGGTAAAATGAATTTCATGAATGTTAAGCTAATTTTACCTCTTAGAAATACTTACATAAAACACTACCACTACAGCCAATTAACATCCCACTGCTGGGCACAGGCCTGCACTCTCATAGGAGAAAGGGAATTAGAGATTAGACCCACCACGCATGCTCCAATGCGGGTTGGCGGGCTTTGACGACTATTATCATGTTAGTGATAATAACCCGGATCGACGGCTTAACGTGCTCTCCGAGGCACGGGGGGCCAACTTCCTAACTCCGGGCCAGTACTGAGAGTTTCTAGTCAGAAAAACCCAATAAATAGGTACCTACTTAATATTATGGCCGACCCGGAATTCGAACCCGGGACATCGTCGACCGCAGTCGACCATGCTAACCACTAGATCAAGGAGGCAGTTTAAAACACCGACTTCATCTTAATATACTTAGTGGAAATTGTTAAGTCATATTTCACGTACGAATTTCACCTACTTGGCACTACGAATGCGGTGAGCGTCATACAACTCCGCACAGCACAAAATATTCGCTAGAATATAATTCTTAGCGCACCGCGCGAAATTATATCAAACCAGAGATTTTATTGGCAAGTGCGTACACCTCCATATTTCTAGTGTTACAGAAGTGCGAAAAATATGCTTATCAAAAACATTCAAGCAACCACCGAGTTTCTTGCTGGTTCTTCTCGGTAGGAACGGCCTTCCGAACCAGTGATAGATTCACTCGACTGTGAAAAAGCACTTGTTAAAAGTCTACTTGAATAAAATATATTTGACTAGACGATGCCAGCGACTTCGTCCGCGCGGTTTAAGTTTCTTTGATTCCCGCGGAAACTCCTTAATTTTCCGGGATAAAAAGTAGCCTATGTCACTCTCCAGGTCCTCAACTATACCCATGCCAAAAATCACGTCGATCCGTTGCCCCGTTGCAGCGTGATTGAAGGACAAACCAACAAACAAACTCGCATTTATAATATTAAGTATTATTTGATTCCAGATAAACGGTCACGAGGTGCCCCTCCTGGAGCCGGAGTACGTGGCGGTGTTTGATAAGATCTCCATGGTGGAGCACCACTGTCGCGCCAACTGCAACAAGAGCTTCACCTCCGATGGACACATTGTATAAGCGGAGGCGAAATAGGGCGATGCCTAGATGTCTAAAATAAATTATTTCTTACTGATTTTTAAATAGAGGGTCTTCCAAAAGACCTAAAATTCATATCCTCGATTAGTTTTCCATTTTAAAACATAGCTTAATGAAAAACGTGTGTTGATATTTGATGACGTCACAACTGTAAATTTCGTACAACTTCCATACTAGAAGTGCGTTTTTAAGTTTGATAAAGAGTTGCTGATTTGATTGAGTTGTCTAGTCTGACGAACTTATCGACTTGGTCTCAACTCCCAACTGCCCCGGTGCCTCTGCCCCGCTACCGGGGCAGTCGCGAAAAAGAGTGCCATCGTCATTGAGGTATTATGTACTAACGTACATATAATTCAATGGCCATCGTCCCCGGTAGCCTCGGCGTAGTCGCTTAAAGGGGCAGATGAAACTTTTTCATACAGATCAAGTGTCACTTGTTCGTTAACGGAGACTTCTGACCCGGTGGCCAAAATAAGTTCCAATTTTGCCTTGTGAAAATGTGGGATGACCCAATATCACTTCGCGCTGCTCGGTGCAGGTCCTCAGCGCAGGCTTCACCATACCAGCGGGCTCCCACCTGTCAGTCTGCTATACAGACCCGCTGTGGGGCACGGAGGCGCGCCGCCACCACCTGTCTGACTCCAAGTTCTTCGAGTGCTGCTGTGAGAGGTGCTCCGACGCCACCGAGCTGGGGACCATGTTCAGCGCTGTCAAGTGTAAGAAGAAGTGAGTTCATCTGTACACAATTCACTTTTAAAACAAACCTTTGCTACTGCTTTGACGACCTCCCTGAAGCGAGAACAAAGAACTGATACTGGAAAATGAAATTAATTTCAATTAATATTGGATAGAAGCGAGTATTACTTTGCGGAAGTCCATGATAATCAAGGAAAAATAAGCTTAATTCGCTATGATCCGCCAAAGCAGACATAAAGCTACTAGTATGTCGTACAACGTGTAGCTTTTACGTTTGTATGTTTGTCGTCGTACGTTGTTGTTTGTTGTGCTTGCCCGGTACGTCGGAGCGAAACGTACGTTGAGAAAATTTTGGAAGATTTGTGTGGTGTGGTGTTTCTGATTGATGATTTACTGTTTCGTACAATCATCGTACGTTAATAATGTCCTCCCGACCGAATTTCGGCCACGGTGGCCAATCTCCAGAGAGATTAGCCATCTGCGCGGGAGATATTATAGTGCACAAGTGCACTCTCTGTTCCTTTACTCTCATAGCCCGATGGGACGGAAAATCCGACACGACCGGAGACCGACCGGCCGGCCGGATCAGGCGCAGGACCGACGGCTTAACGTGCTCTCCGAGGCACGGGGGTGAAACACCGCCAACTTCCTAACTCCGGGCTAGTACTGAGAATTTCTTGTCAGAAAAACCCAATAGTTATTATGGCCTGACCCGGGACTCGAACCCGGGACCTCGTCGGCCGCAGTCGAACATACTAACCACTAGACCAACGAGGCAGTTACGAGGATCGTACGTTACGTAGTACGACACGTAGTGGATACGTTTTATTCAACATCCATAGTAAGCGACATGAGAACTTCCACGTGTCCATTATACAATTTCCAGGGACTGCAAAGGCTACCTCCTGCCAGACACATTCATCGTTCCAATCCTGCACAAAACCAAGCGCCCGGACCCCAGCACGCGGGGTCTGGACAGCAAGTTCTGGAAGTGCGGCAGTTGTGAGGACGCGGTGACAGACGCCATCATTCAGCAGCTGTTACAGGATATAGGGCGGGAGCTGAGTGTCATGCCGAAAGAAGAACCGGATGCTTGTGAAAGGTCTGTATAGTTCTTATATACAATATGTTCAATGCGAGCCATTAATAGTATGTCAAATTAAAACTAAACTATCCACCGGCACCACCACTACAGCCCATTAACGTCCCACAACTGGGCACAGGCCTCCACTCTCATATGAGAGAGGGAATTAGAGCTTAGACCAATGCGGGTTGGCGGGCTTTAACGACTATTATCATGTTAGTGATATTAACCGGGACCGACGGCTTAACGTGCTCTCCGAGGCACGGGGGTGAAACACCGCCAACTTCTAACTCCGGGCTGGTACTGAGAATTTCTTTAATGAAAAACCCAATACCTAACAATTTTAATGCCATACCGGGAATCGAACCTGGGGCCTCTTGAACCGCAGTCGACTATAATATGCTAAGTGCTAACCGCTAGACCGACGAGGCAGTTAAAAACTAAACTACGAAATCCAATAAAATACTTATTTAAAACTAGCTGATACCTGCGATTTCGTCCGCGTGAATTGAGGTTTTTGGTTCCCGCTTGAACTCTTTAATTTTCCGGGATAAAAAGTAGTCTATGTGTTATTCCAGACTATAATCTATCTCTGTGCCAAATTTCATCCAGATTCGTTCAGCCGTTGGGGCGTGATTAAGTAACAAACATCCATCCATCCATTCAAACTTTCGCATTTATAATATTATTATATTTCGTCGCTTCATTCTTCAGATATAATTTTTACATTGTAGTTTCTTTATCATGCAGCAACAATCGCACGATTTTTAGAGATGTTTTATTTTAGTATAATGATAAAATTCTCCCGCTTAAGGCATCCCTACCTGGTTACACATTCAATATTTGTTCGTCATTCTTTTTTCGTGCGTAGCAACGATCGGACGTTCCCACTCTCAACAAAGTTAATATTATTATTTTATATCTAAATAAAAAATATTGAAAAAGAAACAGCCGCTGCTTCTTACAGGAAAACGGTGAGTCTTTAATCTTTCAATTTCAGCAATTTATTTCATGCCTGACAGGCTTAAGAAATTATACTTAAATTATATTTTCATGCAGTGTCAAATTACACTATGTTGTATGTGGGTACTTAAACAAAACAGTTCTGTCACTTTCATTGTGGCTCTTGCGTATTTATTACATTAATAATTATAATATCTAACTCACTAAAGGTTTTCCTAGGGTTTACCCGAGAGGTAACAACGAAGGAGAGTAAACTTTTCAGCATAAAACACGCTTATGAAATTATTCTTTTATGCAGCGTTTAATTATTCTAAATGTCCATCCGGCGGGTTGCCCAAGAGGCACCATGAAGAAGGTTAAGCCTAATTATAGTTACTTAGTACTTACACGAAGTACGTGTTAAAGTACGCTAATCCACTGGGAGGTTACTAGCGAAGTAACACGACGCAAATCAAACCTTCCAGCTAGACACTCCTAGCGACAGCAGGATAAGGAGAAATATTGGCGCCCGTTAGACTCGTCTGATGACGAGAACTTTGCAGGTTAGTCGAAAATTCTATTACCAAGTGTTAAAAAGTGTTTTTAACTCGGGATTGACTGCGAGTCAATTGCGAGATCATAATTGGCTGCGAGCCAATTATGAGTCATATTCTTATGACACTCATGCAATGAATATGTGCCACCTGGACTAGATAATATGCACATTAACTGCAAGCTAAAAAAGTGTTTTTAACTCGGGATTGACTGCGAGTCAATTGCGAGATCATAATTAGCTGCGAGCTAATTATGAGTCATATTCTTATGACACTCATGCAGTGAATATGTGTCACCTTGACTAGATATGCACATTAACTGCAAGCTAAAAAAGTGTTTTTAACTCGGGATTGACTGCGAGTCAATTGCGAGATCATAATTAGCTGCGAGCTAATTATGAGTCATATTCTTATGACACTCATGCAGTGAATATATACTTATCACCTTGACTAGCACATTAACTGCAAGCTTTTGTCCGCGAGACAATATTAACGCAAAATGCGTACATACTCGTACATACTACCTCCATATTCGTCCGCTCACTTATTGTATTCTTTAGAGATACAAATGAGGTTGAGCACCATGCACAAGACGAATTCACCATTCTCTGAACAAGGGGGAAGTCGTGAAGAGTCAAAGACGACCAACTATATCAGATTCGTCACTAAGGACCGGCTTAGCAAGCCTAACACAAATTGATTTCGTTTCGTTCACAAATACTCGAGAAGTATCCGGAACACAGGTAAATTAATTATTTACCTACTTATAAAGAAGGTTACTTTTTACTCTTATTATATTTTTTTCGTGCGAGGTAGCAAACGCACGTGCACTGTTTGTTAAAACTTTTAAAAGTGAATATTTAAGTGAAATGCCGAAACGAAATCGCGAACAACAGAAACGTAATCGTCGAAGAATTATTATAGAATCCTCATCAGACTCCCGGTATGCATTCATAATTCAACCTACCCTCGCATAAAAATAATTTTTCACTATCATAATATTGCATTAAAATACAGCTAAATTATATCGCTTTCAAAGCAGAAAACCGGCTTATTACTATAATTACCGAACGTACAAACGCCTGATGGTTGACCAAGAGTTAAAACGATGGCCATCTACCTTACTTTTCATCATACCTGTGTAAGAAAAACATACAACAAACATTTTTCTCTAGAAATCACAAATCATTGTGTAACTGAACAACCTGGCGATTCACAGAGTGTTAACACAAAGGTTTCACAGAGACTAAAACTTTAGTCTCGTACCTACATTTTCAGACTGTAATATTATGTAACAGAACAACATGGCGGTTAACCGAGAGTTAACACGAGGGTTTAAATACACGCTAAAAGTTTCGTCTTGTACGTTCCATACAACAATGGGGTGTAGGCGAACAACCTGGTGGTTAACCGAGAGTTATTAACGAAGGTTTAACAGATGCTAGAAGTTACGCCTTGTATATTTCATACGATAATATTATGTAACCGAAAAACCTGGCGGTTAGCCGGGGGTTAACACGCAGATTTAATAGATGCTCTAAGTTTGTCCAGAGCTCGATCCAGAACTCCTCGGGGTACTCGGAGATAGAAGAGACAGGAAATGATCCAAAATTTGGTGAAAAATATAATAAATGAATAGACCTGAAAGAAACGTAAATCATTCAGTGAATGAAATAGTCAAGATCTCAGGTTCAAAATTTCCAGATGTAATTGTTCACAATATAAAACCTCTCAGTATCAAACGTACATACACCGTCAGAGAGGTAACAAAAGGTCTGAGATAATGAATATATCCTTTTTATCAGTTATCTAGGTACTTTAGCGTTATATAAATTCAATTTATTTACGAATACTGTAGATACAGAAAACGAAAATAAAAGCGGCTAGTATCTTGCCTCATAGTGGTGTGCAAAGAAAATTTGCAACAAAAATGTGTGGTAAAATTGCAAAAATTACCCACAAGTTTTACGTTTTTCCTACCCACATGTTCTTGGGCTCAAATGTCTAGTTTTATATCTCCATCGTGCTGGAAGCATAATATATCATACATCCGATGACGCGTAAGAATGGTTGACTAAACTTAGAAGACGGCAGAAAAATAAAAACCTAATTGAGAACCTTTTCCGTTTTGGAAGTCGGTTAAACGGCGAGTATTTTTACGACCGGAAGTAGACTTCGTATGATGTACCTAACAATGTAAAATTTTATCGTATTATTGTTTTTTAAAAAAGATTTTTCGCGGGCTAGCGGGCAAGCATTGCTGCAAACTCGGGATAATGCATAGTTCATGCTGCCCGAAGCGGGATCTTAACTTTAGTATCTTAGATGCATCGTCCATATATTGGAAACAATCTTTGAAAAACCGTCATAACACTGTCGTTATTATAATACCTACATCGTTATCACTCGTGGAAAACATACAATTTACTCCGCCTTAACATACTCCATAATAACTTGCTTAATGCAAAATTAAAATACTTGGTTTTTTGTAAAAAGAGTAAAGAGTATAGATCCACGCTCTCAGCGCGTCTACCTTAATAATTGACGGAGGGAAATGATTTAACGCATTCATTCAAAAATAAGTAGGTACTTATGAATATTAAATAATTTATAATGACTGATGACACATGTTTTCAGCGACATGAACAACTAGGTTGTCCATTGTTAAAAAAGTATAGTAGCCTGATATCTCACTTAATTTAAAGCTTCTAACGTCAGTGGGGTTTAAAGCCCAAACCGACCGACTTACACCTCCAAGTCGACATTAGTACTACCTAGTAGTCAGTGGCGTAACTATACCATCTGAGGCCCGTGGCAAATTTTTCGGATGGGGCCCTCCGGCGTCCCAGTAAAAATAGTCACGTTAGAATTTAATTTTAATAAACCACTGATGTTATTTCTGAGCTCGTGGCCTCTTGGGCCGGGGCCCTCTTGGGTCGGGGGCCCGTGGCATTTTGCCAGTCCTGCCACCCTATAGTTACGCCACTGCTAGTAGTCTATCACAATATCGACCGAGTATATTCATCATTTTTCATTTATATTCTGCGGGGAACTTATACACAAATAGGTATTTGTCGTATTCCATAATCTTGATTATGGCATAATTTTTTGACAAACATCATAAAATGGTACCATTATTAATAATTTTATTAAATATGTGCCTGTTACTACAGGCACATAATTTACCTCCACAACAGGACCGGAATAACCCGTTCCTTTCCCGCCGCGTTTTGAAAAATAATAATTTTCTCCCCCCTTCTGGGTAGGTTTCCAAACGTTCAAACGTCCCATTGGACGTCTGTTGTGTGTAAATACAACCAAGTACTGGGCCGGCTAATATACTTTTGATTAGATTATAAATCTTGCAGCATTAACATCAATAATTATTGGTTTCATTTGCTTGCATCCAACCTGTAAGCTTGTTACTCAGGCGCTGATGTAAAAAGCGCAACATTGTATTTCTAAAGTAAAATGAATACTTAAGAAAAATCTTAGACTCATCTTAACTATACGTAGATGAGAATATCAAGAAATCCGCACATGATTCCAACCTTAAGCATAAATAGCTGCTTAAAACATTACGACTCAAATAAGAGATTGAAAAAAAAAAAATATTGACAACAATAATTAGTATCTATTCAACATGGATACAGTTCTTGCAAAAATAGATATTTTCTGTATCTCTAAACATCTACAATGTAAAAATTATATCTGAAGAATGAAGCGACGAAATATAATAGATGATCAAACGAACTTCCTGAAGTGAAGTTCGATCATTATTATATGAGTCGCTTCATTCGAAGATATATAAATAAATTCCCAACCCACCCAACCCGAAATATATTTTTGCAATAACATTAGGTACTTATATATCTCTAAAAATAATGACGAACAAATATTGAATGTGTAACCAGGTAGGGATGCCTTAAGCGGGAGAATTTTATCATTATACTAAAATAAAACATCTCTAAAAATCGTGCGATTGTTGCTGCATGATAAAGAAACTACAATGTAAAAATTATATCTTCGAATGAAGCGACTCATATAATAATGATCGAACTTCACTTCAGGAAGTTCGTTTGATCATCTAGTATATAGATTTAAACTAAATGGTGTACCTACGCACTGTAGCGCGCCAACCCGCATTGGAGCAGCGTGGTGTGGAAAAAAAAACATGTTAAACTTGTGTAAAGGCAAAATCTTTGCCCTCCAGGTTCATAGGCCACTGCAGCACCTACCTCCACCCCTCCCACTACTACATGACGGACGTCAGCCTGGCGCTGGCGCAGATGATCGGTCAGCAGAACGAGACGGGGCTCGCGGGAGTGACGGACGACCGGCTGTTACTGAAGACTCAGCTGTGCAGGAAGATCACGGATCTATTGGAGACACTTGCACCAGGTATTCACCTAACCAGCCACTTCTTTCAACTTCAGTGTGGTTTTAGGTTTGTAAGATCCCGTTTGTATTTTTAGGGTTCCGTAGCCAAATTTGGCAAAAACGGAACCCTTATAGATTCGTCATGTCTGTCTGTCTGTCTGTCTGTCTGTCTGTCTGTCTGTGTGTCCGTCCGTATGTCACAGCCACTTTTTTCTGAAACTATAAGAACTATACTGTTGAAACTTGGTAAGTAGATGTATTCTGTGAACCGCATTAAGATTTTCACACAAAACTAGAAAAAAAACAATAAATTTTGGGGGTCCCCATACTTAGAACTGAAACTCAAAAAATTTTTTTTCATCAAACCCATACGTGTGCGATATCTATGGATAGGTCTTCAAAAATGATATTGAGGTTTCTAATATCATTTTTTTCTAAACTGAATAGTTTGCGCGAGAGACACTTCCAAAGTGGTAAAATGTGTGTCCCCCCCCCTGTAACTTCTAAAATAAGAGAATGATAAAACTAAAAAAAATATATGATGTACATTATCATGCAAACTTCCACCGATCTAGTAAGTAGTTTTTTTTAATAATTTAAAACTTAAGTACTACAGGTTTGTACGGAACCCTCGGTGCGCGAGTCCGACTCGCACTTGGCCGGTTTTTTAACTGTTTTCCGGGATAAAAATTGAACGAACCCGCTTGACCTATTCGGGCTGAATCTTATTTACATATATTTATATCTTCCAGGCAAACGCGTCCCACCTTGGGCTGCATCACTATTGCCAGCAAGTCTGATTGCAGCCAAGCGCTAGTCTATAAATAAATAAATAAAAAGGATGGTCGCAAAGAGCTCGAGGACAATGTATTGTACGAGTACGTATGCGTTTTCTACTCAGAATATTAATAACTCTATGGTTTTCTGCTTTTCATAGCGGAAACCCGTCTCCGCGGCTCGTTGCTGTTCGAGCTTCACGCCGCCGTTGCAGAGACGGGGAGGAGGAAGTCGCTCACCGAAGGACCCGTGGTCATGCTTGGATACATCACGGTACTATGACTATGATTAACTATTGATTTCCTTTAGGTTCAAAATAATCCACTTTATTACCAGCAGCAAATGTTTCTTGTGCGTACTTCTCAGTGGAATAAGTTTTCCCATCCGGTGGTAGACATTTATAATGTTATTATTAAAGTCATAAGTTAAAGTACGTGGAATAAACTAAGTTGCTAACTACCCCAATCTATCTCATAATGACGCCTGAAATTGCATCCCCGATTACTCAGGTTATTACAGAAAATTGTTTATTGGTCCAAAAACATAAACACAAATAACTTCTGTGTTTTACAAAAAAAAAGAAAATATACTGATATTCTAAAATAAACAAATTGGCAGCGACAAAAATTTACTTCTTTTGTCGAAAACAAAACCTTCTGTCCATGTCCTTCGACCTTCTGTTCATGGTTGGTTCTTGTCCTTCGTCCCTTCAATTCCCTTTTATCAATTATTATTATCATCGCACAACTGTTGTAGGTAACACATTCATTTTTAACCATACCACCATTTTAAATCTATGTTTGTAAAAGACAAAGTTCAAAATTAAAGCTGAGTACACACACGGTTTCTGTTTGAAAATTGGCCACAACACATTCAACCGAGTATTTTTTTCACAATAATATCACTTCAATCTTATAAGAACAATCAGGGCTTAGAGTACCTCATCCCCAGGCCCCAATGCTTACTTACACAGTTTACTCGACCAGTTATGGATATAATTTTTCCAGGAGTCCCGTAAGATCCTGCTGGAGTCAGCGACCCTGCTGGCGCACGAGCCGCCTGAACTGCCTGAGGGCAGGCTGGGGAGGCAGGCGCGCGTCAACCTGGCACACATGGATGAACTCATCCTGAACCTGTCCTCCACCCTGCCTGCACCCCTGTAGTGAACTAGTGAACCCTTTTTACCCCACTACAAGTTAGCCCTTGACTGCGAGCTCACCATTGCGCTTAGTATGCGCACAACGAGATTATCTCGCGACGACGAGAGAAAGATGTCGTTGCCGGCAATTTTTTCATTTACCCTAACATGCACAAAATGCGGTAGGTATATTACAAAGAAAAATAGTCGACATGTAAAGATTCGTAGAGAAAAATACCACAGATATAAGAAATATTACTTTTATCTCTACTTTTGACGTAACGAGACAAGTAACCATGTTAGCTTCGGTAGACAGTTAGAGATAACGGGTAGACATAATTTTACTCGTAGTGCGCATGCTAGCCATACTAGTCGTAAGTTATGATGGAGATCGGAGAATCGGTTTCCGTACCGAAACGCTAAATCACTTGGCGGCACGTCTTTGCAGGTAGACCAGAGAAAATTAAGAAAATTAAAATTCCTAAATTGACCCTGCCGGGAATCGAACCCGCTACCTCCCGTTCATAAGACCACAGTGCTAACCACTGCGCCAGGGAGGTCGTCAAAATAGTCTAGTATCAACCCGGTAGTGACAAATAAATGTGAAAACAGAATTTTACTTGTTTTATTAAATCCATACCAATATTATAAATGCGAAAGTGTGTCTGTCTGTCTGCTATGCTTGCACAGCACATCTATTCAACCGATTTTTATGAAATTGTGTACAAGAATAGTTAAGGGAAACCGGGGAAGGGCATATAGGCTTCTTTTTATCCCGGAAAATTAAGGATTTCCCCCGGAAATAACAAACATAACCACGCGGACGAAGTCAGCTAGTTTATAGAATTAGTATGTATGTAAGTATGGACATTTTCTTTTACAAAGATACTCTCAACTACTTCATAATTTTAGACCCGCCAATTCAGTTTAGTTTAAGACTTGAAGAATCGAATTAGGTATGTCTGTATTTTTTTTACTATACAGCTGTTTTATTGTAAGCAGAGTCGCTCCGAAAAGCAATCAGATAAAAAAGCATGGGATGGACTAATTGGTTTTCCATAAAGCACTTAATTAATAAAAGGTGCACATCGAGCGGACTGCGGACACACGGCCCGGTATCCCCGTATCAAACCAGTCCGATAGCGACTTGCCTTTCAAAGTGACAGCTGGCGTGGCAAGTAATTGGGCCAGCGGTGGATTCGCGGAATCGAACCCGTTCCAGTTTTGCGGACAGTTAGCTCCACTGTGCCATAGTGGACGTGGGAAATGTAAATAAACAGGATTACAAGATGAAGTGTGGATGGTACTAAAATTCTACATCAATGTGTGGATGGAAGCAGGCGTTACTTTGCGGTCAAAGAACAACAAACTTATAAGCGAAAATGCGCCAATCCAGATAAATCTGTATGGTATATGCGACATACGATGATAAGTATGCAAATATAAAAAGTGTGGTAGTAACTAATACTTAATGTTTAAAAATACTATAATCACGCATTTCCTGTGAGCATTCATAATATATCCTTATCACAATGTAAATCATGCCACGCCTCCACAAAATTTTCCACAACGAGAGAAAATACCGAAATCTGCGAAAGTTTAAGGAAAACATCTTAAGCAAATAACGTTCATTTCGTAGTAGGTTTAAAGGTAGGTACTAAGATAAACTAAAGCGTCAAGATTGTCTGTATTACTTTACCACCATTTGTGAAACTGAACGCAGATTACGAGAAGGTACTCGTACCTACTCAGATGAAACCTGCAATAAACTCTGATGCCGTATGCTGACTGTTTAGAATTTTTTTTTTTTGAGGAGCCTTTTAATGTATTTCTGTCTTCAGACTTAGGAATAAATAACTAAAAATCTTCTCCACACAACTTAGTTACAGAACACATGCACAAAAATGCACTAATTAACAACACCAAAACAAAAAGACATTCCAAGATGCCTAAAATAAAATATACTTCACGTAAAACAAAGAAACCACCGAAAAGAAAAAGGTTTCTGCCGAATCACGACATTTGTTGCGTGTGCTATCATGATGAAATACCTAATCACTTGCAAATACAACCACAACAGCTAGGACAATCTGAATGTAGCGGTTGAGTTGAGGACGAGTAGCGAAACGCGACGAACTTGCGTAATTCAGCGCATGCGCATCTTTAAACGCACAAACAAACAAACAAACAAAGTGTCATGAATGTTGCAAATGTTTGTGATAAAATGGGATAAAACAATCAGTTTTTGGGGTTGAAATTGATGAATTTTATGAAGAAAATAATATCAGTGACTGTAAAATAAATGGCTCTGTGCGAAGTTTTGCAAAAGGATCGCTAAGATTGGTGTAAGTTTCAATTTTTGTAATATTTCAGTTTGTTATCTATAGAAAAATGAGTATTTTAAAAAGTACGAATTGTATAAAGTGCTTCAATCATCAAGTGGCTTAACCTCAACTTTGGTTGGAAACTTTTTCCTCCTCTCCTCGTTGACGAGGAAACGCCCGAATAAGTTCAGTTTATTTAGATCCTGAAATGGCTTCGCTTACAATTCTACGCTTCTTTATTAATTAAACTAGCTGATGCCCGCGACTTCGTCCGCGTGGATCGAGGTTTTTCGTTTCCCGCGGGAACTCCTTAATTTTCCGGGATAAAAAGTAGCCTATGTGTTATTCCAGACTATAATCTATCTCTGTGCCAAATTTCATCCAGATCCGTTCAGCCGTTGGGGCGTGATTGAGTAACAAACATCCATCCATACATCCATCCAAACTTTCGCATTTATAATATTTATTATATTTATTTATTTGATTAAATACTGCAGATTTTGAAAGGAAGAAAACTTTAAGTTACGAAAGGAGGTCGTCTTCTTCTTCTCTTATCTTAACTTTTCCATTGTTGAACATACTAAAGCATCTCATCAGATTCTGAATCACGATTTTTTTCTTCACCGTTGAAACAAGATAAATATTTTATCGCTTAAAAATTTAAGGCAAGTTTGCCAAATTTTCTCCAATTTTTTGCAGCAAACTTGGTCTGACTTAAGACATCGTACCATTTTAGGTTGAATATATTTTTTACAACATTTTTTTGGGTATAGAATAGATCTAGTCGATAACGATGAAACACGGTAAACGAATATAAGTAAGGCCTTTTAGTTACAAAACCAACATTACTACATTTGTTAGTGTAAGGAATTAGCACCCTCCTCCTTGTTCAAAGTAGGTATCAGGCGATGAAGTAATATCCACACTAATGTTATAAATGCTATTGTTTCTGTGTGTCTGTCGATCTGTATGTCAGTGTGTCTGTTTTCACGGCTTATCTGTATAACTGATTTGGATTTGAAACCTCAATCCACGCGGACGAAGTCGCGGGCATCAGCTTGTAAGGATATACTTATTATTTAACCAACCAGTGGTAGATTCACTTGACGATTCAAAAGGATATTTGAATAATAATAACTTAATAAACTTTTGTCTTTGATTTTCAGGTTTAAACGTGATCCAATGAACGAGAGATGTGGCAGGCCCTTACCCTGAGCCTTCTAATTTGTAACGCCCAATACGTTAGAAGCAATCTTCTAGAAGAATACGAACAGTTATCCCGTAACATTCTCTACCCACCAGAAGACCATACGGCTGCAGCGCTGCCCGTAGAATTGGGGAAGGACGAAACTTCTGGATGCATTTGCAGAAGCACTAAGAGTCGCAAGGTTATTGTCTGCTTTGGGAACTACGAATGCAGAAGATTTCCTGAGGTACAACTTTTAGTATAGTTACGAATGCTGAAGATGTTCTAAGGTATCTACTTATTTTGGCAGAATTCACTGCTAAGTACAATAATAAGAACGATTAATAATAAGTGCTTACACGATCAAAATAAGTTCATCAATATGTTTCAAGTATGAACCGTATCAAATGGAAATTTCTTATATGCCTTAATCCCTGTTATGAATATAAGGTTTATAATGTTATTGTAATATCGCATGATTGCAAGTATATAAACCAACATACCTGTTGGTATTTACTTAAGTATTTTAGAATAGGTACTTGATGTAACATTACCAAATTTGTCTCTAGATACACTTTACAATCACCGAATAAATAGGTAGATAACATTCAAATGATATTATTGTGCAAAAAATTCAGCAAGTAGATATCAAGATCATTCTTAAAATTTTAGATAGAGGTGCGATTTATTCAGATTTGGGAAAAAATTGTTTTGATAATGTATAACGAACCTTTTCAAAATATGTATCAGAGTTAGATAAAGATGATGACATCAAGATAATATATTGCGACTAAAAGTTAAATATACTAAAGCTTAAACTCAAAATATACATTTAAGAATGTGGAAACTATTAGATGACCAATATATATAAATGTTATGTAAAGACCTCAATGTAATTTTAATATTACAAATTGGCAAATAAAAAAATGAATATGTTTATTTACCAAAAATATAGTTTTGTAAATTTTTCTTATGTCCTATGGTACCCACACTAGGTAATCCTGTATCGTGGGTAGCGGGTACCTATGTCGCATTTGCATAGCCCTAATTAATTTATAACCATCTGCTGGAACGCTAATAATTATCTCAGAAAAACAAAGGCTCACGGTTATCAAAAGACAAACATATTACGTCGCTTAGTATTATAAAACTAAGGGACTGCGTATCTTTATAGCTCTAGGAAGTTCTAAAATATATACTAAATATCTAACGGCCAAAGTTTTGTGCTTCGGTCGTTAGTGTACATTATTTTTATTGGTTATGTAGTGTCAGTCTATCTGAAATCTATCGTTTATATTTATTTTATTATTATAATATCAAAAAATACACGAAACTTTATGTTACACATAAACACATGCATACATATATCCAAACCTTTGTATTTTTAAATATCTAAACGTTTTGTATTTCATATTTTTTTTACCATAGCATTATTTGTGTTGAGATTATATCCCATAACAGTAGGTAATGATCATATCATATGCGTGTGTTATCTTTGGATTCACAAGAAATTATTTACTAATTTATTTTCAGATAAAAGTGAGGAGTGAACTACTCGTGGTCAGGACTACAGTTTTGCCAGAAATTCGAGTAGGCGAATTAGACACCTTGCACTATTTGAAGGGTTTGAAAATAGAGGCTAATCATCAGCTGAAGTACCTGCAGCCAGGACTATTCCGGAACCTGACAACGTTACAGCGATTATCTATATCCTATAATACTCAACTACACGTTATCCTCGACGAGACGTTTTCAGGATTGAAGAACCTAAGGGAATTACGTCTAGTCAATAATGGATTTGTAAACATTTTACTGCTAACTCCAGCATTAAAACCATCGGTGTTGCCATCCCTTAAAGTGCTTGACATATCAGAAAACTCCTTTGAGACGATTCCAGAGAACGCTTTTGATTCAATGAATGGAACGGCGCTTAAAAAGCTGAACATAAATTTGTGTCAACTTGATTTTATTCATCCCAACAGTTTCTTACGTTTGCCAATGCTGCAAGAGCTAGGAATCGGTGCAAATGACTTTAATTCGTCGATTATAAGTGATATTCTTACCAGCCTGAAGAAACATAATATGAGCTTAGTATCTCTTGATTTATCCGACATGGGTTTCCGTAAACATCCTCCGAGAAAACTCATGGAAATTATTGCAAATACAACAGTCGAGAAATTAACGTTATCAGACAATCAATTTGAGATTATTTCTGATGACACGTTTCCCAGAATGCCCAACATAAAAGTATTAAGTCTACAGAGAATCAGTGCGATACTCGTCAGACCTAAAGCTTTCGATCCGTTAAAGTTTCCGAATCTTCGCATCTTGTTGTTGAGTGGCAATAACCTGCCTGGAATTCCCTTCAAGCACATATCTAATCAACAACTTATACTTCTAGATTTGTCTTCTAACAAAGGCACTTACTCTTACCCTATGTATTATGAAATTGACAGAGGAGCATTCCTCGACTGTACAGAGCTGAGGGTTCTAAATTTGGCTTTTAATAGAATGAAGTCAATCTTCGACTACACATTCATGGGCTTAGAAAATCTTCGAATTTTAAATTTAGAAAATGGTACGATATTTTACATAGGCGATAAAACTTTTAAGCCATTGAAACATCTAGAAGTACTCAATTTAGCCAATAATCCTTTGACTGCTAACCAGAATTTAACAAGTGAAACTTTTGATGGACTGAATGAGCTGAAAATGATAAATCTTAAGAACTGTGGTATAAAACATCTCTACGACGAAGATAATATGTTTGAAATGATGCCTAATTTAACTCATCTGATACTGGCTAACAATGAAATGTATTATATTACTCCAGAGTTATTGAAACCATTGAAATTGTTGCAAGTACTGGACCTGAGTGATAATCTGATAATGTCTTGGTGGAAACCCTTATTCTTGTCATCTGGAGTTAAACCGTGCAATTTATATTTAGGGGATAATAAAATTACACATTTTACGATTAGTATGATGCAGGACATCAATTTTCTGATAGAAAATAAACAAAATTGTTCCGTTGAAATAGACCTTATGAATAATTTGTTTATTTGTGATTGTGCTTCGATGTACAAACCATCCATGTGGCTGGGAAGGAATGGTTCTCAAGCATTACTTGATTATTTTGTGCATTCTAATTTTTTGTGCAGTAGTCCAGATAATTGGGAGGATCGAAGGGTAGCAGATTATCTTTCCTCAATTAAGAATATGCGCTGCCTGATGTATGACAGGATCTCACATATGATGCTTTTAGTGTGGACAGCGCCGTCTGTAGTTACTCTTATAATATTAATCGTTATAATAGTAGGTGTATTTAAATATAGAATTTATATAAGATATTGGTTATTTTTAGCTAAATTAGCTTTAGGTAGAAAATTTATTAAGAAATCCTTGAAAGCACCTCCTGGCCTTGAGCTCGGACATAAATACGATGCATTTGTGTCATATTGTTGTGAAGATAGAGAATTTGTTGCTGAACTGATTAGTCAATTAGAATGTTCACCGCCCTATTTCAAACTGTGTATTTACGAGAGGGATTTTGAAATAGGTTCCTTCATATCAGAATCTATATTAGCTAGCATAAACGATAGTAGGTACATTATTTTGGTTATAAGTAACCATTTTGCGAAATCTCAGTGGTGCAGATGGGAAACTCAGCTGGCTGAATACCACCGGCTGTTCCTCGAGGACGGCACGTCTTACGATCCATTAGTGCTAATTAGAATAGGCGACGTGGAAAGCAAATATTTGACTACGACTTTAAAGTTTCTTTTGAAGACGAAGATATATTTGTCGTGGGATGAACAGAAATCGGAAGAGTTCTGGAAGAAATTAAGGAATGTTCTCAATAAAAATAGACAGCATCATTACTCAATATAAAAATTTGTAATTAAAATTCATTAAAAACTATTTTGCAAAGTTTTTCCGTTTAATTTATTCAATAGTCTACTTTATAGGTTTTATCTATCACTGTTCTGATATAATTTAACTAGCTGATTTCTGTGACTGTTACTTCGAAGTTCGAATCATTGCGAAGGAACACCCACCATGAGAACTTCTTATAATCATTCTTAGTGTAGATATATTAATAAAGATTATTTAATACTCATGCCTCGTCATACGACTGCTGCTTTCTTAGGAAGCTTTAAATACAACGCGACAAAATGTTGGAATAATCTCCCACCGCCCTACAGAAATCTTAGAACGATTAGCAGTTTTAAGCACAAATATAAAAAGTTTCTTTTAAATATTCAATATCAATAAATACCTTTTTATTTTTATTTTATTTATAAAGTACTTTATTTTATTTCATTATTATTTAGATTTTATACTTTATCCAGTGAGAGCGTACTATTTTATTGTTAATATGATTTTAAATAAATTATCTTAAGGATTCTTTAAGCTGTGTACATAATCATGATTAATATTTTATTCTAGTTTAGTTATACTCTTACATCATTAAGTCATAAGTTTAATTTATTATTCACATTTTACTTGTATCTACAAAACCTATCTATGATTCAGTTCCCTCTAAAGATTTTCCTTTTATACCAACATAAGTTATTATCATGATCTGTCAAAAATATAAAGGCCATTGACGTTCGCATCGAAAGGCGGTCACTGAAAATCAGCGTTGGGACACCTGGCACCTCAGACGCGAGTCCTGGCGGCATCACCAGTTTTAAGTCTGAGAGGCCAGGAGCCCCAACACAAGCTGAGTGACTCACCTGTTGGTAGCGTTGCACTGCTGTACAAATTTACATCTTATAATAATATGTATGTAACTCAGTTTATTTTATTTTTTGAAATTTTGTGCATCTGTGTTTATTGCTGCCAATAAAGATTTTTCTATTCTATTCTATTCTATTCTATAAATACGTCAAACAAAGAATCAGGGGAATTGTTAAGATTCTGGATCTATCACTTTAAGATGTGCGTTGTTATTCTTTTCTCTATTTTTTTTAACAATATGGCTATTTTCCTTTTCTCTAGAATCTAGATGAAGGATTTGATTGATCTTGATCTAATGCGAACGACTTTCTTGTTTATCGTTTCATAATGCAGTGTCGATACGAGAATGATAAAAGCAAACAAAGCCGGGAACCCAGTATTAAATGCAGTGCAAACATTCGCTGGGGATTTCCTTGTACAAAACATTGTGACGAGTGCTACGCGATAGAAATTTATTCCTTATTGCTTAGTGTGTAAATTCAAATGCAAGTGGCAAATTTTATGAGCATGGGAATATGGAGTTTAATTGTTTTATCTACACTAATGTTATAACATTCTACTTATGTTTCCAATACTTGACTTATAATTACTACTGTTATAGCGCAGATAACAAAACACTCAATTTAAGCAATTTCACATGATGGTATAATATCCACATCGATATCGTAAAATCTCATTATAACATCAATAAAACGCGACCAATTAACCTGGCGAGCCATATGTCAAAATCCTCATACAAGTTGTATAAAATTTTGATATTAGGCTGGCTTTTGAAAACAGTTGGGTTATACGTGAAAACTTCGTCGAAACTACTAAACTTACATACACAAAACTCTTTGGTAAGATCTTGTGCCAATTAAATAAAAAACGAACAGCGCGCGCTCGCTCCTGATTGGCCCTGCGCGCGCAGCTGCGCTCTCATTGGTTAGATTTTAATGGCGGCAAGTTCACTGTGACAATACACGTACGCGATAAACTATTGTCAGCTTTTACTCTTGTTGTTTGATAAATTGCATTAGTGAAGATAAAGTAGTGTATGCAACTGCATATAACACGGGTATTAAAACACTCGTTACTATTATGAAACTCGCTGCGCTCGTTTCATAAACTCACACTCGTGTTTTAATACCCTTCATTATAAGACAGTTGCATAAACTACTATTAAAGAACATGTCTATAATGGAGATATAAATCAGGTTGCTATTGGTACCCATTCTATGGTTAGTTGAGTACCGCCCAAGAAAAGTTGCATTTAAATACATAATTGTAATATGATGACTTATTATAACCAAAGAATAATCAGAATCTATCTCAAGATTTTAGTTTGATTTTTTAAAATACTAATTTTAATAGAAACAGTTTTGTTGTGTAGGTACTTAGAAATCAATGTACTTATTTATTAAATTTATAGACCAGCGCTTTGTTGCAATCAAACTTGCTGGCAAGTAGTGATGCAGCCTAAGATTGCAGCGCTTGTCTAGAAAATGCCTATTCACTACACTATTGAAGATACCAATGTTAAAAGCGGAGAGGAAAACGGTAAAGAAGTGTAGGTTAAGTTTATCGATATTTGGTCGATTGACGATCTCAGTAGAACACTATCTACCTATTTGGAGCCGACTGCAGACAGATTTGAATATTCAAAAGACTGAAAGAGCTATTAAATTAGCTAGATGGTTTAAATGTAAATGCCAACGTCTGGACGTCTAGTCTGTCAAAACATGGTCAAAACAATGTTTGACCCGTATTTGTGCCACCCATTCATACGCAAATTATAACTCCAAGTCCCAACATTTCAATGGAATGATGCACAATGAACTCTCTACTACCGTAGCGACACCAGTAACTAGAACTTCGCAATGTCAGAGTCTGCATTTGAAACCGTATAATTGACCGAGCGAAGCGAAGGTCTCCGAGTCTACTTGAGTGAATTTTACTTGAGTCCGTCCGTCCGTCCGTCCGTCTGTCAGAGCCTTATAACTTCTGAATTACTTAACGTAATTACTTCAAATATAATATGTAAACCGACGGCCTCCCGCCGAATATGGCTTAAAATGTTATAAAAACCTTTATTTCAAGGGGGCTCTCATAGAAGCGAATGCGAAGTAAAATATTTTTTATAGCGTTACATAGGGTGCAATGACGTGGTTAGTCGTTAGTAATGAATAATACGCGTGTGTACTAATCAAAGGTTCCTTTATTACTGAACTTAGCATCTAACCCCACTACATCTTCGGGGTGATTTGAAAAAAAAATTGTTGTTCACTAAATTTTTTTCCAAAAATATATTTTTTTAATTTTTTCCCCTAAAATTGACGAAATGGGGGGCTTTCAAAGTGGAGATTTTCTAACGTCCAAAGTTGACCTCAGAACTCTCAATTTTCTGATAGGCTGAGGCTGAAACTTATCAATTATTTGAATTATATCCTGTACTTGAACAACAAATACTAAAATTAGATAAATATTATAAGGAAACGAAATTATTTAATTTTTTATGAGCTTCCGTATTTTTAACAGAACTTCAGAATAATGTCAATAGATAGCGCACTGTACAAGTTTATGAAATTAGGAACAAATAGAGCTGTTCTATTCTGTGTTGATCGTACCTAAATGTTTATTGTTAAAAGAAAGTGGCGCCTCCTCTTGCACAGATAAGTTTTCTAAGCTTTACCGACTCTCTTCTTCTGATTGGAGGTATGGTACCTCCAATCAGTTTGTACACGCCATCGTACCGGAACGCTTAATCGCTTGGCGGTACGTCTTTGCCGGTAGATTGGTAACTAGTGTGGTAACTAGCCAAGGCTAGAGCCTCCCACCAAGCAAAGCGTTTCAAGCGATTAGGTAAGTAAGTAGGTACTTGCTGTGACAGTAAAATAATTCATTGTGAGAAAACCTGCTTGCCAAGAGTTCTCCATAGCATTCTCAAGCGTGTTAGCCGGCCAACCTGCATCAGGCTAGCGTGATGAATAATTTACTATTATTAGCGGCATTACCAAATAAGGAGCCGCTATAATAATTAATACACGGTAAAATTACGTGAAAGTAGTGTAGCACAGCAAAAGTACCCTTCTCTGCATAAACCTGATCTGGAGCTCGCATTATGAGACATGCAGTAAAAAATAAAAATACACCTCACACTTTCACTTTCGCGTCCCTACCTGTTGACGAAAATAACGACATGTAAACAAAATCAATCCTTTCTCTAGATATTTGCCTACTTAATATTTTAAAAAATTTGGTGCAGAAATTATGGTACCTCGATGGCGCAGTGCTGAGCACTTAATGTGAGCTCGGAGGGCCCGGGTTCGATTCCCGGTAGGGTTATTTTGGAAACATATTATTATTTCTGATTCTTCTCTGGCCACGGTTACCACTACCGTATTGCGTTTGCAATACGGTAAAACACATTACTAAGCCGATTTTGATGACTGAAGTTTCAATCGATTCGTTATTATGTACAAGTATAACTGCTACATTTTACTCCAAGAAAATCGATTTATGACGGATGGTATACCCATAAAAGTAAAAACCCTCCGAGTTTTCCGAAGTCGGGTTAGGTAAAAAGGTAAAGTTTTTTTTTAAATTAATACGTGTTGTAATTATATGTACATCGATGAAATAAAGTGGTTAGCATATTATGGATCACGTAGCTATAGCGACCGACTTGTGAGATGCAGTGTGTCTTCGATTTGGACCTTTTACACTTCACGACACGATTTTGATATGTTACTTCTGATTTCCACTGTTTCTACTTTCTTTTCCATCAAGATTGATCTTTCTCATATTGGAAATAAAGTACCTACATAAGTATTGGAGTCGTTAGTAAATATTATTTTCAGTTCTATGATATGGTATCACTAATCTGTCAAAGCAAATAAAGAGAGATTTAAATAATATGATTAAAAAGATATTCATACAATTAGAAGGAGCAGGCGTTACTTTGCAGAGGGCCATTATAAACACGGATTCAAAAAGCTTAGTAAAGAGGCTTAAAGCAAAAGCAAGCGCTATAATCAATGTGGTTTAGAAGATAATATAAGAAGGTACGCTTTTCCTACATGTTTAGAATACAGAGCAACTAGTATTTATGTACTTTCTAACAGATTAAAAGCGGAAGGCCGGCGGTGTATATCGCATGCTACACATTGTAATTTGTACACACAGATTTGTCTGTTTCCTCGCATTCAATTTTTTAAGGATCTCGTTCCTAGTATATCAAGAGGTGATCTATACCGATATCGATTCGATACGCGAGTCGCATCATTTAAAAGAGTGTAATCCATAGAAAGCGCGATAAGCGTCGGCGTTAATGCACATTCGTTCGCTCAATATTTGACTTTCTCAAGGATGCCGTCACTTTCAAACTGTTCATTTGTTATTTCATGGCGAAAGCCTTTGGCCGTTTAATTTGCTTGACACTACTATTACCAATTACCATATTCAATTACTTACTTACTTGAATAGGGTAATTGGTAATAAGTAGTAGCGTCGTACTTACTTCGACGTATGTTTTACTGTACCTAACTACTTTATATTTCGGAAAATCAAAGATTTCCCTGGGGATTTAAAGAAACCTAAATTCCCGAAGTCGTAAGTCGCGGGCATACCTATCTACCTATCTAAATTTATAAAAAGAAAACGTGACTGACTGACTGATCTATCAACGCACAGCTCAAACTACTGGACAGATCGGGCTGTTTGGCATACAGATAGCTTTTATGACTTATGCAATAAGCATCCGCTAAGAAAGGACTTTTGAAAAACAACTCCTAAAGCTTTCCTAAAGTGGTAAAATAAAAGTTTGAAAATTTTGTATGAAAATCGAACTTAACGCGTGCGAGGCTGCGGGCAAAGCTATAAATAATACAAGGAAGAGAGGAAGCAGGGCTTGAAGCTAGGGTAGGCATTAGTTAGTCAGAATACTTATTTATTGACTATTATTACGAAAATGAACATTGACGTATTTCCATTTGGGTAAGCAGTGCTTTTATGCCTCTATGAACTGCACGCCACTGAGAGGAAGATCAAGCATAACCACCCATGTAATTCTCAAGGATGCATCATGCAACCTATCTTGTCAAATTTCATCAAAATCGGTTGAACAGAGGGCAACGCATGACAGACATAAAGACACAATTTCGCATTTCTATAATATTAGTATGGACACAATAAAAAGTATATGATACTAGCTGATGCCCGCGACTTTGTTCGCGTGGATTGAGTTTTTTTAGTTCCCGCGGAAACTCTTTAATTTTCCGGGATAAAAAGACAAAAGTAGCCTATGTGTTATTCTATAGACTATAATCTATCTCTGCGCCAAATTTCACTCAGATCCGTTCAGCCGTTTTGGTGTGATTGAGTAACAAAAATCCATCCATCCGTCCAGACTCCAGACATCCAAACTTTCGCATTTATAATAATAGTATAGAAGTACTTAGGTATAGATTATGTTAGTACGAAACCAAACTAGAATTAGCGCTGTTCGCAGAAACAAGGTTCCAATAATTTAAACACGCTCCGCATACACGATGCAAGTAATAAAGCACGTGTAAGTTAGGTGCGAGTCTACTGCACAGGGTTCATAGAAATGGATGTCATAATAATTAACATTTTAGCTGAAACATCTCGTATAAAATGCATATGTAAGTGGTTCTATATTTCGCTATGCATTTCAATTGAGAAGACGCAGGCAGGCTCTTCGAACTTGTAAGAAAAAACCTGCAAAAACGCTAATTTAAACTGATTTTACTTCCAAAGAAGAATAAGCTTTTGTAGAGCCCCATATTGTAGTAATGAGGGAACACAGAAGATGGAAGTTGGTTCCATCATACAGGTAGGAACGTGGCAGCTAAAGACCTGACATGGTTTTTTTTTTTTTCCAGTCATTTCCTGCTACTATTCAATAAGTAGCAACCTTTTTTTGCTGACACAATTGCTTTTTACACGTAATAACATCACAAGTTGCCGGTCCATATTTTTTTTTTTTTTTTTTGTTTTTGGTGGGCCTGACATAGTTGAGGTGGTGGAAGAAAACCAGCCATCCAGAATAGGGGAGACCGGGGATGGTTGGCTATAGGGGCAGGTAGACTAAGCGACAATAACTCGCCACTATCACGTGTTTTTCATCATCCAATCATGAGTGACGATGGCTCCCCGCGACCCGCTAACTTGTGCGAAGTGAGCCGCCGCAGTCGCGCGGCGTTCGTGAGTGGCATCACATTTTGTATTTTTGGTCTCGGTAAGTAACTTTTTTCGTTCGTACTTTTTTTGTTATTGTGTCTATGGATCTGTTAGAAACAATGTTGTTGTTATGCCTAATGTAAATATGATAGTTTTACTCTATATTACACAGTATTGCTTCCATGTTAGTGCCAAAGTTTGCATATGATACGCAGTTAAAATTCAAAATGGCGTCAGGGGATGGTTGACCAATTTTTTTCGGGGTAGGTAGACTTATTAGTCATCCAACCCCTTTAAAATAAGTATAAAATTTTATACTTATTTTAAAGAATTGAGTGTGCTAATGGTTAATGTGTCAATGTAAACACTATTATAGTCTTCTCTCACATACTAAGTAAATTACAGTTGTATTTTTACAGAAAATGAGGACGTACATAAGAAAATCTGAAAGCAGAATCTGAAGATCTGAAACATCACCCGATGTAAGTACCAAAAGACATCCTAGAAAGAGCTTCGTGGCTACTTGCCACGCAGTAATCTTCGATAATAATAGCATAAACGCCACATGAAAGAAATACCAAATTCCATACAAAACGTTGAAAGTCTAAACTTAAATAAAAGCTAGAAAGTAATCCGAACCTAAGGAGAGCTGATTTGACCCTCGACACGGCGGGGTACATAAAAATAAAAGATTATGATAATCACTAATTCAAAGATGATAATATTTTGTTAGTAGATATACCTACTTAAAAACTCTAATAAGAGACTGATTGTTCTATTTTCATTATTAAGTTAATTTTTAGTAAAGAAGTTTTCTGTTTTCAGAGTTTATACTTTATAATATTAGATACTCACAAGTTTATGTATGTTGAATAATATTTTCATAAAAGCAATTTGATCTGTGATCAGCAATTTATTAGAATAATTCAAGTTACAATTAAGTTTGAAACAGAAAGTACAAAAATTAATCTTACTTATCGTTAATTTAAGTTTTTTTTTTTAAATAGTTTAAAAAGTGACTTTTAACTTTAGTAAAGTTCTTTATTAACCGAGAATGGATCTCAAATTTAAGTTTGTTTATAATTAAATAAAAAGTTTCTATCATTTAGTACATTTTAATGTTTTATTTTATACTTATCCTCTTTATTTACACTAATTACTGCCTAGGTCAACCTACCCCATGCTTATGGCCAACTTACCCCGGATATGGGGTAGGTTGACCAAGCGTCAGGAGTTTAGAAAATCGACTAAATAAGTATTATAATGATAAATATATAGGTTATAGATTAGTATTTTAGGTACCTGAATAGTTCTTCTATCTGTATCAACTGTTATTTTCGTTATATTATGTTAAACATCAGAGATATACG
This sequence comes from Erebia ligea, assembly GCA_917051295.2. NCBI lineage: Eukaryota > Metazoa > Arthropoda > Insecta > Lepidoptera > Nymphalidae > Erebia > Erebia ligea. The sequence goes on along the minus strand of OU785238.1, from coordinate 15,463,988 downwards.
AGCTTAAGTCAAAAGTTAGTCAACCATCCCCGATCTCCCCTACAGATGCGTGCCCGGGGATCGAAGTACGAACGCCTGACTCGCGATTTGAATTACCCACAACTTCACAAGACTATTACCACTTTAATATTACTTGCCTAAATGTAAAACTCTGTAACTGATTTGTATTAATAGAATTGGGTATTTGACAACTAGTCAAATCAGCAACTTTTTTTCAAACGTCAAAACGCGTGCTTATTATGGGATTTTGTATGAAACATTGCATAGTGACGTCATCAAAGTTCGACGCATTTTTTTACTTTAATCGATAGTTTAAAATAGTTATTCAACATAAAACTAACAGGGGACGTGGATATTACGACTTTTGGGGGATTCTTTATTTAATAATCACTAAAATAGTAGGTAGTTTATACACCAAGGGGATAAAGCACTGTTTTATGTCACGGGCGCTACATTGAATCCTGAACGTAACGAAGGACTCCAAATTTAACTCCCGAGCGCAGCGAGGGTGTTATAAGTTAATTCCCGACCAAAGGGAGGGAATTAAGATTGAGTCCTGAGTGCAGTGAGGGATTCAAGCGCCCAAGAAAAAAACTGCTTTATCCCGGTGGTGTATACTCTACTTTATACTTCTACCATAACAGTAAAACAAACTGTAACGGTTAGATATTTATTGCAAATCATAGTAAGTAGGATACATAGGTCTAGTAAATAATAAAAAAAAAAGATGCAGGTATACATACTCCTTGGTTTAAAAACTTTTATACTTCTACCATACCTTTACTACTGTTTTAATCATACTTTTGCGGGTCTAAAGTCAGTCTTCATGCCCTAGGGCCGTAATCTAGTCGATCGATCGCCCAACTAGTTGACCAACCCCATACTGTAAATATGCACAACAGAGTCTAGGCTCCAGACTGGTCGACCAAACGACCGTACCATTTGACATAAAAGTTTTTAAACCAAGGAGTATGTATACCTGCATAAACACTGGCAGCATGAAAAGCAAAAAGTTTGAATATCAACATTCACTTTTAATTTGTCTTTTCTTTTTATTATTTACTAGACCTATGTATCCTACTTACTATGATTTGCAATAAATATCTAACCGTTACAGTTTGTTTTACTGTTATGGTAGAAGTATAAAGTAGAGTATACACCACCGGGATAAAGCAGTTTTTTTCTTGGGCGCTTGAATCCCTCACTGCACTCAGGACTCAATCTTAATTCCCTCCCTTTGGTCGGGAATTAACTTATAACACCCTCGCTGCGCTCGGGAGTTAAATTTGGAGTCCTTAGTTACGTTCAGGATTCAATGTAGCGCCCGTGACATAAAACAGTGCTTTATCCCCTTGGTGTATAATCTACTATTATGTCAAATGGTTTATGTCAAATTTTGGTCGACCAGTCTGGAGCCTAGACTCTGTTGTGCATATTTACAGTATGGGGTTGGTCAACTAGTTGGGCGATCGATCGACTAGATTACGGCCCTAGGGCATGAAGACTGACTTTAGACCCGCAAAAGTATGATTAAAACAGTAGTAAAGGTATGGTAGAAGTATAAAATAATTTATTTGAATAGCTGTTGTCAAATACCCAATAAAATTAGGTAAAAGTTGACTAAGTACATAAGTGCCATTTTAAGAAAAACTTGAAGTCCGTTTTTTAATGATTTAGTAGGTATTCAAATTACGGTAAACATAACTCTACATGTATGCACAACAACAGCACAATTAGCACAATTCAATCTAATTAAACTGCGCCTTTCGATTTTTAAGTAGCAGGCTATTCGCAACTGGGGTAACCACCAGGTTAAACTTAAATCCAGGAGACGGCTAGTCCAGAATAAAAATTAATTTAACTCTTTCACTGTTTAATTAGTACACTTGTAAACTTCAAGTTTCAATTATTACAAGTAATTAACCTCTTAAAGAGAGTAGACTTATTGACGATGAAAACTAAAGCTAGATAAAGGTGTTTAGGGATCATCCATAAAGTACCTACGTCACACTAATTTCGGGATTTTTTGACCCCTCCCCCGTCCTTGTCACAGTTGGTCACATTTGTGAGACTCCCCCCTCCCTAGTGTGACGTCACATATCTTGTAATTTGACATCTAGAACCACGCACTGAAAGTCAACCTATGTGGTTCATATTATAGCGTATTTTTAACGTAAATAACTAACTCTGGGCAATGTGCCAGGATGTGGGATTAATGCTCATTAAAAGGTAAACCTATGGTTGTACTGTATGCGGACTGCCGGGAAATGATTGAATCAACCAATGCACCGCAGCATAAACGCCCCCTTGGTCCCTTACTTTGTGCTATCAATTAAATTGATAAATCGCGTACTGTGTAGGCAAAAGGTTAACCCTCTGCTTACGTAACAGTTATTTCACAACTGATTAAGTGTTGTTATTTACTAAAATAATTTATCCATATCAAATAAATATTATAAATGCGAAAGTTTGGATGGATGGATGTATGGATGTATGGATGTATGTTTGTTACTCAATCACGCTCCAACGGATGAACGGATCTGGATGAAATTTGGCACAGAGATAGATTATAGTCTGGAATAGCACATAGGCTACTTTTTATCCCGGAAAATTAAAGAGTTCCCGCGGGAACCGAAAAACCTCAATCCACGCGGACGAAGTCGCGGGCATCAGCTAGTAAATATTATAAATGCGAAAGTTTGGATGGATGGATGTATGTATGGATGTATGTTTGTTACTCAATCACGCTCCAACGGATGAACGGATCTGGATGAAATTTGGCACAGAGATAGATTATAGTCTGGAATAGCACATAGGCTACTTTTTATCCCGGAAAATTAAGGAGTTCCCGCGGGAACCGAAAAACCTCAATCCACGCGGACGAAGTCGCGGGCATCAGCTAGTATTATTATAAACCAAATATGAAAACCTCGATGGGAGCTACCTTGGGGCCGTGGGGCCCGGGGGCTCGAGCTCTTTTTGAGGAAATTTCGAAAAGGGTTATCGAGTCAACCGAGGACCCGAGAGCTGGCAGCTACCTTGGTCAAAGAATTAGTTTGGCCATCCAAAGGGGTAATGCTGCCAGCATCTTGGGTACAATGCCTCGCTGCGGTGGTCTCGATGAGGTTTTAGATTTAATTTAATTTATTTTAGTTTTAATTTAATGGTGATTGTAATGTTAGTTTTAATTTAGATTTCATTTATAGTTTGTTATGTACTTGTAATGTGTTATTCAAAATAAAATAAATATTTATGTTGTGTGGTGTTAAAGCCCGCCAACCCTTATTGGAGCAGCGTGGTGGGCTCTAATTCCCTCTCTCCTATGAGATTGGAGGCCTGTGCCCAGCAGTGGGACTTTAATGGGCTGTAGTGGTGGTGGTGGTGGTACTGAACCCTTTGTGCCCGAGTCTTATGCCCACTTTCACTGACGACCCATAAGATTTAAGGGACCCCTTAGCATATTTAGGGGCCAGTTAGGGGATAGTTTTCATTTCACCACTTTTATAGGATCCCTTAGTGACTAATGGGTCCCCTAAATTTATGAGATGGATTATTGGTCCCATACACCTTCATATAAGTAATAGAGACTTCAAAAGGACGACATGGACAGTGATTTGTTTGATTTTCTTGATAATTTCGGTATTATTAGGTATATATAAGTATGTGAAATTCTGTGTTTGCATATAGGGTGCATTTTATCCAGGAAAATTGAAGAGTTCCCGTGGGAATCAATCAAAAATCTAAGCGAACGAAGTTGCGGACATTGTCTAGTATTTGATACTTGACTACTACTGCTTTGACTACTTGACCTTTGAGCGTGATTGAGTAACAAACATCCATACATCCATACATCCATACATCCATCCAAACTTTCGCATTAATAATATTTATATTTGATTATGACTAGAACAGGTTACAGGACCATTCCAGGGAAATCGGATCGCATGGTCGCCGTACCCGCAACGGGCGCCGGACGGCATCGGCCACTGTTTTGGCGCGGCGGAGAAAACACCATTTTCATTCAAGATATCGCCGCGGGATAACGGTGCTGCGCACGCGCACCTCGCCCCTCCCGCTCGCACGCTTCTAATCACTGATCGTTAGACAGGGACGGAGGGCAGATAGACGGCCGGCACACGATTACTCGAGTGACCTACTCATCGCGTAGTTACTATTTACTAGTTAGTAATAGGTATAACCTCTTATTATAATATGTTCTGTGGGTATAACTAACTCTTACTCGGGGAACCTAATTTTTCAATCGTGCGAATTAGCGACCAAGCGACGCTAATTAGAAGCATGTAATGAACTATTATTAACGTGATTAATATGGCTAATTCTGTTGTACACGATCTCGAAACAAAAACAAATTTACTGGTTTAAATGTATTGTCATAGTCTACCAAGTGCAGATTGGTACCTAGATACAAAAAGAAGAATTCTCAGACATGCAGTTTTTCTCGACGATGTTTTGCTCAGAATGCACAAAATATTAAAAAAAAAATCAAAGGTTTTTATTCAAATATACTTTCACAGGTTTGGATTAGAATCGTCTATTGAATCTACCACTGATACCTTCCCACTATCTACCTATACTTACCATCTTATCTAGAGTCAATAAAAACACCCAAAAGTTTTGATGCGAGGCCGGAAATTCGAACCACCATCCGTACCACTCGAATAGGAGGTCAATGGCCATCGAAGCACGGAAATTAAAAACACAAATAATTAATATAAAGAAAATAATAAAGTCCCCAATAATAAAGCAATACTTCATTAAGAGCTCACAGCATAATTCGTTCCACATCTGTCGATCAACCAATTACTCTTGCCATTCGCAACTCCTTAATTAACTGCAACTCTCGTAGAACAACCGCTGCGGCACTTTCTTATATAAATAAACATGAAATAAACACAATAAAAAGTGGAAAACAAGTGAACCGGTTTTTTTTTTCTTTTGGCGGAAATAATATAATATGTCCGTAAAAATAAACCTGTCCAGAGAAGAGACTGTTGAACCATATTAAAGAGATCGTTTATCTTTGAAACCTGCTTAGTAACTTCTAAAGGCAATGTTTACCATACAAACACTGAAGGATTTCAATAATTTCATCCCTAACAGATAATATTATCCTTTGGATATCCTCTAGCTACAGGGGCAATACCCTTCCCGCAATATTGGACCATTATATTTTATTTGTCCTAGATAATTCCAATCTTGAGATAGTTTTTTGTTCAAACACCTCGGATGAAAGCTGCTGCACCATAGGTTATAAATTCCAAAATTCTTAACTGTGGTTGGTAATTATTCTCACACTGTCGGATTTAAAATATCACCACAGTACCTAGTGGTCCAAGAGCTGGTGACGAATTTCGTGAACGTCCTTTTGGCAAGCTGAAATTGTGAAAAAATATAATTTCGTCAATTGGCGAATCCAATCCTGCCAATCTGGTAGAGCGTTTGCGGTTTTCTTATGCGATTATCTCAGATACTCCACAATTTGCGAGTGCGTTAAATTCAAAATTTCCGCACAAACGTAATATGTGATTTTAATTAATTTCACACTTCCTTGTTTACAATTCGCTATCACCACAGTCCTTGGCATTGGCATTGCAGGCCAATCAGCCAGCACCCAGCCCTCAGTGATCACTGATCAGTCGGTGTCGGGACGTGGTGGCGAGCGGTCCCACCATGCGCTTTCCAACCGCGACAGTGAAAGTTCGCTGAGAGAAATGCGTTCCGCGATCGCCTTTATGTTTGTGGTGAGTGCTAATTATGGTAACAGTGCTAATTTGTCTGATGATGCCGACGGATTCGAGGGTCGTGGGATATACTGCCTTTAGATCTGGATGGATTTGGAGACGGCTTGGTTTGGTTTGATGATTTCAATGGTTTGTTGATTGTTATGTAGGTCATTGGAGAGGAAGGTCAATTTATCGTTTTTGTATGAAAACCTATGTGATAGATTTACTAAACGAGTGGTGAATTTACTTGGTGGTTCGGAATTTTTTATAAAATGTAAATTTTAAAATATGTATGCTTTATTTATAGAATACATATTTTTCTGTATCCCGGGGCTTAAATTGAAAAAAATATAATACAGACAAGGTTTCGAGAGCCAAAGCAGATCAAGACAGATAGAGAGATTTTTATAGAAAGTAGCATTAATCAGAATAAATGATTATTGCTCCCAACACCATATGGCATTAAAGAAACTACTGAAAGATTGAGCAAATTAGAAAGCAATTATTATAAAATATTGTTCCTGTTGTTGTGAACTAATATCTGATATAAATTGTGAAGATTGTTTAATAGATATCTAATACTAACAATAATATAATTAGACCGTTTCATTTACAAAGAACACACTAAGGATATCTATGTAATATTATTAGATATATATTATTACAAATAAAAATAAACATTGTAAGGTTAACAGTATAACAATGTAGTAATAACAGTAACATAATACGTCTATGAGTAAGAGTAACTTACGAACATTAACACAGATAGAGAAATTGAATGTGTACCTAGTAAAATCCATTAAAACGCACAACTAATATGCAAAACACTTAACTAAACCGAGGTTAAAAGAGGCCGGCGTGAAACAATGCTTTCCATCGTTGGGACTTGTTAGGATAATGAGTTAGCTGCTATTACTTATAATATCTTTGAAGAGTTTAAGTGCAATGACCTTTTAAGTAAACCTTTGGCTCAGACACCTATTTCATGAAATGTAAAGATTGAAATGAAATGAAATGTTTGAAGTGAAATCAAATGTTTTATTTCATGTAGGAGTACTTGTATCACTTAGGAGTTAGGACTCTACCACCGACGTCAGTTCGGAAAGCAGATTCTAGTTTCTACTGAGAATAGATTCAAGTGAAATAAAATATCTCATTTTATGTAGGACAACTTGTGTCACTTGGGACTCTTCCGCGGGTTTGGAAAGCAGATTCTACAGATAATAGAATAATATTACTTTGATACTAAGAAGACGAAACTGTAAGACCACAAATCTTAAAAAAAAAGCGAATCAAATATGTAACGGAAACGAACACATCATAGGGAATCCGCTTACTAATAAAATTAATAATATTTCAGCAACATCGCTGAAAATGCTAAATCATACAATGAATAAGTAAACAAGGTAAAATTAGCTTTAAATACGTGAGAAATTCATATGGATTAGTTAAAAAAGAAAATAATTAATTTCACTGCATAATCTTGTACTTGTGTTAAAATCTATGACTCATCTGATAAAGATTCTTTTTCGTATTAGTTAAATTATAAAGTTTTGTTTTTGCTAGCTTAAAAATTCCCTAAATAAATAGCGTTCAGGTACGATGCCATGTAGAAACTGATAAGAGGTAGGGGTATAATATAACTGCCATTCTCCTAACAGGTTCGCCTGATACCATCTTATAATCTGACTGCATCATCACTAATCATCAGGTGAGATCGCAGTCAAGGGCTAACATGTAGTGGATAGAAGTTACAGAAAATAGATAAACAGAAATCTACACAAAAGCCAAAGTCGACCTACGCCAAAGATAAGTCGTAACTTCAAGTTCTAAAAAAGTTAAATTGATACATCGGATAACTGGACATTACGGGTGTATAAATCTGCGCTTCTAAGACTTCCTGTGATATATGTAGTACCTGCCAGAAAGCAACACTACTTTTTTCCACGACAGACCTTGCGATACCTTTTGCCAAATTAGCTGATCACTTGGCCTTATAATAAATGGGAGATATGAGTGTCAGTGAAGTGTGTAATATGAAAATGAATAAAAAATAACTTTCATTTAAAAGCTGTGCCGTACATTACTTTAATCCTATAATTCCCCAGCGAACCCAAACGAATGAAGCACCGGGATAATAACAGTCATCGGTGGTACAAACTGACAAAAGGATAAAAGATTTATTTACTGAAGTATTTTGAGTAAACTATTCAGTAGCCAAAAATCAAGTTTTTAGATCCAGCTGTTTGAACTATACCTACGTTGATATTATGTCAATATGTCAGGTTCATTATCTGTGGAAACTAAAATCTTCGACCAAACATAAAATGGAAACAATTCCAATCATTTATTTATTTAACTGGTTGCAGAGCTCGGATTTCGATCTCATAAAAAATATTACAAGACTAATCAATGAGCCCGGATCAGACCTAAAACTGCGACTAGAACGCAAGCAGAGTAAATGTTAGTCGCATTTTCCTTCCACATGCAATGTCAGAACATTTTGTATCAATTAAGAGTTCTATATCCTCTCTCAGACGTGTTGCTTGTCGGGTTGCCACCATCTATGAAAGCAGGGCGAACGGCAGTCTACAAGAACGTGGGAAGCGGGCCAACCAACTCACACCAACACACAATTTTTTACCGAACTTACACAGAACTGATATTACAACAAACAATTATAATCATTAAACCTAGAAGCATTATGGTATAGATTCACGTGCAGTAGTTGTAAAATTTGAAGATAGTGCAGGCATAATATGAAATGAAGATTTCTTCTTTGTAATTAGATACCGTGAATAAATGGTGAAATGTTAAATGAAATTCAAGTAAATAATAACATTAGTAAGCATGATGAAGACAAACTAAGTAAACAAAATAATAATAGCCTAAAGGATTTAGACCGTGCCGAAAATCATAATTATCTCCATTAACTGAGATCATACCTATCCAAGAGAAATGTTGCATATTCTAAATCTAGAGCAAAACAGTCTACTTACTGTATTGTCAGTTTTATTACCGCTGTGCGATTAAAATAATTGTTGTTACACACAATTTGGCATAATAAATTATCATCATCATTATCATTGCACTCAACTTGTAATAGACGAAAATCTAATATAGAAGAGCCAAAAGACTACATCTCTGCGTCGATAGCATTTTTACCATAAGGGAAAGAAAGAACGGAGTGCGATCTTCTCACTCTGCCTTTGGAGTCTTGCTTTGATGATATCAAACACAGATATTTTGTAAACACACAATTTATATGTAGATATAGATATAGACACACAATTTGGCACTAAATGTTTTTTTCTTTTCTTTTTTTCTTTAGATACATATGTCAAAATAGATGAGATTTTACCTCAAATAAGAATAAAATTATTATTAAGATTACGTACCTTTTTGTAGCCCAAACATGGAACAGTTTATAAAATATTCGAGTAGCTAACCTATTAAATGATTGTGTTAAGAATTATAACTTATGCAAAATGTTATGAAATATAGAAAATGGTTCCGATGGTACAGCAAGTAGAGAAAGTTATTGCTTGATTTTCACATCCTTTGCATGGACAGTCCCAGAACTTACCTATGCCTTTTTTTTAATTTCTCTTTTTACTTTTTAATCTTTAAACATTTTCCAATGAATGAATCGGGCAAGATTATTTTGATTTAAGCCGTGGGCGTTAAATAGGAATTGATTCAGGGGACCCAAGAGCTGGTGCTTTATTTAGCAGCTAAATTTTAGCTTATTGAAATTTGGCCTTCTGTCAGTCTAGAGGGAAAACAAAAAAAAGCCATGCCCATTGTGATCACATAGGCGACTAAGAAAGAATTAAGAAAGATTTAGAAACTCAGAGTAAGAATACCCACTATTGTTACCCTGAGTTTAAAAATTATCAATTGGGAGGTTCTTGAGACCAATCAAAAAAATCTTTAAAAGATACTTCCCCACCTTTGCAATGTTAGCTATCTTCCCCTGCAATAAAAAAAATCTCCCTATTGAAAATTATAGTTTATTGAACAATAACTAGGTAAGTATACTTTTCCATTTCTTGCGAGAAACGCTTGCTTGATTTAAGTATCACTTAACCCCCCACGTGTGCTTTGATTTCGTGATCACTGGCAGCTGTAGCACCTTAATTTTTTGTTTTCAATAAAAATACTTTTCCAACAACCTTTTCTTTCACAGAAAAGCACGCGAAAAACATACTTATTATGATAAATACATATTATCTAGTCAGCAATCTCTAGTCACATGGCCGATCGCAATCGCACGCGGTACAATGGCGTGTGACGTCACACAACCTGCTCCCAAATACAAACACCATCACTTTCACCCGTCCACACTACCCAATGAACTAATGATACAGCTACCTCTAACTCTTTGTTAACCGCTACTTATATAACGATTATGTGGATTCTTTCGACCACATTCTGACATCACTCCAGATTAAACGATGCTTAGTTACCTACTGATCTTCTATTTGCATTTAAAGCTTGTTCAGGTTCATCCATTTCTTTCTTTCTTCCTTCTGGGCAGGCTTCCGCACTTTTAAACGTAGTTTCACCCATTATTCAATTGTATTCGTAATCGGTGGACATTTTAGAAACCAGCTTACCACATTCTGATTTTTCGTGTTCTCTTATGCTCTTCACCTCTTTCTTCTTCTCTACCGATTCTCTATCAAAGCAGTGAGCACAGCTCAAACCACTGGATGGATTGGGTTGAAATTACGCACACAGATAGCTATTATATGGAAAGAAATCCGATATGAAAAGATTTTTGAAAATTAAACCCCTTCAACCCCTAAAGGGATAAAATATGTGTTTGAAATTTTTCAATAAGACTAGGACTAATTGTCCTTAGTAGTAAATCAACAAAAAAACAGTAACAATTTACTAAAGTTACAATAAAAATATCAGCGGGACACAATATACAAAAAAAATATAATCAATCAAAACTTCCTTTGCCACTTCAGCTAAAATGCAAGACGAGTTTAGTTTAGATTTTAGTTATATCTTATTTGTAATTTAAATTTGTAATTGGTGACAATAATGCCTTAAATAAATGACTATCTATTTATTTGACTAAAACCACAGAAGAAAAAATAACTAAGTAAAACATCTACTCAGAAGCAAGCGTAGGTACTTATATACCTAGTAATAGTAGATTGTTACACAAGGGACGTAAGTAAGCTATTACAGAACAAGATCCAATTTGGCGCCAGTGCGAGCGCAGCTCGCATAGGGCGCTAATGGATCGCGTGCACCCGAGATATTTAGTCACACGAGCGAGCGCAGCGAGCGAGGGTGAATATAGTTCGAGGGTGTAATAGCTACTTGCAACCGAGGTAAGCATTCTACTTTATATCATTCTTGCGAGGTAAATAAAACCTCCTGGGATTCCTGTAAAGATGATGTAAAAAAGTGAAATAAATAAAATAAAAAAAAAAAAATAAAAAAAAAAAAAAACATTGGTAATGCAAAATGAAATTTTAATTAGAATAATTAGCAAATTTAGAGAAAAAATAGAAAAATCACTTTACGAACAAACTTCACAAACTTTCAGATCAAATGAAATGCCGCCATTTCCATTTTTTTTCGTAAATAGTTTTCCATTTTTTTTTACGGCTCTGAGTTCCAAGGAGTTTTGCATAGTTTGAAATGTATGGAAATTAAATGCCGCCATGTTCAGTGTTTTTTTTTCAGTAAAAAGTTTTCTTACCATTTTATAAGAAAAGAGATTGTTTACCAAGGAGTTTTGCATAGCTTGAACTGTAATGTCAACATTACAATTCAAGCATAGTGCGACGTAATGTTGCCTTGAATTGCAAACACCAACTTACTAGGAGACTTTCCACCATAGTAATCCCTAGTTACTGAGCAAGTATGATATAAATAATATTATGTTCATTGGGAGCAAATACCTACCGTTAGAATTATATTATGGAATTCGAATCGAAATGGTAGAGTCAAAACATAACATAAGAGACACCTGTATGTCCTACATGTTTTAAATAAATGAATTGAATTGAAGGACGAAATGAGACATCAAAAAAATTGGCTCCAAATTATTAGTCTCATACTAAGACATAATATTAATAAATCATAATTTAGCACAGTAAACGTTCATAAGCTTCAAAAGAGTTCGTAAGAGTCCTAAAAGTGCATTGGAGTCGAGTGGAGTGTATTTTTTGAAGTAAGAGCCACGACAAATCAACCGTAATGCAAATAATTTGTTCTGTGTTCATTTATAGACGAATCGGGGTCGCCGGCTGGTAGCTATCGAAATACCCGATCACCTGTCCAAACGAAAGTAAACGCCCACTGCCCGCTCTTATTGAAAATATCATTAAGCCTAGGTTTCACTTTTAGTACCCGACTTTCTACTTGGCGGAAGGCACGTTGGCAAATGTGTTTGTAATGTCTCTCTCCTTGCTCCGTATTCCTATCGACTAAATAACTATCTGCCTCTATCGACTGCCTCGTTGGTCTAGTGGTTGGGATGTCCGACTGCGGCCGACGTGGTCCCGGGTTCGAGTCCCGGGTCGGGTGATAATTGAGTATTGGGTTTTTCTGACTAGAAATTCTCAGTACTAGCTCGGAGTTAGGAAGTTGGCTCACACTCTCCTATGAGAGTGGAGGCATGTGCCCAGCAGTGGGACGTTAATGGGCTGTATAGTGATGATGAAGAACTAACTGTCGACAAAGATATGCCGTGGATAGATCCCGTGTAAATGCCTTCGATTAGTGGTATGGGTTTAATATTACTTTCGTACCCCTAAGTTAACCCGCTACCATCTTATACTGCATCATCATTAGGTACCACAGGTGAGTCAAGGGCTAACTTCTAGTGCAATAAAAAACCGGCCAAGTGCGAGTCGGACTCGCGCACCGAGGGTTCCGTACAAACCTGTAGTAAGTTTTAAATTATTAAAAAAAAACCACTTACTAGATCTCGTTCAAACCAATTTTCGGTGGAAGTTTGCATGATAATGTACATCATATATTTTTTTTAGTTTTATCATTCTCTTATTTTAGAAGTTACAGGGGGGGGGGACACACATTTTACCACTTTGGAAGTGTCTCTCGCGCAAACTATTCAGTTTAGAAAAAAATGATATTAGAAACCTCAATATCATTTTTGAAGACCTATCCATAGATACCCCACACGTATGGGTTTTATGAAAAAAAAATTTTTGAGTTTCAGTTCTAAGTATGGGGACCCCCAAAATTTATTGTTTTTTTCTAGTTTTGTGTGAAAATCTTAATGCGGTTCACAGAATACATCTATTTACCAAGTTTCAACAGTATAGTTCTTATAGTTTCGGAAAAAAGTGGCTGTGACATACGGACGGACACACAGACAGACAGACAGACAGACAGACAGACAGACATGACGAATCCATAAGGGTTCCGTTTTTGCCAAATTTGGCTACGGAACCCTAAAAACCGTAAAAATCTTTGGATGCAAAGATTTTTTGAGATTCGCTGGTTTTTGAAGCGTAAATCAATAATATTATGTAAAGCAGTTACTTATATACTGCATCATCACTTACCACCAGGTGAGATCGCAGTCAAGGGCTAACTCGTAGTGAATTCAAAAAAACACAAAAAAATATTTGAGAATTCGCTGGTTTACTCAAGAGAGTCAAGCTTTTAAAGAGTGTGTAAAGCTGGTCACTGCTGGGGCCATGTTTCATTATTGTTGATTTTCGTGTTTAAGAATTATAGTCCTTATTATAGGAACGTCAAGGTACGTGAGAGCAAGTTGTCAGTTTGAGTAGCTATAAGCGTTGGCAGTATGGCCCCAGGACGATTTTGGGTGCTGAATGTGGAACAAACAGGGCCCCAATCATGTAAGAATTGTCCATTAAACGTTAAAGATTTTTGTCAAAGTAAAATAAACAATGACAGCATTGAATTAGAGCTCAATTTCGTCTGCCCATTCTTATACGTTTAGGGTATCGTACATACCTAAACGTATAAGAATGGGCAGACGAAATTGAGCTCTAATTAAATGCAGTTATGGTTTTTTTACTTTGACAAAAATCTTTAACGTTTGATGAACAATTCTTACGTAATCGGGGGGCAGATGTACATTTGACGTGACGCGGGCAAGGCGAATACGTGGGGGCGCGCGCTACCGTTATCTGCACTTTAAATAATATTGTCAATTTTTACAATGCATTTAAATGCGTCATAACTCCGTAAGTCTCACAAGTCTGCGTAAGTATCGCATTGGGTGACGTATCATATCAGATTAAAGGTCCTTAACAGATAGATAGATAATTGATTTATTTGCCCACGAAAACAACAATTTACAATATTTGCTTACAGAAGTAAGTAAATCTATTATATGTGTGCGTCGCCATACATTTGCTCTGCATTCAACTCGCGCGCGAACTATACGTTATCGTTTGTGAACAAATAAGCGGTACGTCTTTGCCGGAAGGTGGCTGAAGCAGACTAGACCAGAGAAATTGAGAAATTGTAGTCTCAAATTGACCCATCCGTAGATCGAACCCGGGACCTCCAGCTTTTAAGACAACAGCGCTAACCACTGTGCCAGGGAGTCGTCAATGTTATGTTTTATGAGGTGATACCAATAAAATATATTCTTGCTTTAAGTCTATACTCTACCTTAGTAGTTATAGCCTTAAACATCGAAATTTAGGACCTTTAATTAGTCTCTCTTTTGGACTTACTACCGTGTAACTTCCCATACTTTTGCGTCGTCGAATAATAAAACTTCAAAAAACTAGGTATGCACGTAAACAGTTCTTAGAAGTAAATACGATTAGTTATGCGCCTCATGCTCCAAGGTAACAAAATAACTTCGTGAGGAAAGTTGCATACATTATTTGAAGAAAAAAATTTACTACGAAGTGGTATCAAGGCTTGAAATAAGCAGAATATTATTTATGTAGATTAGCTACTAACTAACTAACCAAAATATACTTATCTACACGTACCCTTTAAAATATTAGAAGAAATTAGAACTTCGTAGCTGGAACCCTGGTACAACAACATAATATTTTATTGGCTAGGTCACACGCATTGCTTTAAATGTCGTAACATACTTAAATGCTAATGCTAAATGCTAATGTCTAGACGAGTGATAATTTATGAAAACGTTCATGATAATGTGAGACCCGATAGTAATCAAATCCTACTAATTTAAGCTTCAAGATTAACGTGATTTGCATTTTCAGCCTCAATTTTCTGTCAATTACTGTTCCGTAAAAGCAAACTTTAAGCAATAAAGTAAGGTTCATATAAAATGAAACTTCTCTTGCTCAAGTAGGTGACATGGACAGTGGCACACGGTTACGACTACGCGTCGGCCTGCGCGCGGCCCTATCGCTCCAAGCGTGCCAAGGAGCCGCCCGACGTGCCATGCGACCTCAGCAAACAGAGCTACTGCACCACGCCTGGCGACAACTACCCCTGGCATGCGATACGGCGGTTCATCAGAGAGAACCAGGTATTGAATGATCTACCTACCTTTAGCACATCGTTGTCGAAACGTCTTTCGTGCCAAGAAACCGCCCGACGTGCCATGCGACATCAGTCAACAGAGATACTGCACCACACCTGGCGACAACTACCCCTGGCATGCGATACGGCGGTTCATCAGAGAGAACCAGGTATTGATTGATCTCTATACATATAATACCCGTAATATATCGCTGTTGAGACATCTTCTGTGCCAAGAAGCCGCCCGATTTGCCATGCGACCTGAGTAAACGGAGCTACTGCACCACGCCTGGTGACAACTACCCCTGGTATGCGATACGGCGGTTCTTCAGAGAGAATCAGGTATTGACTGATCTAACTACCCTTAGCATTTAAACAGTGCCATGCAAACTACGTAAACAGAGCTACTGCACCACGCCTGGCGACAACTACCCTTGGCATGCGATACAACGGTTCATCAGAGAGAATCAGGTATTGACTGATCTACCCTTAGCACATCGTTCTAGGGACATCTCTCGTGCCAAGGAGCCGCCCGGCATTCCATGCAACCTCAGTAAACAGAGGTAGGTACTGCATGACGCCTGGCAATAACGACCACTGGCCTGCGAAACAATGCACGACGGTTCATTAGAGAGAATCCGATTTACTGCTGCTCTTTTGATTCTTGAGTGTCTGTCTGATGTTCTTATCTAGACTTATGATTTGACTAAGAAGTTCTTTGCAATATAGCGGTTCATCGAAGATAAAATTGGCTGTGAATAACTCATATTTGCCTTGCGGTTCGCGTTCTTACACGTAAATATTATTTTGAAGACTGTAAAAATCAAAGTACTTCATAGCGCCATTTTCTATTCAAGACACATATTTTATTAGCATGGACCTTATCACGTCTTTTATTATCTTCTTAAGTTATAGTTTCGTGACGCAAAGATACAATGTTTCCATTACTGCTTTTTATTTATGGGACAATTTCCCATACCATAATATTAGTAGCTGTACCTATAAATTGTTTACAACTTAGCCTTGGTGTTAACTAATTCCAGGGTCTCATGAGAAGAATGTATGGTGAAGAACGTCACATCGCCGTACTTAAAGCGGAATTGGGAAACTTTATCGATGATGATGACGATGATGAAGAGGGCAACAATGACTTTTCTGAAAACTTTATCAAAACGAAGATGATGTACATGAAGAAAAGCTTCGGACGTGCTATGAAAGATAAACCTCATTTTAGGCCGATCCAGGCAAATCCAGAGAAACAGAAAAAGGTCGACAATGATGCCTTAAAAGTGAAACCTCTAGGAAACTCTACCAATGACGCAGATAAAAAAACGGAAAACAAAACCGAAGTAAGCAATGAAACAACGAATGAAGATAAAGGTATTTCATACAAAACTAAACTCGAAAGTATTGCGAATATTGAAATCAATAACTTAGACCCAGATGTGATCACGCTAGAGGCTGTGATTAAACAAAGTATAGAAACGAACAGCATATATCCGAATTTCTCTGGCACTTCTAAAAGTGAACCATTGACTTTAGAAAGTAAAAACAACACAGACAGAAATGCAACAACTACAACTGAGAATATTGTGAATAGTACCGATAGTAGCGATGATCAATATGACGACTTGACTACGGAATCGGGTAAAGACTTATGGAAAAGTAATACGGATACCTCAACCTTGCCTCCGACTCTTCTATTTTCTGAACACGAGAAAGTTAATATAGATCGTATAGATAACAAAGAGACGGAGAAAAAAGAAGAGTTTTATCCGAAGCCAGTGCAGCATCAGGAGACCATGCGACCGTCTGTTATCAAATTACGAGGAGCGTAAGTTTTTATTTTCATAAGTAGGTTATTTATATTTAACGAGTACCTACTGCGCGAATGTGTAGAATTAGGTTCTTCGGGAATGAGGGACTTGATAGTAACATTGCAAAACGATTTCTGTCTGTCTGAAAGCTAAAATAGCTTGAGCTGTACGCCTAGAGAATCTTGTCAAAAGTTGGCACAAAATACAGATACTTAGATCTTTACATTCTAGAGATGGACTTATCAGATTATGCATTCTTTACCTGGAAAAATATCTTAGTGTCCTTGCTCCACCTTGCTCACGTACCTATTTGCGAATGACAGCAAAGATTTTCTTTTGCAATAAGTAATAAGTATAACCAGTAGCAGGTATATAGTAATGTCACGGTAATGTTCAGATAATATATAAATACCATTACCGTGGTAACGTACTTGCCTTGTATCTTAAAGAGATTGCTGATTTTAATTTGGTTATTTTTAACCATTTTCCCACTTTGTTATGGTAGAGCATTAGATCACCACGTGATTCAAATTTCGAAATATTCCTAACGATGTTATGGAAAAACATGATAACACTGATGAAGTCAGACTCCAAAATATTGTTATCCAAAAACTGGTTTCCATATTTGCGACACGCTCACACTTTCATTGCTTTCTCCCAGGCTCGAAGCATTATACTTATGCCTTATACCTACCTACTTATTTAGATGTTTACATTATTATTATGACAACGTGCAAAAAAACACCATAAATACATCGTTGGTTTTTTTAAGAAGCCATTGTTTGATATACCCATTACTTTTTAATGGTTTTATGCATAGATTGTTGCTTGTATTACTCTGCAGTTAAGTACAAACAAGGTGCCCCTTTTATGCACATGTCATGAGGGAGGATAAACAGAGGGTGTTTCGATTCTAGCGGACCCAACTAGGTATTTTGATTCTGGAGAACAGTGCAGTGTTTTCAAACTGAGTAGATAAATAGACAATTTGGATGCTAGCGCAATACAATTTACAGATCGGAGGAAGGATTTGCCACGATATTCCTGCTACGAGTATGTATCTACCTACTTAACTATATATTGTGGAACCGTCCTCCACCTGCTGTATTCCCATTAAACGACATAATCAAAGGGCGAAATAAGTTCCTCAAGTAGTTACTGATGTTTCGGCGATTACTTATGTATCCTCTGGTGCTTGCTTGATAATAGTCGTTAAAGCCCGCCAACCCACATTGGAGCAGCGTGGCGGGTCTAAGCTCTAATTCCCTCTCTCCTATGAGAGTGGAGGCCTGTGCCCAGCACTGGGACATTAATGGGCTGTAGTGGTGGTGGTGCTTGCTTATGCTCACTAATTTGTAACATCCAAAATGTTCTGATTGCAGAAATGCGTGTGAAACGAAGGAGGAGATGATGGCGCCGTTCTGGGCGAACAGCACCCGCGGGGAGATGCTGGCGCTCCTCAACATGTACCCCTTCGAGCAGTACATCCACTCTGAGACCTGCGTGCACCGACACAAGCAGATGTATTGCAGGGAGGGATGCAGGTGAGAGAGACCTCCATATTCACATTCAATATCGATGCTATAATGAAAGTACTTGAAGTTTAATTCGCTTTAATCCGCCAAAGTAGACAAATCTATGTGGTACAGCGTGTAGCTTGCGATATTTACACCATGACCAAACCACACAAATCTTCCAAATTATTATTCTCAACGTTACGTTTCGCTCCGACACCGGAGCATCTTCAGGAGATGTCGACTTGACAATGCACGATTGTAAAGAAACGTACCGCCCGCTGATAAGTACATAATAATAATTATTAATATTACATCCTGCGCATCGAAATGCGCGATGTTCGTTGATGTTGATGCGAAGTCGTAATGTTTGAATCGAGATGGCTGTACAGTCCCACCAAAAGATCTGGCCCGGTGGCCAAAATTGGAGCTACTTTGTATGCCTCTTTAGTTTTTGTTTGTGTGAAGTGAAACCTCTGAGATCGTTGTGATTTGAAAATTCGATGAAACGAAAAAGCGACACCAAAAAGAGACAAACATATTCATAATAGGATTTAGCCTGCGAGAGAATGAGATAGAATACAAGTTATATTTATCTCATTCTCTCGCAGACTACTTTTCTGACGTTTTACTTCTGCCGTGTGTAAATTGAACACACACACTTTTTTTTATTTTTAATATATACTAGCGATGCTGTCACCGGGTCTTGTTTGTGGGACTAACCAAACCTGATAACTTTAACTGTTTCAGATGCGAGCAACAGTACCGGCTGCACCGCTTGCTCGCGTACGACCCGCGGAACGAGTGCCGTGGCATTTTCGCGGACTGGTTCAAGTTCCCCGCGTGTTGCGTGTGCAAGTGCTACGACGTGCCGCTAGAGTTCCGCGCGCGTTCGCCGCGTATTCTCCGCCCGCAGTACGGCGAGCGAGTCCGCCGCCTCATATACGAGGACGTGGCGCGAGACTGGTACACCACCACAGAGGACGACGAGGGAGACGACGATCTGTTCTGAATCAACCCTCCTACAGTACAAAACATTCATAAAGTTCAAGAAGGTCTGCTGCAAGAAACATTCAAGAAGGTCTGCTAGAAAAGTCTCTTGCAAGGATCTGTCTTGTACTGGTAGTGACGCTCAGCTTCTCATGATAAGATCGACTTTTTAAGGCGACTTTAAGATCAATTTGATGTCTTTCTAACGCTGCATTTTCTGCACTGAATAGTGATTAAGCCTGTAGACTATACGAGGACGAGGCGCGCTACTGGTAGGTACACGACAACCGAGGACGACGACGAAGACGGCGATCTGTTCTGAAATAAGTAACCCTCCTAAAGTATCAGCCCATTAACGTCCCACTGCTGGGCACAAACATCCACTCTCATAGGACTGAGGGAATTAGAGCTTAGACCCACCACGCTGCCCCAATGCGGGTTGGCAGGCTTTAACGACTATTATCATGTTAAAGTGATAATAACCGGGACCGACGGCTTAACGTGCTCTCCGGGGCACTGGGGTGACACACCTCCAACTTCCAACTGTTTATTCTTTATGTCACAGGACAAATAAAACTGTAAAATAAACAGGATTTCTTATCTCGAATAATTTTCGTTTTTGTTTCTGGTATTTTTGGTAAACAAGTAGGTATAATCCTAACAAATTAGTCAAATAAGTACCTACATATTATTTTGTACACATATGCAGGTAAGTAGGTACCTACTTTAATATTATTGCATAGGTATTGATTGAGAGACATGGCGCATAAAAATATTAATTAGGTATACCTACTTAGTAAAAAATAAATATTTTAGATAATATCTAAAATTATGCAAAAAATATTATTTAACATTTTTAGATAGGTAGGTAGTTAAGTATATTTTAGTATTAGGTAATTTGGTTAATGAACGTAATATTTAAGGCTAGTGAAATTATTTAATGGGTAATAATTTATTTATTAGTGTAAAAATATAGTGTTATACCTACCTACTTAATGCAAAATTTTATTAAAGTTCAAATGTTATTTATCTTGAGTTTTATTTACTTACTTACTGATAATAATAGTTACTAGTTTAGGCGTCGTATGATTCTTAAACAAGCAAGGGTACCCCCCATTTACGTTTGTCGTTTTTAAGGTTACAGAGCACATTGATTTAACATGATTATCGATATCGCAGCGGAGGTAAGCCTTGATTTAAATATTTAATAAGCGCCATATGCTCCTAGAATAGCAGGATTCTGTTTAATCTGGTAACCCTGAGATGACGACGCGAGCGACCACGAAACTAACCCTCAGAAAACTAGAACCCTAGAACTCAGATGATCTGAGCCATGAAATATCGTTATCTTACTTCGACTACCCAATATGAATGAGAGGTCAGACCGCCTAGCAGCATGATTTAATGGCCCTTTTGAGGGCTTTGTAAAGGTGCGATAGGTACCATACACTTTTAATATTTACGTTGGTCAGAAGTGACGTAGAGTACAATCGAAAAACTATAATAATATAGCGAATCCATCATTTTGGGACACAAAATTAATGTACAAAGAGCAACGGCGAAATTTTTATTGACCACATTTACTAAATCTTGATTGTACACAAGTAAGGTAAAGACGAAAGTAATTTGCTTATTTTTTTAGATTTTATCAAGTATTCACCTTAATTAATTGAACCTAGGTAAAAAAATAAAATATTTAGGGAATCTTTTTTGATTATTTAGTTCCCGTTTCTCAGTTTAGTGTTACCATTTTTAGTGTACCATTTTATGTATAATCTACCTAGTAGGTAGAATAAGTCTAAATTAGTAGATTATTTTGTAGGTATCGTTTTAAAAATTGAAATTATTTCGTTTAATCAATGTTTGCTTATATAATAGTATTGCTCTTTTTCTTAGTGTATTTAAGTTAATTTTCTTGCATACATTATTTAATATTCTCTAACAGAAAGGTAATATTTGAAAGAATATTATGGCAGCACTGATGCTGATTGTCTGTGGCTGTGCCTAATGTTTTACTGGTCTGTGGTCGTCATCTGTCTTTGTTTTTGTGGCTTTCTTCCGGTTGTCATTTTTAGAAGTGACATTACCCATAGATATATATTACCTCTATGGACATTACCACAGAACATACAAAACTTTAGAACGAAATATCTTTTTTTTCTAGACTCATAAAACAAAAATTCTAGCTGCTGTGAGCTTCATATTCGACGCTTAGAAAAATATCGATACCTCCCACGTAAGTTGTTGTATGCCACAAAAATGCCGTTTAGCGTTTTTACTGAAAACTATCCTAATTTGTATTATTTTATGCATTCAGTGTGAAAAAACTACAAAAATATGATTTTTTCAAGGATTTGCCAGACGTATTTTGTTGTAACTTTCGAACAAGAACGGACTAAAACATTGTATCTACCTTTGCAATGGTTTACGCGGGGTGCGAGACGGGGAGAATCACGCGCTCGCGTCTCGTATTTGTCACATACAACAGACTACGCCGGACTTTCAACCGGCCGAACGCGGTAGGAAGGAAGCGTTTAAGTTCTCTCAAAATTAACTTGCGTAACTGAATTACTTCAAATATATAAAAATGAAACGTACTGTTGTGATACCAACCTAAAATGTTGTATAGATTACTTACAACAGTATACGTTGTTGAGCGTTCATTAAAAATGTTGTATGTAATACATATAACATTTTACGTATACATTAAACTGAAAATATTGTTGTATGTAATAAATACAACATTTTACTTCGGAAGTTGTTATTCTAAACTTCGTTGTATCGTGACATGCTATATTTTACGTTGCTATTACATTTTTTTTTACTTAAATTCAATGTTGTATGTCAAAAGTCTATTCTAAAATTGGGTCATAAAAATAATATTAGGTCCTTACATAGGTAATATGAAATTGGCGTTTTGTAAGGGAGGAACATAAAGTCGATTTTTTTTAAATATAATGTATTATTTATTTAATCAAAGTATGTACCATTGCTATCTATGCACTTTTGCCATCTCATAGGTAGTCAATTCATTCAAAACCATTCTGACGGGAATCAATAAAATCTTTGAAGGCGCTTTGGACTGCCCCATCGGAGTTGAATTTTTTCCCTTGCAAGAAGTTATCCAAATTTCGAAAAAAATGGTAATCTGTTGGAGCAAGGTCCGGGGAGTACGGTGGATGTCTTAGACATTCCAATTGAAGCTCCTCTAATTTGGTAGCCGTCTATTGTGCAGTGTGTGGTCTAGCGTTGTCCTGAAGCAGCAGTGGCCTAGAGCGATTGACCAGCCTCCGTTATTTAGCAGCTCTTTCCGTCATGGTTTGCAGTTGCTGACAATAGACATCCGCCGTAATCGTCTGGCCAGATTTAAGAAAGCTGTAGTGAACGTCACCGGCACTAGTCCACCAAACGCTCACAAGTAATTTTTTTTGAGTCAATTATCGCTTGGGGCAGGATTTGGCTGGTTCGCCAGGGTTCAGCCATTGCGATGAGCGTTTCCGATTATCGTACAGGATCCACTTTTCATCGCAGGTAATGATTCGATTTAAAATCCCTTCATTATTGTGCCGGTTGAGTAATGCACAGCAGTCGACGCGCGTTTGTCGGTTTGCTGCACTCAATTCATGAGGTATCCACCTTTCAAGCTTTATCACCTTCCCAATTTGCTTCAAGTGGATTAAAACAGTTTTATCACTAACACCGCAGCCTGCAGCTAGCTCGGACGTGGTTTGCGATGGATCCGCTGCCACAATAGCCTTCAACTCTTCACTTAGGGTGCGTTCCGAAATACACTGAGAGCACTGAAAGTCCCCAGTAAAGAGCACTGCCAGTGCTCGCAGTGCTTATAACGGAACACACACTTAATGAGTCTCTGTCACAGTAGAATTATTCCAGCCACATATCACGACTTTTTCAGGAATCTGTCTTTTGTCGATGGCTCTCATAATGATGTTGAATTTTCTGAGTCAGAATAGTACATAATTTAGTCTTTTCTTTTTTAACTTATTTAAATTTCTTTAAATTATGCATCTTTATAATAATAACGTAATAAACGGGTACATACCACGATAAAATGGCGATTTTAACTGTCGATATTTCGACCCAGTTGCATGGATCGTTGTCACGCCGGGACTGCTGTGCTGTGAGATGGAGCTGGAGGGTATCAAACTACCCTCCTTCACGTTCTTTTCGACCACGAAATAATTAGTCTTTAACCATTAGGTATCTTCGTTTTTATTATTGATTCTCTTATAAAAATATTAGTTTTTTACTGATTGAAGTCTCCAATGAAACCAAAAAATAGGTTTATTTAATTGAAAGTAACAACTGTTTTGTTGATTTTTGTGTTTAGATATAATTTTGAAAATCTTTTTTTTTTAAATTTGAATAAAACCTAGGTATTTACAATGCCAATAATAATTATTATAAATCGTTACCTGATTTTAGTTGTCTTGATCTCATAGAAATTATTAAGTAGGTACCTATTGATTAATAGAAGTGATTATCTATCTGTTTTTTTTTAAGATTAATGTTCATTATTATTTTGTTTTTTAAAGATACCTATTAGTTTTCATGAAAACGGTCCTAAAATGACTAGTATGTATTGTTCTTATTAAATAATTAAAGAAATTTATCCTTGATAATATTTCTTTTTTATTTCTTAACCTAGAATTTAATCACATACAATAATACACACATAAATTTTTAACCGATGTATATGGGTATTGCCACATACAATGGAATTAAACTTATATTTTGCAGTGTATATTGTTGTAACTATCATATACAACAACTGACGAAATCGAAACTCCGCGGTATAATGTTGTAAGTATGAGATACAACAAATGGCGCAGCCTGTACTCCGCAGTAAAATGTTGTATGAACGATATCTCAGAAAATATACATATTTTCTTAAATTATCTTTTAACATAGTCAAGAATACTATAAATTACATTCATATACCAAATTTCACCAAGATACAATAATAAATGCAGTTTTTAGTCCAATTTGAATCTTTAAAATGCTCTATTGTAAAATTGCGGTTTTGGGGATACAACAACTTACGTGGGAGGTATCGATATATTTTTTTCACACGTGTACATAATTATTTTTTCTCAATAATATTGATGTATGGAAGTTCGCCGTTGCTCTTTAATCGACATTCGATCATTTTAGATGATCACTATTGTGAGCTGTCAGAAGGACCATCATAACGTGCCGCAGATAAAATCGATATTTTACGAAAATACATCGCACAAATACATTTGCACAAATATTAGCAATCGGTGGCCCAATTCCCCACAGCAATTCCCAAAGGCCAAAGCCCTAATGTCGGTGACAGAGAAGTGACAGAGAAAGACCTATCAGTGAGAATCAGTGCCTAGAAGCCGGAGCTGCTTATCAATAATGTCAAAACGTGTAAAAACGTGAAAAACGTGCAACGAGGGTTTTCGTCTGTGACCTTGAGTTTATCTGTGGTTTGTCTGCAGTGTATGATTTGACGTTCATGTATTTTTATTGTCTATGGAAAGTTAAAAAACTTGAAAAAAGTCAACAAGACGCTCTGAAGAACTAATAAAATATTTTGTTTAGTTCGAAATAAAATTGTTAATGTTAATTTAAATAAGTTTTATGTAACATAATAAACTAATGCTTATTGTTTTTTAATTAATAGCAAACTAATATTTCGGTACAACATGAGTGGCAGGGCGAAAAAAGCCGCGGCGCCAAAGAAGAAGGCCAATGGGTACAAAATGCCTGCTCCTATACCTCTGGGAGAGGTTTTAGTTGATACAATTGGCAAGAAGAAATGGCGCATAGGCCCCTCGATAGGCGTCGGGGGCTTTGGTGAAATATACTCGGCCTGTGATCACGAAAGTTCGCCCAAGAAAGGAGGGGGCTATCCTTTTGTTATTAAAATCGTGAGTTTTAGAGTCCAATTACTAGTAAATCTTTTCTTTTTTGTCGTCATCGTCTCGAGCAATAGACATGACAATAGCCCTTCGCCTCTGTAAAGATGAAGGGATCTTGCAAGGATCTCTACGGAACACGGTTTTGTGCCGCCAAAAAGGTCGTCTGTCCACCTAAGGGGGGTCGCCAGTCGCCACACGTCATTCAAGCACCTTGGCACCATGTCTATTTGTTCCATTTCAAATCTACTCTTGAATTCCTGGATTCATTTGTGGCATTTAAAATATAGCTAAAAATGCACTATGCCAACTGCTATTTACTGAATTTATTGTTGGTAAAACATTCACGGGTAATCTGTTACACTGATACATCTTATGAGGTAAGGTGTGGGTTACAGGTCATAGTTAATAAATATCAAGACTCATCTGTAATATCACCCTCCTGCCACCTGCACTAGCTAATGAGCTGTTTCAGTCTGCAATTATTAAAATCCATATCCATGCTAATATCATAAATGTGAAAGTGTGTCTGTCTGTCTGCTACGCTTTCACGGCCCACCTGTTGAACCGATTTGATACAGGGATATGTTGTATCCTGGGGAAGGGCACAAGGTACTTTTTATCCCGGAAAACTAAGGAGTTCCCCTGGGAATTGAAAAAACTTAATCCATGCGGACGAAGTCACGGGCATCTTCTAATCTTATAATAAATCACAGCCCTTAAGCCCAGCCTTATGAAAGTATTTTAAAGATACATTGGTTACAAAATTTGATCGACTTTCACCCTACGACTTTCACCCCTTTCACCTTGAAATACAGGTGACACAGGTCACGTGACAGGTGTCAGGACGCGGGAAGTAAATTTCAAACTGACATACCGAGAGGCGCTTAATTTGAATTGAATGAACGACGATTGTTTATGGTTCGTTAGTTATCTGGCTATTATATTACATAGGACTTTAGACTCTATTCTTATTAGAATAAAACTAAAAATCCAATTAAACGAGGCGCAGCTGTTTTGACACAGATCCGTGACAGCACAGACCGACGGCCCGCCCGGATCCGCGTCTACACATAATGGAGGTTAATCCACATGGTTTATCCTGCGAATTCAACAAAAAACCCATAAGAATTAAATACTCCTTAATTAACATGGATGAAGGTGTGGGCATCATTTAGTTATAAATAACCATCATTACCACTCTGTCTCCAGGAGCCGCATGAAAATGGGCCGCTGTTTGTGGAGGTGCATTTCTACATTAGAAACTCAAACAAAGCTGATAGTGAGTACTTTCTACGTATAACAATTTAATATTTTATTGATATTTCATTTAAATTCATTTAATGCCTTGTTTTGAGACAGTGGGGCTGATTCTGTGTAACACAATCTCTAAACTAAACTAAAATGGCAGCTTTAAATGTAGTTCTGTCCCTTTCCTTAGGGAGTATTAAGAAAGGGTTAGCAATATTTGTAATGCTCTAATTTTAGTTTAGTTTAGAGATTGTGCACTACATAATCAGCCCCAGTAACACTACAAAAATTGCTGTAAATCTTGCTGATAAGCATGAATCCACAAAGTATTTAAAATGTCCATTTTACTAAATTGGACATATTGTATTAATTTGATATATTGAAAAACAGCTTTTTTAATTTGGCTGGTCTGGGAGGTTTAGGTCTGCTCATGCATCATTCAGATGTTAGTAGTTTGGCCTAAAATTGTGATATGAATTAAAAATACTCATACTCATATAATCTTATGTTGCCTATTGTATATGAAACTACATAATGAATGAATCAATCATGTATCAATGGCTGGCTTAGCTTAAAATTAATACTATGTGAATAAATAAATTAAATAGGTTAGCTAGCTTTACACAGATACAGAAAAAAAAACCACAAATTACTTACTACTATTTACAATAAAACGTATCACAAACTACAAGATGTATTTTTAACTACAAAAAGAAATTGCTTGTTGTGATAGCTATATATATGTAAAGTGCGTTCGGTATCATAGTGTCGTTACACCGGCAGTAAAACCCGCAATAAACACAAGTTAGGTAGAAAAAAGATGATAATATGCGAAATTCTCTTATATATGTACGGCATATAGGAGAATTTCGCATATTATCATCTTTTTTCTACCTAACTTGCGTTTATTGCGGGTTTTACTGCCGGTGTAACGACACTATGATACCGAACGTACTTTATAATACAGTTTTATAGATAAATGAAATCTTCAAAAGTTGATTCTGTAATTGACTTTTTTTCAGTTGCAAAGTACATGAAAGATAAGAAGCTCACAACATTTGGTATGCCTCTGTACTTTGGTCATGGTTCCCATGAGTACAAAGGAGAGAAGTATAGGTACCTGGTTCTGGAGCGTTATGGGCAGAATATATGGAATCTGTTCCTGCAGAACGGAAGGATATTCCCCCCGCATACTGTGTTCTTGCTGGGCTTGCAAATGGTTTGTGCATTTAATCTATTCAGTTATCTATTTTATTTAAATTGTATTACGGTATGCCAACTGCGAGTACGCAAAGCTTAAATTATAAATAGTACATGAAGGTCTTTATCCTTGTGACACGCCACTTATAAGCATACACAACTATTGCAAAATAGATTTATGAAAAGGAACAACCAATCCCAAATAACTACCTACATAATAAAAAGAATATAACAAAGGAACAATGTACTTAAATAAAAGGACAATGTATTTTTTTAAAATTCCGATACAAGTTAGCCCTTGACTGCGATCTTGCCTGATGGTAAGTGATGATGCAGTCTAAGAAAGTAGTGGGCTAACCTGTTAGGGGTATGGCAGTTATATTAAACCCATACCCCCAGTCGGTTTATACATGGCATCGTACCGGAACGCTAAATCGTAATATTCAAGTGACTGTAGACAGATAGAGGTCATTGCTTCAAGTTCTATTCTTAGTCTGGATGTGTTATAAAATAACTAGCTGATGCCCGCAACTTCGTCCGCGTGGATCGAGGTTCCCGCGGGAACTCCTTAATTTTCCGGGATAAAGAGTAGCCTATGTGTTATTCCAGACTATAATCTATCTCTGTGCTAAATTTCATCCAGATCCGTTCAGCCGTTGGGGCGTGATTGAGTAACAAACATCCATACATCCATACATCCATCCAAACTTTCGCATTTATTTTTTTTTTTTTTTTATATATATATAGCGAGCAAACGAGCAGGCGGGTCACCTGATGGTAAGTGATTACCGCCGCCCATGAACATTTGCAGCACCAGAGGAACCGCCAATGCGTTGCCGGCTTTTGAGAAATTTGTTTATCCGCCCTTTGAAGAGCCCCATATTATAATCATTCAATTTATAATATTTATATTTGATTGTGATGTATATGTTTGCAGCTAGATGTGTTGGAGTATGTGCACACTAAAGGTTATGTCCACGCAGACATCAAGGGTGGTAACATTCTGCTGGGCCTTAAGAAAGGGACAGAGAATCAGGCCTACCTCGTGGACTTCGGCCTCGCCTCGCGCATTAATGACAAAGAGTTTAAGCCGGACCCCAAATGTGCACACAACGGCACCATCGAGTATACTAGCAGGGATGCACATTTAGGAGGTGAGTTATAGTACCCTAATAATGTTCTCCTGCTTGAAGGTCGAATACAGCTAAGTAACCCATTATCCTTGGTGAGCGACGCAATGCAACACGACGCGATACAACTCCATAGGAAATGAGAAACCTATTGACGCGACAACTACCGTTTGTTCATGTTGCGTCTCATTATCGCGTTTGTCGTTCAGCTAGTATTAAATAACCGCACCTTTAATCATTGTAAATCAAAAAAACAATGACTAAAGGTGCAGCTTTATAATATCTATCCAGCTCCCCTAGCCAAGTTACATACGTTTCGTGTCTATTCTCTTTCTATAGTCGTTATCGCTTTAGCGAAAGCGATTAAAAACGCTAACCATAGACTATTCACATATATTTTTTTTCTCCCCTAACGCGGTGACGTTCTTTACAATCGTGCTTTGTCGAGTCAACATCTCCTGAAGATGCTCCGGTACGGTACGATACTCCGATGCGGTATCGGAGTGAAACGTACGTTGAGAGTAGTTTGGAAGATTTGTGTGGTGTGGTGAATATCGCGGGCTATGAGTGCGGGATACACACTGTACCACAGAATAATGATAGACAATAGGTAATACATTAGATTTACCTATTGTCGCGGATTATAGCGAATTAAACTTCAAGTTCCTTCATTATCATGGACTTCCGCAAATTAACGCCTGCTTCTATCCAACTTTGTTACACTTCCAGTGCCAACGATGCGCGGTGACCTAGAGATCCTGGGATACAATATGCTGCAGTGGCTGATAGGGGAGCTGCCCTGGGAGAAGAGCCTCAAGGCGCCCAAGGCTGTGCAGCAGATGAAGGAGGCCTTCATGAGCCACGTGCGGAAGGAAGTCACCAAGCTGTCTGCCAGTGTGCCCGGTGAGTGAGCACATCACCATGTTTACAGCTTTGTAGACCAAAGAAAATCATAAAAGTAGTTATTGTGAGACAGATAGATCTATAATATGCTCTATTGGACTTTTTGAAGTGAAAACTTCTTTAGCCGCATTGAACACTTTTTGGTAGGGGGTAATTGTGGAAGTGGATTCGCGTGTTCGCTACATGCTCGCGAACACCGACATGCTCGCGTTGTTACGAAGACAAAAGGTCTTAAATTTAAATATACCACATTCGTAATTAAACTTTAATGCCTTAGTTTTAAGGTTTATATTTTAATTATTTTAAATAGTTGTTTTTTTTTTAAATAAAAAAAAATTAAATAATAAAAAAAAAAAATTTAATATTCGTTTTCACTTCTATCGGCAGTCCCTATGATTGCCAATTTTTTTTAGAACTTTTTGAGAGGAACAATTCCACCATACATTGTTTTCGTGTAACTTGTACTATTCACGCAGCGCACGCCACGGAAGCTTTTTTCCGACTTAATACACATTATTGCAATTTTCGTAGGTATCTCTATTTTTTTTTTTAAATAAAATATAGCCTATGTTACTCACTGATACAGTAGCTTTCTATATTATTTGAAAGAATTTTTAAAATCAGTAGAGTACTTTTTGAGTTTATCCATTACAAACAAACAAATCTTTCCTCTTTATAACATTAGTTTAGAAATGTTGTTAAAATTTGAAAATGTGGTCACCATTATTTAAATTCTGTTCTTATTCGAACAAATACCTATATTCGTACAAGTAAATAATTTTATTTCAGAAGCCCTAATAAAATTCTTTGAATACATAAACACATTGAAGCCAAAGGACAGTATAGACTACACAAAGTGCAAACAAATGTTTGAAAGCTATCTGAAGACACAAGGAGTGTCCTCCAGTGGCAAGCTGGAGTTCACAAGCAAAAAGAGGAAGGGCGACAAAACAATGAATGGAGATCAAAACGATAGTGGTTCAGAAAAGACTGACGGAAAGGTAATATATTTTTTGAAGTGAAAACTTCTTTAGCAGCGTTGAGCACTTTTTGGTAGGGGGTAAACCTTGTGGATTCGCGTCACCGACACCTACACCGACATGTTCGCGTTGTTACGAAGACAAAAGGTCTTAAATATAAATACTACATTCGTAATTAAACTTTAATATCTTAGTTTTAAGGTTTATATTTTAATTATTTAAAAAAAAAAATTTTCACTTCGTTCGCCAGTCCCTATGGCTGCCAATTTATTTATTTTACTAGCTGATGCCCGAGACTTTGTCTGCGTGGATTGTAGTTTTAACGGTTCCCGCGGGAGTTCTTTAATTTTCCAGGATTAAAAAGCCTTTGTCCTTCCCCAGGATGTAACCTACCTCTATACAAAATTTCATCAAAATTGGTTGAACAGATAGGCCATCATAACGTAGCAGACAGACAGACACACTGTCGCATTTATAATATTTGTATGGATAAAATGTTGTATGATCTATTTGTAAAATATTGTATTTCTTTGTCCGTCTGAGTCTCAGAACTTTTGAACTATTTGACAACCTCCCTAGCACAGTGTTGAGCGCTGTTGTCTTTACTTGGAGGTCCCGGGTTCGATCCCCATCAGGGTCAATTTGGGAATTTATAATTTCGTAATAGCATTAATTGAGTAATAAATCACATCATTTTCCCAAAGGTACTCAAAAAAAATTCCACAAAACAAAATGGCGACGCGAAAGTAACGAAACGGGGCAGAAAAGCGAAAACAGTGGACCAAGACGAGAACAGCGAAAACGAGGAGCCGCCGACCGCAGACAACGTCACACCCACCAGGCGAGGCCGAAGACTGCACGCGACCCGCTCAGGTGACAGCCAGGAGGAGCCCAGTACAGGTAAACAAGTTTTGTTTTTAAAAATCCCTTTTTCTGTACTCAACTAATATTATAAATGTGAAAGTTTGGATAGATGTTTACTACTCAATCACGCTAGAACGGTTGAACGGATCTGGATGAAATTTGGTACAGAGATAGATTATAGTCTGGAATAAAACATAGGCTACTTCTTATCCCGGAAAATTACGAAGACAAAGTCAGAATAAAAAGTAACCTTTCAGTTTTAATCCATGCAAAATATGTCGATTCGTTGCTCTTTTGCGGCGTGATTGAAGCACATACCAACAAACACTTTCGCATATTTTATTATTTACTGATTATTGCCCGCGACTTCGTCCGCCTGGTTTAAGGTTTTAAACTCGGGGGAAACTCTGATTTTCCAAGACAAAAGTAGCCTAACCCAACTATATCCCTGCAAAGAAAAAATGTCGTTCACACGGCGTGATTGAAGGACAAACCAACTAAAAAAAACACTTACGTATTTGTAATATTGGTAGGATCTGTAATCATGAACAGTTTGTTAGTTTTGGTGGTCGTATGAGTTAGTAATCAGATTTTAGTTTATGAACTTTATCTTTATAGCAATTTATTTTGTAAACAGTTCTTGTTATTTTTCTTCCTAGAAAAAGAAGAGAGTATACGAAAAGTCCCAGTCAGAGCGAAAAAGAGAAAATCAACCGAACCCTCGGTGCTTGTGAAAGTCAAAAAGACGAAAATGGCGCCCAAAGCGACGCCGCCCGTCAAGAAAAATCACGCCAACATCGCGACACAGACTTCTGTAGAAAAATCTAGACGGAATCCGAGACAGGTGTCATTTGACAGCCCAATCAGCGCCGTCATAGGGGACGAGTCGAAGAACGACAAAAGCGACAAAAGTATCAAAAATAAATCGGCTAACTCTAGTGCGGACATTTTCGAGGATTCGTTCGTTATTGAAGACAAAAAAGTGAAGCCGAAAAGAAAGCTGTTGTCGGAACAAGAGGTGACGGTGAAGAGGGTAGTTAGGAAAAAAGTGACATCCGTGAAACCCAAAGTGAATAAATCGTGGAAGGATACTTCGGCTATCGTGAATGGACGATCGCCACCGAAGTAGATGGAGAACTGTGCCATATTTTATACCTGAATAGTTAAGATGCTGCTTAAAATTTAAGCGTACCTTGAATTACTTATTGATTTAAAAAAAAAAAAAGAGATTATGAAGGAACTAGAAATTTGACTCGACAATGCACGATTGTAAAGCAATCGTGCATTGTCGAGTCAACATCTGAGGATGCTCCGGTGTCGGAGTGAAACGTACGTTGAGAATAATTTGGAAGATTTATGTGGTGTGGTGAATATTGCAAGCTGCAAGTGCAAGATACACTGTGACACATATATTTGCCTATTGTTGCGGATTATAGCAAATTAAATTTCTAGTTCCTTCATAATCATGGACTTTTGCAAAGTAACGCCTGCTTCTATCCAATATTTAAAAAAAGAGAATTTTGATAGTCAGATTTGTGATATTTTACCATAATATAGCAATAGACAATAATTTATAACACTTGATGTATCTGTGAAGGAAAAGCGCATGGCCAGAGTGGTGGATGATGTCCTAAATAAACTCGTTCTGACAGGAGACCAGTATGGCTAGCATGCGCACTACGAGTAAAATTATGTCTACCCGTTATTTCTATCTGTCTACCGAAGCTAATTAACATGGTTACTTGTATCGTTACGTCAAAAGTAGAGATAAAAGTAATATTGCTTATCTGTGGTATTTTTCTCTAAGAACCTTTACATGTCGACTATTTTTTTCTTGTAATATATGTACCTCATTTTGTGCATGGGTAAATGAAAAATTTGCCGGCAACGACAACATCTCTCTCTCTCTCGTCGCGAGATAATCACGTTGTGCGCATGCTAAGCACACTGCGCTCAATAATAGGCCAATGCAATGGGTTAATTGATGATAATGATTTGAGGTATGCTTGAATTTTATAAAGCATTTAAGTTATAAGAAAGTCTTATCATTTTCACAGATTAAAAGTTAAAGAAGACTCAACTGAAAGAAGCGAAATCCATTCTAACCTTTGGATTATTTCTTACAAGCATATAATATCTTATGCAGCTTCAGTTTTATGAACAAGTTTGTTCATGGTGGATTCCATCTATCTATTCCTTTAGTCTTTACAATACCATTGCCATAATATTGATTTTTTTACCCACCAAATAAAATATACCTTGAAAAGTTCAAACCCCGAAACAGCCCCATTTATTTATAGTTTAGATTTAATAAGATTGGATGCTGCAAATGAAATCATGATAAGTGTAGGTATAGTCCCACAAACTTAATTTACCCGGTGACAGCGTCGCCAGAAAATAAGATTTAAAAAAAAATTAACAGGCATAAAAATTAGTTCCAATTTTGGCCACCGGGTCAGATATGTTTGATGAACTATTATAATTAAAATTCCTACTGACAGGACACGATAACATTTCGACGCGAAACGCCCGCGCCGTGGTTGTATGGGCTACACGTTTCAATGTGTCGTGCAGGTCTGTAGTTCCATATAGAAAATCGAGCGTTCAACATTTTGTCTTTTCCTGTCAGTAAATTCTCCTCGCTGGTCTTTAAATACTTACGTAAATTTGCCGTTAACGCACTTACGTGTTATTGTAATATTATTATAACAACTGTTATTTACAGTTGATAAATCAGCCCTCCTAGCTAAGTTATAGTTCCACAAATTTATGACTCGGCGACAGCGTCGGTAGTATCTATGAAAAATAAAAACTAAACAGGCATAAAAATTAGTTCCAATTTTGGCCACCGGGTCAGATATGTTTGATGAACTATTCTAATTAAAATTCCTACTGACAGGACACGATAACATTTCGACGCGAAACGCCCGCGCCGTGGTTGTATGGGCTACACGTTTCAATGTGTCGTGCAGGTCTGTAGTTCCATATAGAAAATCGAGCGTTCAACATTTTGTCTTTTCCTGTCAGTAAATTCTCCTCGCTGGTCTTTAAATACTTACGTAAATTTGCCGTTAACGTACTTACGTGTTATTGTAATATTATTATAACAACTGTTATTTACAGTTGATAAATCAGCCCTCCTAGCTAAGTTATAGTTCCACAAATTTATGACTCGGCGACAGCGTCGGTAGTATCTATGAAAAATAAAAACTAAACAGGCATAAAAATTAGTTCCAATTTTGGCCACCGGGCCAGATAAGTGGGACTGTGCATACATTTCGTGTCTATTCTCTTTCTATAATCGTTATCGCTTTAGCGAAAGTGAAAACGCCAATATTAACCATAGACTATTCACTTGATTTTTTTCTCAACTAAAGCGTAACTATAATAAAAACTATATAAAAAGATAATAGACACGAGACATATGTAACTTGGGTATAGGGGGTCTGGTTCTAGAAAGTTCGTTTTATTTTACTTACACTTACTGGTTCTTCATTGAAGATCTGTGGATCTTGCTTTGAGTTTGCTCAAACCTAACAGAGTTTTGAGAAGACTTATTAAGATGTATCTTAGATGTACGGACTCTTTAATTAGCTGTGTTACCTGTCTAGTTGATCGACGAAAGCAACGCGACGCGATACGACTCTGTAGTAAATGCCAAACTTATCTTAGATGCGACAACGTAAGTCGCGTGAAGGGTCAGCTAGTGTTTGATACGGTCATGTCGCGTCGTATCGATCCGCGTTCTCGCGTTTTTCGCTCTTATCCGCACTGATATGTATGGCATTATGTATTGATCGTCTGAAATCTGAATTATTGCAAAATACCGTTTTTTACACGACTGCCCAAAAAAAGGAGTGTAATGTTTTCAAGGTTCATGTATGAAAGTGTATTTCTTTAATCCACTATAACTTCTAAATGCCTGAACAGACGTTAGAATCCTCTAGAGTGGAATTGGCTATACATTTTTTGAAAAAAAAAAAATCAATATGGCAGGGCAGTCGTGTTTTAAATTTTTTTTTTAATAGATAATATTAATATTTTATATTAGATAAATTCATTATTGCTTAATTATTCCTGTTATTTTATTGTTTTATGAAAAATCCAATTATTTTGTGTGTTAAATTTGTTAACTTTACTATTAAATTTCAAATGAATCGTTTTTTTAAAATACGAATGAATGTGTTAAGGATTTGTGTATTTTTATGTAAATTAAACTGTAATATTAATCTTTCTTTTATTTGAAACAAGACCATTTACTCACCACTTACACGTTTGACAAACACTGCATTTCAATTGAGAAGATTTAATAATCTTCATAATTAGTTACTTAATTCTTAGTTACAACAAACAGTAAGACGTTATCCTCTCTATGGTAGAAACAGTGTTTCAAAGATTAAATAAATCAGACAGTCCCACAAACTTAACTGAACCGGTGGCCAAAGTTGGAACTAATTTTTATGCCCCTTTAGTTTTTATTTTGGAACATTTCCATAAAGGACGATGCGGAGGGGTACCCTAGCCGGCATAAAACGTCCGTAACGAAAATGCGTGGAGTAAGATTTTTATGTATAGTTTATGAATGTATGCTATACCTAGTGTCTAATTATTATTACATATTTTTATGAATCATTGTGAATAAAAATAGTATCGATAAAAAAATCATAATAAATTTATACCCGAATAATTATTTTCTTTTTACCTTGACTAGAACTTGAAATTAATATTTTTGTAATAAGGAACCCACGACACCGCACGTTTTTTATTTTTCTGGTACTAGTCGCTAGTACCTGAAAAACTAGTCCGGATCAGATAAGTTTGTCGGATTATACTTTATATTCTTATGGGCACTCATGTTAGACTCACCCTCAGACTATGATGTATGCCTTCGCTACGCTTGTGCATTCATCGGGTGTGAATACTTTCCCCCTCGTTTAACAATCTACTAATTATCTCCTATCTATAAAATAAGGGTAAAAACAAAACGCATTCAAATCCAAAGCTTTTTTTTATTTTTATTTACAATATAATCGTAATAATAATATGAAAGTAAACAAAATGTAACGTACGTACCAAAACAATTAGATTTAGAAATTCAAAAACCATAACATCGGCGCGTGCGATGTCACAGCCTAGCGAACGTACAGTTCCGTCCCACCATTAAGCTTTGGGCAAGGCTATGGGGTACCGTTTGTCCACTCAAGCCCCTATTAAAAGAGATGTATTCATAGATTGTTGTATGTTCGTTACACTGGTGATATCGTTCATAGCGAGCGCGACGCCATCTCGCGGACAAAACACGAGTTACAAAAGCTAAAGTACATCTAATTACCAATCTATTTTAGAGATTACCAATCGTGTGAACAAAAACATATTGTAACAAATAAAAATAGTAAAATTTAAGAGCCGTCAAACCTTGTTTTATTAAATCCTCTAGATTCTAAAATAACAGTTACAATAAATATATTATGTAGGTAATTGTTATTTTTTAAATCTCATAAAAAAAACAACTTATTTAGCTGTTTTTTTAATTCCCCGCGGTAGCCAAGAATTTTTTATTTTTATATGCGCCATACTTGTTCATGCGGTTGGAAATCTCTAAGACTAGAGCTTATTCAATTATCATTTAATACATTTTCCGGAGTGATGGGCTCATTGTGATGGCGTCCTTTTACCCCCCTTCCCCTAAACCTTACATTTCTCTAGTCTACCCCCTTTTTTCATGCACCTCCACATTGCTAGACCACTGTCTTGACTGTGTTACCTACTGAATATATTTATTCGGTGATTGACTCTTACCTCAATCTTCATGATAAGGTAAGTGACTACAGGGGGGTTTACTACCATCGCTTAAAGCAGTATTAGTTTAATATTGTTGACGCTCTTGTTTCAGAATTGTAGTTGTACTTTTAAGTGTTGCGTTTGTCCTTCACAGCACAATTTACTTCTCCAATGTCGCGTTGCTTGGAGAAAACACGAAGGAGATTGATCGGTTTCTATACTACTGCTTCTGAATGAATATACGTATCGCGGGACAATAGTAGGGTTATTTTTAGTATTTGTTTACCTACAACACAAAAGGGAAGGTTACATAAATACAATACATAGGTACATAAATAATTTAGGTTATAAATTTTATAGACAATACTGTTTTAGTTACAGATCTACCTAGGAACTAAAATATTAAGTTTATATATCATATATGTTTCAGAATTATAATAATTCTTATTATAGCGACGTCAAGGATGGTTAAATAAACTGTCATTTTAAAATAACCCTGTTTCAAGCGATGGTAGGATGCCCATTGGGACATTTATTATGCATGACGTAACTCCACAACACAAGAGTTTTTGCGCCAAGCGATTTAGCGTTCCGGTACGATGTTGAGTCGAAAATAAATTTACAGTTAAATTCCTTTAAAATTAAACAGCTGAGTTAAACTGCATCGTCACTTACCACCAGGTGAGATCGCAGTCAAATGCTAACTTCTTATTGAATAAAAAGTACCAGGGATGTAGATATTACAAGGTCTTACAATGTGAAGAGACCATTCGTCAACAGTACCTACGAGAGCGAATATGCGGTCAAGCAATCATTTGACTAAAACGCAAAACTAGCACCATTTGTTAAAAAACACATTTTCCAATCTTGACGAGACTCCCAATTTCATCGCTCTATAGAATTACAAGTCTAGGACGTGACTAGCGACTATTTTCTACGCGACAAAAAGTCAAGCATTCGGAGAGACAGAAGCAAAGCTTGTAAAATGTATTCTGTCTTGCTTTTATGCAACAAACTCCGTACTCTGTACCTCAGTGGCTATTAAAAAAATTAAAGCGGCTGACATATATTTTTTATCTGTTGAAGGTTTGTTATGAATTAATAAAATACCTTTCCATAGTAAACCTTTAATGGATAAAAAATATATATCAGTGGCTTTAATTTTTTGATAGGCACTGAGTTAGAGGTTAAGGCTGCATACGCCAATGCAGTGCGATTGGCGATCGTTCGTTTAATTTTTTGGGGGTACCCATATGAAGCTTTACTTCAATAACATATTTAAGACTTTTAGTTATAGCAGTAGTCTGTACGCTACATTGAAATGCAATATTTTCTTTCGTTTCGTTAACAAATGTTTTCCTTTGGCAAAGTTGCAAAGGAACCAGGAATGGATTTAGGCCATGTAGTGAAGCCATCACTCTTGGAAACTACCTATATGAACACAATAAAATGTGACATTGCTATACAATTATTGTATCTGACAAATAAAATTGCTATATTCATTTTATACGTATTACTGGACTTTTTGCCACTGAAAAATTCGCTAGTGTAGTCGTAGACTAAGTTAGCTCTTGCGTTGAACGCTTTAAAATTCACTATCGGCTGCGACACACATATTCCAATAAGCCCTCGCAGTAGCATCATTTTAGGCCCAGACCGGACTGACGACTCCAACTTTAGTAAAAGTGAGTCAATTTTGAAACTTTCCTGGTAATATCTATGGCATTATATCCTCAACCGTTTTAGCAATACCTAACCCTGGCTCCACACGTTGGAACTAACGTTGGTCTTACTGCTATTCCGCCAACATTTGGATTGATAAATTAGCATTGGTCCTAACATTGGCGTGAGTATTGGAGCGCTTATTTCGCGATTCTCATGTTTGGCGAGCAGCGTTGTGGCCAACGTTTGTGCCAACTTGTGGCGACGCCTAAGGCTGAGAACAAATGAGTGTTATTTTGCGACTTGATAGTTACATTCATAACAACTCTTGTTTAATTTAAAAATAAACCACAAACGGGACTTCAAAGTCCTAAATCACACCTATCAGCATCGATTCGCATCTTATCTATTGAAAATTCCTACTTTGCATGAAGATTGGTACGCATCGCAAATGAGAATTGATGCGTACGTATGTCTTCAAACGAAAAGCTAAGTATTTTTTTATGGATAAAATGGTCATGGATGGTGAAAAATTTGTTTCAGGCCTAAAATACAACAAAATAACGTTCGTTTGGTCTAGCCCAGTGGATTATGTATATGCT
Source organism: Erebia ligea (assembly GCA_917051295.2). Lineage (NCBI taxonomy): Eukaryota > Metazoa > Arthropoda > Insecta > Lepidoptera > Nymphalidae > Erebia > Erebia ligea. Next base: position 15,424,161 of record OU785238.1, on the reverse strand, counting down.
CGGTGACTACGTAAGCCCGGTCGTGCCTTAGCCATTCATCTAAACGTCATCGTGAACCGTCCTAGACAATAGTCATAACTTAGTAAACCTTACTATTAAACATTATAAAAACCACTATTTACGCCGTTACAGGAACATTTTAATGCAAAATCTATTCAACTTGCAATGGGACTAGTATAGTACATACATAGAGACGGCGAGAGGCGCATTTTTTTGGGGTTACCGTAATTTTTACATACATACCTACAATAATGTATTCAATATGTTTCAAATAAGGCCACATTCACACTAGCGTTCGATGTCGTAAAATACAGTATTTCTCACCAATGCAAATGACGCCACAATATTCAAAACTCCTTTTAGAATATGCATTTACAACAATTTCAATTTTATTATTATTTTATACCTGTTTTGTGACCTTGCCTAGTGCGGCGCTATAGTATTTTTGTGCTAATAAATAAATATTATAACATTTTTTATGTAATTTGGTATATTTTTTTTCTACATAAACTATCAATGAGGCATATTTTAAAAGGAGATTTATTTCATCGTTCGAGAGCATGAAGCTGGATACACACAATCGATAGTTATAATAATTTAGTTGTCTCACATCTTATAATTTTTTTATCAATGTCGTCCGTGTGTAACCTGCCTAAATATCCTATCTTTATATTCCGTTACCGTCCATTCTTAAATCTAGTGCAGAAAAGAATCAACTCAACGTCTTACAGCTATCTGGAATAAAGTAACAGTTTATGCTATTTTATGTAATAATGTACACTAAGCGTATGAACACACCAGCGACTTTTTGTTTCTTCACGCACATTTCCAACTGACGGACTACTCGTATGAAGTTCGCATGAGCTATCAAGGTGTGCTATGTCTTGTCGTGCGACAATATGTCGCTAGTATGATCTATCGTTGAAATATTACTATATAATTGCGAGGTGACGCTAGCAACTAGCTAGCTAACTGGCTTACCTAGTGAAGCAGCCGAGATAATTGCCACTTGTATAATTAATTTATACATTACAACATTATACATAATCATAAAACAATTGGTTTGTTTGGAATATTCACATTAATTAAATAATTATGATACAAAATGTAAGAAATCAAACTAATTACAAGCTTAAATTATTATTTCTTATTACACATATATATATTTATTTCTGGATATTTTTTTGTTTTTTTATTAAATTTCATTTAGGACCGATTTTCAATTACATACTTACCGAATTTATTGACTAAATTTGGAAGTTTTTCAATTAAAATCTACCAAAATAACAAATTTATTAATCCACTAGCTAATGCCCGCGTGGTTTAAGTCTTTTATTATTCCCGCGGGAACTCCTCAATTTTCCGGGATAAAAAGTAAGCCTATGTCACTCTCCAGGTCCTCAACTATACCCATGCCAATGAAAATGAAAATGAAAATGAAAATGAAAAATGAAAATGAAAATGATTTATTTCATGTAGGACCACTAGTGTCACTTATGATAAGTCGTAAGAATCTACCACCGGTTCGGAAAGCTGATTCTACTGAGAAGAACCGGCAAGAAACTCAGCAAGATAATCACGTCGATCCATTGCTCCGTTGCGGCGTGATTGAATGACAAACCAACAAACAAACATACTTTCGCATTTATAATATTAGTATGATTGATTGAATAATCAGCCGTCGAGTTAAAGCTGAATCATTTTAAATATCTTACAGTCAAAAACTAAAATAATATAAAAACAAAATGAATAGCACTGGGAAAAACTGGGTAATATTACTTACTATTATAAACAAAACGTGTTTCTGCTAGTTATCGTAAAACTTAAAATTAATTAAATAAACAATGAATTATACAAGTGACAACTCTCTCACTATACTTATACAACACGGGCTCAAACTGGGAGCGAATTCTCTTAAACAAATAAAATATAAAATGGCTGTGCCAAATTGTACTACATTATACACCACACTTAATTAGGTGTCCAGTTTTAAACTGAATTTAAAATGACATTAGACTACGCCAGTGTAATTGGTTAAGAACGTAGTGTAAGTTTTTGAGTATATCTTCGTGGGAGTCAGATCACCGACTCACTCAAGCCTAGTATCATCGACTGTATGTAAGTTGACCCAAAATGGCGGTCGTCTGCGCAGGTACATTGTACTACAGGGCCGAGCGGAGCATGCGCGGAGACCGAGGGGTATGGGCTCGCGGCGCCCCTCATACCGCACTTCGTTTGACACCCGTACCCTTACTCTGAGATGCGATCGAATTTAAAATACGGTCTCACTAAGTGAGGTGAATTACATTTGCATCAAACTAAAATGAATCTTAATCTTATTAATTTAGAGCTCAATTTCGTGTATGCATTCACAGCTAGCGCTCCAAACGATACGTTTCGAAATTTGAATCGGTAGCACTGAATTTGTGGCTTTAAATCAAGAGTTTTTGGGTCCATTTTAGTTTGACGCAAATGTGATTCACCTCACTTAGTGAGACCGTATTTTAAATTCGATCAATCTCAGAGTAAGGGTACCGAAATGTGTTTCTGCGCAGAGTTCAACTTACGCCGCGGCTATTATAGTAGTTTGACTGACGTGCGCTCAAACCTAATTCGAATAACGCAAGTAACTTATTCGAGCAGCGAGTAATTTAGTATAGTAACGTTCCTATGGCAAAAAAAAGTGGAGAAACCGACGATTCTTTTTGCTCATTTACTCGGTTATTTGCAACTTTGTAACAAACTTAATAAGGATTCAAGTTGTTAATCTACAACTTTTATCTTCAGTTTTACTTATTTTTCAAATTGAATGGAGCATAATTTCTTAAGAGTCTATGAACGAAACTATGCCTGCTCTCATTTTGTTCCATGCCATCCACTAAACAAGTCCGAGCTAATCATTAATTTTCTTTAAAAGCTTAGTCATCTTGAAACCAAAATTTTTGGGCAATAGGTGGTGAGTATTTTGTTCACATTTCACGCCACTCGACTAAATACTTGCGTAGTCTGAATCAGGCTAAGAACAACTTAACCAAGCCAAGTTTTCTGTACCATCCATAACAAGTCTGTATATTGCTTTACAAAAAAAAAATTCGCTTTCAACTACCGTAATTTTTATTTCCCACTTGATCCGACTTCAAACGCATATCGTCCACTGTTTTAATACTACAATTCTACTGTCAATAGGTTACAAATTACATAAATAGTCATGCTATTACGTCATTGATTCGCAATAAATAACCCTTTTAATTATTATTATTTTATTATTTAAAAAAATTTGGTGTTAACTCAGTCAGGCATTATTATACAGGTCCCATTTACTTTATTTTTTTTTTTATTTCGAGCGCGACATTTGTTTTCTACTGGAAATAAATTGTGTTAGTTCTCCAACTTAAAACTACTCATTTCTATTTGCAATAATATTTGAAAATTCCATTTTTTTATTTTGCAATAACTAATATCATTAAAGTACAGGTTAAGTTATCCCATACGAAATCAAATGAAAAATTGTACATTTTGATTGTTTTTAGGAGAACCAAAATAAATATTTACCTATACACGCGGACGAACCGGGCATAATCAAGTCATAAATTAAAAAAAAAAAAAAACAGGATAAGATTAAAAATATTTTAGACATTTGCAAAAAAGGTTTTGTCTATGCAACGGTAGCTAAAATTTTAATGGGTCTGCAGTCTGCACCTACGTATAGCTATATTTAATTTAATTTTTATGTACCTATTTTATATTATTTTTGATGTGTTTTGATATAATTTCTCTGATACTAAGATTGTGTTTATTCGATTGGAGAAATGTACCGACTTATTCATAAATGAGGACCCATCCATTAAATTCTCACTGGATACTGAACTGATTTAATTTGTATGTTATACCTTCACGTAATAAATGAATGTGTCCTCATTATAATATAAAGGATATCTACTTTAATCCTAGTCACGTACTATCATACAGATGCTATTAGGATGACAGTTAGCATTCTATCCTTTTCTCTCGAGTGACTGTAATCATATGAGGAAAAGAGATAAACCTATTTTTATTATCCTAATAGCATCTGGATTGGGTTATACCATTATAATACCCTGGTGAATGCGAAAATGAACCTTATTCAATATGTAAACTTGAATTATATTTCATTGTAGAAACAACAAACAAAATCAATTATACCACCATTGTGTTATATAACATTAATCTTATTAATATCATACTTTTAGTTTAGGGATACAGTAAGGCTAAGTTCACATAGGCGCGAAAAACGATGCGATATATAACAGCACTTTTCATTATGCGATCTAATAAAGACCTTACTGTCTTGTAAGTAAGGTTCATATTACTATTTCGACGCCGCGCAAAACTGCTAAGTTAAAAGTCGCGCAACTATCACGTATAACAAAAAAAAACGTAGTTTACAAGCGCAATTTGACAAAATATGTCATTGAATACATATATTAGTTATACCGCAATGGTCGTAAATTCTTCTTCTTCTAGCGCGTTAGTTTTACATTTCATTGGAAGAAAAAGTTTCATGACTGAACATCATCATCATCGCGCCTTCCATGTGAAATTGAACCTTATTGTTTCATTTGAACACATAATTTACGCTCCTGAGCTTGTGCTTTATAGTGTTTTAAGCTGAATAAGCGTGTATGGCGCTAAAGGCGTTCTTACCGAGAACTAACCATCATTCCGTGACAGCAGAGAACTAAACAAACTTTAGAGGGTTGGCTTATGCCTTTCTCTGCGCTTTCTCATTAAAGTAAAATTGACCTTAACACGCACGGTATAAGGTTGAATCTCATACATTCATTGTGGCTAAATTTTCGACTTGCGTTTCGACCCATTTTACTTTGGTGTTGTTTTGACTCTCGAATTATATCAATGGTGTTGAGACGTAAAATCGAATACCTCTACTTTTGAAGTAATCTAAACGCCTACTATAACGTTAAACTGATGCGTAATGTACCGACACACTTTATTACAATAGTATACCATTTCTGCGAGTGTGTGCACATTGCATATATGTATGAACTACGAATAATAACTTATACGCACAATGAGCCAGAATTCAATACGAGCAGAAGATTTCAATCGTCCAAATTGTATTCGAACAACGGGTCTTACCCGGTAAATAAACGAATCTAATTCGATTAAATTAACGATTTTATTTATTTAAACCTAAGCAATATAGGTACATAATATAATAGGCCGAATATTATCCGACCAAAAAATAATTCATTTGCGTATAATAAACATAGATTATTAAAAAAACTGGGTGGGAAACTGTTTGGTTAACAAAACAAAAGGTTGAGCCTTCATAACACTAGGTCGTTAGCTCGAATCGAGAAAATGCCTATTCACTCTTAATTTTTTAGAACATTTGGGCATACCAGCAGGCTTAGCATGCGCACAACGAGATATCTCGAGACGAGAGAGAGTTGTCGTTGCTAGCAAATTTTTCATTTACCCTAACATGCACTAACTGCGGTATATAACAAGAAAAAAATAGTCGCCATGTAAGGGTTCGTAGAGAAAAATACCACAGATAAGAAATATTACTTTTATCTCTACTTTCTCTACAGCCCTACAGATCTCGCCATTTTGCGCTCTCAGCTATTACTAAAAGTTCCGTCTATTTACCTTTAAACTGACTAATATGATCTATACTAATATTATAGAGGTAAAGTTTGTGAGGTTGTAGGGGGTAATCTCTGGATCTACTAAACCGATTTTGAAAACTCTGGTACCAATAGAAAGCCACATTATTTATGAGTGTCATAGACTATATATTAACCCGAAAAATTGGGGAGATCCCGTGGGAATTTAAAAAAACTTATTTCACGCAGACGAAGTCGTGGGCATCTGTTAGTCATTAATAAAAGCAGATTCGCTATTAAGTTCGGTAAGCAACTTAACAATAATAAAAATAACATTCACCAAACTTCAACATCAAAATATATCCAAATACGATTTGGAAAACGCATTATATTAAGCTTACATACTAACCTAAATAAAAACAATATTCAAATTACGATTATCGAATAGGAACAAATAAAAATCTAAGTATAATAACTGTGTTATACACGTTGATGCAAAAATCTTCTGCGTCGTATATTTATCTAAAATTATATTGCGGTTTATGCAACAAATTTATATTTGCGGTTCGAGTAGAAGTTGCGAGCGGCGTTCGCCGTCCTCTTAAACAGGTCGGATTATCCGTTTGACGAACGATTACGATTTCCTTACACAATCGGGGGCCATTGTGCCGTTTTATTTGTGTGAGCGGTACATTACGCATATATTAGGTCAGTTTGGACGCATTCGTAATACTTTGTATACTTTGTAAATGTGACGTTCAGAAGGTGTACTGTATAGGTGCCTATTTTGAATAAACATTTGAATTTGAGTTTGAGTTCCGATCGCAGCTCGTTTGCGGTGACTTAGTTAGTCCGAAAGTTGTTACGACGTTGGCCGTATTCGGTCAAAACCGAATTATGGAAACTTGCTGTTGGCCGAAAACCGATTAACTGAAACGCCTGACGACGAAAAATAATATTCGTACTTCGCACAATTGTACGTATTTCACGTACTTTTCAACCATCGTATACATACATTTATGTATGCCTAGAATCTAGAAAAAATTATAGCAGACGAATTCTAATAGTTTTCGGTCATAAAATCACAAGTCAACTCTAAATAATTGTTCAAAGTACTTATACTTTAGTATTTTGTACGGATTTACGTTAAAGTCAGAATTTATTTAATAGCTTCACCTAAAAGTATTTTTTGTATGAATTTCTGAAAACGGTTCCCTTTAAATCAATTCTTGCGCACTTATAAAATACCTTTTTGTGTTTTGTTTTTTAACTATAATTATTAAAAACGATAAAGCGCAAGCTCAGGTTTAAAATTTGTCAATTTTCGTTTGGCCTGCAAAGTAGCGAATGATATTATTATAGATATTTATAATATAATATCAAAGTTGATATTATTCTTCTAATATGTAGTACTAATAATTATATTATTCTATCATTTTATTATCTGTATGAAATATCCTGTTTCGGAAAGAAATAACGCACTAATCTAGCTGTTGTAGAAAAAAAAACGATTGTAGACCAATGAAAAACGTCAACGCGATGTACTTAATAACAAACGATAACAGTATATAGACAACTTCAGACTCAAAAATCTTTCGGTAAAAAATTGCACAAGTAATCAAAGTTTAGTGATCATACAGTTCAGAAATGTGATTGTGGCTTAAAATAAAACTCTAGATTATACGAGGCGCGAATTTAGCAACTCAAATCAAACTTTGACAACAATAAGTACCATTTGGGGACACAATCCTACCAATTCGTAGAAATATTAGGAAGTACCTACTTGCAAATAACAATAAAGATAAATAGAAGAACCAATAACAAAGGCAAAATAAAGTATTATGTTAAATAATAATGAGCTTTGGACCTTGCTTGCCCAGAATTCGCGCTTTAGTATAAAAAAAATACGATTCATCACTACCTTTTTCATTACGTTTTTTGCATGGATTTAGTTGATCACTTGGAGAGTGAAATAAGCTCCTTTTTATCCCAAACATTCAAATACCGCAATCCACCAAGCTCTAGTATTTATTAACTTAAAAACACGTTGACCGTGTTTGGGTACTTCCATTAGTTTATCTGATTAGTTAGTTAGTAATCATTGTATGTACATCGCACTGTATGGTCGCTAAACTCTGAAAGTAGTCTAATTAAGCCCTCTATACACACAGACCGCGATGACCCGGGAAAGTTGCGAAAAAATAGTTAACTTGTTTAGATATCGATATCGCGGGTTTCGTGGCGCGAGTGTATAGTGGGCATTAGAAATTCTTAGGAACACAATAGGCAGTACATTATCCGGGAACGTAAAGAACTGAGTGACTACGTTTAGGCCTCTCTCACAACCGTTGCATTATCGACTAAGGGCAATCGAATATATTCCGTACGACTTTTAAATTAATTCAGAGTAAAATGGACCTAAAGATAATAGTTTCAAAGTAGCATTTTCAACACTACCGATTATTTTTTGCATCATGTTAGCGATAGATGTTTGGACGAATTTGAACCGTAAAGAAATATCTCGATCTCATTACATCTCGACAACGTTGATGGTCTTCTAGTATAGTAGTAGGTCTCTAGTTCAAAAGTACTTGTAAAAGTTTATTTGAATAAAAAACATTTGAATTTGAATAGAGACGTCAACGTTAGAGTAAAATGGACCTAAATCACCTTGTTTGAGGCTTAATTTCTATTAAATATGGCGATCTTCACGCTAATAGATGGCGCATTTATAACATTCTATCGTTTGAGTTTGATCTATATCTACATCCAGTGCTCTTGTTTAGTTTTCGACGTTAAATAATTGAGCTTTAAGTCCATTTTAGTTTGGAGGGTTTCTGACAATGATTCTTAGCGGACTAAGTTGTATACAAAATATATTCAACTGCCCATGTAACTATGACTATTATTATTATTATTTACTATTCATTCATTTTTGGATTACATAAATATATTAACCATTTTATTTTTCGTTTTCTTACTACAAGTGGGGAAAAAAGGAGTTTTTAAAAAATGTAATCCAAAAATAGTCTATTTTTAAAATTGGATATTAACAATTTATGTAATAGAATATTTTTTTAGTTATTTATTATTATTATGTATATTTTAATTGTAACTTGTAACAACGAATGTTCTAGAATCTAGAGTGTAACTGACCTAGATAAAATCTGTATAATTTAGAGAAGGAAAAATGTATTGATTGATGTTTCAAAGTACATGTAATACCGCCTGGGATTTTAGCGTCTAACGCCCGAAATTAATAATCAATCTATCTGTAATCTGTCGATTTGTTACCAAGCAACATTGTTATTTGTCCAGAGTTGTATTGCACTTTTCTTCAAAAAACAACGTTGCTTAGCAACTTATCGACAGATTACAGAGAGATTGATTATTAATTTCGGCCGTTAGATACTTGAGATTTTCTATAATAATAATATATATGTAGGTTATACAACATAGTTTTTTTTAAACGCTTTTGTACGTACGTAATAAAACGTCTTTTTAAAAAAAAATATTATCAGGCATGTAAGTCATGTTAAATTTTTTTTAGTGTCATACGCCGGTTATTATGACGTGATTCGTTGTGAAAAGAAAAACTGTTTTTTTTAAATAAACCGTTTTTTTCCGAAAAAAAAAATTTATCAATTTATTTACATTTTTTCGAGTCGAATGTAAGGACTTCCAAAAAAGGAGGAGGTTTTCAATTCAGCGTATTCAGTACTTTTTTATAAACAAAAAGCTTTCATCTTTTCATGCGAAAGAGTAGACTAAAAATTCGATCTCACTTACACAGTATATCTGCGAATAAGGTGTGAGCGGGACGGAATGTTTTAAGTCTCTTCGTTTCGATTCGTTTCTCTATCAACACGTAATAATACGAGCACGAAACAAATTGCCGATGCCGATGGTCGCAAAGTACGCTTAGTCTAAGTTTTCACATTGAAAATTCGATTATTCGCAATCCAAACTAAAATTTTTGTTTTGTTTGTCGAACTAAAATGAGCCTTAAAAGCATCAGTTTAGAGTTCAATTTCGTGTATGCGCCATTCACTACACATTCACAGCCAGCGCTCCGAAGGAACGTTTCGAAATTAAAATAGGTTGTACTGAATTAGTGACTTTAAATCTAGGGCTTTTGGGTCCATTTTACTTTGACGCCAATGTGATGTAACATTCATGCGATCAATCGAATTTGCAATGATAAAACTTAAAGACTAATCGTATAGCTATAGAATAGGGACGATGGCAACTCAATCAAATCACCAACTCTTTATCAAACTTAAAAACGCGCTTCTAGTATGGAAGTTTGTACGAAATACATAGTTGTGACGTCATCAAATTACAATGCACTTCTTTTCTTTAAAATAAAAAATAATAAATTTCGATTGTTTAAAATATTAATAAAACTTAAAACTAACCGAGGATGTGAATTTTAGATCTTTTGGAAGACCCTCTATTTAATAATCAGTAAGAAATAATTTATTTTTGACATAAGCATCATCCATATTGTATGGATCGAGCAATACCGTTGTATGGATGGGACCACGTAGAGTAGTAGTTGAGTATGTATGGAGTAGCGTCGCCGCTGCAACGTTGCCGCAAAGCGCATGCGCGCGGAGCGAAGCCGTGTGGTGATATCTCTTAAACTAATCTGGAATTAAAAAAACTTTACTTTACTGGCCGCGTAAAGGAGGACAGTGGGATCAGACAAAATTAATTGCTGGCCTATTCTTACGCCTTCATAATTTTTAATAGCAATCAACGTGACGAAATAATAATTACTAATAATTATTTATAGGATGTATGTTTATAACGTCTTTGAGAGGTGATATCTGGTGAAAGGCCCGATGAATAATACTGTACAAGAATAAGCCTTTCTAGTTATGGTTCATTTTTGGTAACCATAAACCGTCATTAAGCGGCCATATCTAGTGAAAGGCCCATCCGCATGCGGGCAGACTTTCACTATCGTCATCAGTGGAGAGCCCTACACCCACCTAATACTGAATCAGCCTTTCTGGCGATAGTTACCAAAAGTGCAGCTATCTCCTATAATATAGGAAGTGTGCGGTGAGTCATCCCCGTGCCTCGGAGAGCACGGTAAGCCGTCGGTCCTGGTATATTATTACTAACATGATAATAGTCGTTAAAGTCTGCCAAACCGCATTGGAGCAGCGTGGTGGGTCTAAGCTCTAATTCCCTCCCTATGAGAGTGGAGGCCTGTACCCAGCAGTGGGACGTTAATGGGCTGTATTATAATTGAAATTTTGACAATGGGGCTGATTCTGTAGTGCACAATCCTAAACTAAACTAAAATTAATATTGCTAACCCTTTCATAATACTCCCTACGGAAAGGGACAGAACTACATTTAAAGCTGCCATTTTAGTTTAGTTTAGAGATTGTGTTACACAGAATCAGCCCCATTATTATATTATTTTTGACATTATTTTTTTATTATGTACGGACACGACGCAATAAAAACGATGTATAATAAGTATAATTATTATGTTAGCAACGCCCTGACAAGGTCTCATGTCCATGTACTAGCAAAATATGTAATGTAATGATTAATTATGTATTAGCAAGTAAGGCATGTACATGAAAGCTATCTAAATAAATAAATGTCTAAATGTCTAAATGTAGTGGTGGTGGATATGCCTAAATGTCTAAATGTAGTGGTGGTGGATATGCCTAAATGTCTAAATGTAGTGGTGGTGGATATGCCGACGCCACAAACGCGACACGAAAACGCCACAAGGCAAGCAGTAAGGTAATCACCTGTCGTGCACGTCGGCTAGGTGGCGTCGGGCGCGAACTTGCCCGCTTCGCTGCGGGCGAAGTCTATCTGCGTGTACGTGCGGTGCGCGGGCGCGGCGGGCGCGCACCGCGGCTCCAGGTCCAGCGCCGCGTAGTGCAGACCGCCCACCACGCCCGTGGGCAGGGCGCCCGCCACTGCGCTATCTGAGAAAAAAACGAAGTTAGTTAAACATTGAAGCAAGCGCTCCGACGACGACCTCCGTGGCGCAGTGTTGAGCGCTGTTGTCTTAACGTGCGGAGGTCCCGGGTTCGATCCCCGGCAGGGAAAATTTAAGGAATTTATAATTTCTGAATTTTCTCTGGTCTGGCCTGGTGGGATGCTTCGGCCGTGGCTAGTTACCATCCTACCGGCAAAGACATGCCGCCAAGCGACTTAGAATTCCGGTACGATGTCGTGTAGAAACCCAATACGGGTATGGGTTTAATATAACTGCCATACCCCTAACAGGTTAGCCCGCTACCATCTTAGACTGCATCATCACTTACCATCAGGTGAGATCGCAGTCAAAGGCTAACCTGTAGTGGATAAAAAAAAAGCGATCCGTCGCTTAAAGAGAATGCATATCCTATCAAATAAATATTATAAATGCGAAAGTTTGGATGGATGTATGAATGTATGGATGTTTGTTACTCAATCACGCTCCAACGGCTGAACGGATCGGAAATTTGGCACAGAGATAGATTATAGTCTGGAATAGCACATAGGCTACTTTGTATCCCGGAAAATTAAAGAGTTCCCGCGTGAACCGAAAAACCTCAATTGCACGCGGACGAAGTCGCGGGCATCAGCTAGTATCGATATATAGCCGAGACATAGAGTGCTTTCCGCTGGCGAAGTTGCCTTTGATCGCGAACCTTTCCTACAACAAATCTACTCATAGTCCACCGACTGATCGCATGATAAGTTAAATATTGACTGTGATTATATGATTATAGAGGGGCGAGTGTTATCTATACCATAGAGTATAGATAGACGTCAGTTTACTAACCTCTAACATCCTCCTGCCTCATGATAGTCTTGGTAGCGGTAGGGTTGTTCGGCAGGTCTTCCGGCTCCGGCGTCTTGCTGCCAATAGGGATGCCCCTCGCCAGTTTCACGTACTGCGGGGAACAGGAGATCTCTCCGGAATCCGGCCGGCTCTCCGGACTCTTCCGTCCGTCTTCGGACAGCTCGCGCACGGTTGTCAAGTAGTGATGTTCGTCGTCCATGTCAGTGATGTCTGTGTCCGGGGGGGAGGACGGGGACATGTGGAACAGAGTTTGTGAGCCGTGGTGCGTTCTCGGTTCCCGCCTCCGCCGCCTTTCGTCAGGGGAGCTCGCCACTGGCAATACGAGGGAAGATCAAATGAGAACCCTGTCTATACTAATATTATAAATGCGAAGGGATGGATGGATGGATGTGTGTTACTCAATCTCAATTAATCTCTCAATAATACTCAATTTCGCACAGAGATAGATTATAGTCTAAAATAACACACAGGCTACTTTTTATCCCGGAAAAGAACCAAAACACCTCAATCCACGCGTACGAAGTTGCGGGCATCATCTAGTAAACTATAAATTTTTGAAAGATTAGTTATGTTAGTTTTATACTTCCTTTTTTTCTAGCTGATGCCCGATGCTATGGTTCGCCGATCGCCACTTACAAGAAGTTCCAAACTGCGGTATAACCAGGCCTGGCTCACTTGTCACGTGACCTGAGATATTTAACTACTGCTGCGTGGACGCTCGACGGCACTCGTATCAGTCGAGTGTTGCGCGCGGACCGTAGTTATACGTTTGACTTTTACTCAAGTTCTCGTTATGGATAAACAAAGAAAGATCAGTAAACGATATCGTATCACATTAGGTCGTTTAAACTCTAATTAATTATTAAGACCTAACTTATCGCTCTTTGCACTTCCTAAGGACCCTGAAAGGTAAGTTTGTATTATTTGCCTATCTAGGTACATAGCATAAGGTACATAGTACATACGTACCTACTTAGAGTTCTAAACAAAACTAATATTAATACATAATGTGGGTAGTTTTATTTTTATATCCACACAAGATACAGTTTTAAACAAAAGTAAATATAAACCATAGGTAGTATCCAATATTATAGTGATAGCCTAATGGGTAGACTTCAGCCTCCAAGTCTGGGGTTCGATCCTGGGAACGCACCTCCAACTTAATTAATTAAAATATATCATTTACGGTGAACAAAAATCGTGTGTAAAGCTGAAAACATGCCTGAAGTTCTATAATCATTATAAAAAACTCTAATATGTCTGCCAACAAGAAATTGGCCAGTGTGGAGGAATATAGTAGTCAACTAAAATAATAAAGTATAGGCCAGTTACCACTAAAAAAGTACAGAAATTTAAACAAGAAATTTTAAATACTTTACCTATGCTCAATTTTACACAGGGTGGTCCGGATGAACTCTATAACACCTTGTTTGATCTGCTAAATTCTCAATTTAATTCCATCTTTAAAATAGTTGAAAAAAAATTGTTTAAGAACCTTAAATTTAGTGACTGGGCTACTGTTGGCATTTATAAAAGTAGAAACAAGTTGTTTGATTTGTATGCCGAAAAGCAATATAATTACACCCCCACATTTGTTAAATACGTCAGAAATTATTCAAAATTATTTAGAAATGTCTGCATACAAGCAAAGTCACTTCATATAAAGCAAAAAATTATTAATTCAGATAACAAAATTAAAGCAGTTTGGGAAATAATCACGGATGAAATTGGGAAACATAAAGTGGACGACAATAAACTGGAGCTAAAAATTAACGACCGTATTATTGACTGCAAAACGGAAATCGCAAACACATTTGAGAATTTTTTTCGAAATATTCCAGTCACCACTACTAGTTCCCTTAATTCCTCGCCAACAGAAGCCCATAAACTTCTCAAGGATAATGTCACCGAGTGCAGTGTGCTGTTTAAGTTTAGACATGTGACTCCATATGAAATTATTAAAGTATTTAAATCTTTGGAACTTAAAAAAACCGGAGACCTATGGGGGATATCCGTAAAAATAATCAGCAATATTATTGATGTTATTGCACCATATCTTGCTCTAATCTTTAATGAGTCTGTAGATTCAGGATCCTTTCCAGACCTTATGAAATGTAGTAAATTGATTCCACTTTTTAAATCGGGTAGCAAAAGCGATCCAAATAATTACAGGCCAATTTCAATTTTGCCAACACTCAGCAAGATATTTGAAAAAATTATGCTCAACCAACTGCTTCAGCACTTTAATTCAAATAAACTTCTTCACTCTGAGCAGTATGGTTTTACTAAAGGTCGATCAACAATTGATGCGGGCGCAATGCTGTTAAAACATATATTCGATGCGTGGGAGAAATCACAGAATGCTATTGGTATTTTCTGTGATTTGTCTAAGGCATTCGATTGCGTTGAGCACGCGACGCTTTTAGTTAAGTTGAGCTACTATGGAGTCAAAGACACTGCGCTTGGCCTCATTGCATCCTATCTCAGTAATCGCATTCAAACAGTATGTGTTAACGATGTGAAGTCATCCGGATCAGCCTCGATAATGGGTGTTCCTCAAGGCTCCATTTTGGGTCCCTTCATGTTCCTGGTGTACATCAATGATTTACCATATTTTGTCCGTAACACTTGCGATATTGTACTATTTGCTGATGATACGTCCTTGATTTTTAAAGTCGATAGACATAAGGACAACTTTGACGATGTAAATACTGCAATTTCTCAAGTCACGAACTGGTTTACGGTAAACAATCTACTTTTAAATACAAAAAAAACTAAATGTGTTCAGTTCGCATTGCCGAATACCAGATCCACAAGCGATATAAAACTAATGGTGAATAATGATGTGTTGAAAATAGAAGATACTACTGTGTTCCTGGGGGTGACCTTAGACGCAAAGCTTCAATGGGGCACCCATATATCAACACTTGCTGGCAAGCTTAGTTCTGCTGCTTACGCTGTCAGAAAGATTCGACAGTTAACTGACATCGAAACTGCCAGGATTGTATATTTTGCTTATTTTCATAGCATTATGTCTTACGGAATCTTACTGTGGGGTAAAGCGGCGGATATTCAAAAAATTTTTGTACTACAAAAAAGGGCAATACGTGCAATTTATAATTTAAAACCGCGTGATTCCCTTAGAGAGAAATTTAAAGAAATTGGTATTCTAACAGTAGCCTCGCAATATATTTACAGTAATATAATTTTTGTAAAACAGCACATCCATAATTACAAAAAAATATGCGATCTGCACGATAGGCAAACTAGAGGCCGTAATAGGCTCGTGACTCCATCGCTCCGCCTCAAAAAAGTCAGCAAGTCATTCGTGGGAATGAGCATTCTTTTCTATAACAAAATTCCACAACCTATTTTAAACTTGCCTATACACAAGTTTATGAAATCCATTAAAAGTATGCTCCTGAAAAAAGCTTATTATACTATTGAAGATTATGTAAATGATAGAGGAGCCTGGATTTGATCGCTCCAGCAATGCTAAGGACAGCGGTTAATTATGTACCTACACATTGATATAAGTTATAATGATAAATTGTAAATGAATTATCTAAAAAGAGCAACCACCGAGTTTCTTGCTGGTTCTTCTCGGTAGGAATGGCATTCCGAACCAGTGGTAGATTCACTTGACGATTCAAAAGTACTTGTAAAAGTTTATTTGAATAAAAAAACATTTGAATTTTGAATTTTGAATTTTTGAATTTTATATGGCTTAAACCCTTCTCATTCTGAGAAGAGCCTCGTGAGTCGTGCTTAGTAGTGGGACTAGTGGGCCGCCGATGAGTCGATGATGATTAATCCATAATGTGGGTATATTATTTTGTCTCGTAAACTCTGGCATGGGCCCCCTTCCACCCCATATAAGTGTAAAATATTCATTGATATTTCACTACTTGTGGAATATATAACGACTTTTTTTTATCCACTACAAGTTAGCCCTTGACTGCAATCTCACCTGATGGTAAGTGATGATGCAGTCTACGATGGTAGCGGGCTAACCAGTTAGGGGCATGGCAGCACGTTAAACCCATATCCCTATTTGGTTTCTACAAAATCTATGAATAATAATAATATATATTTTATCTATTTTTAAAGTAATTGTCGTCATCATTGCAACCGATTACCGACCCATAGTAATGATACCGACAGTAAGAATTTAGAAGTAGTCAACCCTAAGGCTACACGCGCCGCGTCTGAAGGGATAAGAGTTACGCGATAGAAAGAGATATATAGAGGTAGGTATTTAATTATTTTCACTCGCAGCGCTGTGCGAGCTGAATTGCACTTTATTACGACGTAACCTGAGTCGCTGATGGTAAAAAGGTCTTCGCGGAGTAACTCTTCTGTTACTACTATTACCTATTCTGTGGTATAACTAACTAGTAGCGCCATCTATTGAGATCGTCAAGTACCTTGTGGCGGGGGCTGCCGGGGCGTGGCTATGGCTATGGGTTGAGACTAGAGGGCGCGCGGGCACACGTCATCTCGACATAGCCGTCGGGCGTGGAGGCGGCAGATCTCCGGACCTCAACTCCACGTAAATATTCATGGTCCTATGTCTAACTTATAAGTACGAAACGCTACCGTAAACTAGCCAACCAGTAGCGCCATCACAGAGTACATTATATATACTGGTATAGAGTTGCTACTCGACTTTCCATCTGCAGCGACATCTATCGGGAAGTTGTCCAACTAAAATATGTATATCCCTACACACACTACTACACACTACACACACTACTACAGTCCTATAGTAGCTACTATACCTATATTATAGTCCTTGTGTATCGTATAATAATTTATCTTAATTATTACAAGATCACCTAATTCTGCAACTATAGAATAATGTGACCTTGTAATAATTAAGATAAATTATTATACGATAAACACATATTGTAAAAGATGGTGTTCAGATGTTACTAAATGAAACGCATGTTGATTATTTTCTCTTATATTCTCAATTACAAAGAATACACATGAATAATAACAATTATTCCACAGTTTTATGTTTTTCACATCGTACACACATAATATACACTAAAATAATATATTGTTTCACATTTCAACGAATATTTATAACAAAAAATTAATAATTTTGTCCACCCGGCATCCGGCATGCCAGAACACGTCAATGTCAAACTTGTCAAACTTTAAAATGGCGGCTGGCCACGTTTAGAAATTAAAACACCAATGTCTCATTAAACTTCTAACTCAGTAAATTTATAACAGATAAATCTTTATAAATTATCTAAGATAACTCATATTCTGCTCAAAAAAATTGTTTCACATATTATTAGCTATGTGTTTATTTAAATGGAAAAAGCATTAAATTGATCTAAAACATAAACTTCTGAACGAACACTTACTTCTGCGCCATCACAGACCTGATCACAGACTTTTGGTACACACACTTTCAGTACAAGATAAGCGCCATGAGCGCCATCCTTTAGGGAGTTGTGGAACTAACACCCCCATACAACCGAAAAATGTTCTAAGTGCAAAGGCCCTGAGCGCCATCTATTGAGGACGGAACGTACCTTGTGGCGGGGGCTGCCGGGGCGTGGCTATGGCGATGGGTCTAGTGGGCGCGCGTCCATACGTCATCTCGACGTAGCCGTCGGGCGTGGAGGCGGGGGAGGGGGGCGGCAGATCTCCGGACCTCAACTCCACGTAGCCATTCATGGTCCTATGTCTAACTTATAAGTACGAAACGCTACCGTGAACTAGTCAACCAGTAGCGCCATCTATTGAAGACGGAACGTACCTTGTGGCGGGGGCTGCCGGGGCGTGGCTATGGCGATGGGTCTAGTGGGCGCGCGTCCATACGTCATCTCGACGTAGCCGTCGGGCGTGGAGGCGGGGGAGGGGGGCGGCAGGTCGCCGGGCCTCATCTCCACGTAGCCGGCCGTCGCCGCCGCAGTCGCCGCCGCGCTCGCGTTGCGCGGCGACATGTCCACGTATTCGTCGATGTTGGGCCGCTTGGGGTCCATGAAGCCCGCTGACGGCGGCGTTCGCGCTACGACCACCTGCGGAGCAGGGATGATGACAACTCAATCAGCAACTCTTTATCAAACTTAAAAACGCGCTTCTAGTATGGACGTTTGTATGAAATACATAGTTGTCACGTCATCAAATTTCAACACACTATTTTGCTTTAATCTAGAGTTTAAAATTTTTATCAAACTTCTTTCCGTTTTTATGTAATTGATTGTAAACTTCAGCTTCTATAAATCATAACTTTATAAAGATATATTATTTAGAAAGTCAATGCCGTTTACAGAACCATGATAA
The DNA here is from genome assembly GCA_917051295.2 of Erebia ligea. Taxonomy (NCBI): domain Eukaryota; kingdom Metazoa; phylum Arthropoda; class Insecta; order Lepidoptera; family Nymphalidae; genus Erebia; species Erebia ligea. The sequence continues at coordinate 15,405,417 of OU785238.1, read as the reverse complement.
GTTGTCTGGGTATTTTTTTGTAGGCATTTCTCTAACGTGACCTCTAACCTCTTATAGGCGCGAAGAGCGCGGGTGTACCCGGCCGCGAAATACGATCCGTGCAAAAACCGTTATTATAATTCGGTCAGTTAAGAGGTTAAAACTAATAGATGTGAATTTTAGGTCTTTTTGGAAGATTTAATTTATTTTTGACATATAGGCATTATCCCTATTATTCGGATTATTACCTATTCCTTTTTACTATACAACTAAGTTGTTCTTGTGCTTTGAGTAGGTACGATAAAAGCACATTATACAGACTCGACATAGACTCAATTTTGAAGCTTAGAATATCAATCTATTAATTATCCTTCTACCTTACCGCGCCCTTCTACCTTAACAATCTATACCTTAGGCGCGGGAGAATTGGAAGAGAAGTCTAGCTCCATCAGGTCGTCAGCGGAGGCCCTAGGCGCGTGCGCGGCGAGCGGCGCGATGGGCAGCGCGGGGCGGCGGCGCGCGCCCGCGCTGTAGGCCCGCAGCCGCGCTGGTTCTGTGCGCGTACTGGCGGGCCGCGAGCCCACGCTGTACGCGCGCGTTGACCGCTCCTCTGATATGTGTGACGTGGCTGGTTCCAACTGGTACTCGCTGTGAACACATTCACTAGATCATAGTCGATAGTGGACCATCGCCCGCGTAGGTTTAATTTTTCATTTAGCCTTTAAAAAAAATTACAATAATTTTGTAGAGCAAAGCACTCGGAACAAAACACAGGCTGGCGTTTGAAATTTGCATCCCAAATAGACCTTAGTTTGCGTTAGGGCTGAAAAAATGATTGACCTAATTATAACAACATGATAATGTTAACAAAATATACCTCGTTAATCTTTTCTTTTCGGGAAAATTGCTTTAGTTAATTCACGTGTTTTGTCGTAAAATTTCCCTAGTTTTGATCCTGTTCGGGATCCTTATTCGTAAGCCTGTCCAAGCGACAGGGCGGCCACACGCTAACTGCGAGCAGTCAGACGTTGTCAGTAGTTCATTTTACCACAAATTAACCACTGTAAGTAGAGCTAACTTGTAGAGAGAAGAAAAAAATTGAAAAAAATTATTTCAATTATACTTCAATTTTCTTGTCAACGTCCTGTTTTACACTTTTTGATATTTTTGCAGTCAGGGGGTTTTGATTTTATTTTTTGTTGCTTACAAGCTAATGTTACCTGGGGGTCTACTCTCTTTCTCTAAAACGAAACTTCGCAAACAAACGAACGAAATTTCGTTAACTCCTCTCCTACATAATATTATCTCTATGCTCCTCTCTATTTCGTTTTCGTACACGCAGACGAAGTACGGATCCATAGAAAATTTTCGTAACCGATTGGATTGAACGATTTTGAGTGGGTCTAATAACAGACTAATTACGTTCGTTTGCGAAGTTTCGTTTGAGAGAAAGAGAGTAGACCCCCTGAACCTTTTGTCGGTAAAATGCTGCACACGAAGCCGAAAGGCTAATGACCAGGTGCCATGGGTAAATAGCCATCACGGCCGTTTTCACCGCGTTGGGATTGTCAGTGCCCAAAAACGAATTACGCGAATGCGTTGTGCGTCTTGAGTGGGTGATAAGTTCTCGTCCACGGCAATAGGAAGATCTTCCGGGCTGGCGTTGTGTCCGGGGACTGGTCCAGCCGTTGCAGGTTGAACTGTTCAATCTACAGCGCTATTCTCAAAAAACTAACACCGCGATGCAGCCTAATAGGTGTTATAGTTTCGAGTACTGTTAACCATAGCGCGTCACAGATGCGATCAGCGCCATCTAGTTGTCACAGTGGTACTAACCTGAACCTCGGGTCGGTGGAGGGCGTGCCGCTGCACACGGAGCCGCTTGAAGACACGCGGCCGAAGGTCTCGTGGCCCGGCGCCATGGGCAGGTAGCCGTCAGGCACGGCCGCCTCCACCGCGTCCGGCTCGTCCGCGCCCATGGACGAAGTACGCGAGTGCGCTATGGAACTCCCTCGCGTCGTCATGCTGACAAAATTTAAGCTTGAAGCCCGCGTGGGAAAACAACTTATTAGCAATACAATTAAGTCATTCACTACACACTATTTAAATCAAATAAATATTACAAATGCGAAAGTTTGGATGGATGTATGGATGTTTGTTACTCAATCACGCTCCAACGGCTGAACGGATCTGGATGAAATTTGACACAGAGACAGATAGCACATAGGCTACTTTTTATCCCGGAAAATTAAAGAGTCCCCGCGGGAACCGAAATCTCAATCCACGCGGACGAAGTCGCGGGCATCAGTTAGTAAATAATAAATAAACGTTTATTGACCACCTTTAACAAAATAATCATATCATACTTAATATTATAAATGCGAAAGTGTGTTTGTTTGTTGGTTTGTCCTTCAATCACGCCGCAACGGAGTAACGGATCGACGTAATTTTTGGTATGGGTATAGTTGAGGACCTGGAGAGTGACATAGGCTACTTTTTATCCCGGAAAATTAAGGAGTTCCCGCTGGAATCAAAAAAACTTAAACCACGCGGACGAAGTCGCGGGCATCAGCTAGTTACTAATAATTATCATAGCTATGTACCTACTTTGTAAGTATTTCTAAAATTATTTTAAATCAATCTCCGACATTTCGACAAAACAAGTGAGTTTCAACAGGTGATATATTTATAGTTATAATTATTAATATCACTCACAATACTTAATTTAAACGTAAAACTAGCTATTATAGTCTTGAATAACACACAGGCTACTTTTTTAACCCGGAAAATTAATGACTTCCCGCGGGAATCAAAAACCTCAATTCACGCAGAAGAAGTCACGGGCATGACCTAGTTTATAATATTAGTATAGATACCTCATGAAGTCCTTGGACATGCCATCGCAGCAGTCTGGCTCCTCGGGTATGCGCGGCGTGCGGTACCATTCCGTCATGGAATCTATGTCGTCCCGCGAAGAGTCCGTACCTTGGGAGGACACGTTCTTATTAACTTTTTAACCGACTTCAAAAAAAGGAGGAGGTTCTCAATTCGGCGCGTATCTTTTTTGTATACACGGCTGCGGCGTCAGGTAAAAATATCTCTAAATAAAATCTATCAAAGTTTTTTTTTTAAATATATAGGCTAGCGCTTGCTAGGTGGTGATGTAGCCTAAGGTGGAGCGCGCTTGCCTAGAAGATGCCTATTCACTCTTAATTTGAAGGTACCTATATTAAAAGAGGAGGGGAAAACAAGCCGGAAGGGCATTCCATATCCTAACGGTTCGAATGAGAAACGAGGAAGCAAATCGCTTCGTACGAGCCCGCGGAATTTCGACTACTTAAGTGTGCAGACCTTGTCGATGCCTTGCGGTTCGATGATAAAAAGGTGATAGAGGAACTAGATCGTTCTTGAGCACACTCTCCGAAGTATAATAATATAGTTATAATAATATACTCGATGATGTAACCACCAGTAGAGCTTTGATAGCTCATATATCTCGGAAACCTGGGGGTCTACTCTCTTTCTCTAAAACGAAACTTCGCAAACAAACGAACGAAATTTCGTTAACTCCTCTCCTACATAATATTATCTCTATGCTCCTCTCTATTTCGTTTTCGTACACGCAGACGAAGTACGGGTCCATAGAAAATTTTCGTGACCGATAGGATTGAACGATTTTGAGTGGGTCCAATAACAGACTAATTACGTTCGTTTGCGAAGTTTCGTTTGAGAGAAAGAGAGTAGACCCCCTGAAGCTTTAGAAGATTTTGTCTCATATAATACTTGCTTGTGTTAATTCCAGCTATTGATTAATATAGGTTTTATGCGTGGCCGTTATTTCGAAAAAAAAACAACTTAAAATGGCGGAACTGTAGATAGCCCAGGCTCTATACAAAAATATTCTAACCCCTTTGAAAAATAGTTATACCCCTCGAATGATATCTCGTTGTATTAGTTATTTTAAAGTCATTATGGACGGTATCTTAGACAGTGTTTAAAAAAAATTAAGCACACCCAAAACCAATCCTACGCACACATTTTTTTTTCACAGATTATAAAACACGAGTCTCAGTGAAAGTATTCATTATAATAAAAGTATATCGTGAATTCGTGACTATTTAGTTACTAAGCTAGTAAAATACGTATTTTAGTATAAGGTACCGTCAAGTTCAATGTCCCTCGAAGGCGGTCGGTCGGTCTCGAAGGAGGGCGCTCTCGAGGGCATGGTCTCGCAGCGCTTGCGCAGCGTACCCGAATCTGCTAACAAAACGCGACGTTACACTATTTTCACATGTTTAAGACTCAGTCCAATGGTAGGAATCAGGCCTGACAGTAGCTTTTGCCTGGTAGGAGGCTAGTAACCCTATCGGAAAAGTACCGTTCGCCAAGAGATTGAGCTTTCCGGTAAGATGTCGAGAAAAAATTGACAAGGAGTATGGCACGTGTATTTAATGATGTCCAAGATGACCTTTTCCAAGTTAACTCACTCGTTAACAATATAAACCCATTTAACACTAGATAGTCAAGATTTTAATCATAGTATTATTAACATTAAACAATGAACTGTACACATCAAAATAATAAGCAAACGTTCATATATATCAAAGAGTTTGTTAGATAGAACATTTGGGTCAAATCTGGTGATCATTGTAACTCAAACATTTCAGTAGCTATTTCAGTGTTGCCACAGTTTTAATCACAATTCCATAGGTAGATTACATAAAACAGATATTGCGAAGCCTAAAGCTGGATCTGGGGATGTTTTAGCAGTATTTATACCTGCGTTTTATTGCTCAAAATATAAAACCATACTTAGTACCTATTGTAAATGCGAAAGTGTGTTCATTTGTTACTTTTTCATGGCCCATTTTAATTGGTATTGACGAAATTTGGTACAGAGTTAGCATGCATCCCTGATATATGCTACTCTTTTCCCAACAGGGATCACCATAATGTAGCTATTAGACTGTGGAAAGTGCCTGTTAATCAATAGGCAAGCATATTAAGCAGTGGGATTGGCCAGGCTATTTTGTTTTTGCGTCATTGAAAAGTTTTATACCCATTATAATATAAACATGCTGTTCTTATTGCCTTCAGGATTTTGTGCCCAATATTTCTATGACAGTTCCCATTGTCTATTTTTCATCGTTAGATTCATATGACTTTGGGCCGATTTCGAATACAAAATTGGTAAAAGTTGTATTCGAAATCAGTCAAAATGTCTCATTTATTCGTCAATTAAAGTATAATCGATTGATCAAAATCGGCTTTTAATGAATATTTAACCACGTTGTAAAACACTGTCGAATAAGGAGGACTTGTAAAAAATTAACAAATAACAACCAAGAAATAAAAGAATATAGACAATAAAAGTATAGTTTATTAAAACAATCGCAAGCACATAACAAAGCGTAACATATACAAGCTCTCACATGCGCGTAACGCTGCAAGCTTTCCTGGTTGAAAAACTTAAATCGCAAAACAAAGTGACAATCAAAGTTAGAGTTGCCAGGTTACATAAAATAAACATTAAATATTTTAGTTACGTAAAAATTTTTTTTACCAAAATGGTAGGATTTTTGTAACCTGGCAACCCCCTAACAAATATAGGGAGTTAGTACGGTGCGATGCGGGTTAGGTGAAGCGTTTCGTGAATACATACTCTTCGTATGCGCCGGCGACAGTTTGGACAACCTCGCGCCGGTGCTCGCGCGGCGACACCACGGAGTTTTCTTCGAGAAGTCCATTCCATTGACGGCTTTACACGACGAGTGCATCACCGTTTTCTCTAAAATAGCTCTATCTAACTCGTCCCCCGTTAAAGGGGCGGAGTACGTCCTCCCGTGGTGGATCTTCAACGGTTCTTGAAATAAAGAACAGCCGGTGGGTAGGGAGACGGTTCGGTGGTGTTTGATCACCCGCGTCGGATGATCAGTTTTGTCGTTCGTTAGTGTGTTATTCGGCGGTTGGTTTTCGGCTGCGGAAAAAACAATGAGAAGCGACACGTAAACATATGGCACCAAGCTCACCCGGTGCGATGAGGGGTTACGTGAGATATGGCTAGGCGATGGTACCTTTGGACACTCGGTACTAATATTTGACTACATGAAACGGTCATTTAAGGCATCCCCATCCACTAACTACTACACGATATTGTATTTGAGCCCTAAGCCTGAGTGAATGAGTTAATTAATTAAGTACAGTCGATTGAATTGTCGGAATCAGTTGCACAAGACATTGTAAGGTAGAAAATTAATAGAGATCAAATACATCTGCTGTTAATGTGAAAATTTTTGACCGAAAAACCAATAAATAATAATGCAATTTGCTAAAAAAGATTAATTAGAAATCTTTAGAAATCTTTATTATCAAATTAACTTAATACAACAAAAATACAGTGAATTCCTGGCCCCTAAACAAGGAGGACCCGTATCTTAGGGGCCAAATTATAATTGAATAAAAAACAAATGCTGTAAAAATATGAAAAACATAATATTATAATCATTTTTATTTAAAATAGTAAAATAATAAGAAACAACTATCACGTTTTAAAACTCAACGCGAAGGGTACCATTGCCTGAGATATTATGTTAAATTATACTAAAACATAGCAACACTTTATATGCCTTTAACTTAAAATATCTGTCTATTGGTAGTAACTCTACCATTGGTCCGGAATGGCATTTATACAGTAAATGTTGCCATATTTTAGCTTTCATTATGTGTTTATGTACTGGGTATATTAGGTAGGTATGATTGTCACACTGGACAGTACACTGGTCGAAAGACCAAAACCATCACCAACAGTCATGCAGACAATATTCATTCTTATGACGACGCGACAAAGCTCAAGATGCTTTGAGTTTTTACACCATGCTCGGGTCATATTTTTCCGGTATCTTCTCTTACGTAAATCCTTCATGTTCATTGATGATCAATGATCAAACAGAACAGAAATCTGATTGCAAAAATAAATATAATCTCTATACTAGAATGGTCTTTACAATAACTAAGGTCAAAATCTGAGCACAATAATGTTGTAAATTTCTTTGTCAACATCTCAAGTCAGCCTCACATTTTTCAGTACTGAAAAATAAATTAAGTCAATAGCATCGGTAGCGTCGTAGAATCAGCGTCGGCGTCAGTTATATATTCTTAAGCTGAACATAAATGGCAGATCTTAATAATATTTTCCGCAAGAATCGGCGTTAAAAGAATAACACATTTAAACCGATCTTCAATGATCTTGCAACGATTTCAGGCGCCATTTTTACTGATCATGTAATGACATTTTTTAGGAATAACTGCATGTCACATGAACACAATATTATTGCTTATGGAAAAAAATTAAATCATGAATTCCCTTATTTTATCTCAAATATTTTCGATTCTTAAAAATCACATAAATCTAAATTTTAAAAGCACAAATAGTTTTTAAAGTATTAGTAGCACCATAAGTTATAGCTATATTAGTTTCCTTTAAAATTAACCGAGCCAAATATCTGGCCTTATTCGGATCAAACGAAAAGTGTTAATTTTCATTCACTTTGAAATCTGTAGAAGACATTATTGCGAAGAAATGACGTCACAGCATTATTAGCCCAAAGAGTGTATATATAGCTAATGAGCTTTTAAAAGCTTAAGGTCAATTTAAACAAGCAGAATTTGTAATGCAAGCCAATTTCAAAATCTATATGTACAAATATTATAAAGAGGTAAAGTTTGTGACATTGCAGGGGGTAATCTCTGGATCTACTGAACCGATTTTGAAAATTCTGGTACCAATAGATAGCCACATTATTTGTGAGTGTCATAGGCTATATGTTAACCCAAAAATTAGGGAGTTCCCGTGAGAATTTTAAAAACTTATTTCACGCGGACGAAGTTGAATATAAAAAACATCCTAGGTGTATATTTGCATTTAACTTGCAGTACAAATGCAGACTGTTGGCATATTTTTAAAGTTATGTCAAGTAAAATAAAAAAGTCCTCAGTCTCTTTACTCAATATAACAATAATCATTCTAATTTTTAACCGCGAAAGGAAATTGCGAAGAAATGACGTCATAGTTCATAGCCTAGATAAATAGATCGTTGAAAACGTTTTCGAAGAATAAGATGGCCCATGATGATGATGATTGTTTATGGTATGTATCAAAGTTTGTGTCTGCAATGGCGTGGATGAAATAGGACAGTCCAGGCAATGATGGTAAGTCTACATTGAGTCTTGTATCCTTTATTTTTAATTTGAGAGAATTATATTATACTAGATGTTGCCTGCGACTTTATATGCGTCGATTTAGGTTTTTAAAAATCCTGTAGAAACAAAATATGATTTTTCAGAAAAACACGCAATAAAGTCCCATAGTAATGGTAATTGTTACTTTGGCGGTTGATTCCTTGATTTTTCCAAAATGGCTTAATGAAGGATTTTATGGTGACTTCAGTTTTTCATGTTCAGAACGCATTTTGATTTTTCAAAACTTATATATGTAGGTGTATTTGTGTCAGGTTTTAATAACTTTTCACCTGTTACAGTTTATTTTTAAAAATGGCTGTAAAACAGACAGCCTGGACGAAACGATAATGGTTCCTTGTTTTAAGTCCTGAACCGTAAAAACCTAAATCTACGCTGGCGAAAGCGCGGACCATTCTATAGACAGTAGTAAAGGGATACATGACATCGTACTAAGTACACAATACAATGATGATGTATTCAGAATCATTACTATAAAGTCTCACAGTGCATCTGAATGCATGGTTTATGTACCACCAATCAAATTATTGCATAAGAAACCACGTCAATTTTCAATAGGACTGTAATCTGTTGGGTTAGTATGAGATTTTAAAGCATCACCGCCGTCGATAAAGTACAAGCGTCTTACAGAATAAAGTCAAATTGAAATGGACTTATAGAACTTAGATTTAAAGTTTTTTGTACCACTATTTATATTTCGTAAAGTTTTTGCTTGAAACCTTGACTATATGAACTTGAGCTGTAATAGATTGTACTTTAGGTTCATTTTAAATTGAGGTTAAAGTGTTTCGACGCTCGAATTCTATCAACTACTCTTCTAAAATTCTTTCTATCACTGATTGGTGGAACCTGCACTGAACGTATCAAATTCGAACGCATTTGTGAGACACCATATCAACGATTGTGAATACGGTGATAACTCATTCCACTAAGTAGGCATGATACAGCTATATAACAGTCATATAACAGTGTTACAATGATTCAGGCCACCAATGAGACCGCTATACAGCTACACATCCTACCGTGTCTCGGAGTTAGCTAATTGGTGAAACCTAGTATACGCACATTAGCTGGTTAAGAGAGTCAAGTGCCACTAAACTGCTGTTAAGCAGCTCTTTAATAGCCAAGTAGCTGTTAAAGCGCTGCTTAACAGCAGTTTACGGTACTTGACCCCGTTAACCAGCTTCTGTGCTAGTTTGGAGCTGACACCATATCAAAGATTGTGAATACGGTGATAACTCATTCCACCAAATAGGCATGATACAGCTATATAACAGTCGTATAATAGTGTTACAATGATTCAGGCCACCAATGAGACAGCTGTACAGCTACACATCCTACCGTGTCTCGGAGTTAGCTGATTGATGAAACATTGCACTGAGCGTATCAAATTCGAACGCATTGTGAGACACGTCATATCAACGATAAGTCATTCCGTTCCACCAATAGGCATGATACAGCTATATAACAGTCGTATAACAGTGTTACAATGATACAGGCCACCAAATGAGACATACATCTACACATCATCCTACCGTGTCTCGGAGTTAGGGGCGCGATCGCCGCCGAGGAGTCGTCTATGGACCGCGTGGCTGAACAGACGCATTGTCTGATACAAGCGCCCATACACAGGCCTCTCTCTGCAAGAGATTGGTCGGTCACGAAACTTGAAGCTGTGCATACGTCTAAGGCTCTGTCAGCTCGCAAAATCGTTAAAAAGGACGGTTTTAAAGCGGTGTATCTATTAAAGCACTGGCATTCCGAACCAACGGTAAATTCACTCGACGATTCAAAAGCACTTGAAAATGTTTATTTGAATAAAGAAGAATGAAGCTTGAAGAAGTTTAAAGGTGGCACACGTAAGATAAAAGAAAAAAGATGTTTTCAACATCTTTGCCGCAGCCATTGACTCTTCTCGAAACACTTCTCGAACATATGCGTTGCATTAAATTACTCTTGTTTCTCCTTTCAAAGCAATTATTCTCCCCATTGGTAGATTCATTCGACTATTCATAAGCACTTGTAAAAAGTCTATTTGAATAAACAACTTTTGAATTTTGAATTTTTGAATTGAAAATGATAATATACCTACCCTACTCAACAATAAATTTAAAATTCTAAATCAAATCAAGGTAAGTTAATAATTAATTAAAAAGTATTCCCTTTTTTTCGAGAAGTGCACTTGGCCATTTTCACCACAGCACGCCCCACGCCGCCAGTGTCGATCAGACGGACCTGTGTTCCTTCTCACCATTCTTTCATTGTTTTCATTGTCCAGACGTATCGGGCGTGAGGGGTGGAAAAAAACTAAACTTTTGATTTCGTGATCTGACAGCGCCTTAAGCTTGAACGAATCAACCAGTTTCATTTCTACCCACCATTGCAACGTTCGCATTAATCGATAACTTTATCAAATTTCGTGACTTATTATACTCAGTCCATTCTACAACTCTCTTTTCCTTTTAGGTTCACTTGCATAAAGCCGTTAAATGTGTTCATTACATTTTCTATATCAGTCCTTTTCATGTCAACCCTAAATTAGGTACCCTTAGGAATTGTAGAAACTGATTTTACCCCTAATCGGTATGTATACGGCATCGTGCCACTTGGCGGCACGTCATTGCCGGCAGGATACTAACTAGCCACGGCCGAAGCCTCCTAACAGACCAGACCAGAGAAAATTCAAAAATTACAAATTCACAAATTGACCCTGCTCGAGATCGATCCCGGGACCTCCCATAGTAAGACCACTGCGCCAGGGAGGTTATCATTTATGTTAGTAACCCAAATAAGGGCTATTCTTTCTTCCTGAAATAGGAATCAGACGACACTAGAGCAATCTATGTTATAGAAAATATAAAATGGACGGAGTACTAGATCTTAAGATCATAAACATTAGAGTCATTTTCCTTTGACCGCATTATACCTTGTGTCGTATTGTATTCAGGATACACTGCATCATTGTTAAATAGTGTATACCTTACCCCTAGGGTTAAACTACTCTACTGGAATCAGAGATGTAAAGAAGTTCTTGAATGAAATAACTATGGTATGCTTCAGGTACAAAAAAAACTCTGGCATTGGGCAGTGGGTGATAATTTATTTTCTGGTTCGGTTTTTAGACGCAACGGCTGGTGTCTATACCGCCGCGTTATTGGTTCGTCAGTCAAACATTTGCTTCCGGCGTTTTGGGAAAGTAGGCCTAATTTGCACGAGCTATTTTTACCTGACACCAGTAACTTGAGTGATTTATTTATACGCCAAAAAACATTTACATAAATAATAATTAACTTTCAAAATTGCTACTACTTGTATAAGTTAGTCACAAAATGAACGTCGTTGCATCTCTAATGTAAAATTCTAGGGACAAACTTGTTAGTAACATAATTAACATAACTGGTACGAAAATCAGTTCAACACACGTTTTTTTAAACGTTTAATAATAACTCAAAATGTTGGCATCACATAAAAATCACAATCAAAAATCAATCATTACATTTTTTTCAAAATTTGGCACGCTTTTTCAATTGTAATAATTGAATTAATGAGTAATGAATTATTTACATAAGTTACATAATATTTTGTTCATTTCTATGATCATTATTTTTAGCAATATGAGAATTTATAAGTCAGCCAAAAAGCATTATTTATTACGTATAAGTCGAACCGATTTCCCACATACAGTCAAAAGTTAATAATTTAAGCAATCTAAAACTAAAGTAGGTACGAGACACAAATATTAATCACTATACTACACTATGCATGAATTCATTCATAAAAGTGCTCCATCCAAAAAGATTAAAAGTGTTTCTACATGATAATACTACTACTACTCAATCAACTAGATGACTTGAAATGCTGGATGAAAAACAAACATAATGAAAGAATCCCCGAGTATATAGAGTGGTATATATTTGTCAGTCATAAGCAGTGTACCGTTTTTCAATCAGGGTTCAGGCTGAAAATCAGCGCTGTATGGTTAGTGCTTGCACTGAACATACAGCATTATGCTGAGCCTGGGCCATTTTTCGGGTTGTGCCATGCGTGATACGGTTCATCCCTGCGCCTCGTCGTTGTTGTTTAGATTCTAGATCTTATTTAGATCGTTGAGGTGCAGGGGTGATCTACCTCTTTAGGTATGCTTGTTATTGGCACAATTTGGAAATAAATGTTTTTTCTTTTTCTATTTCTTTTTTAAAAGTACTTATAATATATTGATTTATAAAAATAGTATACGTACCCGATATATGGAACGTATAGTATGTACGATTTATTGAATTTAAACGGACGCGGCAGTCGCGTTAATTTAAAAAATATTATTGTTTAAAAAATAAATAATATTGTTTAATTTGTGTATATTCTATCAGTGAAGCTGTTATTTCGAAATATTAAATTAAATTTAAAAATTAAATTGCAAACTTTAAAGTAATTAAAAATAGTACGTGCAGCACGTGCTGGTACGACAGTTCTTTAAAAAGTGTCGTTTAACCAATATTGACAAAGTTTGGTACAGCTAATATGTGTATGTATAGGCTGGTATCGCGGAGGAAGACATAAGCTGTATTGAATCCCGGAAAAATCAAGTAACTCCGAACTTACGAAAAAGTTAAAAGTGGACGAAGTCGCGGGCATCATCTAGTTAAACTGGTATATAATAAAACTCGACGGCTAAGTGGGGCGCGATAAGTGGCGAACGGCCGGGGGACGCGAAATTCTATGAACTAATCGAAGGTCGTTAGATCCCTTTTATAATTTTCCGCGTGACTCATCAAGTTTGGCGGGGCATTGATCTCCGAAGCTCGGTAGCTCGGGGGCCCACGAGGATTTTGGAGCGTTTCTGCACTAGGCCGATCCGAATTCGAGACTTTGCTTTGAAAAAATTGGTCTAATATTCATTGTGACAAATGAACATGTGACAAAGGAGCATGCATTTGACTCGCTCCAGCAATGCTAAGGACAGCGGTTACTTATGTAATTACAAATTAATGAAATTGTAAATTATTTTTTTCAAAAGAGCAACCGCCAAGTTTCTTGCTGGTCCTTCTCGGTAGGAACGGCATTCCGAACCAGTGGTAGATTCAATTTGAATAAAAAACTTTAGAATTTGAATTTGAACATTTCAATTTGATTTAAAGTCACAAATTCAATACAACCTATTTTAATTTCGGAAAGTTTCCGTTTGGAGCGCTGGCTTTAAATGCATACTCAAAATTGAGCTCTGAATGCAATAAGGAATGCACTTTAAGGAAATTGCAATGTCTAAACTTAGACCGACGTCACTGATAGTCGAACTCATTGACGTCACACCTCATTGGCTGGGCAGCGCATATTGTTATTTGTTACCCATATGAGTGCAAGTAAAAGTTAATAAACCGATCAAGCAAACATTTTTTATTTTATCAATTATTTTTAAGCAATTATAATTGATTAATTATATAACTAAAAACATAGATTAATTATTGATGGATATTATAGCGCGTATTGTTGCCCATATAACTGAGCAAATTGGGTATTTGACAAACAGTCAAATCAGCAACTATTTCAAACGTCAAAACGCGTCCTAATTATGGAATTTTTATGAAATTCTGAAATGTGACGTCATTAAAGTTCGACGCACTTTTTTTACTTTAATCGGTTGTTTAAAATGGTTATTCAACATAAAACTATCAGGGGACGTGGATATTACGACTTTTGGGAGATCCTCTGTTTAATAATTACTAAAAAACCGGCCAAGTGCGAGTCGGACTCGCGCACCGAGGGTTCCGTACAAACCTGTAGTAAGTTTTACGATTTATGACGTATTAAAAATAAAAATTACGTTTGTTGTATGGGAGCCCCCCTTTAATATTTACTTTATTGATATTTAATTATTTATTTTGAAAGGTAATATACAAGTTAATATTCTGTGAAAATTTGAACCGTCTACCTGTTACCGTTTTTAATATTGAGCAAAAAAATACGAAAAAAAACACGTTTATTGTATGGGGACCCCCCTTGATATATATATATATTTTTAATTTTTAGTATTTGTTGTTATAGCGGCAACGGAAATACATCATTTGTGAAAATTTCAGCTTTCTAGTTATCACGGTTTATGAGATACAGCCTGGAGACAGACAGACAGCGGAGTCTTAGTAATAGGGTCCCGTTTTTACCCTTTGGGTACGGATCCCTAAAAATAATTTATTTGAATAGTAGTCAAATACCCAATTCATGAACATTCTTCATTCTTAAATAGGTATAACACGGCTTTATTTATGAGCCTGTACACGTGACGCAGTGCAACGCAGACTGCGTGCTGTGCGGACGGCAATACGACGAAGTTCTTACTGTGTGAGGGGGTTGAAGTTGAGTCGGGCATGTTACTTACATTTAACTTATATCGTTAAATATAAGGTAATAACTTGATCGTTATAAATTAAGATTCTAATATGATTGTTTTACACCTATACTGAAAGTTTCATTCTTATAGGCCGAGCCATTTAAGAGAAAAAGCCTTCTTGCTCTTTTTTTCTTCATGACTTTGGATTTTTTTTCTATCGAGAACATTTCGTCCAATCATGTTTTCCTTTGATCCGATACTTGGAGATATAATGTACATTAATTAATAATATACAATAATTTCAAATTTTTCGATCCACGCGTTACAAACTATTATTATCGATTTTAGAATCGACAAAAACGGAGACTACGCCGTTAAAATCGTTAATATAAGTTCAATCGATTTACCTATATTTATGTCTAAAATGAATACACGTTACACGGTTATACGTTCTCTAAAAGGCATATAAATAAACTTTTATTTTCTTTATTTTCTTCTTTAACGAGTACTCACCATTGTAGAGGCCGGCGCGCCCCCTACCGTCCGAGTAGGTCTGCCGGCGCGCGGGCAGGGGGTGCGAGCCGTCCAGAAGGGATGATTTCGCGGGCACCACTATGTGATCCCGTTCATTTTCGCATTCCTTTGCGCAGTTCTTCATTGCACTGGAAATTGTACAATTTAAAGTTTTATTCAAATTTAAAACCACATTTTTATCGCGCTTCTGTAGGTGTGGATTGAGAATTTCTCAAAATACTTTCTAATTTGGCCCAACCACCTAAAACTGGGACTGATTCTGTAGTGCACAATCTCTAAACTAAACTATAATGAAAAAAAAAATGACAGCATAAAAATATTGCTAACTTTTTCATAGGTCTCCCAGCGGAAAGGGACAGAGGAACTAGATTTAAAGCTAAATAATAAATGATTTATTTAGTTCACGAAGGACAACTTGTGTCACTTATGAAACGTTAAGACTCTACCACCGGTTCGGAAAAATAATTCTACTGAGAAGAGCCGGCAAGAAACTCAGCAGGTAGCTGTCATTTTAGTATAGATCAGAGATTGTGTTTCTCACAATACGAAAATAAGAAACACACGTAAGATTTGCCAACGGTGTCTTCCTAGTCTAGTGAATATTGTACGAGTTTCCAAATTTTTCTCAGCTCCAGAAGTTGGTCATGAATCATGATGAGTTTAATATTTTATCGTCTACTATTTGAGACTATAAAATACCTAGTCAAAGATGGCGGCATCGAAACAGCTGATGTTTTGTATAGCTGATACCCGCGACTTCATCAGCGTGGATTGAGGTTTTTTCACTGTACCACATTGATTTGTCTGCTTCGGCGGATTATAGCGAATTAAAGTTCTAGTTCCTTCATTATCATGGACTTCCGCAAAGTAACGCCTGCTTCTATCCAATATTATTTGCACTGTTATCTCTGACAGTAGATTGTGTACGGGAAGTTTCTACTTATACAGCTGTACCTACTACCCACAATTTTGCAAAATAAATGATTTATGATTATGGTTAAAAGTCTAAGGGCCTGTTTCACAATCGCTAAGTAAACCATACCTGACAAATAAATTTGATGTTTTGACAGATGTTGTATGGGAATCCTGTCAAAATTTCAAATTTATTTGGCAGTTAAGGTTTCCTTGGTGATTGTGAAACAGGCCCTAAGTTTAATAGCGGAAATTTTACTAGTTAAACCATTGGTAAAGTAGACTCACAGCAGGATGGTAGAGTGCATGCTTTGCGCTATATTGGAGTCCTCGGAATGCATCCACAGCTCGCCCGCGCCCGTTGAAGTCAGACGCCCCACCTCCATGTAGAAAAAGCACTCCGAGTCACCGCACCTGCACGATGAGGTCAGTTAGTCAGTTGACTGACCAGCCCCCCGATTACGTAAGAATTGTCGATCAAACGTTAAAGATTTTCGTCAAAGTAAAATAAACCATGACAGCATTGAATTAGAGCTCAATTTCGTCTGCCCATTCTTATACGTTTAGGGTATCGTACATACCTAAACGTATAAGAATGGGCAGACGAAATTGAGCTCTAATTCAATGCAGTTATGGTTTATTTTACTTTGACGAAAATCTTTAACGTTTGATCGACTATTCTTACATGATTGGGGCCCAGCCCCCCTAGCATGGGCCGAGACAATTTTCTCCCCGAGGGAAGGATAAAATTTTTATTCCTAAATAAATAAATAAAAATGCTAAATAACGGTGAATAAATAGTCCCCCGAGTCAACGTAAATTGTCAAACGGGGATAAACTTCTCCTCTCCCCTGTTGCCGTGCTCTGAGAAGTGGATAAGTTAATTTTATCTCTTGTCAGTGGATAAAATCGGGGGATAAAATTTTTATCTTCGGCCCATGCTAGGGGGGCTGGTGGACAGACTTAGGACTGCGGTTACTTATGTGTCTACACATTACAGGTACAGGTATACATGTATTATATTGTATGATATTTTATATTGTCTAGATTTAGGTTATTAGTTTAGAGCGAATAATTATTAATTTTCCTTTTAAACAACGTACACCCTTAAAGCTTTCGCACTGGGTTAATCCGTTGTGTGCATGGTTGCCTGGTAGAGATCGCTTTAAAACGATAAGGCCGCCACTTGTACCATAGCATTTTTATTGTTATTGTTTTTATGTACCTATGTTTCTTGGTTCAGCAATGATAGATACATTAAGTAATCGCTATCTAAGGATACATTGACACAGTTGAGGACACATTGATGTAATTGTAAATGTTATTTTCTTCAGAAAAGAGCAGCCACCGAATTTCATGCTGGTTCTTCTCTGTAGGAATGTTATTCCAAACCAGTGGTAGATTCACTCGACGATTCAAAAGCACTTTTAATAAGCACTATAAGCACTTAAAATAATACTAATAATTTTAATTTAAAAAAATTTGAGTTTTGAGTTTCTGTTCGAATTACAAACTCTCTTTCTAAAGACCTAGATTTGATATCTTTATAAGAGAATTCCATACCAAAATAATAAATCCGATAAATTAAAGAGGGCCGACACCTTTCGGGATGGATTACGGAAATAACGTCAATTTTCAAATAAAAGATGGCGGACTCACACAAACAAAAAAAATACCTACCGTCTAATATGCTTCAGGGAGTATTCCACGCGCTCAGGTATGCCCAGGTCGCAGATGAAGTTGTTGTGACTCTTAATCTTCACCAAGGTAAGCGTCTTGTCCGTGAGGCAAAGGTTGTAAAGACCCTGGATGTTCTTGGAGGCACCAAGACCCTTCTTCTGCACGTTCACTTGCCATACGTGTTCTGAAATCATGAGATTGATAAACTTAAAAAAACCGGCCAAGTGCGAGTCGGACTCGCGCACCGAGGGTTCCGTACAAACCTGTAGTAAGTTTTACGATTTATGACTTATTAAAAAAAATTGCTTAAAAATTACGTTTGTTGTATGGGAGCCCCCCTTTAATATTTACTTTATTGATATTTAATTATTTATTTTGAAAGGTAATATACAAGTTAATATTCTGTGAAAATTTGAACCGTCTACCTGTTACCGTTTTTAATATTGAGCAAAAAAATACGAAAAAAACACGTTTATTGTATGGGGACCCCCCTTAATATATATATTTTTTTAATTTTTAGTATTTGTTGTTATAGCGGCAACGGAAATACATCATTTGTGAAAATTTCAGCTTTATAGCTATCACGGTTTATGAGATACAGCCTGGAGACAGACAGACAGACAGACAGACAGACAGACAGACAGACAGACAGACAGACAGACAGACAGACAGACAGACAGACAGACAGACAGACAGACAGACAGACAGACAGACAGACAGACAGACAGCGGAGTCTTAGTAATAGGGTCCCGTTTTGACCCTTTGGGTACGGAACCCTAAAAACGTCAGGGCGTGATACCCTAGAAGCCCTAGGACCTTATTACGTTGAAATGATTGCAAGAGTGCAACAATCGCAATCACCTTTGGTTAAAACTCTTCCGCTACTGGTTAAAGTTCATTGTTCCAGCGAGAATACTATAAATTAAGCCAATCACAACAATTGAGACTGAAGCAATGATTGTTGTAGGTTTTACAGACTAAGGCCTGTATTAATAAACCGATCCTATCTGTGGTCCCAAGAACTAACTGTCTCAGTTGATAACTTCTCAAGATGAGAATAGCAACGCATATCAACAGAATCTCAAACGATAACGGCCTCAAGATCAGCATCACAAAATACGTCATTGGTCACCTGATCTTGTCCAATACCCACGCGTCCATACCCTGGCTATGGAGGCACTATCTCGAGGTTATCTATCCATATCCGTACTAATATTATAAATGCGAAAGTGTGTCGGTCTGTCTGTCTGCTACGCTTTCACGCCCCATCTTTTTAACCGATTTTGATCGAATTTGGTATAGAGGTAGATTGTATCCCGGGGAACAACATATGCTACTTTTTATATTAATACTGAATATTTTTAATTTAGCACTCTTATAACTTAAAATAAAATGATTTCGCCAGTTGTTTGTTGTCGAATTTTTTTATACATTAGCGCAGCAGTGCGTGAGCGGTCACAGGTGTCCTCACAAAACCCGGAAAATTAAGCAAAAGTAAGGTCGCAACTCGACTGGCTAATTTATTGTTACACTGTGTATGAAAATTCCGCAATTTGATTCGTAAGAAATATATTTTTTTTTAATCGTATGGCGTTTAGTACATAAAGCGTTTATATAAAATTATTAAAGAGAACGCTTATTTCGCCTGTAAGTTCGTCGCTCGTTTAGTAGTTAGCACCACCCAGGGGACACGGGCAGAGAGGTAGAAGGTAGTTCCTGCGGACGTAAGCGACGGGGCATCCCCCTAAGAAGTAAGAAATAATAATTCAACACGGGAATTGAAATCATTGATTTTCGGATTTTTCGCTTCACTTACAGTGCCAGATCTAACTACATACCTGCGTGCCAAATGTCTAGAATGTAGGTCACTGGAAAGTACCCTGTAGGTTTTGATAGTCAATCAGAGGCCATAATGCCAACGCTTAAAGCCATACTTGAGCAATATTACTCAAAATGACAGTTGATGTCACGTACCTTGACGTCCCTAAAATCATACTAATATTATAAATGCGAAAGTGTGTTTGTTTGTTTGTTGGTTTATATTGGTTTGTTGGTTTGTCCTTTCAAGCCGCAACGGAGCAACGGATCGACGTGATTTTTGGCATGGGTATAGTTGAGGACCTGGAGAGTGACATCAGCTAGTAAGGACTATATATATAGTTTTATAATTATTCTAAAACCACGAAAGTCAACAATAATGAAACAATATAGCTTTAAGCGATGGCAGAATTGTTGTGAAAGAATGTAGTTAGGTAAATAAAAAAGAGTTATTTATACCCATTTTATTTGCGTTAGGCTAAACCTGTGGCTAAACCTAAAGTAGGTACTTAGGTATTAAGGTAGGTATGAATTCCAACTTGATACCTCAAGCTGTTTCTGAGAAATTATGTCAACATCTAAATGCCGCGACAGATTTGGATGTATGGGGCCTATGGGGTAATGTTAGAATCCTTACATCATCCCGAGTGACACAAGCTATAAATTTTTTGACAAAAAGAACATTTTGGCTCAGCGGTCGTGTTTTTTAATATTTTTAAGTAAGTAATTAATTATAGCTTCATCTCGGACAATTAGGGTAATCCCGCGGGAATGAAAAAGAAAACTTAACCACGCGGATGAAGTCACGGTTCAGTCAGTCGTCTAGTAGGTATAATCCACACTAGAATATTATAAATGCGAAAGTGTGTCTGTCTGTCTGCCTGCTACGCTTTCACGGCCCAATTTAACCGATTTTTATGAAATTTGACAAAGGGATAGGTTGTATCCCGGGGAAAGACATACTAGTCTACTTTTTATCCCGGAAAATCAAGGAGTTCCCGTGGGAATCAAAAAAACTTAATCCACGCGTACGAAGTCGCGGGCATCAGCTAGGTAATAATACTAACATAGAAAATAGACGTATCAAGAATCTAAGTTATCAAATCATTGGTTAGACCCAATAAAGTTAATGTTTTATGCAGCCCACGATCCGAACAGATTTATGTCCAACAATAATAACGCAATAAAAATTATATTAACTCTATCTATGGACTTCCCCCGTTTGCAGGTACCTACCTAACTACCTAATAAAATAAACATTTATGTTACATGTGTGACTAGGTATATTTATAGTTATAAACACCTAGCCCAGTGTGGTACGTAAATTTCTATACATATAAATCCATACTACTTAAGTAATATTATAAATGCTAAAGTGTGTCTGTCTGTCTGTCCGTCTGTCTGTCTGCTACGCTTTCACGGCCCATCTGCACAAACGATTTTGATGAAATTTGGTACAGGGGTAGATTGTATCCTGGGGAAGGAGATATATGCTACTTTTTATCCCGGAAACACTAATATTATAAATGCGAAAGTGTATATGTCTGTCTGTCCTTAAAATCCTCTAAATGCACGCGGACGAAGTCACGAGTATCATCTAGTTTATAATATAATAGGTAAGTAAGTATTTATTAGGCCATACAGTTTACGTAAAGTAGCGTACGTAAGTACTTAACATAACTAACATTTGCAATAGGTACTAAAATTCTACATCAATGTTTGCATGGGATACGCTACTTACAAGACTTTTTATATTTCGTAAGTTACTCATACTAGCGACTTACGTGAGTAAAACTTGTGTAAACGTGGCCTAATGTTAAACTAACTATGGAATAATATTCGAGTGTTTAACAACTAGTAATCAATGAGACTTGAATATTATGGAGATTAGTAATTAGTACACAGGATGGAAGGTATCAATGACTGAAAAAAACTCCAGTTTATTTTATCCACGCTAATTAAGTACATTACTATTACACCAAAACGACACTTAAGCGGTCAAAGAACTCCCAAATAGGCAAATTACTTAGATAATTAAAAAGAAAAAAAGTTAAGCAAATTCCTAATACATAATACATCATTCAACCTTTTAAAACATCGCGCCAATTATATTGTATTATAATTTACATCATCATATCATAATATGATATTGGTATTGGATTTAGGGTTGTCACATTTGACAAAAAAAGCCAATTTTTAAACTTTTCTTGTAAGTAGGTACTTAACTATAGTTGTAGTGGGAATTTGATCTATTTGCTATCTCATACATTTGATCTATTTGCATTACAAACATTCTAAAATAATAAACAAAAATACAGCCTTCAAACTAAAATAAATAATAAACTAAGTACTTACTTAATGTAAGCTTAATTAATAATCAAAACTTATTAAGTAAATTTGGTAATTTATTTACTAAATTAAGCACTCATTTAATTTAAATTCGATTTTAACCTAACAATACAAGCAGTAAGCTTTTGAGGGGCTGTTAGTATAAATTGGACAGGCAAAATATCCAGGTCACAGGCTAAAACTATTTCGCTGAGCTTTCACAAGTGGCAACCCTAATCAACACTGTCATTAACTTAATTGAGATTGATAATAGAACAGTTTCTTGTTTACATATCAGAGGGCCATAGTAAGGTCAGTGACACGTGGCCTTGAGAACTCTATGACTATGAGTATAATTCCATACTTCTAGTAAGTAAATAGATTTGAGTTTAGTTTACTGAACCCTTACAAATTTTATACACATTATTAAGCCAGAAACATTGTAAGTATGACTGCATCGTTTCTTCATTGCTGATTTTATTCAAGGCGAAAATTGGCAATGTTAATAGCAATTTGACAGCCGTGCAGATATTGAAAACTAGATAATGCCCATGACTTCATCCGCGTAGATTATTTCCGCGGGAACTCTTTAATTTTCCGGGATAAAAACTAAAAAGCCTATGTCCTTCCCCGGGATACAACCTACCCTTGTACCAAATTTCATCAAAATCGGTTGAACAGATGGGCCGTGAAAGCGAAGCAGACAGACAGACACACTTTAGCATTTATAATATTATATTAGTATGGATATGGTTGGGAGTACATTTTTGCAGTTAATGTTAGTTAATATTATAATTTTAATGGGAATTCTGAAAACCCATAGCAATGCTTGAGGAAACCCTTGATTAAGTTAGGTAATTAGGTATTAAGAATGTATATTCTCAAAATTTATCCTCAACTGCATAAGTAACTTCCTTATAAGTAGGTAGGTAACTTAGTAATTGCTAAATTAGTTCTTAAAACTGAATTTATAAAAGGTTCAGGGAATTCATTAAGGAAAACTAGAAATTAATACTTAAGGTAATTTAGATGTGGAAAATGAAGCATTTTTCTGAATTTTATTGTAAGCTCTCTTAAATTGGTAAGATAAGTACCTACTTACTTACTTAATACATTTATAAAATCATATCAAATGTTAAATAACTTAATTAAAATAAACTTTTATAAGTGCTTTTGAATTGTCGAGTGAATCTACCGATGGTTTGGATGGCTCAGTGTCAGTTTATAATCTATTCTATTATTATAAATTCACAACCCAGATGTTCAAGATATTATTTTGTCAAAATTTGGTACAGAGATAGGTTGCTTCCTGGGAAATAATAATAAAATAATAACATTTCATTCAGAAAATCAACACGTTCCCACAGGACTGATCAATAACCTAAAACTACATGGATGACCTAAAACAACAACCTACCTAACCTAGTACCTATTCAATTATAAGTAATTACCTAGAGAGTAAGTAATTACTTAAGTTAAGTAAGTACTAGATGTAACTATGTCTACGACTTTGTCCATCTTTGTAAATTTTTTTTTTAAACTGGTAGGAACTCTTTGATTAGTCAAAATTGATTATAATGTGGTTAAGCAGTGAAATTGTAACAGAGTATTTCTGTCACATTTCTGTTATTGTTTTTCTTTGTATTTCTGTTATTAGTATGGATATCTGTATAATCGTCACAAATTCTGAAATTTTAATGTTAATTACTTACTTGATTATTCATTAAGTATAGCCTTGTTTCTTATGGAAACATTAAGGCGCCAGCGGAGGGTGAATTGCTCATATAAACGTACTTAATACCAAAATAATTTGTAATTCGAGCATATTTCCTCCATATTATGCGATTATTAAGATTGAACTTGTATTTATCTAGGTTCCTGGATAATTATTTCTTCAAAATACATTGCGTTTTGCATGTTTTTACGACTTATACGACATGTTTTCTCCTTATTTGTTTGATATTAAAACTAACGATATCTCACGTACTAATTGATCAGGAACATAGCCTATATTGTCAAGTTACAGAATAAAAACACGAAGTTAAAAACACAACAATTTTTCATTCATCATTTTTGGTATTCACGGAACAAGACTAAATGTATAACAAATTCTGTACGCTCATATTGCTATCGCGCTTGCACGCGATCATGTGTCATCAGCCAAATAGGGATAGCAATATACCGGCAAATTTATATTTGCGGTTCGAGTAGAACTTGCGAGCGGCGTTCGCCGTCCTCTTAATTCATTATCTTGTAGTTTCTTTTTTAATCTACATCTTTTAGCCTTAATAGTTGTTGTTTTAGTCCATGCTGTGTTTGTTTACTTCTAAGTAATCACATTACTTAGCTTGTATTTATATGATGATTTTTATTTTTAGTACTTAAGTAATTTGCAAGTAAGTGTTAGTAAACCTATTAGGTATAATACTTAAATAATATAAAAATAATAGGAAGTGTAAAATATTATACTGAAACTAGTTGATGCCAGCGACTTAGCCCACATGGAAAAATTTTCTTTAAGCCTCTTAAGAATGGCACTCTCCAGATCCTCAACTATACTGATGCAAAAAATCACATAGATCTGTTGCTCTATTGTATCGTGATTGAATGACAAACCAACAAACAAACACACTTTTGCATTTTTTATATTAAGTAGTATGATATAAATAAATTATAAAGATAAGATACCAATACATTGATAATGAATGGCGAAAATCAGTTTAGCTATGTTTAATACTATTAGCACTTCTATCAGATGATTCACGCTTCAATGTAAATAAGATTAAAAACAGAAAAACAACTTTTGCGAGCTATACTTGGAAACTGGTATGCCAAAACTTCCTGAGAGATAATAACTATTTGGAACTATTTATCAAACTAGTAGTAGATTCTTTTGCCTATTTTGAATAGCTTATGGTACCTACATAATGAAGTTTATTTTTCATTTTTATTAACCGACTTCCAAAAAAGGAGGAGGTACTCAATTTGGTGCAATCTTTTTTTTAAAAGTAAGTAGGTATGTATTCAGTAGTTCAAGTTCCAATAAGATTTAGTCTAGACTCTAGGCAATAAAGATGAAACTTTACAGTATGATAAAGTATCATGACTTAAACGTATATTAACGTATATATACGTAATTAAAAATCATAAAGGAAGTAAAGTTTCTTTAATGCAATACCCAACTGTCAAAGCAGGAAGGTACATCATTGTGAAAACGCAGTTTAGGTTTGATAATAAAATCGGTTTAAATATTGATGTTCTGCATGATTATGTCGTTTGATATTTTCGTTTTGAGTGTAAATATACTACCTAAGTACTTACTATTATTTTAAAAAGAAATCGAGAAAATAATTACTTAGTCATAAATATTAAGTTTTAGGTATAAAAACCGCAAACTACCGCATGGTTTTTTTTGGATATTTTTGTATAAGTTTTGGTTCATACCATACTACAACCCTGCCAAGTTTCAACGACTAAGGATTTTTTATTTCCTGACTTCTTCGCCATTCTCAGATCAAGGACGGCTTCCTTCTGGGAAAGACTTAGACTCAGTACCAACTCCATCTTGCTTGCTGTTATTGAGGATTTGAGCAATCCCTTTGCAAAATATTGGTCTGGCCTGCATCGGTGCGAGAACAACGCTCTCATTTAGATTTTAACATAGATTAGATTTAACATAGACCTACCTATAGATTTTAGTGATCTAGTTCTCTGACGAATTTTTAATATTTTTTATTTTTATGCTATTTTTATTTTTATCTGTGAATTATTATTAGTAATAATTATTAGTATTATTATTTTTTTAACACTTTAATTTTGCTCATGAATATTAATAATGTACCTACTTTTTTTTTTTTTTATGTTTCTGTGTTTGAATATGGGTTTGTAAAATTGCCTGAAATAAAAAATATTTATTATTATTATTATTATTATTTATGCGGACCCTCATACAACAAACCATACAACAAACCACCCTGTTGTCTAGACTATATTATATAGAAATATTCCAGATTTGGTAACCCTCCCACTTTTAAACTAACATTGCGATGATCACATTATAAATCATGAATGTCATAGGGAATTTTAAAGGCCATCACGGTGACAACACAAGAAAATAAGTACAAAGTTACAAACCACATTGAAAAGTTAAACAGGGTACCTATCCAGTGTATGGTTAGCAAAAGTATACCAATTAATCTAATGTAGTATTTATAAAACAGAGAACTGTGGTGAATTCTGTTTAACGCAATATCTAAAATGACATCTCTAAATCTAGTAATGCCCCTTTCCACATGGAGTATTAAGAAAGCGATAACAATGTAATAATAGAGCCGTCATTTTAGTTTAGTTTAGAGATTGTGTATAACATAATTAGCGCCAATGTATCTAAAAAACTTACGTATGGGATGAAGTAACTCCTCACTGCATGAGGTATCATCAGAGTGGAAATGCTCGAGGATAGCAGTGAGCCACGAGTGTAAATCCACCTCATTTTCCGCAACTATACACAGCTGTTCCTCCTTAGTGAATAGGGCTATCACATGCTTCTGTTTCAAGTCCAACCGTCGGGTTACGTTGTAGCAACTCTTTAGGGGTAGCACACGCCGAGGGTTCGACCCTGAGCGGAACTTCTTCTCAGATTCATAGTATTCTAACCGTGCGGAATTTTCCGCAGTTTCCGCGCGCAAAACGAAATATTTCTTTTTCATAGTCTTCAACTTGTACAGATGGCCCTGGCGCACCACGGCGCCGCCCTCGGAGCTCGCCGCCATATCAGCGCCTCCGCACCAACCCTGGCACAAACACGACGGATAACCTTGAAGTTGTTTACGCACTATGATGAAAGTCACTGTGTCTGTATTTTGTAGTCACCGTCGACGCGACTAAAAATACGTACTATGTCTTTGCAATAGTGCGTAAGTAGTAAACTCGTCGAATCGAACGGCGTAAATAATCCGACCGAGTCCTGTGGGCGCCATATGACCGCCCGTATTACACTGCTTGTGAGTTGTGCTAAAATGTTAACAACACCACACCACCGATTCGCGAACTAGATAACGGCCGATAAGTTCGCAGCAATGCGGTGCGAACCGATATACAATAACAAACGCTTTTCAATCCATAATTTTGCACGCTTGCTATTACACTCGGTCATTCACAGATACACGAGTTTAGAAAGAGATAAAATCATTCATCATAGTAAACGTAATCCGCACGCCCTTCCGTAGGAACGCAGGGCATGGAAGTCACGCCGTGGTCATGCCTTCCTGCGACATCAAAACAATCAATTTTACGCGCTGCACACCACTGTTTCAGTACCTACCTCGCGATTTTAGGAACTGAAAGAGTCAAATTACACTTGAACGTTTGTATGTTACGCACTTGATTTATAAACTCCTGGATTTGCGCGTCGTTTTTTATTGGTTCTTCGCTATTGCGTGTCATATATTCGAGCGACGATTGTACGACATTGTACAAACTACGACACGAAAAAATAAAATAATACCTTTGTATAGTGCCGTATTATTAGGAATTCGGATACACGAATGTCGAATTACAATAACGCGCTACAATAATCTTGCAAAGTACCTAATATTAAGAAGCTTCGCGTCAAACTTTAAAATGCTTTCGAGTCAAGTTACTCTACTCGCTGAATAAAGTCGCTCTACTCAAGTTCTAAATAAATAAATAAATAATAATTATTAATTTTACTATTATAAATAAATAATAAATAAATAACTTTTTATTTCAGGCAGCTACAGCCCATAATTTGTTAGTAACAATCACTTAACTTAGGTTAGTAAAAAACAAAACAAAATACAAAACAAAATACCTAACCTAACCTATCCTACAGCCTCAACATATTTACAGGGCTCTTTGGGGCCTCCTAATGAGCATGTGTGCACCATTCCAGCACCTCCAGAGAGGACTGTCCAGCTTAGTAGCCAATGTGCTGAGGAGGGTGTTGGTGCTGCTCAATAGCCTGCACATCATAGACTCGGCACGCTTGCGTACGATCGCGTAGAAATCATCCACGCGGGCGTCCGCGAACATTGCCGACGCACTGCAGTGTCGAGGCCTCCTCAGCACCGCCCTCAGCACATTGTTATACTGAACACGCAGGGCACTGTAGGTCCGCTGCGTATAGTCCGACCACAGACTGCACGTGTAGAACGATTGGCAGTACGCTCTAAATAAGGCCAACTTAACCTGCGCAGTACATCGTGCAAATCTGCGGGCTAACATATTGCCCCGGACCGACAACGCCCGGCGCTCCCGTTCAATATCACTGTCGTCTCTCAGGCTGTCGGTCACTATATGCCCGAGGTACTTGAACTCAGACACCTGCTTCAGGGGATTTCCACATAGATGAAAAGTAGGCTTAAATGTGTCCAGTTTGTTTTTTCCCCTAAAAACAAGAAACTCACTCTTTCTAGTGTTGTAACTGAGTCCATTCACCTCGGCATACTCTTCGCATATTTGCAGCAACCGTCTTAGACCCCCAACTGAGGGGCTCAACAAAACCATGTCGTCCGCATAGCTAAGATTGTTCATGCTTACACCATCAATCGAGCAACCGACACCAGGTCTGCTGAGCCCCTCAATCAGCTGGTTTACATACAAGTTAAACAGCCCAGGAGACGTAAGTCCTCCCTGTCTCACCCCACACTCCAACCTGTATGGGTCGCTGAGTTCATTGCCCCATCTAACCACGTTCGATTGATTACCATACCAGTACTTGAACAGTGAAATCAGTTCAGGTCTTAGCGTGGATTGCGATTCCAGCTTTTGCCACAAGACTTTATACGACACGAGGTCAAAAGCTTTGGACAGATCCAAAAAGCACGCATACACTGGGGTTTTCCTATCAGTGTAATACCGCACAGTCTGCTTGAGGCACAGTATTGCGCTTTCCGTTGATAATTCCGGTCTAAAACCGAACTGCGCGTCATGTATTTTAATTGACTTTCTTAGCTGTGCATCAAGCAAACTGTCCAGCACCTTAGCTGTTATTGTCGCCAGCGATATTGGTCTATAGTTGGATCTGTCCGCCGCATCACCTGTTCTGTTTTTAATAATGGGCACAACAACTGTCTTTGTCATTGCATCTGGCAGGTAACTGTGGTTAATACACAGGTTGTAGAGCAGTTTGAGGACTCTGGGAAGGTGCACACCCGCGTATCTCAAGTGTTCAACGCTCAAGCCATCGTGTCCCGGGGATTTTCCGCGTTTCATACAACGTATCGCGCCCTCAACTTCACTAAGCGTGAAACGCACGAGAGGTTCCTTACTACCCACGGTGTCCTGAGCGTCGCTATCCAACTGAGAATCCCTCATAAGCGGCTCTACTTTAAACTGTGTCGCAAACATGTTCGCAATATTTTTAGTGCCGCTTATGCCTCCTACTTCCGCTGGTAGACTCGCCCGTGCACTCAGTCTGTTGGTATGCTGCCAGAATTTTCCGAAATTCTTGGCTTCATACGCTGTGGCTAAAATATCCATCTTAATTTGCTCTTCGTTGTCCTGGCACCACTTAAGTTTGTTTTTAAAAAGCTTGCGTGATTCCCTCATCTCAACATAAGAATCCCCACACGTCGGCCTCCCGGCCCACACCCAAGACTGAAAGCAGAGGCGAGCCCTTACATGTAGCGGCCTTACATGTTTATTCCACCCCGTAATATACCCTTTTTTATGCTGCTGTTTAGCCTTATGACTGTATACGGCTACGTCCTGTAATATACGCGTAATGTCTCCATACAGTCTGTCCAATACTAATAAATGTTCTGGCTTATCACATAGTTCCTCACAGCAATCTACCAACTCTACAGGAAAATCCACCGACCTTAACCTATTGTTACAAAACTCAGTGTATAGGCTAATCTGCTCACAATCCCTGACTCCCCAGCTTATTTTATTAGACACCATTGATAGAGTAGTTTCTATGTCTGTATGAAGCACATTGAGCTTACAGTACACTTCTACAGGATAATGATCAGACCACGACACATTATTCACCACTTGTATGCGTTCAATGTATTTTCTAGCCCTACTAGTAACAATGCAATGATCTAGCCAACGTGAGCACCCATGACTATCACTAGTATATGTATAAATGTCATTTTGGTTTGATAACATCTCAAAGTCGGCACATACCCACGTTTGCTCATCACAGAATTGTAGCATCTCATTAAAAAACAGCTCGCCGGGATGTGCATTAAAGTCGCCTAGCATAAATACCATACTAATTCCGCAGTCCTCAACCACTGCGTTAATCTCACTAAGGCACTCTGTAAACTACGTAAGATTATCAGGGCAGTCCGTAGGCATATATACAGAAAAAAATAGCATAGTGTGCTCGCGTACCTGTTCGCGTACATTATACGTTGAGGAGTTCCGCGTTCCATCTCCGAATGGATTCATTAAATTCATCCCAATGTCGGGAAGAGCTCCAGACCATTATCCATAAGTAACGGCAAATATTTTTTTGCGATTATTGTAATAGTTTGATACTTAATTGATAAAAGGTAGATTTTCAACTACTTTTATCTATAGGTTCGCCCCGAACTGAGACCTCGTGGTATCCATACACTTTTACAGAGCGTCATCTATTGACATCATTGTGAAGTTCTGTTAAAAATACTGAAGCTCATTAAAAATTAAATAATTTCGTTTCCTTATAATATTTATCTAATTTTAGTATTTGATGTTCAAGTACAGGATATAATTCAAATTGATCAAATTTCAGGCTCAGCCTTTCAGAAAATTGAGAGTTGTGAGGTCAACTGTGGACGTTAGAAAATCTCCACTTTGAAAGCCCCCCATTTCATCAATTTTAGGGGAAAATTAAAAAAAAAAATATTTTGACACACGTGCTTCTTTATTTTTTACAAAAATTGAGAGTTGTGAGGTCAACTGTGGACGTGAAAATTTCAATTGTCTACCTATTGCAGTTCATGAGATATAGCCCGCGGATAGACATACGGACGAACGGATCGACAGACATTGTAGGCTAAGTAATAGGGTCCCGTGGGCAAATTTTGGGTACGGAACTCTAAAAATCATTATTCCAAAATATATTATACTAGCTGATGCCCGCGACTTCGTCCGCGTGGAATCATTTTTTTAAATTCCCACAGGAACTCCTCAATTTTCCGGGATAAAAAGTAGCCTATGTCACTAAAATTTCAAAAACTGTGAAACACATATTTCCTCATTTTTACCCGAAGCTTGTAAACCAAGTTTCATGGATATAACTTGAGAAATGACGAAGTTTCATACAAACTTTCAACCCCTATTTCACCCTCTTAGGGGTGGAATTTTCAAAAATCCTTTCTTAGCGGATGCCTACGTTATAATAGCTGTCTGAGTGCAAAATTTCAGCCCGATCCGACCAGTGGTTAGAGCTGTGCGTTGATAGATCAGTCAGTCAGTCAGTCAGTCAGTCAGTCACCTTTGCCTTTTATATATTTAGACTAGTACTAGTAGGTACACTAGATGATGCCTGCGACTTCAGCCATGTAGATTAGGTTCTTTTTTAGTTCCGTGGGAACTCCTTAATTTTCCGAGATATATATAGTTAGTAGCCTGTGTCCTTCCCCGGGATGCAACCTATATTATGTATATCAAATTTCATGAAAATCGGATATAAGATGGCCCATTAAAGCGGAGCAGACAGAAAGACAAAAATAGACCGACAGACACACTTTCGCATTTATAATATTGTATACTAGGCGCTGGCAAGCTGGCATAAAGTCAGCGCGCCATATATACATGCCTTTGAATTATTGATATGTCAGTTTATAGAAAAAGCAAGCCAGAGTACCCCCATTTCCCCGCAATAAAACAAACAAACGGCTTGTGATCTACTGGCATGTCTTGTACATGAGATAGTGATGTGAGTAGCTTGTTTTTGCTTTTAATTGGCATGCGTGTTACGCGCTTATGGAATAGAGTGTTCTTTGCAATTGTATCGTACTTTGCATCTTGGCACTATTATTGTAATTTGACATTTGAAAACATGGGTCAAAGTATCCGAAACAAATATTAGTTATCTATGGCAACACTCATTAAAATGTCCGTCCGCTTTTGTGTCCGTCATTCATTCATTCATTTCTTGCTAAAAAAGTAGAGAACAAACGGGAAATGTTGGCAAATTACAACTGATAAATACGTGTAATAAATGTTTTGTTCTCTTGTATAAGCTTCTTCTTTGTGTTAAACTTTTAGTTCGTGCGATAAAGTTAATTGGGACGGGTAATATGTGATCTGTTTACATTGTGAAAATAAGTTTTAGCTCTATAGCCGTGAAATCATATTAATGCTATTCGTAGGGAAAGGAGAGTTTTTCGTTGCGATTTCGATGTTTTCGGCGCTCGATGGTATTTATGGACCGTGTCTGTGTACAGTTATGTGATATTCGCGGATGGCGATGAGATTTCTGGTGATTTATCGCGTAATCTTGCACTTTCGTCGTGTGTAAACACTCAGACAGCGAAGTGGATAGTTGCAACAACACTTGCGGTTTATAAGTTTTGCAACCATCATTAGAGCGTGAAAACCGTGTCAAGCTTGCGCCCCGCGAGATCTGGATCCTCTGATAAAAACGTTTATACTACCAGTAACTCCACTATTCTTTATTCTTATTGGATAATTACTAGTTGTTGCCTGCTGTTTCGCCCGTTGTAATTTCTGATTTTAGTCCTCCTAATTTTATGTGTTCACACCAAAAGGCAATCCACGTTAGTGACTATTTACATCATTCTACTCTCTCTAAGAGAAGTATCAGATTTTTCTTATGATTATTTCCTTCACAATCAAATCTAGTGATATTTACTTAATTGCTTAAAATACACACTGCTAGAGATGCGTGTCCAGAAGTTGAATCATGGAACCTGGGACCATCAAGACTCCGGAAAGCTGGAGTCTGAACTATTAGGCTATAACTGCTTACATAAGCGTGGATAGAGAATAATTATTATAATCTAATGTATATTTATTATTGTAGGTGACACTACAATGGAACACAGCCCGTAATATTGAAGGTATTGCTTCACTAATCATTTGTACATTGGTGCTATTTCGGTTGTACAGAAATCCTAAATGAATAGATGTTAACTCTCCAGCCTCCGTAGTACTACTACTAATGATGATATGGAGACAGCTGGGGGGTCATTGTTTGACCTATTACTTACACTATAATGAAAGCTAAAGTGTAACATTCCAATTGCCTCAGCTGCTTGGCTAACACTCTTTGCTATTTGCCAAAATCCTGCATTGTGGCATCTCAAAAACAAAGTGTAAGGCCTAATACTCCATGTATTGAAGTGAATAAAAACTACTAAAATTGGGTATTTGACAACTAGTCAAATCAGCAACTTTTTTACAAATGTCAAAACGTGTGCTTAGTATGGGATTTTGTATGAAATATTGTATAGTGAGGTCATCAAAGTTTGACACACTTTTTAATTTTAATCAATAGTTTAAAATAGTTATTCAACATAAAACTAACAGGGGACATGGATATATATTACTTTTGGGAGAATTAACTATTATCTCTATTAATTAACTATTATCACTAAAAAATATTTTATTAGACTGCATCATCACTTACCATCAGGTGAGATCGCAGTCAAGGGCTAACTTGTAGTGGATAAATAAATAAAAAAAAAATTTGAATGGTTCTCAAATACCCAATTGCAGCAATGTGATAATATACAACTTTCATGCCAAGGGGATTATGCATAATATTCCATTTTGAAAAGTATAGCAATACTCTAAAATCTGTGACTGTAAGCTTAGTACAGGATTGTGTAGAACTCTGAAAGCACTTACTATTATGTGGTGTTTACTATTATGTGGTGTGTGTAAGACAGTATTATAATGTATAGTTTAATTTGCAGATATATGATGGCATCGGGCACATCTTCCTTGGAAAGCAATGGGAGTAATGGTAATTTTCTTTTTTCTATATCTATACTCTATACTAATATTATAAATGTGAAAGTTTGGATGGATGGATGGATGTTTGTTACTCAATCACTCCAGATCCAGAACGAGTGAACGGATCTGGATGAAATTTGGCACAGAGATAGATTATAGTCTGGAATGGCATAGGCTACTCTTTATTCTGGAAAATAAAAGAGTTCTCACAGGAACAATAAAACCTCAATCCACACGGACAAAGTTGTGGGCATCACCTACTTTATTCATATACAAGGTTAATTTAAAACTACTTATAACCTCATAAGGGTAAGGTCTCTACATAATACTGAAAAAGTTTTGTCCAACAACTTTATAAGAAACTCAATAAATTCACAAAAAGCAATCTATACTTTTCAATGCGAGTATTTTAGACTCTCTTCGACTGAAACAAAAAATAAAATTGTAGTGCCCGCTCTATTTAGGTTAAACTGGTTATTATGTTTTTATAATAAACTCCCAGAAGACATTGGAGATGTCTCTCAACAAGTTCAAAGAACAATCCTATTACAATTTGAAGGATTATATAAATGATAAAAAAGCATGCGAGTGAATGGTTCCAGCAGCTCTGAATAGATGTATTAATTTAAGATGTTTTAAAAACCCAGCTGAGTTTGTTATGGGCTCTTCTCAGACCAGGGCGCGTTTGGGACCCTCGTAGCACTGATTTGATTTGATTTTAAATGATTTATTTCACGTAGGACAACTTTTGCCACTTATGATAAGCTGCAAGAATCTACCACTTCGGCTTTAGTTTTAAGATTCTGTAGTTAATTATCACCATCACGTCTTATACTTTGTATAATCAACCTTTAAAAAGTGTACTGTGTAGGTACCAATTTTGAATAAACATACGTTGACTTTGACTTTACTGCATAGTTTCACGATTCCTTTTAAACTGACACCATGTATTGCATTGTAATGTTGTCCTCTTGTTCCAGAATCAATATCCCACAGCTACGTCAGCAATGAGCGCCACAACCCAACCCAACTACCTATCGAGTATGAGGTGCTATCGGCCTCGCAATGCTACGACAAGCCTGCTTACACTCACACGCATACCATGAGCGCGCCTTACGAGCTGGGGCAGTATGACGTCATCAAACAACAGGCCAATGAGAGCCTAAAACAACAGTGCGAGAAGGCCCTGCACGATCTCAACCAGCTGAGGCGACAACACTCGGAGACTTCGCGCCGCTGCGAGCATGTTATGAAGGTAGGGACTAGTGTGACGTCACCAGACAACATGCAGTGAGAGTCTCAAACAGCAGTGCGAGAAGGCGCTACACGATCTCAACCTCAATCTCAACCAGCCGAGGCGACAACACTGGGAGACTTCGCGCCGCTGCGAGCATGATAGATAGATAGATAGATGAATACTTTATTGCACACATAAAAAAATACAAAGTAAAGTTTACTAAAAAGTAGGTATGCAAAGGCGGCCTTATTGCTTACTGAGCAATCTCTACCAGGCAACCTTTGGCGAGAGGATTGAACAGGTTGTGTAGGGTAGTGTGGCACAATATAATACACGCTATTATTAATAGTAGGAAAGCACATAATAGATGTATTATATATTTATACAATACATGTAAGTAAAATAAATAAATATAGATAACAATATATATTATACATATACATACATAAGGCATACATAAATTACACATTTAGCATGTTATGAAGGTAGGGACTAGTGTGACGTCATCAAACAACATGCAGTGAGAGTCTCAAACAGCAGTGCGAGAAGGCGTCGTTTGTTCTCTTTGTGTGTGCTATCGTCTCTACAATGGGGAGTGCTCGGAGGAGTTATTTAATCTAATATGTACCACCTTCCGTGTTCTCCAGTCGCACTCTTCGTCGCAGAAACAAATTTCATCCTCACCACCTGGATGCCTGGTCTTCATTCACCTCCCGTTATTCCAGGTCATTTCTGCCACGTACCTGCAAATTGTGGAACCAGCTTCTATCTTCTGTGTTCCCTAATGATTATAATATATGGGGCTCTTTAAAGGGCGGATAAACAAATTTCGCAAAAGTAACGCATTGGCGGTTCCTCTGGTGCTGCAAATGTTCATGGGCTGCGGTAATCACTTACCATCAGGTGACCCGCCTGCTCGTTTGTTCGCTATAGATATTTATATATATATATATATATATATAGTATATAAAAAAATTCAAATGGGACCAACATGACTAGCCGATCCTTAAAAAAAATTAATGATATCAGTTCAGATTTGACAGAGTTATAGAGTAACATGCCAAAAGAACCTCCTCCTTTTTTTTTTAAGTCTGTTAAAAAACATCTGATATTCCTAAAATTAAGTATGTCAGGAAAATTTTACTGCCGACATGAAATACGCCATTCCTATTTACCGTATATTGAATAACATTTCGCATTTTCATCCTCTTTCATAAGAACTGGAGCGTTGTTTGAAGAGACTCATTTACATTAGTAGACGGAGCAAAAAGCGTAAGCAGCTTTTTACAAACGAGTGTACTGAATAAAATATGGGTCACCAGGTCAAGTTCGCTGTTTGCGAGACTCATTTCTGAAACGCGGGTTCACGTTGAATAGCGGCGGGCTTTCAACACTTTCTATAGCTAGCTCGGTTTCGCTTGCAGCGGTGAATATGTTTTGAGATACAATTCGATTGTGATGGTTTATAGTCTAGGCAACGGGGCGGTTCGTTGTATGGATACCCCCGTATTAAATCCTCAGTCGTTGAAACTTGGCAGGGTTGAACCAAAACTTATACAAAAATATTAAAAAAAAATCCATACGGAAGTTAGGTATTCATAAATAAAACTTAATATATTTTATGTCTGAATTTTTTTTAGATTTCTTTTTAAAATAATAGTAGGTAGTATATATACACTCAAAATCGAAATATCAAATGAAATAATCATGCAGAACATCGATATTTAAACCAATTTTATTATCAAACCTAAACTGCGTTTACGCGATATTGTACCTTCCTGCTTTAACAAGTGGGTATAGCATAAAACACCTTACTTCCTTTCTGAGTTTTTATTGGATATCTGTAATATACGTTTAACTCATGATTCTTTATCATACCGTAAAGTAAGATAAGATCAGCCCCCCGATTACGTAAGAATTGTCGATCAAACCTTAAAGATTTTCGTCAAAGTAAAATAAACCATGACAGCTTGAATTAGAGCTCAATTTCGTCTGCCCATTCTTATACGTTTAGGGTATCGTACATACCTAAACGTATAAGAATGGGCAGACGAAATTGAGCTCTAATTCAATGCGGTTATGGTTTATTTTACTTTGACGAAAATCTTTAACGTTTGATCGGCCATTCTTACACTGATCCTAAGATTTGATTATGGCTACTAGCTAGAAAGCCGATGGCAGATAGATGAAATGGGAAAAGAAAAAAATACCGTAAAGTTTCGCGCCTGAGGAATTACTGTTGGGGCCAACTAGCTTTATTGCCTAGAGCTAGACTATAAATAGAATATGAGGGGTAGTGAAAGCTGAGAATATAAATTTGAATTTCTTGTGTCACCGAATGTTTTTACCGAGTGGCGAGTTATTAAGTGGCCAAGCGATTTAGCGTTCCGGTGTATGGGTTGCCATACCCCTAACAGGTTATCCCGTTACCATCTTAGACTGCATCATCACTTACCTACTACAAGGTGAGATCGCAGGCTAACTTGTAAGTAGTGGAATAAAAAAAAACTTCGTCGTGTTATATCGACTCTACAGTCGATAGAGCACAAGGAGAACGGACGTGTCTTCGGTGTTCTTATAATCCTAAAACGGGCTACTTAAACAACTGTAACGCGTGGCCGCCTCCGATCACACGTTTGCGGCGAGTCTATACAAAAAGTATGAAAAATAATGTTAACTGCTTGTCGCCTAGCCACTGGTGGCTGTGGCCCATTTACGCCGAGCCTAAAAGAGCGTTTTCTCCAGGAGCTGGAGTACTTCCGCGGGCAGCACCGCGCGGCCATGAACCAGCTGGAGGTGTCCGCGCAGGAGGCGAGCAGTCTGCGCGGCAAGTACGGCGACCTGCTCAGCGACAACCAACGGTGCGTGGCAACCCTAGCACGGACTCTGGAGTAGCTGTCAAAAGCTAGCTATGCTGCATAAATATTACTCTAACCCGTTGTCCCAGGTGAGCGACAGAAGCGACGCCATAGAAAATGATGTTACGTCTACGTTGTCGCGTAGATACGTCTCATTTTCTATGGAGTGGCGTCGCGTGGCATCGCTTCTGTCACTCACCTAGGACAGCGGGTTAGTGGACTTGCACAAGCAAACAAGACTAGTGTTCGATGTTGCGATTCAGACTTGTACTTAGGTGAAGTTTTCTGTCGATTGAACAAAGCGCCGCGCTGGTCAGTTCGAAGCTGCAAAGCTTGGAACATCGGCGCAAAGTTGCCTGTCTGTCGGTATTCTACAGGATATATTTCGGAGAGTGTGCCCAAGAACTATTCGATCTGATTCCTCCGTCACCTTTTTATTATCGAACCGCAAGGCATCGACAAAGTCTGCACCCTGACGCAGTCGAAATTCCGCGGGCTCGTACGAAGCGATTTGCTTCCTCGTTTCTAATTCGAACCGCTAGGATATGGAATGCCATTCCGGCTTCCGTTTTCCCCTCCTCTTTTAATATAGGTACACTTCAAATCAAGAGTGAATAGGCATCTTCTAGGCAAGCGCGCTCCACCTTAGGCTGCATCACCACTTGCAAGCAAGTCTGGTTACAGCCAAGCGCTAGCCTATATATTTAAAAAAAAAAATATTATCTATTCTGTGATGTAAATACAATTAGCGCCATCTAGTTTCCACAGTGGTAACCGCCACACGTTCAAGCGAAGGACTCGCAACAGCTCACACGCACCCCAGTCTTGCTTCCAGAGAATGTTCGCAAACAAATGTGCTGCACGTGATTCTGGCGGAACCGTACCTTTAGGTTTCAATATATTTTAACAGACTCGAGCGCGAGGTGCAGCACCTGCAGCAGAGCGGCGGCGCGGAGGGCTCGGACGCGCTCGTGCACACGCTCAGGAAATACGACGCTCTCAAGGAAGAGTTCGATTGTTTCCAGAAGAGGTAACGCCCATACACCGACACACATCGCGCGAGACCAATACGATCCAAACCATCAGCGTATATGCGTCCACTTCTACCCACGACCAACGTAGCCGTGCCCACGAGTTCGTCCTCGTGGATTGAGGTGTTTGGTTCCCGCGGGAACCCTTTTTTTTACCAATAATTTATACAATATTATGTAGAAAAACAGAAAAATAGTGGACAAGGAAAGCCTTATCTCTATAAGAGATCTCTACCAGTGATCCTATAGTTTTCCAGTAGCCTATGTGTTCCAGGGTATAAATCTATCTCCAATCCAAATTTGAGCCAAATTCGTCCAGTAGATTTTGCGTGAAAAAGTAACAAAAATACACACTCACATAAAACTTTCGCCTTTATTCTATTAGTGTGATGTGATATTAGTAATTAGTATTAGTATAGACGAGAGTTAAAAGTATGTATAAGGCAATCGTCATAGTTCTGCTTGCAGGTATGACGACTTGATAGAGAACCACAACACTACACTGGAGAAACTACAAATAGTGCAAGAGGAGAACAGTCGGCTCAAGACCCAGTGCCATGAGCTCACGCAGGAGAGAAATGCTGCGGTGAGTACTATTAAGTTATTCATCATCATCGTCAGGCAGTGGAAGTCCATTACTGGACATAGTTATCCTGGACATATTATGACACCTGGTTTTTAGTCTTTCTTATCTAAGTTTTAAGTAAGTGTGTGGTGTCTTCTCTACAGGCAAAAGCCTATAGGGGTACGGGCCTCGATGCCCAGCCTCCTTGCCCGGGCGTATCCTCACAGGCAGCTTGAGCTACCTGGACGAACTGTTTCAGCCCCGTTACGCGAGACTGGGGCCGCACCTATTGAAGGCCGGCCTTGGGGTTATATTTATTTCATGTGCCAGTTCTATGGGTGTATCGTCCAGTGATTCTGTCCAATCCGGTTGTTGGGGTGTCATGACCATTGCGTCGTCGTCGTCCTCTTCGTCGCCACTGATGCCTGAGTTGGGAGGCGCCGTTGATGCTGGACGTAAGAGCTCGCGGGGTAGGGGACGCCCGTCCGGTGGTCTAAGTAAGTTCTCAAGTCTCATCTAACTTCCCGCTTTTCAGACTAGATGGCGTTAGTATATTAAGTTCATATTCTTTGTTTGCCAGGGCCCGTCTATGTAAATTGAGGTCTTTGAGAAAAACCGGTTGGTTCGACCCACCTTTTTTTTTGCATTTTTCCAGCAAGTAAACAAAAAGGGGTCCCATAATTCTCAATCAAGTACAAAATATATTAACAAAAAAAAAAACGAAAGTGTTTAAACAATAACTGTACAAAGTTGCATCCAATCTATTGGACGAAGCGCCCAAAGCATTTACTATCGAACAGACACACATACATTGTTTTTTTAAAATTCCAGATACGAGAATGCAACGCACTGAAACAGCAAGTGGCGAGCGTTGTCCGGCAGTGGGAGGGCGGAGGGGTGCGAGAGAGAGCGGACATCAAGCGGCTGACAGACGAGAGGAACGCCGCCATGGCTGAGTATACGCTCATCATGAGCGAGAGGTGAGACATCTACATTGACGTCATTTCAGATCATCTTCAACAATTTCTGCCTGCCGACTTCGACTGGACATAAACCTTCTTACCTAATAGACAAAGCTAACGTTGAATGGCTTGGCCTACGCAGATCTATCGGTTTTGAGGTAATATATGACCTTGAAACCATCCATGGGGATTGGAAAAACATCAAAAAGAAGTAAATAGTATGCGAACCCAACGGGCGAAGTCTGACTGCT
Source organism: Erebia ligea (assembly GCA_917051295.2). Taxonomy (NCBI): domain Eukaryota; kingdom Metazoa; phylum Arthropoda; class Insecta; order Lepidoptera; family Nymphalidae; genus Erebia; species Erebia ligea. Next base: position 15,364,744 of record OU785238.1, on the reverse strand, counting down.
TAGATAAATCTGCTTTTGTCTGTCCATCTGCTTTAGCTTAGAGTCTTTTAACTTCGGAAGTAATACACATGATTTCTTTAAATTCACAAGTAACATTTTTTTCTTTCTTTCTTTCTATGTACAATCAATGGCCCCAATCATCTAATACTGGGTTTAAAAAAAAGCTGGCTGGCCCAAGAAAAGAGAAATTATGTCACTTTGCCCCACAAGTGAAAATGCTTGCCTGATTAAAACCTGCAATTTTTCTTGCCATACATCTCAATTGCATTTTGATAGATGGCGCCTAACATCGACAATTTGGAATTGTATTGTGGTGTCTTCTATGTTAAAACATATCTGAAACAGGTGGCATGAAATCAAAGGCCAAAGTAGACCTTAGTTTGGGACAAATCACTAGCTTATAATGCTCCACAATTAAATTCGAAATCATTACTTAAGGAACTTCTTAATGTAGATTTCAATACTAAATCTATACTAAGGAGTTCCTTAAGTAATGTTAAGCGGTTCGGAGTGCGGCAATTAAACCAAGAAGTGGTTAGTGAAGTTTCAAAGGGCCTATTACAGGGACACGGTTCACAAAGAAATGGAGAAACTGTCGGATGACCTCCAGGCCGCACTTAAGAGGGTGGCAGCCCTTGAATCCGCCCTCCAAGCCTCTAGGGAGGAGCAGCGGGCCACCGCCTTACAGGTATTGTGCTACAAAAATTAATAATACAGAAACCCTACATTCAGTTTATGCTATTACTGGCTAATGCCCGCGACTTCGTCCGCGTGGATTGAGATGTTTTGACTCTTTAATTTTCCGGGAAAAAAGTAGCTTATGTGCTATTCCAGACTGTAATCTATCTCTGTGCCAAATTTCATCCAGATCCTTTCAGCCGTTCGTGATTGAGTAGCAAACATGCATCTATCCAAACTTTCGCATTTATAATATTAGTGTTGATTTGTATAGTAGAAGCTTATGTCAAAACAACGTTCTTGTCAACCTTGGCAAAATCCTAAGGAAAGAAAAACTATCTTTCGATCTGTGACACCACTCAAAATGAGTGTACATTGTACAGCTCAGCGTAAAGCATTTAATATTAAAAATTCACACCGGTCGCAGCTGCAAAAAAAAAGGAAAATGAGCCTTATTCAAGGCTCAAATTGGTACTTGTATGTTGTGTAGGCGGAAAGCCTGCGTCGGGAGATAGAGTCCGCTCTGGTGGACCGAGATCGCGCCATCAAAGAGTGCACCGACTTGAAGACGCCGCAAAACACCGCCACACTTGTGAAGTCTCGGTGAGTTTCGTGGTCCATTCTGAACCTTTTTCTTGTTTTTTTCTTATTATTTTTCTTTTAAGATAAGAGCAACTGCTGAGTTTCTTGCCTGCTCTTCTCAGTAGAAATAAATAATAATTTATCATTATTATAACGAGGCCAAAACTCTCGTATAAAAACCACTACATAAACATACACACATACGCTCGCACGTAGTATACGCACATTACGCACGCACGCCCGTACGTTCATACGTAGGTGGGCGAGCATGTTCCTTTTAGCATGTTTCGTGTTCGAAAGGTAACGTTCTTTTTATTGGTGTGATTTTATACTTTCAAAACAACTTTTTAAAGGTCAAATTTACTCAAACACTTTTTCCTGTTTTTGCAGTCAAGATAATTCTGCATATCACCACTTGGGGCTCTCGAGTGGCGTTGGTACTGATGGATTTCTTAACGGGCAGCATTCCAACGATCCTTCCATGGATAAATTGCAAGGTATTAAGGATTCCATTATTTCTGTGTTGTTTCTCCAGAAAAACATATTTTGTTTTATCCTAATATGTATCTTATTTCTTGATATATAAGGTCTTAAAATCAGTATTACTTGTATGTCAACCTTTAAACCAATATTTTGTCCAGGTTTAGTGGGCATGGTAGTGGACGCCGTGGACAAAGAGCGCGTTGACAATCTGGAGCAAGCCAACCAGGAGATCGAAAGGCTGAGGAAGCAAGCCGACCGCTTGCAGGCTGAGCTCAATGACGCGCAGAGGGAGGCTGAGGTGAGTGGCTCTTTGTGCATCTTCAGTGCACAATCTGGAGCAAGCCAACCAGGAGATCGAGAGGCTGAGGAAGCAAGCCGACCGCTTGCAGGCTGAGCTCAACGACGCGCAGAGGGAGGCTGAGGTGAGTGGCTCTTTGTTGCTTCAGTCAATCTGGAGCAAGCCAACCCGGAGATCGAGAGGCTGAGGAAGCAAGCCGACCGCTTGCAGGCTGAGCTCAATGACGCGCAGAGAGAGGCTGAGGTGAGTGGCTCTTTGTTGCTTCAGTCAATCTGGAGCAAGCCGGTTGGCTTGCGGTTGGTTGGCGGCTGAGGATGCAAGCCGATTATGGTTCAAAACTACCAGGCGAGATCGCAGTCAAGGGATTAGCCCTTGACTGCGATCTCGCCTGGTAGTTTTGTATCGGATAAAAAAGGGGGTTGAAACCTTTTGGGTAGTGGATGATCCGATGTGGTAGATTGTCCACTATGTCAGTCTCAATACAATAGTTATTAGAGTCTAGTAAAAGCTGAGAGTTGGATTTTTAGATGCGAGCAACACCGGGCTATGTTAAACTAACGGCTGAAGAAAAAAAATTAGTCTAAAAATCTTTGTCTTGAAAACTGCAGGAAGAATGTGGAAGGAGCCTTTGTACAGTTTTCAAGATTTTTGATTTGGATGTATTCCCAATTATTGTATTTTGTAATTGTTCCACAGGTCTCCAAACGAAGACGAGATTGGGCTTTCTCGGAGCGGGACAAACTATTGCAAGAGCGAGAGAGTGTCAAAGCGCTTTGTAACAGACTGAGAAAGGTATGTTTTATTATTTGCTTTCACACACCTTTGAGAACATTATGAAGAACTCTCAGGCATGCAGATTTCCTCATGATGTTTTTTTCACCGTAAAGCTTTAAAACGTACTGTGATATATTTATTTACAGTAATTTAATCTTTGTAAAACAGCACCTTCAGAACTACAAAAGATATGCGATCTGTACGATAGGCCAACTAGAAACTGCCATAAGCTCGTGACTCCATCGCTCCGCCTCAAGAAAGTCCGAAGGTCGTTCGTGGGAATGAGCATTCTATTGTATAACAAAATTCCACAATCTATTTTAAACTTGCCTTTACACAAGTTTAAGAAATCCATTAAAAGTATGCTTTTCAAAAAAGCTTATTATACTGTGGAAGATTACGTAAATGACTAAAGAGCATTTGACTCGCTCCAGCAATGCTAAGGACAGCGGTTACTTATGTATAGTATACATATTACACATTAATGAAATTGTAAATGAATTTTTTCAAAAGAGCAATCGCCGAGTTTCTTGCTGGATCTTCTCTGTAGGAATGGCATTCCGAACTAGTGGTAGATTCATTCGACGATTCGAAAGCACTTGTAAAAGTTTATTTTAATAAAAAACATTTTAATTTTGAATTTTTGATTATTTTGAATGAATTTGATATTAATGTTTGTATAGGAGCGCGACCAAATGGTGGGCGAGTTGGCTGAAGCTCGCCGCCACAACAAGAAGGAGTCAAAGGACGGCAAGTCTCGCTCCAAGCACGAGGACGCGTGCCGGCTGCCCTCCCCCGCGCCCGCGCCCGCGCACCCGCCACACCCGCACCCGCACCCGCACCCGCACCTCGCCCCGCACGGCTCGCACCGACACTCCGCTGATGTACAGGTAACATGCCCCCACCACAGAGTATCAATAGCGAATATAGATTACTAGCTGATACCTGCGACGTCGTCCGCGTGGTTTAAGTTTTGTTGATTCCCACGGGAACTCCCTAATTTTCCGGGATAAAAAGTAGCCTATGTTACTCTCAGCTATACCCATGCCAAAAATCACGTCGATCCGTTGCTCCGTTGCAGCGTTATTGAAGGACAAACCAACACACTTTCGCATTTATAATATTAGTATGATATGATTCTCAGAAAACTTCGATAGTGCGATTCAGGCTTGTATGTCACTTGTAAGGGGCCGTCCTATTGTCATCGCTCGTGCGATGATGCGTGCGTCCGACGAAAATGATCGCGCGCCCGTGCGTTCAAACATACTGTGTTCTACTGAATGTTCTATTGAAGAGCGCGCGACCACGTAGGGACTTCGCTTGTTTCTGTTTTTATAGAGTATATTATGTGGTCCACGTTTTCTTTTTTTAATGCTGTTTACGATAAGAAATATTGCCCGACAGCAAAAACTGTGCATCTCTGTTATGTGCCATTTCGAGTGTGATCGCATCGCTCCAAAATAGGACACGATTTCTTATCAGGCGACCAGTTTCATCGCACGATTAAATCGCATCGCATCATCGCGCAACCGATTACAATAGGACGGCGCCGAAGTTTTCAGTCGATAATTATCTATCCCGTGATGTAGTCTAGTTTACATTGTGGTAATCGCTACATCTCCATAGATACTGGATAGATAGAGACATAGATTTATGCCATTGCCATTCTTTAGCCATGATTTAGCATGGCTAAAGAATGGCTTTGCCTTTGGCCTTTTAGGCCTCAAATGACGAGCCAGGTGGCAAAACGCCACTTGAGAGGATATGCCCGGGTAAGGAGCCTCGAGACCCGTACCACGATCATTATTATTATTATTATCGGTATAAATTTAGCTCTAACGCCCGCATACAAAATAAATACAATATATGGCCAAAAGAGTTATAATAAACTTACGTAAATAAATAGATACACAAATACACAAATAAATAGTTGCAGCGGGCGGAGGATTACACCCCGGCAGGGGAGACCAGACGGCCGGGGGTCAGGGGGGCAGATTGAGAAACCGGCGGACTATCCTAGCCGAATCTAGCAACACCGCTTTCTGCATCCTGGCTGCAATATTTTTATTATGATTATTATTTATAATAGGTTAGGCAGCTTTCGCTGATGCCTGTATCAAATCTTGTGCTTTGTCTTTAGGTGGTCATCCGGCGACAATCTTGAAGAATAATTACACTGATATAGTGATACTGTTTATTACAGGACTTCGAGTGGGAGATAATCGACGTGGAGCTCCACGGCATGAGCGCGGATGGATCGCTCGGGCTGGAGCTGTGCGGCGGCAGAGACGAGCCGTGCTACCCCAACGACTGCAGCGTATACGTCACCGCTGTCAAGAAGGGCTCTGTCGCTGACGGACGCGTCAAGTGAGACAAACTGTACCCCTATTGGTTCTTTCTTCGTTCTTTCTACTGGGCTGGTTTCCGCACTTAAACTTCCAGTTGGAGTTACCCCTATTGGTTATTTGCTTCTATTCTATGAGGGATCCACTGGAGCTATGCGGCGGCAGAGACGAGCCGTGCTCTCTCCCTTCTGAAAAATGCTGCTGTCGTATCGCAGCCAGTTTATATTCCCATAATAATTGTACTATTTTGTATGTATAAGTTATACAGACCGAAAAAAAGATTTTTGCTTGTATTACAGCTCCAGTGATGTATGTACCCGACGTACTTATGCATATCATGAAGAATACAACTTTTTCAACCATTATATCTCAGAAACCGTGACGTTTAGGAGAAAAGTTGCAGAGACAATTTTTATAGATAATTGCATAATCTACAATTTTTGTCTGACCTTTCAAATCAAATAATCAAATAAATATTATAAATACGAAAGTTTGGATGGATGTATGGATGTTTGTTATTCAATCACGCCCGAACGGCTGAACGGATCTGGATGAAATTTGGCACAGAAATAGATTCTAGTCTGGAATAACACATAGGCTACTTTTTATCTCGGAAAATTGAAGAGATCCCGCGGGAACCAAAAACCTCAATCCACGCGGACGAAGTCGCGGGTATCAGCTAGTTTTTATCATAAAACTTACCGTTTGGCTAAAAAACGCAAAAAACCCATATTTGCGAACATAGACCTTGAATAATTTTTTTTGCAAGTGTGGGATCGATGGGGACTTTTTTACATTTCATTTATAATGGTGTTCTGAACATTCGTACCAATTTTCAGCTCTATGCTAATTTTTGCACTTTGACATGTCTACTTTAACCGGACTACAATGGTCGTTCTCTGTGTGTGCAGGGTGCTGGATCGCATAGCGGAGGTGTGCGGCGTGTCGCAGTGGGCGCGCGGCGCGGCGTGCGCGGCGGCTCTGCGCGCGGCGCTCGCTCGCGGGCCCGTGCCGCTGCGGCTGCAGCGCGCGCGCGCCGCACGCACGCTGCTGCGCATCGCGGGCGGACACGCCGGGCAGTGCGGCCTCACGCTGCAGCACGGTGAGCCTGCGACGATGTTATATAGACAATACATCGATTTACTAACTAAGGATACAACATTACCTACAAATTAATACTCAAAAAGCGTCCACAATCGCTTATACAAACACAGCTATAGATAATAGACAAAGAGACACCAAACGGTTCACAAAAACCAACCATATAGCTTTATATTTAGGGTTCAATTTTGTAATAACAATTCGACATATACGACATTTTGTCGCCTAGTGTACTCATGCGCGACTGAGGCGAAAATTGTTCATTGTGCACAATTTGACCGTGCCGTTTTTTGCGTTTCGATGGTGCGTCTAAGGTATTCGTAAGTTAATGAGACAATACATACTAAATATTGCTAGATAAACAATACATACTCAGGAGATAGACAATTCATTGATAAAAATAAATAGAGTATTCATATACACTAGATAGACAGTAGATAGAAAATTCATAGACAGTAAATAGATAATTCATAGATAGACAATGCATAGACAGTGGAAAAACAATCAATAGATAATAGACAATTCATAGACAGTAGACAGACCTCACCACACCTCATAGACCATAAATGGACAATCCATACTTAATATTATAAATGCGAAAGTGTGTCTGTCTGTCTGGTACGCTTTAACAACCCACCTTTTCAACCGATTTTTATGAAATTTCGTACTGAGATAGGTTGTGTCCTGGGGAAGGATCTAGGTTACTTTTTAGCCCGGAAAATTAAGGGGCTCCCACGGGAATTATAAAAATGAATCAACGCCAATGAAGTCGCGGGCATCATCTACTATAAAATAGGCATGCGTTTTAAAACTAATCTAATAACATCTAGATAATATTATTGTCTGTACCATATTTTTCCAAATAAATATTTACTTTACTTTATTCAATACCAATTTCTAGACAATTGGTAGACTATAAATAGATTATAATTCATAGATAGTAGATAGAACAAATAGACGATTACGACTATGACAGGATTTTTTTTAGAAAATTAGTTTAGAAATCTAAAATAGCGATTCTGTTACGGATGTTTTCAATGTATTAACGTTCGTTACAATTTGTTGACAGGTATTTTCATAGGCAAAATAGCGTGTGGCAGCGCGGCCGCGAAAGAGAGCAACCTGTACGTCGGCGACCGGGTTGTTAGTGTAAGTTTACTTCTGTTTTATACATCGATATATATGTCGGTACAAGATGGGCCCTTTCATAGAAAAAAATTGGGCGTCTGACCTGTGGAGCGCGCGCCACACCTGTATAAGCCTGTCCTTGTCCCCGCCATAGCGCTGTCCCGCTTTTCAGACTAGATGGCGTTAGTAAAATACGCCCACATTCTTTGTTTGACAGGGCCCGTCTATGTAAATTGTTCAAATGTATTAATTTACATACTAATCATTTAGTTGAATGTGTTAGAACAAAATAGTTTTGAAGACCTAAGCAATATTTGTACCATATTCTTGCAAAATAAAAATTCTAATTCTAATACGACTGATATTCTGAGAATTTTTTTCGTACAAAAATAAAATTATTGAAATTGGCTGCTCTATGACAGCATTACTCCACTTGAAACACTTCCCGGTTAAGTATCAATATGACGATCGATGTTCTTTTTTTACACAGATCAACAACCGCTCGCTAGAGGGCGTGAAGAGCGCTTCGGAAGCGACGGCGCTTCTCAACGACTGTCAGTATGACTGCGTGCTTCTGACCGTGCTTCGTCCGCTGTACCCCTGCTGCGACCCTAGGAACAGGTAATATAGACTAAACAGATCCACAACCGTTCGCTGGAGGGCGTGAAGAATACTATACTAGATGATTTTTATATTTTTAGATTTTTTATATTTTTAGATTCCCGTGGGAAATCTTGAAAAATATCGTTTGTAGAAAATATTTTTTGATGGATGGCAAGTGGCAACACTAAAACTTTTTCTAATACTAAGGGTATGTTCCGATATACACTGCGAGCACTGTTCAGTGCTCTTACTGGAGAGAAATTCGTTCCGTTATGGACTGACAGTACATTGCCGCAGTAGGATACTGCGGCAATGTACTGTCAGTCCATATAAGTCCAGTCCAGGGAAATATATTATGACGTCATTAATCGACGCCATTTTTGTACTGTGAGCTCTGGCGTTTTCGAGGTAAGGTGCTCTCAGTGCTTTGATCGCGTGATCAACAGCTGGACTGCGTTCCGTTTTAAACAGTATAGCTTACTATAAAGGAACGGCTTCGCAGTATACCAAATTGACGTCACACCTTACAGTGCTCGCAGTGTGTATCGGAACATACCCCAAGATAAACAAAACTAAATGACATTTGACAATCACCTATGACATACGTGACAAAGACAATCAAGTTTTTTTTTTACTGTTGATAAGATTTAGATAAAGATCTAAAAAAGCCACAAAATAATATTTTTCTCCAAATTGGGGTCCTTAAATGTGTAAAGGACTTGTCCAATATTGGGCCTTGAACATGAACCAAGATGATTTTAATACACGTGAATAGAGATCCTAAAATATGGCTTTTAGAATTATTTACACATTTTTAAAGGACCCCAATTTGGAGAAAAATATATTTTTATTTTGTGGCTTTTTTAGATCTTTGTCTGAATTTTATCAACAGTAAAAAAAAAAACTTGATTTTTTTTGTCACGTATGTCATTGGGTGATTGTCAAATGTCATTGTCGGTTTTGTTTATCTTAGTTTAATGGTGATTTATTGTTGTCTAATAATTATTTTACGAATGTCTCAAATACTCAATTATTATTTATTAATCTTATAATGTTGTATGCACTACCTATGTAGTGGAAAATGGGTAGTTTATTGAAATGGAATATTAATAATCACAACAAATGCGCATAACCCAAGTTTTAGTGTTGCCATCCATCGAAAAATATTTACTACAAACGATATTTTTCAAAATTAATTTAAAAAAAAATGGGGTTTTCTAAAATTATTATTTAAATGGCGTTTAATGTTATATTTTTTTCTCTTTCACGTGATGGCAGTTTGGTTCTGGTTCATTGACACTCAGAATAAAAAACCACCCTCCATACTGAACTGGGACATGTCCTTTATTATTCTGTAAACCATATTTTGAGATCTCTATTCCGTGTATTAAAATCATCTTGGTTCATGTTCAAGGCCCAATCTTAAACAAACTTTCATCAAAATCGGTTCAACGGATGAGCCGTGAAAGCGTAGCAGACAGACAGACACACTTTCGCATTTATAATATCAGTATGGATTTGTCCCCATTACACAGAAATATTTGAACATACAGATTTCATGAGAAATTCCTGCTTACCAATTCCGTTGCAAGAGTATGTTTGCATTTTTACAATCCACAATAAGAGGCAGGATGTTTGTCTCTGAGATGAATCTGGCACGCGCCTCAAACACCTGTTTTTCTCTTAGTAATTCATATGCGTAGTTATTGTCCAGAGATTTCAGTGTACTTTTCTAGACTACCGAAGATTTTTTATTGAATTTTTGACTATTCTAATATTTGTATTGTATAAAAGTGTATTGTAATAAAGTTTTGAAGTCGATGGCGCCAACTAGGTTGTGTATAAATCCTAAAACACAGAGAAAATTGACAAATTTTATCACATTTATGCTACAAATAACAATACTTTTGACGACCTCCGTGGCGCAGTGTGTAGCGCTGTTGTCTTAACGTGCGGAGGTCCCGGGTTCGATTCCCGGCAGGGTCAATTTGGGAATTTATAATTTCTGAATTTTCCCTGGTCTGGCCTGGTGGGAGGCTTCGGCCGTGGCTAGTTACCACCCTACCGGCAAAGACGTGCCGCCAAGCGATTTATCGTTCCGGTACGATGCCGTGTAGAAACCTAATAGGGGTATGGGTTTAATATAACTGCCATGCCCCTAACAGGTTAGCCCGCTACCATCTTAGACTGCATCATCACTTGCCATCAGGTGAGATCGCAGTCAAGGGCTAATTTGTAGAAATAAAAAAAAAAATACTCCCCGAATTGTCTACGGTTCCAGCTAAAGTTCCAGCTAAAAACCTGCAGCATTAATGCTGAGTCGGGGCCTTTTCAATCTGTGCCATGTGGGTGCAAAAGCCATAGCTTAATTTTAAAGTTTGATTTTATGTACGAGGCACAAGGTGAATAAATGATTTTTCTTTCTTTCTAAAGTTTGCGAGGCGCGAGATTTGGCTTGTATAACTCTAATCAAATAACCTAGTACCTAATCCTTTTGTACGTCAGCATTGACGAAACACGTTTGGACTACTTTTGGACTGTCATCATAATTGTACAATGTTTCAAGCCAATAAACGATTGATTGATTGAACAACACGGCTAACTACTAATATTATAATGCGAAAGTGTCTGTTTGTTGGTTTGTCCTTCAATCACGCCGCAACGGAGCAACGGATCGACGTGATTTTGGCATGGGTATAGTTTAGAACCTGGAGAGTAACATAGGCTACTTTTTATCCCGCGGGAATAACAAAAAACTAAAACCACGCAGACGAAGTCAACAATATAAAGAGTTGTATCTATCTATCTATGTATGTGTGGTCCAGGGCGTCGTTCGAGCCCGCGTACCCGTCGAGCAGCTCGGCAGCAGAGGAGCCCTGGGGCACCTTCCTGCCAGCCCTGCCCTCGCTGCCCGCGCCGCCGCACGAGCCCAAGGTAAACGACACTAGGGATTCTGATTCAAATGATCTGTATTCAAATTACCATAAAGAAGTTCTATTGGCAAGTGATGGATCCCGGAACAATAAAATTGGGGGGATGTATAAGAGAATAAAAAAAATTGTGCTATTGTACACGTGAATCTGCCGTCGTCGTCTCAACTGATGGTCCAATGCTGGAGAAAGTCGCATGGATCTTACACGGCTTGTCTCAAGTTTGTCATCTTTTATTGTACAATGTTTCTTGCAATTAAACGATTGATTGATTGATTGATTGATTGATTGACGGCATTGTGCATAAAATGAATAGCAAATACTAAAGTCTACGGTCCCTTGGAGCTGTAAAAAAATCAAGCTTCTAAGTCAATGCAATCAAGAGATACGGCCGTTTATGCCGCATATTTTGCATATTTTGATACTCGCCTGTAATTCAAATGCGATAATGTACTTCCCTTTCACCTAGATCTAGAATCATGAAATTTGGCAAGAAGCAAGGTCTCACAGAAGCAAAGAAGTGTCGCCAAGCGGTTTAGCGTTCCGGTACGATGCTGTGTAGAAACTGGAAACCGCGGTTGGGGGTGTGGGTTTAATATAACATTTGGGATTTGAGTCCATTTTGGGATCACACAACTCATATTTTTGTCTCATGTCTCTCTACTATAATTATTGTATTGTGGTTCCAAATAAACGCTTTTTCTTTCTTTCTTTCTATAATTGCCATACCTCTAACAGGCTAATCCGCTACCATCTTACGCTAAGGGCTTAAGGGCTAACTTGTAGTGGTTTAAAGACATAATTGTTCTGTCAGGTGCACTTGGAGCACGGGGCGGCGGACTTGGAGCGGCGCTACGTGTACCACGTGGCCGCCGGCAGCCAGGGCAAGATCCACCAGGAGAGGGGTACGTACCGGGGAACGGGGCTAGCCAGCAATTGGGATGATGTCTATGTCAAAAATAGGTTATTTCTTACTGATTATTATTAAATACAGAATCTTCCAAAAGACTTAAAATTCACATCCTTGGTTAGTTTTAAGTTTACAAACTTTCATGCTGGAAGCGCATTTTTATGTTGCTGATTTGATTGAGTTTTCATCATCCCTATTGGGTTTTTGACAACTAGTCAAATCGGCAACTTTTTTACAAACGTCAATGTCTACTTTCACGATTTTACCAAATTTTTTGCTGTGTGAACGTCAGTCTCAACAAAACAAGTTTTGGATTTGGGTATGTTCCGATATACACTGCGTGCACTGTTTAGTGCACCTCTGCCTAGTGACTGCCTCGTTGGTCTAGCGGTTAGCATAGTCGACTGCGGATCACGAGGTCCTGGGTTCCATTCCCGGTCGGGCATAAAAGTTGTTAGGTACTGGGTTTTTCAATTAAGAAATTCTCAGTGCCAGCTCGGAGTTGGAAGTTGGCGGTGTTTCACCCCCGTGCCTCGGAGAGCACGTTAAGCCGTCGGTCCCGGTTATTATCACTAACATGATAATAGTTGTTAAAGACCGCCAACCCGCATTGGAGCAGCGTGGTGGGTCTAAGCTCTAAATCCCTCTCTCCTATGAGAGTGGAGGCCTGTGCCCAGCAGTGGGACGTTAAGGTGCTCTCAGTGTTGACTGCGTTCTGTTTTAAACAGTAACCAGTATACCTAACTATAAAGGAACGGCTTCGCAGTATACTAAATTGACGTCACACATTATAGTGCTCGCAGTGTATATCGGAACATACCCTTCGTTTCATCCGACAAGTTGCGAGACATTTATATGTTTAACTAGCTGATGCCCGCGACTTCGTCCGCGTGGTTTTAGTTTTTTGATCCCTGCGGGAACTCCTTAATTTTCCGGGATAAAAAGTAGCCTAGGTCACTCTCCAGGTCCGTAACTATACCCATACCAAAAAGCACGTCGATCCGTTGCTCCGTTGCGGCGTGATTGAAGGACAAACCAATAAACCAACAAACAAACACACTTTCGCATTTTTAATATTAGTATGATGTTGCGTCTGTGGAAACTCAAGTTATTATGATTATTTATGTTAACATCTTAAATCAGCAAAGAAAATATGGATAACAGTTGAATGTGTGTACGTGTAGTACAAACAAGTGCATTTGGGCACAACTCTCGAGCGTTATCGCTATCGGCAATCGAGGAGCGTGCTGATAAGATTGTTGTAATTCATCGATGTATCGGCCAACGCTTGTGGTACACCGGGCCCTTTCGATGTTCTTTTCTTTTTTTTTTTTTTTTAATTTGCGAGATAGGCTTGAGCTTGAAAAGGCTATTGATTATAACTTAAAGAATGGAACTAAGACGTTCACGGGTTTTTATTGCAGGAATCGTTCAATCCATACTAATATTATAAATGCGAAAGTGTGTCTGTCTGTCTGTCTGCTACGCTTTCACGGCCCAACCATTCAACCGATTTTGATGCAATTTAAGAAAAAAAGAAGAAAGAAAATACATTTATTCAAAAATGGTGTTGCAGACAAACACCTGTCATACATATCTGTACACACAAATTTGGTACAGGGATTGGTTGTATCCCGGGGAAGGACAGGCTACATTTTATCCTGGAAAATCAAGGAGTTCCCGCGGGAATCAAAAAACTTAATCCACGCGGACGAAGTCGCGGGCTTCATCTAGTGGGTTATAAAAGAAGAAAAAGCCTCGGAGTGCTATTAGATTAGAAAGTGGAAATTGAAGATAGGGATAAAAAAGCATCCCTTTTAGCTTTTTCAATATATCTCGTAAACAAAGCAAAATTTCGATATATGGTATATACAATTTTTTGTAGAGAATCAAATTTCCCATCGGAATAGCATTTTTCAAATTTTAAATAATACAATCCATGACAAAATAGTTGAACTTGAAAAAAAGCCGAAATTTCGATTTTTTGAGTTATTTTGCTTTTTCGCCTGTATTTTTTTTTTGGGCTGAGATAGGTATAGGCATTGCTTTAGATAAAAACAAGTAGATTAAATTTCCTTCAAAATGCGGGGCTGAAATATTTATTTAATTAAAAATTGACCGGGATATAACTTGCTTTCCGATCCGGTGGTAGAGTCAAACATAACATAAGAGACACCTGTATGTCCTACATGTCATAAGTAAATGGAGCATTAAGTGTGTCCCCATCTTAACGCTCAGTGTTATAGCATCTCACTTGTTGCGGCAGGCACCTGGGACATGATCGGCGGCATGATCCGGGGAAAGATCGAGCAGGTCACCGGTGGCAAGAGCAAGGACAAACAGAACAAGGTAACACGTGTTTTATCAGACTAGAGCGCGTTTGGAACCCTTGTGAGCGTACCGAACGTACGTTTATACCGTATTTTAATTTATAGACTACCGCTTGGCTGCAATTAGTGCCGAGGAGGGACTTTCTGGAACTATTGATGCAGCCTAAGGTGGAGCGCGATTTACTAGAAGATGCCTATTTATTCTTGATTTCAAAATACGATTGTACATAATATGTATGTTTGTTACTATTTCACGCAAAAACTACTGGATGGATTTGGCTGAAATTTGGAACGGAGATAGATTATATCCTGGATTACCACATAGGCTACTTGTTGTCTCGGAAAGATATCCCGCGGGAGCCAAAAAACCTCATTCCACGCGGACGAAGTCGCGGCCGTCGTCTATGAGAGAAATGTATTTGTATACAATTGTACAAACAGTGTTTGTTTGCCACAGGTGCCAGAGTCGGATGCTATCGCGGAGTTGGACTCCGTTATCGACAGTTATCACGGGAAAACCGGTGAGTGGGCCTCATGTAAATATACTTATAATGTTCTTAAATACATAGTTTACTTGTAAACTTGTTATACTATGTTAGTTAGTAGAGCTAGTTCTTGATTCCATCAAATTAGCTATGAAATGTGAGCAGGGGGCACACTACCATCGCTTTAATCCGTATTGCTTTAATATATTTTATTTTGAAAGCACACAGTTAAATAACATACAATAGGTAATACAGATATAATAGCACTTAAACCAAAACAGTTTCCAAATATTAATTTTGCACATTTTTATAAACAATTTTACAAATGAAATAGTTGGGTATAGGTATAACCGCTAAAAGAAACAAAAACTTATGAATATACTTTAAACTAAAACAGAAAAAGAAAAGAAGAAAAACACACTAAAACATACGCACTGACAAATAATAAGCTAGTTGGTTTTTGCCAAACTATCTTTATGGTTGACTTTTATGTTTTAGAATTATAATCCTTATTTCCGGGACGTCAAGGTTCGTGACATAAATTTGTTGTAGTAATGCTGCTTTAAGCGATGGTAGTAACCCCCCTGAAACGATTGACAAATTAAACATATTTCTATTTGAGTTTAAATCATACTTCTTAGTACATCAGTCACTGTCCTTTAATAAAATTCATGAAAGTAATCTTTGAATTGATTAATACATAATGTTTTATTTTCAGTAAAAGAAACCAGCAGTGTGTTAAAACGATCGCGGAGAAAAAACAAGGAGGCGCAAAATGACGCGAAAAATGGCGGGACGTGGCCCAAAGCGCGAGCGAATTTCATACTTGAGGATAACGCCACCGGCACCATCGTCCAACCTCGATCGAGAAAAGAAAGGCCTCCACTATCTATCCTGCTCAGTCCGCCAACTAAACTGCCGCCCGAACCACAGAGGTCGAACACTAACCGAAATTCGAACCCCATACCCTTAGGGCACGTCCCTTTAACCCAAGTGACAACGCCCGCGCGGCATTCAGTGTACAAATCTATAGAATCTAGTCCAGCGGTGGAGCACTTTCCCAAACCGGCCCCATTGGCTATCCACAACCCTTTCGCTCCCACTAGCATAAGCTTTGACAAAAATCGCACGCTAGAAAAGGACAAAATATCCATAAGCGATTACGAACAAGACGTCACCCAAAACAGATTGAGCTTAGTGCTCAACCCATCCGAAGATTCCTTATTCTATCAACCCGCGATGAGAAATCGGACAAAAAGCCCCCATTCCCTAGATTTCATGGTCAACAAAGGACCCAATTCTCTTGACTTCGTCTCGCGAAAGTCTCCAAGCTCTTTGGACCATTCGATAAAAAATCACACGGGTAAAGATATCCTCGACCAGTATTATTCGTCAAAAAAGTCTTCGTCGCCGAAAACTGTGAATAAGTATCCCTCAGATAGTGATAGTTTCGGCCCGGACAGTTTGAATAGCAACGCCAATTTCCCCATGACGGGAACACTGCCTACGCAATCGCGGTTACAATCGCAGTACTACAGAGGCCCTTTTACGAATTCAAACCCTCACAATTCAAGTCGATACACACACTTGTCGAGCCCCACAAATATACCGCAGAGTCAATCCGGCGAAAGTATTGGCACGACGTATGACATGCACTCATTTACGTCCCACACGCACAATATGTCCGATCTCAATCCTGTGCCGAGAGTAAACCGAGAATACCAACAAACGTACGAAGGTGGTACGTTTCCGAGGAAGAAAGAGAATCAGCGATTTCGAATACCGTCCAACCCCAGTGTCACCTCTAAAAACTCCGCAGGAAAACTCAGTACAGGATCTATTGAGAGAAGTTCGGAGAGGAATTCCCCAATGCCGACGTTTCATGTCGAAGTTTTAAGCCCTGGAAGAGGCGCTAAACAGTTGACTCATAAAGGAACGAGGAATTCCATGCCTGAGTATTGTGGTTTAAGTTGGAATAAGCCGTTGCCTGGCGAACTTCGCAGGGTGCATATAGACAAAAGTCAGCAACCGCTGGGGATTCAGATATACTGTCCTCCCAGCAGTGGAGGAGTTTTCGTTTCGACTGTGAACGACAACTCCTTGGCCAGTCAAGTCGGCTTACAAATCGGTGATCAGTTACTAGAAGTTTGCGGTATTAACATGCGGTCAGCAACTTACACGTTGGCTGCGAGCGTATTAAGGCAGATTGGAAATTCGATTACCATGCTAGTGCAGTACAGCCCTGAGAAGTATAAGGATGAAATGGAGGTGCCCGGTAGTTCGTCTTCCGGAGAGAGTTCTCACGACGAAGAGGTTTCGTTATCAGGGTCGCCTACACCTAGAAATTCTCCCGGTCCGCAGCAGTCTTTAAGAATGGATGTGCCATCCACGGATGCGGCAACTTTAAGACAGTCTCAGGGGAATAAAGATCTTCCTAGATTCTTGTTGATCGAGATGAGGAACTGTTCGGATTTAGGCATAAGTTTGGTGGGCGGTAACGCCGTGGGGATATTCGTGCATAGCGTGCAGATAGAGTCACCCGCGTATATAGCTGGATTGCGGACGGGAGATCAGATCTTGGAGTACAATAATGTGGACTTGAGGCGGGCGACCGCCGAGCAGGCAGCTTTGGAGTTGGCGAAACCGGCGGATAAGGTGGGTTCTCGAACATTATGAAAGCTAAAGCTAAAATTGAGCGTTAGTCAAATTCCAAAAAGTTTGAATAGTTTGGAAAGCTTATTTATTTATTTATTTAAATCTTTATTGCACACAAGAACACGAAAATAAACAAGACATTAAAACAACGAACTAGGACTACACAGTATGCAAAGGCGGTCTTATCGCCTAAGGCGATCTCTTCTTACATTTTAAAAGCTCTGAGCTGTTATTGAGTACAGGAACTTTCAAGACTTTGTTACACAGTCTATGGTTAACTTATTGAATTTATTTCACGAAATCAAATTTCTAAAACCTCTCAGCACGTATTATTTAATTTTAATTATTAGAAACTACATGATACCCGCGACTTCGCTCGCGTGGATTGAGGTTTTCTGATTTTCACGTGAACTTTTTAATTTTCTGGGTTAAAAAGTAGCCCATGTCGTTCCCCAGGATGCAACCCATTTCTGTACCAAAATTCGTCAAAATCGGCTTAAAAGATGGACCTTGAAAGCGTAGCAGACAGAGACACACTTTCGCTTTTATAATATTAGTATGGAAATTCCATTAATAAAAAAAAGAGTTTTAAAATCTGCCAAATATCACTGCCGAACATCAAAATGTACAGTTTAATTTAAAATCACCTCCATTTCTTTTTACAATAGAATAGAATAGAATATTTTTATTTTTATTTATATGATGGTGTCTTTGAAAACCATCATATTAATTTTAAATGCGAAAATGTGTTCGTTTGATGGTTTATTGGTTTGTACTTCAATCACGCCGCAGCATTTTTGTATAGGTATGGTTGAAGATCTGAAGAGTGACATAGGCTACTTTTTATCCCGGACAATTAAGAAGTTCCTTTGGGAACTGAAAAAACTAATTTCATGCGGACGAAGTCGGACATCAGCTAGTTTCAAATAAACTTATCTCCGTAGGTCAGCGTATTGGTGAGGCACGATCTCCAACAATACCACGAGATCAAAGACAAGCCAGGTGACGCTTTCTACATCCGCGCGGGCTTCGACCGATGCACCAAAATCACCTCCATAGGCATGGACACCATAGACGAGTTCTCTCTATGGTTCCGTAAGGACGAGGTGTTGTTTGTGGACAATACCCTGTTCAACGGAGCGCCGGGGCTTTGGCGCGCGTGGCAGTTGGACTTCAAAGGCGTTAAGCGACAGTGGGGGACCATACCCAGCAAGTTCAAGTAAGGTTTTACTGGTGTACCTGCGATTTCTACCAAGATCCCAATCGACTATTCAAGTTGCTGACTGCTATGTTTTGAGTTCTATGATGTTGAATAGTTTCCTGAGGTGTGGACAAAAACTAGGTCATCCGTTTGCGCACGTAGCATAATGTGTAAACGATATCATCTCTCTCATTCTGATATCTTCGGGAAATATTTGTGAAAATCATTAATCATGGTTTAATTTAATGTTAACTTGCTGGCAAACTCCGGTGTGACTACTGAAAATGATTCTAATGGAGGTTCTATGTTGTAGAGAAATCTTCATGCAAAATCCCAGTTTCTAGACCAGTTGCTGTACCTTGCTATTGTAGTCTTTGTACCCTTTATATTCAAAGACTTGTGAGTTCGATCCCGAGGGATTTTTGAAAAATCCAGAAATTTCGAACCTTCAGCTTTTTAGTTTTTAAGCCCAAGGGTTTGGGGGCGTTGATGACTGAGTGAGTGAGTGAGTTAGGACTTTTTTTTATTGTATGAGATGAGAATAATGTTATTTGATTAAGCATAAGATTTTCAAGATCATAATGTTTCCTCCAGGGTGGAAGAAATCCTCCGGCGATCGATAGGCACTTTAGACAACGAGGCGCAAAGACGGGCGTCCAGTACGGCGCGGCGCTCCTTCTTCCGCCGGAAGAAGCACCGAGACAGCAAGGAACTGGCTTCGTTCTCCAACACTGAGCTGGGATGCTGGAGCGACTCCGGCACACTGGCGGATGATGCTCCACCACTGTCTTACCAGAGGGTCGAGAGGTTGCACTGTGAGTTTGTTATGGAATTACATTTTTTTTTTAAATTTATAGACTAGCGCTTGGCTGCAATCAGACTAGGAAATAGTTTCTTGCTTGCCAAGTTTCTTGCTGGTTCTTCTCGGTAATAATGACATTCGGAACCAGTGGTAGATCCACTCGACGATTCAAAAGCACTTGTAAAAGTTTATTTGAATTACATTTTAATTTTGAATTTTGAAAAAA
This sequence comes from Erebia ligea, assembly GCA_917051295.2. Lineage (NCBI taxonomy): Eukaryota > Metazoa > Arthropoda > Insecta > Lepidoptera > Nymphalidae > Erebia > Erebia ligea. The sequence goes on along the minus strand of OU785238.1, from coordinate 15,345,213 downwards.
AAGCGATGCAGCTTTAGGTGGAGCGCGCTTCCTTAGAAGATATAGTTTTTTTTAAAAAGATATAAGAGTGGAACTTTATTTTTTTTTTAAAACTATGTTTTGACGTGACCTATACACATTTAACTCAACTTTTAGTTTTTTAAAATTTTGTTGACGAGCTCTATTCACTTAAACACATTTTTTTAAATTTTTATTTTGAGTCCTATTCACTTTTTAGTTTTTAAAACTTGGTTTTGACGAGACCTATTCACATTTAAATCACTTACTTATTTTTTTCAATTTTGTTTTGACGAGTCCTTTTCACTTTAACCCACTTTTTAGTTTTTTAAAACCACATTTAAACTTGTTTTATGTTCTTGAGGGGTTGTGTATTTGACAAGGCATCGAATGTCACCTCTCTGTCGTGATACAGCCTGTCAGTACAGAGAGGTGACACTGGATGTTTGGTGTATAAAGGTGATTCTGTTGCGGCAGACGGCAGCCGGCGGCCCGTGGCCGTGCTAGGCCCGTTGCGGGACTGTGTCGCGGGCAAGCTCGTGACGGACTGGCCGCACGTGTTCGCGCGAGCCCGGCCCGACCCGAGAGCCCTGCGGGACCTGGCCGAGAAGGTAAAGAAATAATATCTTTATTAACACAGTTATGACTCGACTGCGGAACGCACAGGGTTATTGTGTTCTACCACATGAGGCAGGATTTAAAATTATTGATTACTAGCTGATGCCCGCGACTTCGTACGCGTGGATTGAGGTTTTTCGGTTCCCGCGGGAACTCTTTAATTTTCCGGGATAAAAAGTAGCCTATGTGCTATTCCAGACTATAATCTATCTCTGTGCCAAATTTCATCCAGATCCGTTCAGTAGTTACGGCGTGAAAGCGGAACAAACATACAAACAAACTCACTTTCCCATTTATAATATTAGTAAGAAGTAAGATGTATGCAGCTTTGGCAAATAACAATCCATCCATCCATCAAAACTTTCGCATTTATAATATTAGTATAGATATAGATGAAATAAAAACAAAAACTAAACAGTCATAAAAATTAGTTCCAATTTCAGCCACCGGGCCTGATAAGTTGGTGGGACTGTAAGTCTAAACTTACATACATATCAAAAATTTTCGGAACCGGCAGGATTTGAACCTGCGTCTCTCTGGGGTTCCGAAAATTTTTGATATGTATGTAAGTTTAGAAACTTTCCTCGTGTGTGAAGCACTGTAATAAAATTATAAAATTAGTTTAACGCAAAATATGTCATTCATCGTTCAAAGAGTTCCATCGAATATGGGCCTTTGAAAGTAGTTTCGATACTGCAATGTGTCGCTACTGGATGGCATAAACAGTCGCGTTAAAAGACTGGATTAAAGATGCATATCCCAAATTTCGTCACTGGCTGGTAAGTGAACCGTGGCCGAGTGGTCCAGGCGCTCAAGGCGCGATTCCCAGAGAGACGCAGGTTCAAATCCTGCCGGTTCCGAAAATTTTTTATATGTATGCAAGTTTAGAAACTTACCTCGTGTGTGAAGCACTGTAATAAAATTATAAAATTAGACTGTAAGTCTGTTGCGACAGGCTGCGCAAAGTTAGGCTATGTTTTGCCAGTTGTGAATAAGTATAATGAAATTTTTGTTCGTGTTAAAACACGACGAAAGATGTGTCCTTGGTAGATTGGGTTGCTAAAAGTTACTCGGCCTTAGGCTGCTCGTGTTCGCGGGCGTTGTTCCCTCTTGAACATGAACGTATTTTTGGAAATTATGATTCGCTTTATGCAGTTTCATAATTAAAGTCCGGTTTGTGTTATCATCATCATCATCATCATCATCATCTTCATCATCATCATCATCATCATTGCGTGCCGTCTTCGAAACGAGGTTCGGCGGTCATCATGCGAAAATCATCTCTATTTTGAGCCGCATCTTTTAGTCTGGGATAGCCGAGCCCTGTCCACCCCCTTATATCGTCCAAGTTTGTGTTATACTATAGTGAAAAAGATTGTCTTGTCTGTTTTTAGATTAATTATCATCATACACATAACTGCTCGAGCATTTCCAAGCGGAGCGTTACCGTTCCAAGCGGGCAGTGTTCAAAGATCAGTTGCAACAGTGTCTGCTTATGTGGTCGCATATACCCTTCATTACAGACAAACTTTTCAGATTTTAATGACAATTTCGGGATGGCAAAATTCCAGTTTCTTCTGTTTTATTCATTTACCAATTCAACTTTGTTTTGTGAACCAGGGCATCCACTGCATAGTGGACGTGAGCGTGCCGACAATCGAGAAGCTCCACAAGCATCAGATATACCCCATAGTGCTTTTCATCAAGTTCAAGTCCTTCAAGCAGATCAAAGAAGTGAAGGACACCAGATACCCCGCTGACAAGGTTTCCGCCAAAGCCGCCAAGGAGATGTACGAACACGGGCTTAAAGTTGAGAACGAATATAGGAATTACATCTCTGGTAAGTTTTTTCAACTATCAACCAAAGGCGTCAAAAATCCCACAATACCTTAAAGGTCAACCAAAGGCGTCAAAAAACCCTCAAAAAGGTTTTTTGACGCCTTTGGTATGAAAACTCTTCTATGTTAAAAGTGTTCCTATGAGGGTGGCATCATACTAATATTATAAATGCGAAAGCGTGTTTGTTTGTTGGTTAATTGGTTTGTCCTTCAATCATGCCACAACAGAGCAACGGATTGACGTGTTTTTTTGCATACGTATAGTTGAGGACCTGGAGAGTGACATAGTCTACATTATCCCCCCTATTATAATTTATGTCCCGGAAAATTAAGTAGTTCCCGTGGGAATCTAAAAAACTTATTCCATGCGGACGAAGTCGCGGGCATCAGCTAGTTTTTAATATTGAACAAACCCTCTAATAAATATACATTTAAAAAAAAGGCGTCAAAAATAACTACATGAACTCACTCCTACCTTCAAGTTTGCCAAACAAGTATCGAGTTCTTCAAATTGGTGTTACTGGCGTCTTCATAGCACGATCCCTTTTTAACGCCGTCAATCTAGATGTCTTATAATGTTTGTTTTACCTGTAATAATTCTAAGATCTCAACTGAGATGTATTTGTATCTTTTATTGTCTGCAACAATTGTTTGCTCTATGTTTAGTCAAAGATTTAAAAATGCTTGGAATACCTTCAACAAGTTACTATGAGTGAACCACAAGGAAGATTTAGGATAGACTGCAAAAAAATTCGATTTTTTTTTGCTAATGTTGAAGATTTTATTTTTATTTTTAAATGAAGTATTTTATTTAATTTTTTGTTTGACATTTGATATTGAGATTTCTGTAATGTATTATGAATTATTTTTATGTATTTAATGTATTAATGTAATAATTTTGTATAACGTTCAATAAGTGTACAACTTGTACCTATTTTGAATAAAATCTTTGACTTTGACTCAAATGTTATTATTATACCAAAATCCAAAAGTATTGACAAATGAAATTATACTCTTTCCAGCTGAAATCCCAGCGGGCGTCAACATAGCGTATATGTGCACACAAATCAAAGAGGCAGTAGAAGAGGAGCAGAACAAGACTCTGTGGGTGCCCTCCGCGCAGGCCTGACCCCTGCCCCCCACCCCCCCGACACCCCCGACACCCCCCACGCCCCCCTCGCGCACCCCCTCCTCCAGCACGCCCTCGCGCAAGTCCGTCACCTTCTGCACGCACTGTAAGTACGACAAACCCCCCCAGCCGCCCGACAGCGACGTGCGGTACTACTCCGACCCTGGACAACCGGACACCCCCAAGCATAAAGCAAAGAAAAAACCGAAAGAACCCAAAAAAGACTCCACTGACAGCGACCTCAAGTATTACTCCGAACCGGACGCCAAATACTTCGAAATCGACTACGAATTCCTAAAAGAACTACGGAAAATCGCGCGTAAACACTGCCCCAAATGCAAACGGAGACGCTCCAAAACTAAAGACTCCAAATACAAAAGTAGATTAAAACCGCCCCGAAACGTCCGCGTTAGAGAAAACTTCGTTCTCTGCAACGGAAGGTACCACAGCGATATGGAGCATTGCAGACTTTGCTGCAAGATCTGCAATCGTTCAACGGACACGTTGGATTCGATAGAGGATGAATATTCACTCGTATCCAAAAGCTACAGTCTCCCATCTAGCAAAGGAACGATTAGCTCGCGATCGAAATCGACCCCTTCGAATCGCGCGCGAGAGAGAAAGAATTCCATACAATCGAATAAATCAGTGTCCTTCCTCGAGTCGAGTAACGACGAATCTTTGAAAGACGAACCCAATTACACGGCGTCCAGTTTCACGAATGATTTGAAAAAGTTTCTCCTGAAACCGTCCTCGCCCCGGCTGAGTTTACGCGAAAAGTTCATCATAAGTTTCAAACAAGAGTTGGAGGCCACGAAAAGATCACCCAAACTCAAAGCTATTAAGGGACTATGGAAATCCTACTGAGATATTTGTATTTTAATAAATTTATAAGTCTGGTATCGTTTTAATTTATTTCGTATTTGTATTTGTAACTTCTGTGATTATTAAGCTGTAATCTTTCTTGTATATTTATTATTGACTTTTCGGAGATTTTATTGACGGGTCAGGCTCAGGCTGGATAATTTTTTTGAATTTTATACATTTTCACTTGACGTATGAAAAATAGGGTAATATTTTATCAATGAGGGAGGGATGCTAATATTTTATCAAATTGCAGCATTAATTTTGCAATGCAATTATTTTTATTTATTTATCCTATAAATAGGAATTAATTTTTTATGCTAAAACATTAACATAAAAACTTGGTTTTATAAAAAAAAATATGTGTGCAAAATCAAAATATATGCTCTATTTCTCTACATAGTGTAACATTTGAAAGCCTGGCTGGTACTCGATATTTCCTTATCTTGGTGCTTATTTTAGATCTTAAATAATTCTATTGGTTCTCTGTATTCTAATAACATATTTTGAGTCAACGCAAGTGTTCAGAATTGTTCTAAACTATGTATTAGCAATGTGTAGGTGCTAAAATAGTAGAAGCTTTACGTCTTGGGGACAGATTTACCCGTTGTCCTACGTGAGCGACAAACGCGACACCGCGTCGCGACACAATGCGACGCGACAGTATCAAACAGTAGCTGACGTCACGTCACGTCACGTTTGTCGACCTCCGTGGCGCAGTGTTGAGCGCTGTTGTCTTAATGTGCGGCGGTCCCGGGTCCGATCCCCGGCAGGGTCAATTTGGGAATTTATAATTTCTGAATTTCCCCTGGTCTGGCCTGGTGGGAGGCTTCGGCCGAGGCTAGTTACCACCCTACCGGCAAACACCGTTTTCTACACGGCATCGTACCGTTCCGGTACGATGCCGTGTAGAAACCGAATAGGCTGCCATGCCCCTAACAGGTTAGCCCTCTACCATCTTAGACTGCATCGTCACTTACCATCAGGTGAGATAGCAGTCAAGGGCTAACTTGTAGTGGATAATAAAAAGACGTGTCCTACGATGTCGCGTAGACAAGTTTGTCATATTCTATGGCGTTGTACCGCGCCGCGTCGCTTTTTTCGCTCACCTAAGACAACGGGGCATCTACAGACATACCAACTAGCGGTTGGTTAGGATTTCTTTAGTGCGTATATATTATACGTATTATGTGTATGTTACACACGCTTTTGGTATGTACGCAACCAATAAAATTATCGCATGCATTTTTGCCCAAACAATTGAGCACTATATTTTAATAATTTAATTTAATTTTAATTTTTTTTTATTCAAATAAACTTTAAAAATGCATTTGTAAATGCTTGCTGACCTAAATATTACAAACTAAATTGGAAACGGCTGACTTGTCGGTAGATCTGTAGATGCCATTAGATGTCCCAATAAAGAACTAAAATTAGATTTGTGTATTTACCTCTACTTATACAATAATTAAGTTGCTAAATAATCTTGATATTAGGACAATTTGTAGATTTTAATGTGCTGGAAGATGTGTCGTATCAACAAATAATATTACCGATTATTTCTATATTTACATTGAAATTTTACGAATACGTGTGATTAAGTATCATCCATTAATAACGTTTAGCTCCTTTATCTATTCGCATAATCATTAAAAACCTTTAATGTTTAAGCGTGGAGTTTTTTAACCTATACACAGATTTCTCACGAATAGAACGTATCGTTTAAAGTCAACTGAATTCAAAGGACTAAAAATGCGAAATGCCAATTTTTTTATATCGTTCTCTATGGTAAAGGACGAATATGTTTTTAGTCCTGTTAATGAAGTGTACAGCCAATTTAGTGCCAGAATATAATATCTTAAACCAGCCAAACCCGATTTTTTTATATATATAGAACTGAAGTCAGGAGTGGGTCTTCTAGAATGGGATACATTACCTAAATAAAGAAGTCGGGTTTAGTTGGCAACATATAAATTCACATTGAATTTTATCTACGTAATAATAGTTATGATTTAACAGTATTCCAGAACTCTTATTAAGGGCTCTTTCTTTGAAAGAAATTCCTATACAGCCACACTATAAAAGGAGACAACCAAATTGCATTTTCGGCTTTTACTTCAAGGATGAAATGTCATATATGTATGAAGTTGTGATATGAAAGGGCGACAATTCAAGCCATTAATAATAGCGATCATTTCTGAAAGTGTCTTAGACCTTAGTCCTAGAAAGACGTTGCAATAACACATAATAGCCTAGACGTCATTTTATAAGACTAGTATAGTCGGTTTGAGGTAGTTCCTTCGATCGTGTTATAGGTGTAGAGAACCTGCCCTTAAAATATTATGAGCGTGACAAAATTGAAATAAATATGATGCTCGCTCCGCTCTTAAGCCATAACCAAAACTTGACAGCAAAATGACATTTCACAATAAAGGAAATTAGCGGAAATCAAAATGGCCGGGCACCGCAAAACGTGGCTTATATTATTTGTAAATGTTTAATGGGGCAGATCCTCTACACTTATTTATAATCGAAGGGTAGTTCCTTAGGGATCAAGAAAAAGAAGGTTTTGTTATGTTTTTTAGATATTTATAGTATGTAGTGTCTATGGTATAACGGTTCCAATACCGGGTAATACATTGGCCGTATTTCGTAGCCCTTAGACGATTATATTGTGTATATATTTCATGACTTTGCAAATTCATGAATGATGAAGCCAAGTGATCGAAATGGAATATATCAATCATATAAATAAAATTCGCTTAACTTTTTCTTAATATGTTCACTATTGAATGCTTCTTTTTTCAAAATAATTTTGTGGTCTCAATGATAATATTTTCCATGAAAATTACCATACCAATTTATGTCACTTAAAGTTAATTGCGCAACGTAGTCGTTTGCAATCGATTCTTATTTAAACTCAAGTCGTTGATTGTTGAAGTACAGATTTTAAAAGGCACTGACTCATATAGGCAAAGTTTGTATTTACTATCTATTATAAAAGTTAATTTAAAACAGTTATTAAAAGAGATTGCTATTGCGCTGCGCAACTAATTTCCAGAATCTTAAGTTTTGAGAATTGAAAAACTCAAATACGGTCCTATCACAGTACAACGAATATTATTCTGTATCATAAAATATCCATAGTGTAATGAACGTTGTTTTGCACTAAAATATATTGCACATATCACATCGCACGAACATTAGGAAGCACATAACACTATAGATCACAATAATAAATAAATATATAACAATCAGGGTGCTATTTTGGCAGCAGCAAACATTTAACCTAAGGACCTGAGACATATAGAGCGTGCATTAAATTTCCCCTGAGTTAGACCGTTAAAACGAGACGCATTTATGGCCAGCTCAGTACTGTCTCCTTTTACCTCTAGTAAAGTCTGAGCTAAGTTAAAGTACGTTTACGATCTCAGCATTAGAGGTCCCGTGACCACGCCTTTAAGGCTATATTAATAAATTCCACGCGCGGAAAGAATCATGTCCATTGTCCATACTTCCATACTTCCATGCTAATATTATAAATGCGAAAGTTTGTCTGTCTGTCTGTCTGCTACGCTTTCACGGCCGACTACTCAACCGATTTTGATGAAATTTGGTACAGAGACAGGTTACATCCCGGGGAAGGACATAGGCTACTTTTTATCCCGGAACATTGAAGAGTTCCCGCGGGAATGAAAAAAACTTAACTCACGCGTACGAAGTCGCGGGCATCATCAAGTATAATAATATGTGTTAGGACAGTGTCATAAATATGACGTGTGACTTAAATATAATCACTTTTGTATAAAGAAAAACAATACTTTATTATAATTTTACACCTTTTTTGTCTGAGAGAGAAGTCTGTAAACTTTAATAGGCGTAAGCTAGCCTCTTAAGTACCACTATAATAATAATGAAACATACTAAAATCTAAATAAATAACTAATAATCTAAATATTTAACTATAAAATAAATCCTTATATACCTACCTCCTAAAAAAGAAAGCCCCAATCAAAAAGACCACCCCTGGATGCCCCTGGGCCAAAGGTACAGGCCATCAAGCTTGCAGCATTGCCACGCTGAATGGCGATGAACGCTATGGACGCTAACCTTTGAACCAGAGAGTGGGGTGCAGCCCCTATCCCTTAAACGACGGCCGATCTCTTTTATAACATTTTTGGCTTCCTCACCTCACGTTAATCGGCATATATATGCCGATTAACGTAATAATGTTAAAAATGGCAATTATTTTTCAAAAACTGCTGCCAGAATAACACCCTGTAAAACGTTAGTTTAGACGTCCATAAATAACGCGTTATAAATACATTTTTAGGTATAGTAAAAATAATACCCACACGTACGCGCACGGGGCGTGGTATTTAACGGATAATGTAGGGTTGGATATACATGTAGGACCAACTTTTTATCGACTTCGATAAAACTTTTCTTACGTTATATTAAGTAAGTTATGTTTACATATTTTGCACGGGCAGTTTTGTAACTCACAGTAACTTTCTAAGCGAAACTCGTTAGCGACTTGTTTTTTCCGTCATTTTAGACGTTCGTTCTCCTATCATGAATTTATCGTTATTTCACTATAATAACGCTTAATCGTTATTTCACGATAATAATAATCCTATTCGCCGTACAAAGAGCGCGTCTCTTACGCGGTTACGTTTTTTCTAGTAAAGGAGAAATACTCGACTATACTTACAGTCATTTATTTATCATCGAAGAGAATTATAAGTTCACACGATTATTTATACAAGACAACGTATAAGTTTGAAACAGTGCTAAAATGCAGAACAGATTCGCGATCTCATTGATATTTACATGTGATGAGGCTTTATAACGATATTAATTTTTTTAAATAATTTTCAGCACAGTTTTTTTAGTGGTTAAGTTTTTTTATGTACAGAGATTTGATACGAGTTTATTGTAACGTTAGCACTATTCGCTTTTCGCCGTTGAATCAGCTTTACGCTTTCGTTTGAACGTGGATGGGGAAACAGATAAGCTGTTGATCTTTAGATTAAATCAGACCTTTCCATATTAAGCTTCGTAACGTTATTGCATGAGGATTATCGTAACGATTCCATAACGTTATAAAATTATAAAACGTTTTAACAGGTTAATGTATAATTTATAGGTATGTATTGTATATTGTGTCTACGAATATAATGATAATAATTAATAAAACTTTTTTTTTTTTTTTTAATATGTACTTGTCTTTCATAGATTCGCAAAAAGACAGATAGGTACTAGTTTTATTTCTTTTTGCACTTCTCTTTTAGTACCTAATGAAATTAATTATCAAACAGTCTATAAGTTTCTCCATCTACGAATTTTAAAGTTTTGTTGTTCTTTTCGGCGCACAGATGGCGCCAAATGTTTTATAAACAAGCAATATTCAAACAGTTATATTCAAAATGTAATGACCTGGAATAATAAAGAATCTTCCATATTTATATAATTCTAAAGCTCTGAAACTATTTTTACAGGTTTTTATTTTCAATTTTAATAACAATAAAGTTGCCATTCTCTATGGCATTATAATCGGAGTGGTTCAACTAATTTCCTACCTCTATGGAGTGGTTGGACTTGTCTATGCTTAAGACTGAATCTTGACTTGGTGAATTCATGGTGCTTTCAATGTCATAGAGAATCAAGGCCTCTGTTCTTTGTTTTAAGGGTCGTATTAGGGTTGTCCAAAACTATAACAAAATCATTATTTTCCTGTTGAAATAAAATGGTGCTAATTTTAGAAAAGACTAAAGAGATACTTATTCACCGAATTTTATATTTTTCTAAAATATTTTCTTAAAACGCCGTCTCACAAATAATTTTTATTATTCCCGGTCAAATATGATAAAAGTATAATAAAATAGTTACCATGTATAAGAAAAATAATTAACAATATTCGATATTGCACAAAAATACAGTTCAATGTTTAACTAAAATATATTTTTAGGCCTCTGTTAGTTTAAGTGAACGTTCGTTTTTGATCTGATATTACTGCTAGGCGCCTTTGCACGTGGCGACATTTTTCTACAACAACTAAGTATTTGGAAGGGCATGAAACTGCACCAATCGAATGTATCGCGTATGTAGTTTTTAAGTTGCGTCTGAAAATGTCGTCATGTGTAAAGGCTCTAATAAGGAAATCGGTTGCTAAAGGTTGTTTTCCAACGCGGATGCGTTGCTATGCGAAAATGGATGTAGCTTTTAAAACAGCATACAAATTTGGTCCTTACAACGTGCTTTCTTACTTTGATTTTATATTATGACTTAACTTATATCATTACAACAAAAAAGCTTTTATTGATTTTAGCATTAATAATATATTTAAGTGTATTTATTTTCTCTTTGTATAAGTTATACGGCAGCCTATTTTATACATTTTGGTAAATACTGCTTACAATTCAGGCGTACTAAATTGTTTTTCTTTGGTATTTGTTTTGTTGGGATAAACAAAAGAAGTAGTATTAATGTTATTTAGTTTTGGTACACCGAAATCTTAATAGTCAATTAATTTGGTTTCTATGCAAACGCTATATTAGCAGAATATTTTCATATATAAAAAATGGAAACAGGTTGTGCGTACGAAATACGAAATTGATATTCCTTTCCTATGTGATGACATGTAAGTTTTGCTATATTGTTTTTCATGGTTAGTTAACGCTTCGCATCGCGTATTCAATGGAACGCTAACCTTAAATGCTTCATTTATTATTTTATAATTATTGTAAGTACATAATAAATTAATTCTATATAATTATATATTTAGAGTCCTTAATGTGAATTTTCAAATGGACAATAAACAGTATTTAAACTATAAAACTAATATACAAGGTTTCGATGTCTTATTTTGGAGATAATAATATTTTACCTGTTGACGTTTTAGTTTTTTTTCTGTATTTTTAAATGGTATTATTTTTTATGTGAATTCGTTTTAACTAATAAGTACCTATCTTGTATATTATAGCAGTTGAGTGAAATTACCTTATTATAATATTATTATGTTTATATTATTATTATTGTAAATGTTTCAACGAATTGTTTACAATTTTGAACGGAGCAATAAATAATATACGGAAGAGTATAACAGTTGTTTTATTTACATTTTTTTAGGTATGACCTTATCTATACTAATATTATAAAGAGGTAAAGTTTATGAGTTTGTGAGGTTGTAGGGGTAAACTCTGGATCTACTGAGCCGATTTTGAAAATTCTGTTACCAATAGAAAGCCACATTATTTGTGAGTGTCATAAGGCTATAAATATTAACCCAAAAAATGAAAGCATGCTTGATACATTTATTTATAGAATTAATTATATAATTTATATTCATCAAAATACATTAGTTACAATATAGTCATGGAAACATAAAGTCAATAACGTAACGGTTTTGATTTTACTCCCCATAAATGTTCATACCCCGGGCTTTATATGAAAATCGATTCTAAAGGAGGTAAACTCCAAAAAAAAAAGTGTTTATGCACACTTTTTAGGGTTCCTTCCGTACCAAAATGGTAAAAATGGAACCCTTATGCGACTTTCTCCGTCCGTCTGTCACAGTCGATTATTTATTATGTTGCTGGTCTGCTGCTCAGACTACTGCGGCTGGAGTGCTGGACGTGTTAGATGGAAGAAAACATGGAAGTTCTAGGAATCTAACTAAGTAGGTACCTACTTACTAAGCGAAGAAAAGTCCACAAATCCCCACTGGCGGGGATTTTCAATGGGGAATAGTGGAATAGTAGTTAGTCCCTTAGCCCTTGACTGCGATCTCACCTGGTGGTAAGTGATGATGCAGTCTAAGATAATAGCAGGCTATCTTGTTATGGGTAAGTTATAGGTACCCTAATTGTTTTCTATACGGATCGTACTGGAACGCTGAATCGCTTGGCGGTACGTCTTTGCCGGCACGGCGCGGTGGTGGCAACTAGCCACGGGTGAAGCGTCCCACCAGACCCAGACCAGACAAAAATTCTGAAATTATAAATTCCCAAGTAAGTAATCCCTACCAGAGATCTAACCCGGGACCTTACACTCGTAAGATGCGGAACGTTTTAACCTGTCCTGTCGGTACTCCGTAGTGTGTTTTTGCCCTTACTGTGGGCAGCCTAGCTATGCACCTACTTACTATTCTAGACGCGGCATGCACGGACGAAACGAGAAAGAAAATAACTTTCTCTAATAATTAGTTCACCTCGCGTGCTGCGCAGGATACATCATGCTATTTCTCGAACAGGTATACTCCGCGTGAGTGAGGCGAGGTGACCGCGTCGCTAATATAAAAAAAAATAATTAAAAAAAACTTATCAAGCATAAAAATTAGTTCAAATTTTGGCCACCGGGCCAGATAAGTAGACATGTTTGTAGAATTGTTTGCGCTACAGACTTTGATTTCAACTAATAATACAGGCACATAATACTAAATAATAATATAACCTACTACTTCTGGTATGACTGTATAAAAAACCATAAGCCTTGAATCTTTAAAAAACTTTTTTTTTAAATAAGCTTTTATTTTATAGTCCGCCATATTGAATTTAATTAATCAATCCTTTATTTGCTAGAAACATGTATCTACTTATAATTTTTACTAGAATATGCCCGCGACTTCGTCCGCGTGGATTAAGGATTTTTGATTCCCGCGGAAACTCCTTAATTTTCCGGGATAAAAGTAGCCTATGTCCTTCCCCGGGGTATTAAACCTACCTCTATACCAAATTTCAGCAAAATCGGGATTAGATGGGCCGGGAAAGCGTAGCAGACAGACAGACAGACAGAAAGACAGACAGACACACTTTCGCATTTATAATATTAGTATGGATTATGATTGACGTTCCAAAAATAGTCCAAACATGTCGCAAACGTCATTTCATTTTTCGTAGATATTCTTCTTGGCAGCCAACCTTCCTTATTGATACCCATAATATCATGGGGGTGCATAAAAACCATGGAATTAGGAACTTAATCCTACTAATAGTACTAGATAGTAGGATTAATTAGGTAATTAATCGTGTCGGGTTGCCGGGTACGAGCCCCGCTCGGCACCTCCCACTTATAGACCACAGCGCTTGCCATTGCGCTAAGGTCGTCAATATGTTATAAATGTCGTTCCAGAAGTAGGTATTAATTAAACACACAATGCCCTTTTTTTTTTGCTGGAAAAATGCATTTACGCATCACGCACAAGGCGGGTATGTGGGACTCACAGATGAAGCAGAATACCTACTAAAACCAGCAGCAAAGTCCGCGTCTAGAAAGAGAAGTCTCAGGGTCCCAAGACGTATTGGATGCAACTGAGACGTCTCGACGCTAAATCGACAATAGGGTCCTAAAAACCTATACTAAGGCGGGAGAAGGTGAGCAAAGCGTCGCCTTCTTCTCCCCAATCGTCTTCTGCGGATCAGCGGAGCGTTAGTATCCAGCTCTCGTTCCCGCTCCGCAGCCTCCTTCAGCTCAATAACATTTCCGCAGAAGGAGGTAATCACGTTCCAGCACGTCTCGCTGCCAATCATATCTTGGATGATGGTCGGCAAACACACAATGCCCTGGGTGCTAAGAGTTAGAAAATATCGCCGCAATTAGATTTAGTAGATAAATTATGCCTTTATCGATATCAAAAAGTATTCTACTCAAATAGAAAAGAAGCCCGATGTTTGTAATAATTGCTTAGATATAAATAAATCCATTTTGGTTTCAAGGACCAGCCGTTTCCACATAAAAAAAATACATGCTTAGAAATAATATATAACCAGTCTTACAACATAGTTTTACATCCTGTTTGCTTTCTGGTTTAATCATCCCATTGTAAATTTATATTATTACTAGTAAGTTGCTTGGCTGCGCGGACCATTCCTAAAGTGACCCGCGGAAATGCATAGTTGTTTTTTTTATATGCAAGTATTATCTTTTTAGGCATTGTTTATTTTAGTAGTTTAGGACTATTTGGGTCTTGATTTTCGCATTTTATCAGCCTCATTTACGCAATTTTTCTCTTTTATTCAAATTAGAATAATTTTGTAATATAATATTTATTATGTAATTTAATGCAGATCGATCAATCAGCGATAAATGTTATCTTGAAGGCCTCCTTTTTTACCGGATCAGCAGAGGGTCAGAATAATAATTTGCATAAAATTAGTATCTAGTATTCAATAATTTTTGACTAATAGTTTTCGGATTCATAGTGTTTTGCCATTTTAATCATTCAGTGGGTACCTTGTTTCGCCTAGTTCACAGCTCTTAAACTTTATCAATTAGTTTAGCACACAACTTTTTGACCGAATATTACAGGCAATGTTTTTTGGCCATCTTTTTTCACCAATACACCAAAGGTCAATTTTTTGTACGAAGACCTCTATAACTGATACTTTTCGAGATCATACTCTTATAATTTTCCACATTCGCGACGTTTCGTTTTTTTTCTGAAAGTAAATCTATAAGTTCTATGCAAATGCGTAGTGAAAGCAAAAAAGTTTCATACAAAATGTTCTGGAGAGCCTCTTGAAAATTAGCGGTGGCCATCTTTTTTCACCGGTTCACCCAATGGCCCAAGGTATTGAGCATTTTCACTCTCAGGACCATACCTCTCCGACAGATAAGTAGTTTTCGAGAACCCGTGGGGTACCCTTGATTTTCCACGTCCAGCTCTCTCTAGACCTTTTGACTTCTACGCGCATGAAAAGAAAAAGTTCCATAGAAAATTGTTCAGGAGGACTGATGATTGGATTAGGTCTAGTAGCTATATTTATTACTAGCTGATGCCCGCGACTTCGTCCGCGTGGATTAAGGTTTTATGGTTCCAGCGGGAACTGTTTTTTTTTACTGGGTAAAATTTACAAAAACTGTGAAACACGTATTTCTTCATTTTTAACCGGTAGCTTGTAAACCAAGTTTCATCGATATAACTTGAGAAATGACGGACTTTCATACAAATTTTCAACCCCTATTTCACCCCTTTGAGGGTGGAATTTTGAAAAACTGTAACACACGTACTTCTTTATTTTTTACCGTAAGCCAAAATACCAAGTTTCGTTGATATAACTTGTAAAACATCTTGAGACATGAAGGACTTTCATACAAACTTTCAACCCCTATTTCACCCCTTCGGCGGTAAAATTTGCAAAAACTGTGAAACACGTATTTTTTCATTTTCAACCGGTAGCTTGTATACCAAGTTTCATCGATATAACTTGAGAAATGACGGACTTTGAAATTTTGAAAAACTGTGATACACGTACATCTTTATTTTTTACCTTTAGCCAAAATACCAAGATTCGTTGATATAACTTGAGAAATGACGGACTTTCATACAAACTTTCAACCCCTATTTCACCCCTTTGAGGGTGGAATTTTGAAAAACTGTGACACACGTACATCTTTATTTTTTACCTTTAGCCAAAATACCAAGTTTCGTTGATATAACTTGTAAAACATCTTGAGAAATGAAGGACTTTTATACAAACTTTCAACCCCTATTTCACCCCTTTGAGGGTAGAATTTTGAAAAACTGTGACACACGTACTTCTTTATTTTTTACCGTTAGCCAAAATACCAAGTTTCGTTGATATAACTTGTAAAACATCTTGAGAAATGAAGGACTTTTATACAAACTTTCAACCCCTATTTCACCCCTTCGGGGGTAGAATTTCGGGATAAAAAGTATCCTATGTCCTACCTCGTAGTATGGGCTCAAATCGTGCCAAGTTTCGTATGAATTCATTCAGTAGTTTCGGCGTGATGCGCGGCCAAGATACAGACAGACAGACAGACAGACAAAAATGAAAAAAATTACAGATTTGGCTTCAGTATCGAATAATGAGTGCCCTCCAAAAAAAATTTTCAAAATATCTTCAATGTACAGAATTGGACATGTTATAGTTTTATTCTAAGTATAAGTATCTAGATAGATATGCGCGTATATTAATTTTTCCGCGTGGATTGAGGTTTTTCGATTTCCGCGGGAACTCTTTAATTTTCTGGGATAAAAAGTAGCCTATGTGTTATTCCAGGCTATAATCTCTGCATCAAATTTCATCCTGATCCGTTCAGCCGTTCTGGCGTGATTGAGTAGCAAACATACATCCATCCATACAAACATTCATCCATCCATGATCCATCCAAACTTTCGCATTTATAATATTAGTATAGATGATCGCTATGATGTATCAGGGGGGCGGTAACTCATGATGTATTGCGTTCACGCCTGCACCTTCAGATACCGTAGCCAATAGTCTAAGGCCTAAGCAAATCCTAATCCTTTGACAGCTTAAAACGTATGACTCGCATTGTTTAAGGAGTTCATACATGCTTTTAGACGTGCTATAAACCTATAAACTCCATAAACAGGTCGTATTATCCGTTTGACAAACGATAACGATTCCGATTTTCTTACACAATCGGGGGCAGATCGCGATACTCTAATTTCACGCAGTGCCAAAGGTCGATTCGTATAAAAGCTGCTGCGAAGATCTGAAAAATCATTCCAGCCTTACACATCCACCGAGGATCATCATACATACATCACATAAATTAAATTTATTTTAAATTAAAACAATGAAAACGGTAAGTGATTATAGAATAAAGTGTTTTTAGCATTGAAAATAAATTTAAATAACTAAATTTAAAAATATTATTGTCATTAAAAATAATGATCCTTAAAAAATATAGATCCTTTTAAGGCTCCGTTTTAACTTTTTTTCTAGAAAATACAATCAAAATAAAACTTGCCGGCATTTGATCCGCCTAATAATATTAGAAAAAAACATACATAAATATTTTATTTTTATCTCCTGTCAACTGTTCTATATTTTTATATTGTAATTTTTCTATGTACTCAATTACTAGATGGTGCCCGCGACTTCGCCCGAGTGGATTAAAGTTTTTTTAAATCCTAAGTTAAAGTTTTTCCAGACTATAATCATCTATGTGCCAAATTTCATCCAGATCCATTTACCCGATCTGGCGTGATTGAGTAACAAACATCCATCATATCCAAACTTTCGCATTTATAATATTAGTATAGTATAGATTCTACTTTTTTTATTTTCACTTTATTGATTTCTTATGTACTTATACCTATTAACACTGGTTTTTTTAATCTGAAATAAAGACGTTATTTTTTTTCCAGGTCATCGTACTCGCCGCCCTTGTAGCGTTATGCTACGCCGCCCCCCTAGAGGTAGAGGGTACATACGAGTTAAACCCCCAGTACGTTCCTATCGTCAGACAGGACCAGGATATAAACCCTGATGGGTCCTACTCGTGGGGGTAATTTAGATGCAGATTTTATTTGTAGAATATTTTTGTAGAGCAAAAAAACAGTAATATTTCGTACGACAATGCACTAGTTATTGTAATAATTTTAATAGTAGGTAATTGTATTAGTAATTTATTTTCCTTGTCGAAAGAATTAATGAGTAACTCATACTTGCGCTAAATCAAACTTTGGTAATTTATATAATACTAGCTGATGCCCGCGACTCCGTCCGCGTGGGGGTTTGAAATATAGATAGTAGCCGATTCTCAGACCTACTGAATACGCTTATAAAATTTGGTAAAAATCGGTAAAGCCGTTTCGGAGGAGTACGGTAACAAACATTGTGACATGGAAATTTTATATATTAGATTATCTATACCAATTTTATAAATGCGAAAGTTTGGATGGATGGCAATCACGCCAGAACCACTGAACGGATCTGGATGAAATTTGGCACAGAGATAGATTATAGTCTGGAATAACACATAGGCTACTTTTTATCCCGGAAAATTAAAGAGTTCCGCATAGAATGGTGGTAATAATGCTGCCTGCGCGCTAAACAGTCAAGTTTATTCTTTGTGCAAAAAATAAGTAGGGCTGGCATTTTCTGTCACCAAAGGGGGGAAATAACCGTGGGGTGTTCCGTAATTTCACTAAAGTGGTAACCTATGTACTGTTTTTAATTCAATTAATAAATTCTTACCATAAAGTTATGAAAAGGATAACCTATGTACTTACTGTTTTTAATTCAACTAATACTGACTGATAAAGTTATGAAAATATTTTGCTCTTATGAGTTAATAATTTTGATTTTATCAGCCAAGTTGTGTTCAACAACGAATTCTGAGTTTGACTAAATTTGGATAAAGTTTGCTTAATATCTTCCAAATTCATCTTGTCCTTGACATTAAACACTGTTTTATAATGGATTGATATTTGAGATATTAATGATTATACCTATTCGAGATTCAACAAAAAATATCGATGTGTAAAGTTTAATTGTTTACCTCGAGATTGATAAATGAAGCCACCTAACAACATACCAACCTTACTCGTTTTCTAAACTATTCTTATATACATATCAAAAATTGTGGAACCTGCAGGATTTAAACCTGCGTCTCTCTGAGAATCGTGCTCGGAACGCCTTTGACCGCTAGGCCATAGTTACTAGGCCATAGACTTACTGGTCAGTGCCGTTTGGGATATATGCAATACTAGCTGATGCCCTCGACTTCGTCCTCGTGGATTTAGGTTTTTCAGTTCCCGCGGGAACTCTTTAATTTTCCGGGATAAAAAGTAGCCTATGTGCTATTCCATACTAGGTATAATCTATCTCTGTGCCAAATTTCATCCAGATCCGTTCAGCCGTTGGAGCGTGATTGAGTAACAAACATCCATACATCCATACATCCACACATCCATATATCCATCCAAACTTTCGCATTTATAATATTTATTTGATATTTAACTAGCTGATGCCCGCGACTTCGTCCGCGTGGTTTAAGCTTTTTTGATTCTCACGGGAACTCCTTAATTTTCCGGGATAAAAAGTAGCTATGTCACTCTCCAGGTCCAGAACCCATACCAAAAATCACGTCAATCCGTGGCTCCGTTGCGGCGTGATTGAAGGAGAAACCAACAAACCAATAAACCAACAAACAAACAAACGCACTTCTTTATACTTAATATTAGTATGATGCATAGTATTTTAATACAGTCCACGTGACTGGTAATGCCATCTAGCAGCGATATATTGCAATATCGAAACTCAGTGATCGAAACTACTTTCAAAGGCCCATATTCGATGGAACTCTTTGAACGAGAAATGACTCATTTTAAATACTTACTCATATTAATTTTCAGTTTTGAGTCCGGCGACGGCACTGCTGTCCAAGCAAAGGGCGTTCTTAAGAACGCTGGGGGCGAGGACGGCGAAACATTGGTCGTCGAGGGATCTTACAGCTACCTTGACGCTCGAGGTGCCCCTGTTTCCCTGTCATATGTTGCTGACGAATTCGGTAAGCTGAAGTACCACGTTTTATCAAGCTAGCGTGTTTCCTGACTTTTAATCAGGGTCTGCTAAGTCGTAACTATTAGGTATCAGATTTTACTAGAACAAACTGCTATCTTACATAGGCTACAATTCTTTTTTTATCAAGTTAGCCCTTGACTGCGATCTCACCCGATGGTAAGTGATGATGCAGTCTAAGATGGTAGCGGGCTAACCTGTTGGCGGTTATATTAAACCCCTATAATCGGTTTCTACACGGCATATAGTACCTGAACGCTAGATGACTTGGAGGCACGTTTTTGCCGGAAGGGTGGTAACTAGCCACGGCCGAAGCCTCCCACCAGGCCAGACCAGGGAAAATTCGGAAATTATATAAATTCCCAAATTGAACCTGCCGGGAATCGAACCCGGGACTTCCGCACAACCGCTTAAGACAACAGCGCTCAACACTGCGCCAATGAGGTCGTCAAAGCTATTATTAGTAATTAGTATAGTCAAGCATTAGTAGCTTAGTCCAGTTTTCTCCTTTTACTGTCAGCAAATTTAAGTATTATTAATGTTCTCATATAAGTGAACTCTTGTTCTTCCTTGAGAAATTAAATATCTTTAAACCTAATATATGGCAGTAAGTGATAATGCAGTCTAAGATGATAGCGGGCTAAGCTCCTAAGGGTATCTATTGCAGTAATATCAAGACGATACCTCTAATCAGCTTCTTTGTGGAAATATACCAGCCCCCCTAGCATGGGCCGAGACAATTTTCTCCCCGAGGAAAGGATAAAATTTTTATTCCTAAATAAATAAATAAAAACGCTAAATAACGGTGGATAATAATTAGTCCCCCGAGTCCCCGTGAACTTCTCTCCCCTGTTGCCGTGCTCTGAGGGGTAGATAAGTTAATTTTATCTCTTGTCAGTGGATAAAATCGGGGGATAATTTTTTTATCTCCGGCCCATGCTAGCCCTGCAGCATGCTTAAGTCGTTTATTAAGCGCAAAACACACAGGACGCGGGTGCGGGTCGGGCGCGGGCCGGGTTGGGTCCGTTCTGTGTGATGTCGTCCATATAAATCCAAGGAATTCAACCCGCCGCGCACCCGACCCGGCCCGCGCCCGACCCGCGCCCGTTCCCTGTGAGTTTTGCGCTTTATAACCACAACCGATGTTTCTTCTCAGTCCCAGAGACAATTTAGAAATTAAAAAAAAATTAAATTGCCTCTGCCAGGAATTGAACCCGACTTTCACTTATAACATAGCGCATAATAATATGCACCAGGAGGGTCGATATATTTTATAATATGAGCTCAGATAACACAAACTCATGCATAATCCATTAAAAGTATGTTTCTGAAAAAAACTTATTATACCTACTGTTGAAGATTACGTAAATGACAAAAGAGCATGGATT
The DNA here is from genome assembly GCA_917051295.2 of Erebia ligea. Classification (NCBI taxonomy): domain Eukaryota; kingdom Metazoa; phylum Arthropoda; class Insecta; order Lepidoptera; family Nymphalidae; genus Erebia; species Erebia ligea. Next base: position 15,324,077 of record OU785238.1, on the reverse strand, counting down.
TGACTCGCTCCAGCAATGCTAAGGACAGCGGTTATTTATGTATCTAGATTGCAAATTATTTTTTCAAAAGAGCGACCACCAAGTTTCTTGCTGTACCCTTACTCTGAGATTGATCGAATTTAAAATACGGTCTCACTAAGTGAGGTGAATTACATATGCATCAAACTAAAATGAATCTTAATCTTATTAATTTAGAGCTCAATTTCGTGTATGCATTCACAGATAGCGCTCCAAACGATACGTTTCGAAATTTGAATCGGTTGCACTGAATTTGTGGCTTTAAATCAAGAGTTTTTGGGTCCATTTTAGTTTGACTCAAATGTGATTCACCTCACTTAGTGAAACCGTATTTTAAATTCGATCAATCTCAGAGTAAGGGTACGGGTTCTTCTCGGTAGGAATGGTATTCCGAACCATTTGAATTTTGAATTTTAAATAACATTTTTGGTTTACAGGATTCCATCCCAAGAGTGACCTTCTTCCCTGAAGCTAACGCCCGCTCACTCTAGTACTTCGCAGCCAACCCACAGATTCAACAACTACAAAACCAACACCAGCATTTGACTCCTTGGTTAATACTCCACCAAACTCCACCAAACTTCAAATCCCTGAGTAACTTTCAAAGTTATAAATCGGATACAATTATCATTTGGCAGTCCGTAGTAGCTCGTAGTTTGACGCCAAAAGTGTTGAATCACCACGTCTCATAAATTGCAAAGATATATCGCCATCGGGATTCCAGATCGATATACAATCATGTTTAACACATTGTGCAAATCGACTAACTCAATGATGCTTAGCGATAAGCATTATCCTTCTGTGATTTATTTTATTTTATAATCACATAAAAAAGAGATTATTAAACATAATTTTTACAAATATACTTTTATTACTACTTAAGTCCCGTCGTCCCCTGTGATTTCTTTGATGTGCTCTTTGTTAAAAAAAAAATTAAATAAATATTATAAATCGTCACCAAAACGTCGTTGTGACCTGGAACAGAGGTAGGATGCATCCCGGGAAGGACTAGGCTACTTTTTATCCCGGAGATCAAGGATTTCCCTCGGGATTCTTCAATGTCTGACATCATCTAGTAAATAATATAAACTCTATACAGTGAATATATCTACTGGAAATCAGGGTCATAAATACAGGTTAGAGATATTTTCATACCTACCCATAGTCCGCGCGCGAGCTCTGAGGAATCCTATGGAATGTTAAAGTAATGACCTAGAGTTGTTTAAAGTACAAAACAATACTGTTATCGCAAAATTACACGCGTCAAGCTCGAAGCTAGTGCTGGGAGCGAGCTGGATATGGAGCGACGATCGGGGGTGGCGTACAGCCACTACAACCGTCGCTTCTTCAGACCCCGATTCCTAGGAGATCGTGCGCGGACTGTACCTACTTGGGTAAGTTTTGAAAGTATAAAAGGATATTTATATAGGAACTTATATATAGGAATATTTATTATGATTATTTTATAAATGGAAGCTTGGGAATGAGTGGCTCTAATAGTGATCCTGTTACCTTACTTTTAACTAAGCTCCACTATTTAGAACATAAAGTTGGAACTTGGAATGGAGAGTCATTTAAGGTAAGCCCTTACAGAGACCTGCCCCCCAATCATGTAAGAATGTCCGATCAATCGTTTAAGATTTTTGTCAAAGTAAAATAAACCGTAACTGCATTGAATTAGAGCTCAATTTCGTCTGCCCATTCTTATACGTTTAGGTACGTACGATACCCTAAACGTATAAGAATGGGCAGACGAAATTGAGCTCTAATTCAATGCATTTACGGTTTATTTTACTTTGACAAAAATCTTAAACGATTGATCGGACATTCTTACATGATTGGGGCCCAGATTAGGTAACTTAGCAGGCTGAGTACGATATAGGCACGCTTACCAAAGAAACACACGATTAAAAAAAAATTAAATTAGGACGTTACTGAGGCAACCGAAGTTATCACTGAATTAAAAATAATATACCTTTATGTATCTTAAATTTTTATTTCTTAACAATATTATCCACAACGCCATCTCACAACCACAAGCTAAACTTCTTCGTCAAAATCGATGACCGCAAAAGAAGCATTATACAAACCTAGATAATATTCTGAGAGCTAAAACTGAGAGTAGCTCAAGTTTTAAGATATCGTATAACTACAGATAATATTCTGAGAGCTAAAACTGAGAGTAGCTCAAGTTTTAAGATATCGTATAACTACAGATAATATTCTGAGAGCTAAAACTGAGAGTAGCTCTAGTTTTAAGATATCGTATATCACCATCATGTTTTATAAGTAATTGGACGTCAATAAGTGTACAGTGTACCTAATTTGAATAAATAAGTAAATATTGATCAAGATTGATTGAGAGAGACAACTTCTTCAATAGGCCGTAGACCAATCGGGGGTGCGGGCCTAGAGGCAGTGCCTCCTTACCCGGGTAAGAGCGCGGGAAAGAATGCTTTCACCGTAATTTTCTTTAAGCTGACACATAAAATTCGGCTAAGGCCTGCCATCATGGTTTAAGGCTTCGAGGTTAGGTGGCAAGGCCAGGGTCCCCGCGCTGTGGGCAGTAGGATGACAAACAACAGGATTTGACACGGATCCCGCGCGCGACGGTGATGGCGTCACCCGTAGCGAGGACCCAACCCCGGAATCGACAACTGGCCCAGGGGCCTGTAGCCTACAAGGCAGGCCCTATAATTCAAATTCAAAATTCAAATGTTTTTTATTCAAATAAACTTTTACAAGTACTTTTGAACCGTCAAGTGAATCTACCACTGGTTCGGAGTGCCATTCCTACCGAGAAGAACCAGCAAGAAACTCGGTGGTTGCTCTTTTTAAATAATTCATTTACAATTATTATTATATCAATGTATCATAAGTGACCGCTGTCCTTAGCATTGCTGGAGCGATCAAATCCATGCTCCTCTATAATCTATTTTCTTCCATTCTATTCTATTCTAAATTTGTGTATAGGCAAGTTTAAAATAGGTTGTGGAATTTTGTTATAGAAAAGAATGCTCATTCCCACGAATGATCTTCTGACTTTTTTGAGGCGGAGCGATGGAGTAGCCTAGCCTAGCCGATTAAACGGCTAGAAGACATACACCGGGGTACAGAATTACCCCACGCTCGGGTTAGGAGGCCATGCCTCGAGGCCCGGTACTCCCGCCGTGTGCCGGGGATGTCGTCTAGTCCGATAGTGCTCGCATCGTCTTATATTGACAATAACTTCATGGATTGAGAGCTTTACTTGGCATAAAAGTATATCAACGAGACGTCAGATGGCTCGGAAAAAACCGACTTTAATGTTTATCGACTCATCGATCCATGGTTAATTTATTAACAGTCTTTAATTTTTAAAGAATAATCACGAAAGGTGGAGATTTGGTAAAAAAAGGACTGCACAAAACGTAGTAGTTTGCCTTCTACAACAGAATCTTAAAAACCAACGATTAAAAGGTGACCACTACAACTACAGCCTATTCACGACCCACGGCTGGGCACAGGCCTCTACTTTCATAGGAGAGAAGGATTTAGAGCTTAGACCCACCACGCTGCTCCAATGCGGGTTGGCGGGCTTTAACGACTATTATCATGTTAGTGATAATAACCGGGACCGACGGTTTAACATGCTCTCCGAGGCACGGAGGTGAAACACCACCAACTTCCAACTCCGAGCTGGCAATGAAAATTTCTTAACTGAAAACCCCAATTCTTAGAACTATTTTTATGCCCGACTAGGAATCGAACCCAGGACCTCGTGACCCGCAGTCGATCATGCTAACCGCTAGACCAACGAGGCAGTCGTCGCAAAAACTGACACCTCCCTCAAAATAGGTGCAAAATTCTAAAGCCTTTGAGGCTTTAAAGCAATTATTTGTCAACTAATTGGGCCCTTTGCTTATTAGTGCGACAGTAATGAGCTTTTTAACCGTTCGACCGTAATCTGAACTACCGGACTAACAAGATTAGTTAACTAGTTAAATTCCGAACCGGTGGTAGAGTCGTCATCATTACATCCCATTATCGGCCCACTAAACACGAGCCACGATTCTCCTCTCAGAATGAGAAGGGTTTGGCCATAGTCTACCACGCTGGCTAAGTGAAGATTGGCGGATTTCACATACTATTGAGATTGACGACCTCCCAGGTGTAGTATTTAGCGCTGTTCTCTTAACGTGGGAGGTCCCGGGTTTGATCCCCAGTCAATTTAGGAATTTATAATTTTCTCTAGTACCGCATTTGCTCTTTTATTGATGCTCACAGACATAGTTGCGACATATTTACTAGTTCTTTGACCTATTTAAAAAAAAGGTAAAACGTAGTTTCACTGCAGTAATCTGTGGATTTGCATTTTGTATTGCACTCTCACCACTTCTTTGTTATCATTTTTATCAATCTATCTTAGAATTTTAATCTACCTTAACATATCCCGGAATTACTATTGCGAGTTTTATTAATATTTTGTTTTTTGGTAATTAGTATAGCGTCAGTTTAATTTTGTCACGCGTTGTGGTCATATCAAGGAGGTCCAAATAAATAAATAAATCGTTTATTTGCTTGAAACATGGTGCAATTAAAAGTTCACATACAAAATTTGACCAAACATGTTTCTCAACTACAACAACCTCATGCATGTCACCTTAGAAGCCTTTAATTATTACAAATTTTCGCTATTGGGGCTGATTCTGTATATCACAATCTCTAAACTAAAATGACAGCTTTAAATCTAGTTAGTTCTGTCCCTTTCCGTAGAGAGTATTATGAAAGGGTTAGCAATATTTGTAATGCTCTAATTTTAGTTTAGTTTAGAGATTGTGCACTACAGAATCAGCCCCATTTTGTAGCTAAACTATAATACCCTAGGACCCTTTTTTCATTTTTTCTTAAGTTGGTTTTCGAAATTCCAAAAAAAGTTACCAGCCGATTTTCAAAATTCAAACGCTCACACGTGTCTCGATAAATCCCTCAACTTTTGGTACTATTCCCATCTCGATCCTCCCAAAATCCTCGGAATCCAAAAATACGTCTCAGGCGATTTGCATCTGATAACCATATTTTTCAATGGTAAAAATTACGAGGCCGGAATGCCAAAATCATTAAACCTGCTTATAACTAAGTATACTTAATTATTCCACTAATAACAGTTATGTAAACCAGGCAGGCATGTTGGCGACGCATTGATTTGCAGGTAGGATCGTATCGACCGGTATTTCTGGTACGAATTATGCCGTATGTGCTTTACCAGTAGTGCCAATTTGAATTTGTAATTTCCCTAACCCAATATGCTTAATCTTACCCGTTTTCCCCGCGAATTCTTTAGTAAAATTTTGCATTCATTTTATTAATAAATTATTTAGATATGTAGTTAATTAAGTAAGTATATTAATCTTACCAATATTAGAAATGTGAAAGTTTGGATGTTTTCTGCTTCACGCCAAAACGACTGTACCGATTTCGCTGGAATTTGGAATAGGGATAGCTTATACCCACAAGGACGTTGGATCCCCCAGAACGCATAGGCTAATCCACTTGGACGAAGTCACGGGCATCATCTAGTTTATCATCTATACTAATATTATAAAGAGGTAAAGTTTGTGAGGTTGTAGGGGGTAATCTCTGGATCTACTGAACCGATTTTGAAAATTCTGGTACCAATAGAAAGCCACAAAATTAGGGAGTTCCCGTGGGAATTAAAAAGAATTCGCGGGAAGAATTAAAAAGAAAGACGAAGTCGCGGGCATCTGCTAGTAATATTATAAAGATGTAAAGTTTGTGAGGTTGTGAGGTTGTAGGGGGTAATCTCTGGATCTACTGGATCGATTTTGAAAATTCTGGTTTTTACAGCTCCAAGGGACCTTAGACCTACCTATATACCTACGTAGTATTTGATATTGATTTCAAGAAAATGGTGATTGACAGACAGACGGACAACGAAGTGATCCTCTAACGGTTCCTTATTTCCTCTTGAGATACGGAACCCTAAAAAAATCCCAATTGGGTATTTGACTACTATTCAAATAAATAATTTTGCAGTAATTATTAAATGAGCATCTCCCAAAAGTCGTAATATCCACGCCCCTGTTATAGACCTAAGTACATGCGTGTGGTGATCTATAGGGTTTTAAGATGCAAACTAACAATATGTAATACACAGACTCGATCATTTATTAAGGAAGAAACACAATAACATATAAGATATATTAAATTAATTGCAATGTAACCAGATAACAACAACTAAATCCATAACCACTCGCAACCAAGGTATAGGATAGGTCTACTTTCTAGAACACTTGCTACTCAAGGCAAATCTGAGTATCGAATGGTTAAAGACTTTGAAGTTGCTATAATGTAATATTTTAAAGCAGTATTGTGACGTCACGCCAGTAATGGCGGAAAACCACGCGTATCGACTGCTTTGCCGCACCACAGGTTCAGCGCCATCTGTAGTCAACGAGCGGCGCGAACATCCCTGATAATTTTATGTTGAATAACCATTATAAACAATCGATTAAAGTAAAAAGTGCGTCGAACTTTAATGACGTCACATTTCAGAATCATACTAATATTATAAATGCGAAAGTGTGTTTGTTTGTTGGTTTGTTGGTAACTTGGCTTGTCCTTCAATCACGCCGCAACGGAGCAACGGATCGTGATTTTTGGCATGGGTATAGTTGAGGACCTGGGAGAGTGATATAGGCTACTTTTTATCCCGGAAAATTAAGGTGTTCCCGCGGGAATAAAAAAAACCTAAACCACGCGGACGGAGTCGCTGGCATCAGCTAGTTTCATATAATTCCCGTACTTAGGACGCGTTCTGACGTTTGAAAAAAAGTTGCCGATTTGACTATTTGTCAATTTCCCAATTCCACTTGTGGTCTTGCGTATACTTCCCATACTTACCTATCGGGGAGTTCTTCGCCGTCTGGCATCACTGGTGTTCAACCATTTAAATTACTTATTAAGGAGACAAATAAGCATCCACCGAATGCCGATGCGAATATTAATTTCGACAAAGGGCCACCTTGTAAACAAAATTGTATGGTACAGAATCTATTTTAATATTATAACGCGATATTGTGTCTGTCTGTCTGTTTGTTTACTATGCGTTTTTATCTGTTCGGTTTTGATGAAATTTTGTACAGGGACAGATTGCATTCCTGGAATGGACATACTAAGGTATATAAGGTATATTTCGCACTCGAGTTGAATGCAGAGCTTATGTATGGTGACACATACATAAGCTCTGCATTCAAATCGCGCGCGAACTATATAATATAAGGTACTTATATAGGTAGAGAAGTAGGTTTTTAGAAATCCCTGGGACTCACATTGAAGTAAACCTAATTCAGTTCCATAACATTTTCGTCGATCCGTTGTTCCATTGCTGCGTGATGAAAGGACAAACCAACAAACAAACACACTTTTAATGTGAGTAAAGATTGACCCATGGAAAAACCTTTCAGCAATGAGAATTTTGCAGAATTTTGAAGGGGAGATAAATACATGATTTTTTATAGAGATTAAATTTTTCTGGGTAATCAAATAAATATTATAAATGCGAAAGTTTGGATGGATGTATGGATGTATGGATGTTTGTTACTCAATCACGCTCCAACGGCTGAACGGATCTGGATGAAATTTGGCACAGAGATAGATTATAGTCTGGAATAGCACATAGGCTACTTTTTATCCCGGAAAATTAAAGAGTTCCCGCGGGAACCGAAAAACCTCAATCCACGCGGACGAAGTCGCGGGCATCAGCTAGTTATGCAATAAATTAAAAATTCCGCCACATAGTTACACATATAGCAATCGTCGCTATTATTTAGATTTTTATGTTAACATAATACTTATCTTGGCTTATATCTATCTTTGTAACCAATAAAAATCGCCGAAGCCAAGGAGACAGACCTCACCCGATTTTCGATTACCATTAAACGAAAGTAAAATTTCGTTCAATAATAACAATGGACCAATGTAACGAAGTAGCTATCTTATTTATCTTATTTTTTTCCCTTCAGCTCTCGCTGAAACCGTTTACCATCACTATCACCGACTCAGTCGCGAATCTGTTACGGCAGCGCGCACCGGCGCACGCGCATCAAGTTAACAAAATATATGGCTGAACGAATTGCGCGCCAAACATCGCGAAATTTAATTCACTGTATACTATATGCTTTGCTTATTTATTAAACCTGTTTTGAAGACGATTATTTAAAACAATAATTAGGTTAAATGTGTGATTTAAAATCTGCATAATTAAGTAGTGAAAAATATAGTGAACATTTTCGATAGTATAATCGCGAAAGATAAAAATATAAGGGTTTTCCGACTTTCCTGTAAATAATTAAAAGGGAATAATAAAAAATGTTAAGTAATATTGATTGGCTCAAAGACATTGTATGTATTTCATGAAAATGCATTCCGAAAGTTTTGGAAAGATTTTCAGACTCTACGTATTTATAATCTTCACGAAATAATGTGAAATACTTAATTTTTAAAGCAGGTGTTTTATTTACCAAAGAAATTGAGTTTTATCAACAATTATGAATCGAAAATGTATACGAAACTTCTTGGATGTTTGGTGCTGGTGTTATTGATATGCTTTTGCGATGGTTTGTACAATAAGAAGAATGTTAAAAGAAGAGTTGAAGGTGGTGGTGTTGATAAGAATGGGCTTGGGCAAGGAAATGTGACTGAAAAATATGGTGCAGAAAGCAGAGGATTCTTGTCGCATGGTAAGCAGTTGTTTTAATAGTTTAAACTAGGTGATGCCCGCGACTCCGTCTGCGTGTTTTAAGGTTTTTTGATTCCCTCGGGAACTCCTTAATTATCCGGGATAAAAAGTAGCCTGTCACTCTCCAGGTCCTCAACTATACCCATACCAAAAATCACGTCGATCCGTTACTCCGTTGCGGCGTGATTGAAGGACAAACCAACAAACAAACACACTTTCGCATTTATAATATTAGTATGATTCTATTTTTATTTATTTGTTAAAATCAGGCAACTAGGCCCATATAAATATAAACATATGAACGCAATAAAATATTATTAAAATAATAGAAATACTTAAGAAACTATATAAAACAGTAGGGATTCTGGATCTGGCTTCCCTGGCTATGCCCTAAGGCCAAAAGTCTGAGCTGTGTGTTATGTGTGTGTGTGAGTTATGTGTTATTCCAGACTATAATCTATCTCTGTGCCAAATTTCATCCAGATCCGTTCAGCCGTTCAGGCGTGATTGAGTTATAAACATAGGTAAATACATCCATACATCCATCCGTCCAAACATTCGCATTTATAATAGTTATTGTTTATAATAATTGTTAATTATTGTTATAACTACGATTTATTAATTTACTGCTTGTCTTAGATCCACTAGTTTTTATTAACTTTTCATATGTTTAGAATTAGGTAGATCTATAATTAACTTAAAATAGCAGTTCTGTATTCGCGAGAATAATAATTAAAGCCGGTGTTTTGGCATCGTTTTTTATTCTTAATTTATGTAAATTTATTTAAAGAGTTTTGTTAAAGATAAACTTAAGTTGATTTATTAATTTAATTCAAATGATATTATGTTAATACAACTATCAGAAATTTCTTTTTAAATATTAAATCTGAGAGAATTATTTACCTAATATGATTTAAACTTTTCAATTAATCAACCTTCAAGTTCTGCTCCCCGATTGTGTAAGGAAATCGTAATCGTAATCGTTAGTCAAACGTATAATCCGACCTGTTTAAGGAGTTCATAGATGCCTGCACGTCAAAAAGCTTGTATGATCTCCTTAAACAGTTCGAGTAATACGTTACAAGCTTTCAAAAGATTACGTTTTGCTTATACAACTGGGTCTCAGAGGTCTTCAAAATATTCTCGAAGGAGTTGTGAAGGAGGCCAACTTCGCCAACTCGGCCAGCTTGGTGGACTAAGCCCTTCTCATTCCGAGAGGAGACTCGTACACAGTAGTGAGCCAGCAATGGGCTGTAATGATGTTGATGATCATTAATGTATCGGTTTTAATATAACAGCCGTACCCCCTAACAGGTTAGCCCGCTACCATCTTAGACTGCAACATCACTTACCATCAGGTGAGATCGCAGTCAAGGGCTAACTTGTAGTGGAATATAAAAACAACAATCTCGGCCCAGCGGTGATGGCAGGAGTGGAGATAATTGCAGGTTTGCTCACGATGTATTCCTTCACCATTCAAGAAAGAAAAGGCTTAAATCATACCTACTAATATTATAAATGCGAAAGTGTTTGTTTGTTGATTTGTCCTTCAATCACGCCGCAACAGAGCAATCAGAGGAACGTATCGACGTGATTTTTTGCATGGGCATAGTTGAGGACCTGGAGAGTCACACATACACTTATCCCGGAAAATTAAGGAGTTCCCATGGGTTATAAAAAATATATTATTCCACGCGGACGAAGTCGCGGGCATCAGCTAGTCGCACATAGCTCTGAAAAGTTTGGAGTGCTTGCATGATAGAACCGACAACCCAAGTGGGAGGTCGGCACCTAAGCCATTAGGCTTTGACCTCTAATCCAATCATTTAATCCGTTAATCCAATCACTATTAAGCTAAATACCTAATGCAGCTTAGATTTATGAGGTAAAGCTAAATAAAAAAATTATGTTCTCCCGATCGAATTTCGGCCATGGTGGCCGATCCCCAGAGAGATTAGCAGTCTGCGTGGGAGATATTATAGTGCACAAGTGTGTGCGCATACACAAGTGCACTCTCTGTTCCTTTGCTCTCATAGCCCGATGGGACTCAGAACCCGGCTGAGTTTGTTATGGGTTTATTTCGGAGAGTGTGCCCAAGAACTGTTCGATCTGGTTCCTCCGTCACCTTTTTATCATCGAACCGCAAGGCATCGACAAGGTCTGCACCCTTACGTAGTCGAAATTCCGCGGGCTCGTACGAAGCGATTTGCTTCCTCGTTTCTAATTCGAACTGCTAGGATATGGAATGCCCTTCCGGCTTCCGTTTTCCCCTCCTCTTTTAATATAGGTACCTTCAAATCAAGAGTGAATAGGCATCTTCTAGGCAAGCGCGCTCCACCTTAGGCTGCATCACCACTTGCAAGCAAGTCTGATTGCAGCCAAGCGCTGGCCTATACGAGTAAAAAAAAAAAAAAATGGGTTCTTCTCAGACCAGGGCGCGTTTGGAACCCTCGTAGCTTTAGTTTTAAGATACCGTCACTGATTATCACCATCATGTTTTATAAGTAATTGGACGTCAAAAAGTGTTCCTACAGTGTACCTAATTTGAATAAATGAATATTTGATTTAATTTGAATCCGGCACGACCGGAGAGAGATCAGGCGCAGGATCGACTGCTTTACGTGCTCTCCGAGGCACGGGGATGAAACACCGCCAACTTCCTGACTCCGGGCTAGAACTGACAATTTCTAGTCAGAAAAACCCAATACTTAATTATGGCCCGACCCCGGAATCGAATCTGCAGGGACTTCGAAGGCCGTAGTCGAATATCCTAGCCCCTAGACCAACGAGGCAGTTATAATCAAATACCTATAAAGTGCAGGCTTGGATGTTAGGTAGTTAAGTAATTACATTCTCTTCAATTAGGGAAAAAGTTTGCCTATAGCTAGTTATGACCCACTGGTCATAGACATTGCCTCGTTCTTAAGTAGGCATCTGATAACTTGATCTGGTATTAAACTCCACGACTCAGAGATAAGGACGAGAGAAAAGGAATCTCGCTAGGTCATCTAGGTATACCTAGTTCGTGTCTAGAGCTTAATAACTCTGTTACTTATAACTTTTTGAATACCTTCGGTGCTCAGTGGTGAGCGCTGTAGTGTTATAGCCCCGGGTTCGATTCTCGGCAGGGTTTGAATTTTCTTTGTTCTGGTCGGATGGGAGGCTTCGGCCGTGGCTAGTTATCACCGTACCGGCAAAGAGGTGCCGCCAAGTGATTTAGCGTTCCGGTAAGATGCCGTGTGATACCTATTAATTACTTACCTCGAAGAGTTAGGGGTATGGGTTTGATATAACTGCGTGCCCTAAAGAGGGGTATAATTTTTTTTGCCACGTGATTAATATGCGAAACTAAAAACAAGAGGAGCCAAAATCCATATCCATACTAATATTATAAATGTGAAAGTGTGTCTGTCTGTCTGCCTGTCTGCTACGCTTTCACAGCCCATCGGTTCAACCGATTTTGATGAAATTTGGTATAGGGACAGGTTGTATCCCGAAAAAGGACATAGGCTACTTTTTATACCGGAAAATTCAAGAGTTCCCGCGGGAATCAAAAATCTTTATCCACGCGGACGAAGTCGCGGGCATCATCTTATAAAATAAAAGTATATTAAAATAAAAGTAGTCGCGCCTTTCTACTGGTATGCGTTGCGCTTTAAGAGAGATCTACAAGACGTGCAAAACAGTTTTGCGGATAATCCAAAGGGGGTCAAGTCCATGGAAGTGATATTCGTTAGACGTGACTAGTAGTGACTGGTATAAACTACTAAACATTTATCAAAACGAGCAAAATGAAAGAAATTGATAAAAAAAGAAAAAAATGACCACCGTTGTGGCCTAGAACTGGCTGTGGGTCACTCGTTCGTTAAGCGTTGAACGTTATTGCGCAAAAACGTATTATCACTGTACAACCACTTGGGTTAAGCTCGAGGAACACCGGGTGCATCTAGCTAGTAAAGGACAATCCTAAAAATATTATTTACTATGTGACGCCCGCGACTTCGTTCGCGTAAATTACGTTTTGTAATTCCCGGGGGAACACCATTTTTCGGGATAAAAAGTAACCTATGTTTTTTCCCGGGTTGTAACCTACCTCTATACAAAATTTGATCAAAATTGGTTAAAAGATGGGCCGTTAAAGTTTAGCAGACAGGCAGACAGACAGACTATAGTTCTATATATAGGTAGCTATTCTAAGTTTTAAGCACAATAATTACTGTTCTAAAAGACGAAAGTAAACCATAATGAAACAATACGGCTTTAAGCTTTGGCAGTATATGCTATGGCCCGGTATGCTACCAGCTCAACAGGTAGCCAGTAGTTTATAGCTACCGGTGTAGCCAGTTAGCGGTAAGTGGGTTCCGTGACAGTCGATGAGTTGCCGGATTCGCGAATCATTGCAGCTCTTTTACGACTCAGCATTTCCCTGACTCCATACATACTAATATTATAAACTAGATGATGCCCTCGACTTATGCTCCAACCTAGACCTCATCATTGCTTTGCACTAAGCATGATTGTCGTCAAGCGCAAGCCTATCTCACAATAAAAAAAAAAAAAAAAAAAAAAGACTTCGCGGTTTAAGTTTTTTTAATTTTCGGGAAATCCCTTAAATTTTCGGGATAAAAGTATCCTATGGCCTTCTCCGAGATACAACCTACCATTTACCTACCTCTGTAGGATAGTAGCCTATGTGCTATTCCAGACTATAATCTATCTCTGTGCGAAATTTCATCCAGATCCATCCAGATTGATTGAGTAACAAACATCCTTACATCCATACATCCATACATCCATCCAAACTTTCGCATTTATAATATTTATTTGATTAGTATGGATAGTATGGATGCCAGAGTGTCCGTCTGTCTATATCTGCTAATAATAACTTTTTATCCCGGAAAATCAAGGAGGGAGAATTTATTACCTACCTGCGGGAATTTAAAAACTTTACCAACGCGAACGAAGTCGCGAGAATCATCTAGTAGAAAATAAAAAACTTATTTACACGACAACGACGGCCAACATAAGATCAGCTCCTGTGTGATACTGTCGCGTTGTGTCGTATAGAGTAGCGTAGTCGCGTTTGTCGCTCACGTCGGACAATGCCTTAAGAAGGGGCTTAATGCCATCGCTTAAAGCAGTATTACTTTAATCCATACTTCCATACTAATATTATAAATGCGAAAGTGTGTCTGTCTGTCAGTCCGTCTGTCTGTCTGCTACGCTTTCCCGACCCATATTTTCAACGGATTTTGCTGAAATTTGGTATAGAGGTAGGTTATGTCCCGGGGAAGGACATAGGCTACTTTTTATCCCGGAAAATTAAGGAGTTCCCGCGGGAATAAAAAAAACTTAATCCACGCGGACGAAGTCGCGGAAATCATCTAGTAAGTTAATAACTTGTTGACGCTCTTGTTACCGAATTATAATCCTAATTTTAGGGACGGCAAGGTACATTATAAAAATTGCAATGTTAAAATATTATTGCTTTAGGTGATGGTAAAGCCCCCTGATCTTACCACCGGAGGAGCTTGCTGTCAATAGTAAACTGGAATAGAAAAACCCATCAAACTGAGCTACATATTAAATAGTTAGCTATTCCTACTTAGTCCAAAAGTAAACAGGATTTTATTGTTTACCATAGATCAAATAAATATTATAAATGCGAAAGTTTGGATGGATGGATGTATGGATGTATGTTTGTTACTCAATCACGCTCCAACGGATGAACGGATCTGGATGAAATTTGGCACAGAGATAGTTTATAGTCTGGAATAGCACATAGGCTACTTTTTATCCCGGAAAATTAAAAAGTTCCCGCGGGAACCGAAAAACCACGCGGATGAAATCGTGGGCATCAGCTAGTATTATTATAACTATGCAAAGTGTATGTCTGTCCGTTTGCTACGTTTTCCCGGGCTATCTTTTCAACCGACGAAATTTGGTACAGAGGTAGGTAGTAGGCTTTTTATCCCGGAAAATTAAAGAGTTCCCGCGGGAACCGAAAAACCTCAATCCACGCGGACGAAGTCGCGGGCATCAGCTAGTAGTGCAATAAATGAAAGTGGTGTAAGTAACCAAATATTACTTTATTGTTCACTCAACGCATAAGCGTAGTAATTTTCCCACCATAAAGTGTTCATACACATTTATATTTTATACCTGTTTAAACAGTACCCTTACTCTGAGATTGATCGAATTTAAAATACGGTCTCACTAAGTGAGGTGAATCACATTTGAGTCAAACTAAAATGGACCCAAAAACTCTTGATTTAAAGCCACAAATTCAGTGCAACCGATTCAAATTTCGAAACGTATCGTTTGGAGCGCTAGCTGTGAATGCATACACGAAATTGAGCTCTAAATTAATAAGATCAAGATTCATTTTAGTTTGATGCATATGTAATTCACCTCACTTAGTGAGACCGTATTTTAAATTCGATCAATCTTAGAGTAAGGGTACAGCACTCAAATCAAAATGAAATAAAAAATCTCATACGGAACGCAAATCGAATGAGATCGTATAATCTGGTAATAAATTAATCCACAGGTAGGTACATCCATACTGATATTATAAATGCGAAAGTGTTTGTTTGTTGGTTTGTCCTTCAATCATGCCGCAACGGATCGACGTGATTTTTGTCATGGGTATAGTTGAGGACCGAGTGACATAGGCTACTTTTTATCCCGGAAAATTAAGGAGTTCCTGCGGGAATCAAAAAAATTTAAACCACTCGGACAGAGTCGCGGGCATCAGCTGATAGCTGGTATAACATGAATAATAAATCTCAACAATAAAACAAAGAATATCAAAAATAAAGTGAAATCAATTTAAAATGTACCACAATGAAACCACTTGATGAGTAGTCATGTCATAGTCATAAATATTTATTCAATTTAGTTAGATACACTACACTTATTGACGTCCAGTTACATAAAAATATGATGGTGATAATCTGTTACGGTATCTTAAAACTAAAGCTACGAGGGTTCCAAACGCGCCCAGGTCTGAGAAGAGCCCACAACAAAAACACAACAGTTGGTAAAGATGGTCTCAAACCTGCATCTGGTTTCGCGGTCAATAGGTCTGCGATATTTATGCAATGACCTTAAATTTAATAAGGACTTAAGGTGTCTCTTATATTATCCTGTACAAGTTTTGCGTAGGAGGGTGTACAATAAAAGGACTTCAAGTTTGGACTCCGAATGTTCATATAATTTCATTTCATTTCATTTCATAACCCTTATTTTAGAAACGTCACACCAAACTGTACGTAACATCAAAGTTTGATGATTTTTGACGACCTCCGTGGCGCAGTGTTGAGCGCTGTTGCCTTAAGGCAAGCGCTCTCCACCTTTAACGTGCGGAGGTCCCGGGTTCGATCCCCGGCAGGGTTTGGAAATTTATAATTTCTGAATTTTTCCTGGTCTGGCCTGGTGGGAGGCTTTGGCCGTGGCTAGTTACCACCCTACCGGTAAAGACGTGCCGCCAAGCGATTTAGCGTTCCGGTACGATGCCGTGTAGAAACCGAATAGGGGTATGGGTTTAATATTACTACCATGCCCCTAACCGGTTAGCCCGCCACCATCTTAGACTGCATCATCACTTACCATCAGGTGAGATCGCAGTCAAGGGCTAACTTGTAGTGGATAAAAAAAAAGATCAAACTGTCATTTTGATTTATATTGCTTTTAAGTATTACTGCCAACGCTTAAAGCAGTATTATTTCTAAATTACAGCTTTATGTCACGTACGTCTTAACGTCCTTATGATAATGATTAAAATCCTAAAACACGAACGTCAACAATATTAAAACATTACGGCTATAAGCGATGGTAGTAGCCAGGGCACGTTTGAAACTCTTGGACGTAGAAAGCTGATATTTTGTACAAACGTTCCCTTCGTTACTATTATCTATATTCTGTGGTATAGGTACGTTCTCTTTATAATGTAGACGTGGAATACGAACTGATTTTTCAAAGTTTCCATTGGATTGAAAAGCGGTAGGTAAATATCCAAGATTCAGTGGCGGGCTAGGTATAAGGTAAGATCGTAAAAGGTCCGGGGTAGTTTTGTTTTCTATTACATATTTATAATTCTTCCATTATGCTTTCCATAAAAGCTCTGACTGAAATACTTCGACCATTTGTAACTTGATAAATGAGGATTTCTCTACCTTTTGGGGCACCTCTAAACCCAGGGCAATGGGGTGGACCGCCCGACCTATTTTCTTCCACTTTCCCTTTCTATAAAGTTCGTGATCCGACTATGTAGGTACATAGTGCGGCAAATATCGTGCAATAGTTAATTTATTGAGAATGCATATTTAATATTTATATAGGTTACCACCCTACCGTCAAAGACGTGCCGTCAAGCGATTAAGCGTTCCGGTACGATGCCGTGTAGAAACCGAATATTAATATAACTGCCTTGCCCCTAACAAGTTAGCCCGCTACCAGCAACTGCATCAACACTTACCATTAGGTGCGATGGCAGTCAAGGGCTAATTTGTAGTGGAAAAAAGGGTATATCTAAGCTTACTAATTAACTTAAAATTAGCCTGCACACTGGCCCTAACGGTCGGTCTAGGTCGTAAATGTGTGTAACTAACAGCTTACAGGCGGACATTACGTACACTGGCGGGTTAAGTGGATAGTGAAGGTTAATGCCACAGATTTCAGAAGAAGTATAGAACTGGTGCTTTCAAGGTATTCTGCTCAGAGTTATTTGAAAGAAAAAAATAAAGAAATCTTTCTTCGGGGATACAAATACAAGAAATAACAGACTTGATCCCCAAAATGGTCTTCATTCAGCACCTGCTACATCTATATTTGCGTTTATAATAATTAAATATCACTTGCTATCAATGAAGGCGAAGGAAAACCCACACGATTAATAGGTCTGAGTAGCAAAATACCGTAAAGGAATCTGTATTCTTGAAAGTATACTAAATGTTCTGTGATGATTTATATGGATCCTAACAATATCCAAACAAAAATTATATAAAATGCGAATGTCTAATTTTGTTTGTTGTGCCATACAATAGAGCAACGGATCGCCGTGATTTTTGGCACGGGTATAGTTTAAGACCTGGAAGAATAAATACTCTCCAGGTATCCAATGTGTACTTTTTATGCTGGAAAATGAAAGAGTTGTCCCTGAATTTTTAAAACATGAAATTAATTCCATGTGGACTTAGTCGCGAGCATCATTTGGTATCTAAATGAAATAAGATAAGCTGGGATTCTATGCCGGCACTAAACAAAATGGAAACGAGGTATTTCTATCGCCTGATTCAGAGTTCTGTGGTCAAAGTCGTGCCCTAGGCGGATATCTTGTACCTTCAATTATTTAGCTTTATATTAGGTCATTAGGTTAACACAATGTTTTCCTAACAGAACATAGACTTAATAATAAGCTGAAATTGTGACTCAAGGCTAAGTTTACCTTTAGTAAGAAATAATTTTGTGCAAAATTCCATGAGTAACAGCGTAGGAAAAATTTGAAAGGCTAAAAATTGAATCGTTATTTATGTATGATCTTTTTATATGAATTAATTAATTTTAAAAGGTCTCTGTACAGGCCTAACAATAGATGGCGCTGTACGAAATTGTGTCACGCTGGCGCATGTCGATATTCAGTTAGTAGGTTTATGTAAACGATAATATGTTTTGTTTTGATTTAAAGATGATCCTATGGACGTGAACAAGACTGTGACATTGATTCCATCCATAAATAAATATCCATCCATCGCATCATCCATAAATAAATATGTACAACCTGAGGTTCGTCTATATAAAGAACAAAATTAATCATTAAATGTTAGTAGTGGTGGGTCGTTGTCGTATTTTTGACGGACGAAACGCAACCGTTATCCCAACGACGAAAACGGTTGCAGAAAACGGTCGTCGTTGCAACTGGTTTGAAGACGGTTGCGACGACAACCGTTCTTTGGAACGAAACTTATTTGATATGGAATAGAATTGCGTTTTTTTTAGTTAAACGGTTGCAGTTTCTTACAACTGATAAGTAACAATTTCAAATATAAAAAATCGTTTACTAAATTTGACCTTCGCTGCACGAACGACAGCATAGGTTAGTCTACTGGTAATACATTATCGACTGTATATCATGGGCAAAAAGTTCAGTTTTTAGTGTAAGAACTATTTTGAGAAAGAACGTGGAACGATAAGGACGACGACGCGACGTTCGCGACGACGTGTGTCGTTGCATCAATTGACTCTCGCCTGTATTTTCTTAGGCGTAAAATAAAAAATCGCACCAAGTTATTCGAAGACTGGTTTGTGCAACGAAGACTGTTTTACCCAGGACGTAAAAACGGTTTCACCGTCGCAGAACAGAAAACGGTCTTTTGAAACGGTTCGTCGTCGCAACGCCCACCGCTAAATGTTAGTACACCCTACTTAGTCGTGAAGTGTACATAAGTTTTGTTCCTGCGAACCGGATATACGGCCAAATAGGGTTGTCGGTTTGTAAGTTTGTATAACCTAGCCGGCGTCGACGTGGTGGCGGCTTGTCATCGATGGTGTCAACCCTGGAGATTGGAGCCAGGGGTTTCAGTCTCATTAATTAATTAATTTTAAAAGCACCTGCTCCATTAAGGTCTTCACATCTGTATTCGAAAACCTAATTATTAATTAATTAACCTTATCAATTAAGTACTCGAGAGATAAAGAAGTTCATGCAATTTAAATAGTCCATACTAATATTATAAATGCGAACTTTCTGTCTGTATCCGTTTGTAAAGGAAATTGGAATATAATATGTATTATGGAATATATGGAATACGTGTATATTTGGAAAGGAGATTTTAGGTTGCTTCCCGGTATCAGATAGGCTATTTTTTATCCCGGAAAATAAATGAGTTCCCAGTCCCACAGGAAATTTCTGCAACCTAAATTCACGGAAACCAAGTCGTGGGCATTACTTATCTAGTTCTTACAAGGGATTTAATAGAGAGATTTTTTTTCTTAATCAATTTTACAAGAGATTAAATGGAGAGATTTTTTTATAAAGTAAAGTGACTTTAAGTTAAAGACTTATTTGTTCTAAGCATAGTGGATTCGTGTAAGCCCTTGTTTATTTATTACCTCTCGGCGTACAGATTTAGGGAATCAACTCGAGCTTACGTAACAAACAGAAGGCAGATAAGGCGCAATGCACACCGGCAGAGCGGAGTGGAGCTTTTATGATATCAGCTTTTTTTATCCACTACAAGTTAGCACTTGCCTCCGATCTCACCTGATGGTAAATGATGATGCAGTCTAAGATGGTAGCGGGCTAACCTTTTAGGGGCATGACAGTTGAAATTAAATGAAATGAAATTTTATTTTAAACCCATACCCCTAATCGGTTTCTACACGGCATTGTACCGGAACGCTAAATAGCTTGGCGGCACGTCTTTGCCGGTAGGGTGATAACTAGCCACGGCCGAAACCTCCAGGCCAGACAAGCTTAAGCTTAACTTTTTAGGATTTCAATAAGAGTAATCTTTTTATCATCGAACCGCAAGGCATCGACAAAGTCTGCACCCTTACGCAGTCGAAATTCCGCGGGCTCGTACGAAGCGATTTGCTTCCTCGTTTCTAATTCGAACCGCTAGGATATGGAATGCCCTTCCGGCTTCCGTTTTCCCCTCCTCTTTTAATATAGGTACCTTCAAATCAGGAGTGAATAGGCATCTTCTAGACAAGCGCGCTCCACCTTAGGCTGCATCACCACTTGCAAGCAAGTCTGATTGCAGCCAAGCGCTGGCCTATATATTAAAAAAAAAAAAAAGTAACTACTTATCACTTCACGATGCGATTATGGCTTATATTATATCCTCTTGGCTTATATTATATCAAGGGCAAACAAGTAAATTGGGTGACGTATTTTTTGCTGACATGCCAACTTACGTATTCATTCCAAGTTACTCAAATTCGGTAACTGATAAAATAATTACCATGAATAACTTTCGATACTTACTCGTATAGTCGACTTGTTCAACTTTTTTCCTTTCACTTTCAAAGGAATTTTTTGGAGCGAAATCATAATATCAATTTAAAGGATATCGCAGGACAAAATCTCAGCTTTATACAGTACTAGCTGATGCCCGCGACTTCGTCCGCGTGGATCGAGGTATTTTTGGTTCTCGCGGGAACTCCTTAATTTTCCGGGATAAAAAGTAGCCTATGTGCTATTCCAGACTATAATCTATCTCTGTGCCAAATTTCATCCAGATCCGTTCAGTCGTTCGGGCGTGATTGAGTAACAAACATCCATACATCCATACATCCATCCAAACTTTCGCATTTATAATATTTATTTGACTAGATGATGCCCGCGACTTCGTCCGCGTTGATAAAAAAATTTTGTAATATTCCCGCGGGAACTCCTTAATTTTTCGGGATAAAAAGTAGCATCTGTCCTTCCCCGGGATACAAACTATGCCTATACCAAATTTCATCAATATCGGTTCTACATATGGGCCGTGAAAGCGTAGCAGACAGACAGACAGATAGACAGACAGACACACTTTCGCATTTATAATATTAGTATGGATTATATATGGCCATACACTCCAGCGGTAAAGTTTCTTCGTTGATAGATCAGTCAGTCAGTCAGTCAGGACAAGTATTTTTAAATTTATGTTTAGATTTATGGTATTTTGATCTCTTTTCCCGTTACACATACTCTCACATGGTAAACCGGAAAGACCGTCAAATCCAAGCCAAACAAGTTTAATTTGGTTTTTAATTCGCCGTGTAATGACAAATACGATGTCGACGCTTCCGGCGCATACCATCATTTTATTTTAATACCGGATGGTGCCCGCGACTTCGTCCGCATGGATTAGGATTTTTTGATTCCTGGATTCCATGACAACCTGTCACTGTACCAAATTTCATCGGTTAAACAGATGAGCCGTGAAAGCGTAGCAGACTGACAGGCAGACAGACAGACAGATAGATAGACGGAGAGACAGACAGACAGATTTTAAAACATACTTATAACTAAAATAATTATACAATAATATACTAAAATCTAAATATTAAAATAGCTAGGTATAAAATTTTAAAATATATTCTTATATTATGTATATTGTACTAGCTGATGCCCGCGACTTCGTCCGCGTGGAATAAGATTTTTTGAATCCCACTTTTATCCCGGAAAATTGAGGAGTTCCCATGGGAACTCCTCAATTTTCCGGGATAAAAGTAGCCTATGTCACTCTCCAGGTCCTCAAATATACCCATGCAAAAAATCACGTCGATCCGTTGCTCCATTGCAGCGTGATGGAAGGACAAACCAACAAACCATTAAACCAACAAACAAACATACTTTCGCATTTATAATATTAAAGTATGATACCTATAATAACAAAAAAAACCCTAATCTAAAAGTCCACCCCTGGCTGCTTCTGGCTAAATAATTTGCATTTATAATATCTACCTATTAGTTTGGTAAAGGATGTGGATAAACCCTAATCGATTAGACCTAGCAGGCTGGGCGCGGTTTTTCCGCACTAGTTTAGAAAGCCATGAGTCATCTAAGCTCGACGCTACAAAACGTTTTTTACTTTAAAACAACTTTACTCGACTGCCGTAGACAAGGTTTTTTGTTAGAAACTGTACACCACAATGAAATATCGCTAGCAGAGCTTACTGGCGCATTCGGAGTCGCTCAATCATGAGCTGAAATTAGGCATACAAATAGCTATTAGCGTAGGCAACCGCTAAGGAAGGATTTTTGAAAATTCTACTCTTATGGGGGTAAAATAAAGATTTGAAGTTTGTATTTAAATTAAAAACTTTTAAACTTGTATGAAAATCGAACCTAACCTGAGCGAAGAACCGAAGTGCGGACAATCATCTAATATATCATATCATATTCTAATATACCTATATCATACTAGCTGATGCCCGCGACTTCGTCCGCGTGGATTGAGGTTTTTCGGTTCCCGCGGGAACTCTTTAATTTTCCGGGATAAAAAGTAGCCTATGTGCTATTCCAGACTATAATCTATCTCTGTGCCAAATTTCATTCAGATCCGTTCATCCGTTGGAGCGTGATTGAGTAACAAACATACATCCATACATCCATCCATCCAAACTTTCGCATTTATAATATTTATTTGATTCTAATAGGTATTATAAATACGAAAGTCTGGATGTATGGATGTTTGTTATTCAATCACGCCATAACGGCTGAACGGATCTACTTAGATGAAATTTGGCGCAGAGATAGATCATGATCTGGAATAACACATAGTCTATTTTTTACAAAACTTTGCACTTTCCGGAAAATTAAAGAGTTCCCGCGGGAACCGAAAATCCTCGAAACACGCGGACGAAGTCGCGGGCATCAGCTTGTAAACAGATAATTCCAGACATTCATAAGTCCATAAGGCCCCGCCCTCCGGGGCTCTACAAAAAATATGTCTTTTTTTATCTCGATGTCGCGTTCTCAGCTCATGAAAGAGATAAAACAAAAGTCTAACGATAAAACAAGCTTTATTATCCGATTAATCTCCCCGGGAGAGGAGTCCGGTAAGGATCGTTTTGTTATTTATTTTATGAAGAATTATAAAAATAAGGACTGTAAAAAATACTGTACAATATGACTACATGTTTCTAAAACTTATTATATTTGTACACCACACTGTGGTAGAATACTAGGATCTCAACGCTCTCGATCAAGTAACCTTTCAAACAAAAACCTTAATCAAAATCGGTTCATCCGTTCGGGAGCTACGATGCTACTGACAGTTATACGTGTTAAACTTATGAGACCACTCTTGTTGCGTCGGGACCTTAAAAAGTAGGTAACACGGGATCCTTTACCCTCTAAATCACCGTCGTTATTTGCCTTAGCAATGAAAAACAAGCTCAGTGTGTTATGACGTGTAAATACAATGTAAAGCTCTAGCCCCACTACTGAGGCGCGGCACGTAGTGGCAAGTATTCTTAGTACAAAAGGGTGATGAATTTATGACAAAATAAATTATTTCTTACGGATTATTAAATAGAGGGTCTTCCAAAAGACTGGTTTAGTTTGTTTTAAGTTTGATAACCATTTTAAACTATAGATTAAAGAAATAAATGCGTTGGAATTTGATGACGTCACAACTATGTGTCTCATACAAACTTCCATACTAGAAGCGCGTATTTAAGTTTGATAAAGAGTTGCTGATTGGATTGAGTTGTCATCATCCCTAATAAGTCCCAGTGCATCTCCGTGCCGCGTCGAACAAATACTAACTAATACAAAGAATATTTTCCGCTACGTGCCGCGCCGCGCTGTGCTACTGTAGTGGGGTTAGACCTTAATACGAAAAGTCCATACTAATATTAAATGAAAAAATGAAAATGAAAATGAAAATGATTTATTTCATGTAGGACAACTTGTGCCACTTATGATAAGTCGTAAGAATCTACCACCGGTTCGGAAAACTGATTCTACTGAGAAGAACCGGCAAGAAACTCAGCAGTTGCTCTTTTCAAAATCAACAAAAAAAAAAAAACAGAAAAATGTAACAATTTGTGTATAATATAAAATGCATACGCATTATAAATGCAAAAGTGTGTCTGTCTGTCTGCTACGCTTTCCTGGCCCATCTTTTCAACCGATTTTGCTGAAATTTGGTATAGAAGTTTATATATCCCGGGGAAGGACGTAGGCTACTTTTTATCCCGGAAAAATAAGGAAAATAAAACACCTTAATCCACGCGGACGAAGTCGCGGGCATCATCTAGTAGTTGGTAAGTACCTTAGCGGACTGGAAGTGTATCACGGCGCGTACAGAACCTGTCTAGTACTGGAAATTGGAATGTCTGCCCATACTCGTACTAGAACACTTAGAGACCGGCTCCTGTACACATTTTTAGGGTTCCGTATAGTCCACTAGGATATAGTCCACCCATATAGCTTTACCACTCCGTCCGTATGTATGTCTGTCCGCGGATACCTTTGGTAGAGAAAAGTGGTACAGGCCGCTCAGCTCAGAGAGGCCTAGTACTAAAAAGCTGCAATTTGGAATAGGTATACTTAGGTATCAATCACGTCGAAGAAGTGGTAAAATCTTGACATAAATAGTACCTGCTGTACATGGTGTCTAGTGTCGTTAGATAGGTCGTTCAAAATTGTTGTGGGTGTTTGAAAACCATTATTCGATTCAGGAATCTATTGAAATGAAGTGATATGATTTATTTATTTCACGTAGGACAAATTGTGTCGCTTGTCATAATTTAGTGATTTCAAAACAGATTCACGGCAGTAATAAATATAACGAATTTGATACGATAACTAACACAGCTAAATAGACTTTACAAGATAGATGGTAGGAAATAGTCGACCATGTTACTAAAAGTTTCCTAAGTCCGGATAATGTAACGGGCAAATACGGAACCCTAAGCTGCGTTGGGCCCGGCACGCACTTGGCCGGTTTATAAAAGTTACTTGCGAGTGGCTTTGACCGACTCTTAAGAGAGTTAGAGTTGGTATATTTACCTCAAATATATTTTTCTCTACATCTTATTCTTCACTAGCTGATGCCCGCGACTTCGTCCGCGTGGTTTAAGTTTTTTTGATTCCCTCGGGAACTCCTTAATTTTCCGGGATAAAAAGTAGCCTATGTCACTCTCGAGGTTCTCAACTATACCCATGCCACAAATTAGGCCGATCCCTTGCTCTGTTACGGCGTGATTGAAGGACAAACCAACAAACCAATAAACCAACAAACAAACACACTTTCGCATTTATAATATTAGTATGATGATAATATTTGTATGATTGCTGACGGTCTGCAAGAGCAGACGGACGGACATAATGGTAGGGGTTTTCTTGGGATAATAATGCGGTGGGTTCCCAGGTCCTTCCGCATACTAGACAGGGCATTACAACTGTGTTACAACTCTTTATAGGTTTGTAACTATTATTATCAGCTGACATAATATATCGTCTGACGACCTTCCTGGCGCAGTGTTGAGCGCTCTTGCATTCGATTCCCGGATTGCTCTTGGTTCGATTCCCGGCAGGGTCAATTTTGTAATTTATAATTTTTAAATTTTCTCTGCTCTGGTATGGTGGGAGGCTTCGGCCGTGGCTAGTTACCACCCTACCGGCAATGACATACCGCCAAGCGATTTAGCATTCCGGTACGATTCCGTGTAGAGACCGACTAGGGGTATCGGTTTAATATAACTGCCATACCCCTAACAGGTTGGCCCGCTACCATCTTAGATTGCATCATCACTTACCATTTGGCGAGATCGCAGTCAAGGGCTAACTTGTAGTAGAATAAAAAAAACATCATACTAATATTATAAATGCGAAAGTGTGTTTGTTTGTTGATTTGTTGGTTTTTCCTTCAATCACGCTGCAACGGTTATTCAAAGGGCGGTTAAACTAATTTCTCAAAACTCTTCAACGCATTGGCGGTTCCTCTGGTGCTGCAAATGTTCATGGGCGGCGGTAATCACTTAACAATAGGTGACCCGCCTGCTCGTTTGCTCGCTTTATAGGTATATAACAGAAACCCATACAGTTACCGACTTGGGTTAACGTTGCTTAATCGGCTGATATGAGCTGGTACAAACTCGCCACTTGTCCCTTCCCAAAGATTAAATTAATTACCTACTCACCTACATTTAAATTAAAATGAAAATAATAATCTAACAAAGTCCTTAAACTTTTTATTTCCCTCCCTAAGCTCATTTTCCCGTCGGGCGGAGATTAATTTGATTATAATGCCTCTTTTATTGTTAGACTGTCGCTGTTTTATCTCTTTTTATTTTATGAGCTAAAAACGCGATGAGGCCAGTTACTGTTAAACTGGATGATAAAAACTCAAATCTCTTTGTTTATTTCATAAATAATATATAGAGAGATAGGGTATTTATGTCGAGAGACTTTTTTTTCTTATTATTATAGAGTACAAGTTACTCATGTAACTACGATCTAGTAATAGCGTGATGCCTATATCAAAAGTAATTTTTTTAAAACTGATTATTAAATAAATAATAAATAATAATAAATAAATAATATTTATTTGCAGGAATATGGGTACAAATTAGGTCTTAAAGTGGTAATTCCCTTAACATATTCTACCATTTAATGGTGTGCAAATTGTTTGTTTTTAAAGTAAAAAAATAAATAGAGGGTCTTCCAAAAGACCTTAAATTCACATCCTCGGTTAGTTTTAAGTTTGATAACCATTTTAAAATTGTAGATTAAAGAAAAAAAGTGCAAGTTGAAATTTTATGACGTCACAACTGTGAATTTCATACAACTTCCATACTAGAAGTGCGTTTTTAAGTTTGTTAAAAAGTTGCTGATTTGATTGAGTTCTCATCATCCCTATTGGCTAATGAAGTAATGAGTAAGTAGTTTTATTTTAACCTAAACTTATAAATCGTCATATTATTATGTAATAAGAAATTGTCCATTGACGCATAGCTTAGTCTTTTTTGACAGACTTACTATTTCCAAATCACGAGTTTACAAGTTACAACTTGTTATGTATAACTTGATTGAGGTTTTTTAGTTCCCGCGGGATCTCTAATTTAGCCGGATAAAAAGTAGCCTGTGTTATTCCAGACTATAATCTATCATGCAAAGAAAACCAAGTGTATTGAATTCGCATTGCCAAATACCAAGTCCACAGGAAACATGAATTTAACTGTAAATAATGATATTTTAAAAAAAGATGAGACCACTGTGTTCCTGGGGGTGACCTTAGATTCAAAGCTTCAATGGGGCACCCATATAATATCAACTCTGGCTGGCAAACTCAGCTCTGCTGCTTACGCTGTTAGAAAGATTCGACAATTTACTGACGTAGAAACTGCAAAAATTGTATATTTTGCTTACTTTCATAGTATTATGTCTTACGGAATCTTGCTATGGGGTAAAGCAGCAGATATTCAAAAAATTTTTGTATTACAAAAAAGGGCAATACGTGCAATTTATAATTTAAAACCGCGCGAATCCCTTAGAGAGAAATTCAAGGAAATAGGTATTCTTACAGTAGCCTCGCAATACATTTACAGTAATTTAATCTTTGTGAAACAGCGCCTTCAGAATTACAAAAGAATTTGCGATCTGCACGATAGGCCAACTAGAAACTGCCATAAGCTCGTGACACCATCGCTCCGCCTCAAAAAAGTCCGAAGGTCGTTGGGAATGAGCATTCTATTTTATAACAAAATTCCACAATCTATTTTAAACTTGCCTTTACACAAGTTTAAGAAATCCATTAAAAGTATGCTTTTGAAAAAAGCTTATTATACTGTGGAAGATTACGTAAATGACAAAAGAGCATTTCTATGATAATATATTCATTTAAACGATAAACTAAAACATAAAGATCAATATTTTTTACAATTTTTTCCGACTAGCTGTTGCCCGCGGCTCCGCTCGCGTGAATTTTGGTTTTCACAGATTGTGTAAAGTTAATGATCCATGGATGTTTCCACGATAAAGAGTAGCCTATGTGTTAATCTAGGGTATAATCTACATCCATTCCAAATTTCAGCCAAATCGGTTCAGTAGTTGCCGCGTGAAGGAGTAACAAACATACACACATACAAACTTTAATATTATTATTGCCGATAGGTGGCGATTTGCACCCTTAAGCGGTATTCAATTCTATGCCTTGATATATGGGTAGTCGGGTATGTCACACTCTCTTTAACGTTTCTGTGGTGGTGTCGTGTGGTGCGGGTTGTTACGTTCCCTCAAATATGGTTGAGCGAAGCAATGGCTGGATCATGCGTCATGCTCGTGAACGGGTGCCACCATCGGAAATGGGGCTGCCTCTGTCTGCCAGTCTTGGCGTGTATTGAATATTGTATGCTCGTGAAAAAAGCTTACTATACAATCGAAGATTACGTAAATGATAAAAAAAAAACAGCGTGGATTTGATTCGCTCCAGCTATGCGTGGGACTGCAGTTACTTGTATCATTATGATGATTGTAAGTTTTGATGGAAAAGAGCAACCACCGAGTTTCTTGCTGGCTCTTCTCGGTAGGAATGGCATTCCGAACCAGCGGTAGATTCATATTATAACGATTCAAAAGCGCTTGTAAAAGCTTATTTGAATAAAAAACATTTTGAATTTGAATTTGAATTTTGAATCTCTCCAGATCCGTTCAGCCGTTCGTGTGTGATAGAGTAACAAGCATCCATCCATCCATCCATACATCCATCCATCCATACATCCATCCATCCATACATCCATCCATCCATTTATAATCTTAGTATAGATAGTATAAATGATACTTCGAGAAGGTAAACATTCAAAATCACAATGATTTCTTTTCACTTCACTATGAATGGCTTTTTTCTTTGAAAACTTAATGGAAGAACCTCTTCCTTTTTGGAAGTCTGTAAAAAAACGATCCATTGAATAATTCAAACTCAGCATTTATGAAATTCAGAATTGTTAAACACTTAAAACATAATTAGAAGCGGCAACCGATAATTAATTTATTACAGGTGTAATAATTATTCAAGACATCACTTTCGTATGATTAATTTTCACGCAATAGACATTTACCGCAACCAGTTTTATACTCTATTTAAAAGAAAATAAGGTTACAAATAGCATGTTTAGTTATTACTCTCTCTAAAACGATTCTTGATAATAAGAAAGAATTTTAACATTGCGTGCGCTTTATGAAAGAGATTATTTAGAGCAATTTTATGTCACTTCGATAAGGAGAGTGGCATTCGTAATGGTTTTATGGTCCTAGGTCGCCGAGGTCCCGGGTTCGAGTCCCGGGTCGGGTCACAACAAGTCTGGGTTTTTCTGACAAGAAATTCTCAGTGCTAGCCCGGAGTTAGGAAGTTGGCGGTGTTGCACCCCCGTGCCTCGGAGAGCACGTTAAGCCGTCGGTCCTGCGCCTGATCTCTCTCCGGTCGTGTCGGATTTTCCGTCCCATCGGGCTATGAGAGTAAAGGAACAGAGAGTGCACCTGTGTTTGCGCACACACTTGTGCACTATAATATCTCCCGCGCAGATGGCTAATCTCTCTGGAGATTGGCCGCCGTGGCCGAAATTCGGTCGGGAGGACATTATTATGGTCCCAGGTTCGGGCCTTAGCTCTGTTTTGGAGTTCCCGGAGCCTTTCATCATGCGCCGAGGATGGTCACCGAGGGGGTTTTAGTGGGTACAAATCACCACATAACCCGGTCTCCCCCCCCTAGGAGGTCGGGTATCTTAAGAAGATTTCCCCCCCGTAAACAAAAAAAAAAAAAAAAAGGTTCGAATATGGATCAAAAATTATTGATTTTTTTTGTGTGTTTTATTGAAGTTAGTAGTTAGGTAATTATTCGGTCCTCCAACCGGATTTCGGCTATGGCAGTCAATCTCCAAAGAGACAAGAGAGGCATCTACGCGGGAGATATTTTCAAATCAACAACAATCAATAAAATGGCAGGAGTACCCTAACTCTTGTACCTAAATTGTATTGTATTGGATAGAATCAGGCATTTTTGTTCCATAAATTGTATCTATCTTTCATAGTGCTCGTCGTGGAAAGGGACAGCAATATATTTAGAAGTAATTGACGCTTGTCCATTTGTTCAACCGATTTTGACGAAATTTAGTACAGAAATATAGGTTGCACCGCGGGGAAGGGTAGGTACCTCTGCCTGTCTATCTGTCATTGTGTCTATGTCTGCGACGCTTTCATGGCTCTATAATGTTCAGCAGATTTTGATTAAAAATAGGTACAGATTTAAAGGTCGCTTCCCAGGGAAAGGCAGGCTACTGTTTATACCGGGAAATCGAAGGGAATTTTCTAAATCCTAAATCCAGCTGGACGAAGTCGCGGTCATTATCCATGGTACCACAGAGTAGTAAACCTTGATTGTATGGTCTGTGTCCAATACCTAATACTTAATCTAATTATATTTCGATCACCTTGCGAGATTGCAGCTAACCGCAAAGCAACCAGAAACCGCAGACTGATAATGATGAAATGATCGTCCGTCTGTCTGTTACCTTCTCACGGGATTGGAGATGGAAATCCATATTCTTCCAGATCCGTTCAGCCGTTTGGGCGTGATTGAGTAACAAACATCCATACATCCACCCAAACTTTCGCATTTCTAATATTTACTAGATGATTCCCGCGACTTCGTCCTCGTGGAATAATATTTTTTTATTCCCGCGGGAACTCTTTAATTTTCCGGGATAAAAAGTAGCCTATGTCCTTCCTCGGGATACAATCTAGTTTTACCCCTATACCAAATTTCATCAAAATCGGTTGAGCACATGGGTCGTGAAAGCGTAGCAGACAGACAGACAGACACACTTTCGCATTTATAATATTAGTCTGGATTTATTATTTATTTGAATATAATATTATTTGATTATTTGTTTTTTTTTCACTTAATGAATGAACCAGAAGCTTAATTCGCTATAATCCGCCACAGTAGACAAATCTATGTGGTGCAGTGCGTGTCTTCCACCAACAGCATGCGAACACCCACCACCCAGCAATTCGCACCGGCACAGCACCACACCACACAAATCTTCCAAATCACTCTCTACGTACGTTGCACTCCGAAACCGGAGCATCCTCAGGAGATGTTGACTCGACAATGCACGATTTTTTTCACTTCTTTCGGCAGTCCCTATGACTGCCAATTTTTTATTTTACCGATGTCTCGATGAGTTTGGTAACTGATGGTAGTCATTAGTAGATATCTTAATACAAGGTCAGTGAGTCGCTCCGGGTCCCTAATTAGTCAAATCAGAACTAATCTGATTTGATTGACATACGAGTAGCAGCAAAGTGTGCTACTAAACTTAGGGCTCCGCATTGCAAGGTGCGATTTTATAATCGCCATCTTTGCCGTTTCTTTATTTTTCCGTTTATAGTCTGTTTTTAATCCATACTAATATTATAAATACGAAAGTGTGTCTGTCTGTCTGTCCGTTTGTCTGTCTGTCTGTCTGTCTGCTACGCTTTCACGGCCCATCTGCTCAACCGATTTTGATGAAATTTTGTACACGGGTAGATTGTATCCCGAGGAAGGACATAGGCTACTTTTTATCCCGGAAAATTAAAGAGTTCCCGCGGGAATCAAACAATCTTAATCCACACGGACGGAGTCGCGGGAATCATCTAGTAATTATTATTTCTCTTGCAAGCAAATATGTGACCTGACGACCTCCGTGGCGCAGTGTTGAGCGCTGTTGCCTTAACGTGCGGAGGACCCGGGTTCGATCCCCGGCAGGGTCAATTTGGGAATT
Source organism: Erebia ligea (assembly GCA_917051295.2). NCBI lineage: Eukaryota > Metazoa > Arthropoda > Insecta > Lepidoptera > Nymphalidae > Erebia > Erebia ligea. The sequence continues at coordinate 15,292,051 of OU785238.1, read as the reverse complement.
TATAATTTCTGAATTTTCCCTGGTCTGGCCTGGTTCGGCCGTGGCTAGTTACCACCCTACCGGCAAAGACGTGCCGCCAAACGATTTAGCGTTCCGGTACAATGCCGTGTAGAAACCGAATAGGGGTATGAGTTTAATATAACTGCCATGTCTCTAACAAGTTAGCATGCTACCATCTTAGACTGCATCATCACTTACCATCAGGTGGGATCGCAGTCAAGGGCTAACTTGTAGTGGATAAAAAAAATGTAAAATTGCACCTAGAAGTTCAAGAATTGCAGAAGTTCTTACAGTTGGGTTAGGTTAGAAGGTTATTTTTAACCTCCCAGAATGATATTATTTTTAAGGAAATGCATACCTACTCGTACTTACAATTCCTAGACTCAGGTCTGAATAATAAGAACAGGAAAAAATTATCTCTTAAAAATGTTAATGTGCGTTATTTTTTTTTTTTTGTTGCTGTTACTTATGAATATGAAACATTCATAATTAATCACCATATCACCAAAAAACCCATTCAAATTTTTAATTTTTGCATCGCGGGTGGATTATTTGACTGTAAACTAGGTAGGTACTTTTTGTAACAAGACTTTCTTTCCAGACTTTCAAGATGTTCTTTGTACATAGTTACCGTTTTTCATTGTGTTTTTGGGAAAAGAAATTAGTCAGTTAAGTGAAGTATTCATATCTTAGAATTTAATGGGCATGTTCTAATTCGTTTAAATTAGAGTTGTTATTTTTAATCTACCATGCGGATCCAAAACACTAAACGAGATTGTTTGAGTGAATTATAAAATTAAGAAATAATTGACTAGTGATTACATCCATTAAAGTTGGATCCCGCAATTCCGTGTATCCAGCATCATTTGATCCCGCGGGATCCCGCATCAGCTTTCGTATTCGCATGCGGATCAGCAAGTTTATGAACTTGTCGACAAATCACGCAAAATTTTCGCAAATCTGCAGTGCTCTTAGGCTACACGGATAGAGTCAATTGCTCTAAACTAGTTCTCAATGCTGCATGTAGATGCAGTAATTGCAGCATGAATTATTTCTTAATTTTATAATTCACTCAAACAATCTCGTTCAGTGTTTTGGATCCGCATGGCAGATTCAAAATAACAACTCTAAACTAAACGAATTAGAACATGCCCAACACATAGGCTACGTTTCAGCCCGGAAAATTAAAGCGTCCCAGCAAGAACCAAAAAGCCTTATTACAGACAGACCTATCTCTATGCCAAATTGGATCCAGAAGTGATTGAGTAACAAACATCCATCCATCGAAACTATCGCATTTATAATATTAGTATACATTATTGTAACACACACTTTATTTAATGAACGAAGGAGATAGCTGAAGAATAAAGTAAACAATCTAAACTTAGTTAGGGAAGATAATATTGTCGACTTGCGGGATACCGCGGGATTAGCACTAATTCAGTTTCACTCCCGCGGGATTTAAAACACTATTGACACTGGATTACAGTTTCGAAAACTGATTAACGAAAAATGAATGTAAGCAGAGAAACATGTACGGAACCCTTTCGGTTTAAGGTCATCTCGCCCTTAGCAAGTATTGTTTATCTTTTTTCCTCTTGGGGCCAAATCGTAGGAGCTTCTATTGCTTCACTTTCACCGTTGTAGGTACTGCAAGCTAAAATAAATAAAAAAGTCGAATACAACCGTTAATGCATTCGTGCAATCGTGTTTGATTAAAATATGAATATTATGATATAAATAGTACAGTAGGTACCTACTATATGATACCCACGACTTGGGAACTTAATGGTTTTTAGGAAAAAAAGTATTCAGATTGCAATTATTATGATGATTGATACAGCTTTTTTGGAGTAGGTACCCGGGGCTAGGTACTTAAGATGACGTCCTACATTTTAGACGTAAAAACAAAATGCACGGACACGCAGTAATTTAATAACCAACTTTAAATGTATTTAGGACGAGCACAAAAACACAAATACAATCCGACGGCGTCCATTTATCAAAAAACTTTATTTCCAGGAAAGTCGCATCAATTTTGGTAATGCTCGAGCGAAAGTAGTCAGGTGAAGTTGTGGTCGATAAATTGTATTTTACGAGGAAAAAATATTGCGAAAATGTTTAAATGGTGTCTTCATTCGATGCGCTTAGGTCAGACAACTGTACGTTTAGTTTAAGTTTTTACATTACGAATTCGATTGATCGTAATCGCTTTCGATAACACTTCCTCAAAGAGCACAAAGTCACCTGCCCCCTAGCATGGGCCGAGACAATTTTCTCCCCGGGGAAAGGATACAATTTTTAATCCTAAATAAATAAATAAAAACGCTAGATAACGGTGGATAAATAGTCCCCCGAGTCCCCGTGAAATGTCAAACGGGGATAAACTTCTCCTCTCCCCTGTTGCCGGGCTCTGAGAAGTGGAAAAGTTAATTTTATCTCTTGTCAGTGGATAAAATTATACCGCTCCAGCTCATAAATAGTCTGATGGGAGGCTTCCACCGTGGCTAGTTACCACCCTACCAGCAAAGACGTACCGCCAAGCGATTACGTTCCGGTATGATACCTTTCTTTATTGCGCTACACTAATTTCTCACTAAGTTTTTATTGCAGCGTAATTGTGGTTTACACTTGACATCGATAAAAATAAGTATCATTTTTTATTGTGTGATACTACAATGACACTAAATTTTTAAGCAAAGAAGGATGCCTCAGCGTGGGACGGAAATATTGCACTTTCTTTTGAAAATAAGGATAATAATGTCACTAATACAAGGCAGTTTCTTATTCGACCCAGAATATTTTCGGGTTTTAAATCTTTTTTTTTAAATTTTATGACAATGTTTATAATTTACTAGATGACGCCCTCAACTCAGTCTACGAGGATTTAGGATTTTCAAAATCCCGCGAGAACACTTCGATTTTCCGGGATAAAAAATAATTAATCTATCACACTCCATGAAAATCATATCTCGTCAATCCGTCCAAATCCAAATTTCAACTCTTAGGTTATTTACTTACTGACTATTATTATCAGATGTAAAGTGATAATAACCGGGACCGACGGTCTAACGTGCTCTCCGAGGCATGGGGGTGAAACAACGCCGACTTCCTAACTCCGGGCTAGTACTGAGAATTTCTAGTCAGAAAAACCCAATACTAGTTATGGCCCGACCCGGGACTCGAACCCGGGAGCTCGTCAGCCGCAGTCGAACATGCCAACCACTAGACCAACGAGGCAGTCAAACTACGTCAAGTTAAACTACGGAACTAAAATAACCTGAACTGCTTGTATTTAATCGGCCAATGTGAAGAACCACACTTCAATATTTTTTTCTCAAATCCTATTAGAATCTGCTAGTGACAGCTGGGATTTCCTACCGCGCTTCAACCAGAGAGAGCGTCTACTCGAAGCGTTGGCATAAAAACTTAAACACTCAAGTTGTCGCATTAATTAACTAACTGTAGATCCAATCCTAAATAACTGAATGGACGCAAATTGGGTTCCACTTGAGTCGAGAATTAGTAAAAAAACTAGACGGTTTTAAGCTGTGTTTACATTGATAACTATATTGTTATCATACTAATATTATAAATGCGAAAGTGTGTTTGTTTGTTGGTTTATTGGTTTGTTGGTTTGTTGGTTTGTCCTTCAATTACGCCGCAACGGAGCAACGGATCGACGTGATTTTTGGCATGGGTATAGTTAAGGATATGGAGAGTGACTTATGCTACTTTTTATCCCGGAAAATTAAGGAGTTCCCGCGGGAATAAAAACAACTTAAACCACGGTGACGAAGTCGCGGGCATCAGCTAGTTTGTTATAATTCATACTAATATTATAAATGCGAAAGTATGTCTGTCTGTCTATCTGCTACGCTTTCACGGCTCACATGTTAAACTGATTTTGATGAAATTTGGTACAGGAATAGTTTGTATCCCGGGGAAGGACATAGGCTATTTTTTGTCTTGGAAAATGAAAGAGTTCCCGCAGGTATTGGAAAAACTTAATCCACGCGGACGAAGTCGCGGGCATCATTTAGTCCTAAATAACTGAACGGACGCAAATTGGGGTCCACTTGAGTCGTGAATTAGCGAAAAAACTAGACGGCCTTAAGCTGTTTTCACATTGGTAAATTATTTATACTTTGTTTACTTAAACTTATAATAAAACTTAAACTGGACGATTCCTGTACATAAAATATTTTTTGAAACTTTTTTATTGGAACCGTTCCTATCGAAAGGAGCCACAGAATCCAACAAAAGAAAAAACAAATAGGTACTATAAGAATATACCAAAGAACCAGCGATTTTTGTTTGCTGTCACTGTACTGGAATAGCGACACCGCACTAGAAAGCGTTTGCAGACCTACACAGTGGACAGACGAAGAAATCAAAAAAAAAAAAAAATTGAAATAATTTTTTTAAGGTCAATTATAATTGTTAAATGTAAACACACCTTTATATAAACGGATGTTTTTGTTTTGTAAAACAGTGACGATGGAAAAAGATGATTTTGAGTTATTAATTTGTAGGTATACTAGTTCTTATGAAGTATGGGTTAAGTTTTTCTTAGGTTATAGCGGTATTTTATTGGACTCATACTAATATTATTATCATAAATGCGAAAGTGTATCTGTCTATCTATTAGCCTTTAACGGCCCATCTGTTTTAACTGTTTTGATGAAATTTGGTACATAGATCAGGGCCCCAATCATGTAAGAATGGCCGATTAAACGTTAAAGATTTTCGTCAAAGTAAAATAAACCATGACTGGATTGAATTAGAGCTCAATTTCGTCTGCCCATTCTTATACGTTTAGGTATGTACGATACCCTAAACGTATAAGAATGGGCAGACGAAATTGAAGCTCAATTTCATCTGCCCATTCTTATACGTTTAAGTATGTACGATACCCTAAACGTATAAGAATGGGCAGACGAAATTGAGCTCTAATTCAATGCTGTCATGGTTTATTTTACTTTGACGAAAATCTTTAACGTTTGATCGACAATTCTTACGTAATCGGGGGGCAGTAGTAGGTACTTTATATCCGGGAACAGCGAAGAGGAAGATGAATTAAGTATTTAAAATCATATTGAGGTTGATGTCCTATTATATTGTAATAATAAAACATTGTCCTCCCGACCGAATTTCGGCCACGGCGGCCTATTATTCAATTCAATTCAATTCAATTCAGAGAGATAAGCCATCTGCGCGGGCGATGTTATAGTGCACAGGCCTGTGCGCAAACACGGGTGCGCTATCTGTTCCTTTACTCTCATAGCCTAATGGGACGGAAATCCGACACGAGCGGAGACAGCGGGCTGGACAGCTTTACGTGCTGTCTGAGGCACGGGGGTGAAACACCGCCAACTTTCTAACTTAGTTATTAAGGCCTGACCCGGAACTCGAACCCGGAACCTCGTCAAAAAGTGGACATCATACTAATATTATAAATGCGAAAGTGTGTTTGTTTGTGGGTTTGTCCTTCAATCACGCCGCAACGGAGCAAGGGATCGACGTGACTTTGGGCGTGGGTATAGTTGAGTACCTGGAGAGTGACATAGGCTACTTTTTATCCCGGAAAATTTAGGAGTTCCCGCGGGAATCAAAAAAGCTTTAACCACGCGGACGAAGTCGCGGGCACCAGCCAGTTGATATATAATTTTAGTAAGTATACCTAATACCTATACAGTGTACCAAATTTGAATAAAGTATAAATAACTATTATTCTAATTCTGAAGCCAAGCGTAAGACTATAAATTAGAAAAAAAATACAATATAGTAAAGAGTAAACAAATATGTAGACTTTTATGCAGCGAGCTTACGCTGGGGTTTATGTAAGCCTTGGTAAAGTATTCATCTATAAATCTCAGACACTGCCTGGGGTAAAAGCAACGTATGCTCAATTTTCCGCATATTTTCTGCAACATAACGGGTAGAGTAGCATAATTTACAAGACAGTTTGCAGTTTCAGACTAGCATAGCACTAGCATTTTTATTTTTTATTTTTTATTCCACTACAAGTTAGCCCTTGACTCCCCTGATGGTAAGTGATGATGCAGTCTAAGATGGTAGCGGGCTAACCTGTTAGGGGCATGGCAGTTATGTTAAACCCGTACCCCTATTCGGTTTCTACACGGCATCGTACCGGAACGCTAAATCGCATGGCGGCACGTCTTTGCCGGTAGGGTGGTAACTAGCCACGGCCGAAGCCTCCCACCAGGCCAAACCAGGGATAATTCAGAAATTATAAATTCCCAATTTGACCCTGCCGGGGATCGAACCCGGGACCTCCGCACGGTATAGAAGATGCCGATAGAAGTGAAAACGAATATTTAAAATATATTTTTTTCATTGTTTAATTTTTTTTAATATTTAAAATAATTAAAATATAAATCTTAAAACTAAGGCATTAAAGTTTAATTACGAATGTTGTAGTAAGTATATTTCATATTTAAGACCTTTTGTTTTCGTAACAACGCGAGCATGGGGCAGCGAGGTGTCGGTGATGGTGTCGGTGACGCGAATCCACAAGTTTACCCCCTACCAAAAAGTGCTCAACGCGACTACAGAAGTTTTCACTTCAAAAATCCGAAAATCGATAAATAATTGTTTGTCAGTTATTTTAGAGCAGATTACGTGTTGTTATGACATTCTTGTTATTTACTAAAATAATTTTTAATGTGATACGGAACCCTTCGTACGCAAGTCTGACTAGCACTTGACCGGTTTTATCTGTTTTTGAAGTGAAAACTTCTTTAGCCGCTTTGAACACTTTTTGGTAGGGGTAAAACTTGTGGATTCGCGAGACTGACATGCTCGCGAACCACCGACATTTAAAAAAAACAAATCACTTCTATCGGCAGTGTATAAGACTGCCATTTTTTTATTATCTCTCTGCTATCCTATCTATACTATTATTTTTTTTTATTATTTTTGTACAGAATATTGTCTTAAAACTAAAAGAAAAAAAAGTGGACAAAGGTAAAGCTTATCTCTAAAAAGAAATCTCTTCTAGCCTTCCTTGAAAGTGAGTAAGGTGAAATTGTTAAGTGGTATAGGTACAAAAATAATATATTGAATTGAAATTATAAAATTCTACAATATTTATTTTAAAAAAAAAATTGATATATTAAGTATACTGTATTACATAAATAAAAACGACATACTACATACACAAGCTAAATACATCTAAACAATACATATAAATATACAATAAATAAATTAATATAATACATATTATATATATATATATACTTAATACATACTATATAATTCATACTATATACTATGTGCTTATACCGCGTACACCCGCATGAATATTACCTACATTGTGGTGGTTTTGGTTGCGGTTACAGCAAAAGTCGATTAACCACAAAGCAATAATTGAGCTTTTATTGCTACGTAAATTACTAATTGGATACTAGGCATTTAAATTACAGAACCTTATATCCGCTCAACACTATAATAATATAATAAAAACTAGCTGATGCCCGCGACTTCGTCCGCGTGGATTGAGGTTTTTTGGTTCCCGCGGGAACTCTTTAATTTTCCGGAATAAAAAGTAGCCTATGTGCTATTCCAGACTATAATCTATCTATGTGCCAAATATCATCCAGATCCGTTCAGCCGTTGGGGCGTGATTGAGTAACAAACATCCATCCATACATCCATCCAATCAAAACTTTCGCATTTATAAAACAAAAACGAAACAGGAATAATCGATCATACGTCATATCGATTTTGATCGTGAAAAATGTACCTATGTCACCCTGAGCATAATAACGAATCTATGGACACCTCATTCATCACAATCGGCTCAGTACTTTAGGTGCTACGGCGGAACAAACATAAATACAAATATACATACATACATGCATAAATAGACTACTAAAATCGTAACCCTTCTTTTTGGCTCTGTCGTACTTGGGTAAAAAGAATCTCTATCCATACTATCCATACTAATATCCATATCCATATCCATACTTCCATACTAATATTACTAGTGGTTCGCCCCGAACTGAGACCTCGCGGTTTCACAGAGCGCCATCTATTGACATCAGTGTGAAGTTCTGTTAAAAATATCATCATCATTAAAAATTAAGTAATTTCGTTTCCTTATAATATTTATCTAATTTTAGTATTTGTTGTTCAAGTACAGGATATAATTCAAATAATTGATCAAGTTTCAGGCTTGAGAGTTCAGAAAATTGAGAGTTCTGAGGTCAACTTTGGACGTTAGAAAATCGCCACTTTGAAAGCCCCCCATTTCGTCAATTTTTAGGGAAAAATTCAAAAAAAAATATTTTTGGACTCTATTCCTAATTATCTTTAAAATGATATACTGCAACCCTATGTAACGCTATAAAAAATATTTTACTTCGCATTCGCTTCTATGAGAGCCCCCCTGAAATAAAGATTTTTATAACTTTTTAAGCCATATTCGGCGGGAGGCCATCGATTTACATATTATATTTAAATTTGAAGTAATTACGTTCAGCAATTCAGAAGTTATAAGGCTCTGACAGACGGACGGACGGACGGACGGACAAGTGCCAATTCACCCAAGTAGACTCAGAGACCTTCGCTTCGCTCGGTCAATAAATGCGAAAGTGTGTCTGTCTGTCTGTCTGTCTGTCTGTCTGTCTGTCTGTCTGTCTGTCTGTCTGTCTGTCTGCTACGCTTTCCCGGTCCATCTTTTCAACCGATTTTGCTGAAATTTGGTATAGAGGTAGGTTATATCCCGGGGAAGGACATAGGATACTTTTTATCCCGGAAAATTAAGGAGTTCCCGCGGGAATCAAAAAAACTTAATCCACGCGGACGAAGTCGCGGGAATCATCTAGTAATATTATAAATGCGAAAGTGTGTCTGTCTGCCTGCTACGCTTTCACGGCCCACCTTTTCAACCGATTTTGATAAAATTAGCTATAGAGGCAGATTACATCCCTAGGAAGGACATAGGCTACTTTTTATCCCGGAAAATTAAAGAGTTCCCCCGGGAATCAAAAAACTTAATCCACGCGGACGAAGTAGCGGGCATCATCTATAAGAAGCCAGGGAAAAGCCATTTAAACAGAAAAAAGGTCAAGTTTGTTTTAAAATTTTAGGAATTTTCGCAACAACTTCGTAAATTTTTTTTTTTACAAAGAAAACCGTAAAATATGCTTGTTGTAAAGGAAAGTGTAAAAGTTTTTTGTTTATGGTTTCGCACCTTGTTTGCGAGTTGGGGGTAAAGCTCTACGGAATACAGAGAAAAGAGTTGGGGATGAAATTGTAAGGGCGAAAACACACTACCTATAAAACATCCACCACCACCACCACTACATCCCATTACGTCCCACTGCTGGGCACAGGCCTCCTCTCACATAGGAGAGAGGGAATTAGAGCTTAGACCCACCACGCTGCTCCAATGCGGAATGGCGGACTTTAACGACTAATATCATGTTAGTGATAATAACCGGGACCGGCACTGTCCACTAGGATCCACTTTTCGGATCCACCAGTGGATCGAATAGGACTCTGGAGTTCACTAGGATCCACCATTGGTCTGGGTGGATCCTATAACACCTCAACTTCATTAGGATCCACTGTTTGGCTCCACCAGTGGATCGAATAGCACTCTGGGAGTTCACTGTGATCCACCAATATCCTTAGTGGAGCCTGTGACACTTCAATGCCCATTTCGATCCTCTAAGACCCAGTTAAGTGATAAATAGTTTGGTAATAATAATAATATTATGTTAGAATCGGATTTATCACATAAATATCATACTAATATTATAAATGCTAAAGTGAGTTTGTTTATTGGTTTGTTGGTTTGTCCTTCAATCACGCCGCAACGGAGAAACGGATCGACGTGATTTTTGGCATGGGTATAGTTATATCCCTGAAAATTAAGGCGCTCCCGCGGGAATCTAAAGTACTTTAACCACGCGGACGAAGTTGCGGGCATCAGCTAGTTACTTAATAAATAACTAATTTTTTTGTTTTATTTAAGTTCGAAGAGTGATAATATTTTAGAATCGGAGTTATAAATAAATAATAATATAAAAATATTAATTTTATAAAATTACATTTGCGTAAATTTTTGTTTAACTATTAAATTCCCGTAAATGACAATATACCATAATTATATTACAAATAAAATTAGCCAGTATATTATTATTATTATTATCAAACTTTTTATTACTAAACTGGGTCTTAGAGGATCGAAATGGACATTGAAGTGTTACAGGTTGAAGGCTCCACTAAGAACAGTGGTGGATCACAGTGAACTCCCAGTGATCCACTGGTGGAGCCAGACGGTGGATCTTAATGAAGTTGAAGTGTTATAGGATCCACCCAGACCATTGGTGGAGCCTAGTGGACACCAGAGTACTATTCGATCCACTGGTGGATCCAAAAAGTGGATCCTAGTGGATTGAGGGCCGGGACCGACGGCTTAACGTGCTCTTCGAGGCACGGAGGAATCGAGAAGGCCAAATTTCGACTTCTAAATTCTGTCACAAGACTATACTTATTTAGAAAAGATTGCTGCTGGCTGCCTACTAATTTTGTTTAATTCACTGCAAGTTAGCCCTTGACTGCGATCTCACCTGATGTTAAGTGATGATGCAGTCTAAGACGGCAGCGGGCTAACCTGTTAAAATTGTGATTACTCCCTAAGCTGCAACGCTGTTTCGCTGAGTGTACTTTACGACTTTTTACGCGACTTCTATAAGAAAATGCGCCTCACGTGCATACGCCAGACCTCGTAAACAAGGAGTTTTTACCACGGAGTTGTTATAAGTAGAGCAGCAATCGAGATACCGTGCAGATTATTACCTACTAGCTGTTGCCCGCGACTTCGTCCGCGTGGTTTAAGTTTTTTTGTTTATTCCCGCGGAAACTCCTTAATTTTCTGGGATAAAACATACATGCCTATGCCACTCTCCTGTACCTCAACTATACCTAAGTATGTCAAAAATCAAGTCGATTCGTTGCTCCGTTGCGGCGTGATTGAAGGACAAACCAACAAACAAACAAACAAACACATTTTCGCATTTATAATATTAGTATGAAGTATGATTCTTTCTTTACAACCTTTCATAGGGTTCGAGATCTCATAAAGAGATAAGTGCTTCCTTGTCCACTATGTTTCTGTACAAAAGAAATTAAAAAAGAAAAAGAGATACAGTGGAAGAATTTTAAATCATAGTTCTTTTTGGCAGGGTGAAATGCGGAGACCTGGCTTGGAAAAAGCGTACACTATAAAAAAGCGTTAAAATATGTCTCCCTCCTTCTCGTACAGATGGAGAAAGATAGTGTAGGTACCTGTATGTCATTATTTTAGCTATTGTTGAACACTTCCAAGAAGCTGTGAGTAGCTCTGCGAGGAAAGAGCTGAAAAGGAACCATTGTTCTTCCCCGTGCAATGCAACCTATCTCTGAACCAAATTTCATCAAAATCAGTTGAACAGATGGACCATGGAAGCTTCATTGCAGACAAATAGACAGACACACTTTCGCATTTACTATATTGGTATGGATTCAATTTAAAATTATGGAACCAGCTTCCATCTTCGGTATTCCCTCATGATTATAATAATTATGGGGCTCTTCAAAGGAAGGATAAACAAACATCTCAAAAGCCAGCAACGCATTGGCGGTTCCTCTGGAGATGCAAATGTTCATGGGCGGCGGTAATCACTTACCATCAGGTGACCCGCCTGCTCGTTTTCGCGCTATATATATAGTATAATATATATAAAAAAGTAAACTAATACAAGCTTCCTTTCTCGAAGTCATTTGAAGCGGACGCCCGAATACGTGTTCACGAACGTCAAAAACCTACAAACTCATACTTGAGTACTTATGAAGTCTGCTACTCTAAATGGTCAGCAACTCAATGGATTTCAACATGTTTTTGTTCGCAGAAAATATTTAACGCTTTATTTTTCAAATTCTCTGCTATTTTCGCTAACTGGGGTGAGAAGTTACGCGATTTCTTTTAGGTAGGAGTTGCTTACCGACTTGTTAAGATAGACTTACTTTACTCGACTTTACTATGACTCGTAGGTATTTAAAATGAGTAAAAAGAAGAGTAGAGCTAAAATTGCTAACTAAATTGCTCATCTGGGTCTGAGGCCCAATATTATCGCAAAATCATTAACGTATTATTCCTTGAACTATTTAAGATGTTCATAAGTAGGCACATACATTTTTGCATTTTTACTCCTATCCGACTTTTAAAAATGTTTAACATTTTAATTAAACAACGACCTCAATTTACATAGACAGGCCCTGTCAAACAAAGATTGTGAACTTATTTTACTAACGCCATCTAGTCTGAAAAGCGGGACAGCGCTATGGCGGGGACAAGGACAGACCTATACAGGTGTGGAGCACGCTCTACAGGTCGGACGCCCTATTTGTTTCTATGAAAGGGAACATCTAGTACTTACATATATATCGATGAAATTAAAAATAATCTAGAGGCTGAGAGACTTAACGCTTTAAACTAACCTAAAGAACTTACGTTCTGATAACAATATTTAAAGCTCTTGTCTATAAGAACATTAATCATCTAGTAATTATATCATACAGTCAAACTGGAGTTAGAAACAATTTGTTAAACGATTTAAGTACGACGCGTAATATGTGCCGGCGGAAACTTTTCAAATAAATATCTGTAGTCCAAAGTTCGTGTCGAAATGTTTCCACGCCCTCGTTTCGCAAGCTGCTTGAGTTGTGACGCGGAACTAAGCAGAATAAAACGGGATTACAATTTGTTTCCAATTGGTGGAGCTATAAAAGTGTCGCAATCCCTTACCGATTCCAGCGAAGTCGAGAAAGATCACGACAAATAAGAAACTTTAATCCTCAATGGCTATACATTCTGAAGACAAAAAATTTTTAGAGGCTTCCACTTTTTCGGATGTAACATCCGTCATATCAATTTTGTTACTATAAAATTTGGTCTGTGTCACCCGGACTATTAGGTATAACGTATCGATTGACACCTCATTCATCAAAATCGGCCCGGTCTTTTTCGCGCTACGGTGTAACATAAATACAAACATACATTAAATCCGCCTACCAAATCCGTTCTCGCAACAGACGACAATAATGATTCACGTACGTCTTCGGGTATGTTCCGATATACACTGCGAGCACTGTAAGGTGTGACGTCAATTTAGTATACTGCGAAGCCGTTCCTTTATAGTTAGCTATACTGGTTACTGTTTAAAACAGAACGCAGTCAGCGCTAAGAGCACCTTACCTCGAAACCAGTGCTCACAGTACAACAATGGCGACGATTTATGACGTCATATATTTCCCTAGGATGCTGCGGCAGTATACTGTCAGTCCATAACGGAACGAATTTCTCCCCAGTAAGAGCATTGAACAGTACTCGCAGTGTATATTGGAACATACCCTTGATCTAGTCACACGGTTACTCGAACTGTGGAACTTTTTATTCACGCACTACCCACCAGCTTCTAAATTTTTTTTAAATAATTGTTCCAGGAGGCCTATTCTCCCTGGGCAAGGTGCTCAACTTCTTCCCAGTGGGAGGAGAGAGGGAGTGCCAGCCCTCCGAGTTCACGATCGCGCGCGCAGGCATCTGCCTCAACCCCTACGACTGCCGCCAGAGGGACGGCAGGGCGGCGGGCGACTGCGCGCACGGGCTCGGCGTGTGCTGTGTTTGTGAGTACAAGATGTACCGACATATTGTAGCGTGTAAACTATCGTGAGTGGTAGTTCACGATCGCGCGCGCAGGCATCTGCCTCAACCCCTACGACTGCCGCCAGAGGGACGGCAGGGCGGCGGGCGACTGCGCGCACGGGCTCGGCGTGTGCTGTGTTTGTGAGTACAAGATGTACCGACATATTGTAGCGTGTAAACTATCGTGAGTGGTAGTTCACGATCGCGCGCGCAGGCATCTGCCTCAACCCCTACGACTGCCGCCAGAGGGACGGCAGGGCGGCGGGCGACTGCGCGCACGGGCTCGGCGTGTGCTGTGTTTGTGAGTACAAGATGTACCGACATATTGTAGCGTGTAAACTATCGTGAGTGGTAGTTCACGATCGCGCGCGCAGGCATCTGCCTCAACCCCTACGACTGCCGCCAGAGGGACGGCAGGGCGGCGGGCGACTGCGCGCACGGGCTCGGCGTGTGCTGTGTTTGTGAGTACAAGATGTACCGACATATTGTAGCGTGTAAACTATCGTGAGTGGTAGTTCACGATCGCGCGCGCAGGCATCTGCCTCAACCCCTACGACTGCCGCCAGAGGGACGGCAGGGCGGCGGGCGACTGCGCGCACGGGCTCGGCGTGTGCTGTGTTTGTGAGTACAAGATGTATCGACATATTGTAGCGTGTAAACTATCGTGAGTGGTAGTTCACGATCGCGCGCGCAGGCATCTGCCTCAACCCCTACGACTGCCGCCAGAGGGACGGCAGGGCGGCGGGCGACTGCGCGCACGGGCTCGGCGTGTGCTGTGTTTGTGAGTACAAGATGTACCGACATATTGTAGCGTGTAAACTATCGTGAGTGGTAGTTCACGATCGCGCGCGCAGGCATCTGCCTCAACCCCTACGACTGCCGCCAGAGGGACGGCAGGGCGGCGGGCGACTGCGCGCACGGGCTAGGCGTGTGCTGTGTTTGTGAGTACAAGATGTACCGACATATTGTAGCCAACTATAGTAGTAGACGGGCCCTGTCAAACAAAGAATGTGGGCGTATTTTACTAACGCCATGTAGTCTGAAAACCGGGACAGCGCTATGGCGGGGACAAGAACAGGCTCATACAGGTGTGGAGTGCGCTCCACAGGTCGGACGCCCAATTTTTTTCTATGAAAGGGCCCATCTAGTACCTACATATATCATGAAAACTCTTTAATTTTCCGGTAACAAAAGTACGGAATAATGGTATTGGCATACCGTTATTCTCGATGTGGAACAAAAAAGTTTAAAGGTTAAACAGAAGGGTGCAAATGCGGTCTTATTGCTAAAGCAATCTCTTCCACACAACCTTTGGGGAGAGGAGATTAACAAACTAAAATATTATATAGTAAATGCATACATACATACATACAGACATATATACAGACATATATATATACATAAATACTAAAATAATTATTCTAAAATATCCATCTAAATTCTAATATTTGATATTTGAGTAAATTTCTTATTTTGTGGCAAATGTATTAAAATATAGGTCTAAAATAAACTCTAAAGTATAGATCATAGTATATTAGTATAAATACTTTTATAGATAGTAGAGATTTAATGACGTATCGCCCGGATGCAGAACAAAAGATTCCGGAAATTGAATTCTCTGTTAGCCGAGGACTATATTTGCATTACGCTTTCACGCTTCGATCGGCTCGCTTGGAATAAACAGTATCGACGATTCAGTCTGAGCGTCCATAATTTATGATATCAGAACTCGGTTCATGATCAGAATAGTACAACGCTTTATTTTATGGACCTACTAGATGATGCTCGCGCCTTCGTCCGCGTGGATTAAGATTTTGTGATTCCCGCGGGAACTCTTAATTTTCCGGACTTAAAAAAGCCTATGTCCTTCCCCGGGATACAATCTACCCTTCTACAAAATCTTATCAAAATCGGTTGAACAGATGGGCTGTGAAAGCGTAGCAGACAGACAGACGGACAGACAGACAGACACACTTTCACATTTATAATATTAGTATGGAAGTATGGATTAGTATGGATATACGAGTATTTTTATATATAGGTAGGGTTGTCATATCTAAAATCTGGCAACCAGGACAAGAAGCGTGAAAACCTCCAAAAGCTTAGAACCCGGGCATGTCAACAGTGTGTTCTTTTTAAAGTTACATAAGAAAAACAAATAGTTTGAATTACTGTATGTAAATCACCTTTTTTTCTGACTAAAAATGAAACCCCGCCCGGATGCTCCCCGGACACCCATAATAAACTAGGACAAATCCTCACCTTCAGGACGCCCTTCCTGGCGCAGTGTTGAGCGCCGTTTTCTTAACGTGCGGAGCTCCCGGGTTCGACCCCTGGCAGGGTCAATTTGGGAATTTCTAATTTCTGAATTTTCCTTGGTCTAGCCTGGTACGAGGTTTTGGCCGTAGCTACTTACCACCCTACCGGCAAAGAGATTTAGCGTTCCGGTAAAACAGGTCATCCCGCTACCATCTTAGACTGTATCATCACTTACCATCAAGTGAGATCGCAGTCAAGGGATAACTTGTAGTGGATAAAAAAAGACTAATATGGGTAGTGATAGATCTATGGTGATTTTACAATATTTCAAACTAATGAGGCATAGAGAGTAGTCGTCTAAAATGTACTACGTAGGTACAAACTGTTGTAAACTTTCTCCTTTCCAATACAATGCGAATAGGAACCGAATCGCGAAGTTCTCCAGTCTATAAACAATTCAACGGTGCCAGTTGCGGCGGCCAGCGCGACGGCACCGTGTAGAGAATGCTTAATAAATCTAAGAGTATGCATTGTTTTCTGCTAAACTGTAAACCTATTTGGGACCGGATTTCGTTATGACGATTTCGTCGTTTGAATTTATAATTTCTGAATTTTTCCCTGGTCTGGCCTGGTGGGAGGCTTCGGCCGTGGCTAGTTACCACCCTACCGACAAAAACGTGCCGTCAAGCGATTTAGCGTTCCGGTACGATGCCGTGTAGAAACCGAATATGGGTATGGGCTTAATATAACTGCCATGCCCCTAAGAAGTTAGCCCGCATCTAAGGCTGCATCATCACTTACCATCAGGTGAGATCGCAGTCGAGGGCTAACATGTATAACTTGTAGTGGATTTAAAAAAAAGCCTGGCCTCCAATTCGCGTGGCCCTGCAGGGTTCACTCCTCCACGCATTTCTAACTTTTATGTGTGTGCGTGTTAGTAATTAAGTATCGCATGCTTGGCGGTGAAGAAATCTGCATGCACGAGAATTCTTCATGATGTTCTCAAAGGTGTGAAATGAAATGAAATTTATGGGATGATACAATATATGGGATGATACAAGATGTTTATTTATTACTATCTGATACCCATGATTTCATCCGCGTGGAGTGAGGTTTTGGGTTCTCGCGGCAACTTTTTCCGGGAAAAAAAGTAGTCTATGTGTTATTCCAGACTATAATCTATCTCTGTGCCAAATTTCATCCAGATCCGTTCAGCCGTTCTGGCGTGATTGAGTAAGAAACATCCATTGAATCAAAGCAGGCGTTACTTTGCGGAAGTCCATGATAATGAATGAACTAGAAGTTTAATAATCCGCCACAGCAGACAAATCAACAACAAACGCTAACGCAGACGCACCAGCACCACATAGATTTGTTTGCTGTGGCGGATTATAGCGAATTAAATTTCTAGTGCATTCATTAAGAAACATCCACCCACTATCCACCATCCATCCAAACTTTCGCATTTATTCATTCATTCATTTATTTCAGGCAACAATTATAATAATTTATAATATTAGTATGAATAAAACTACTCATCTCTCAGGTGGTCACATCTCAGCTCATTCCGAGTCAGCACCAATTACATTAATACGAGACCTCTTAAGAGGATCGTCTAGTTGTAAATTTTCATACAAAAAGCGATAACGTTTTTCTTCCCGTAAATGTTGTCCAATTTTCATAATTTTTAGAAATGTTGCAGATATAATGAGGGACTATGCTCGCACGTTTTAATTTTAAAGAAATATTGAGACCAAAATGGCCTAATTTCGTAAACGTTTGTGGGGGGGGGGGGGGGGGGGGCGGTAAAAACGTTATCACCCGAAACAATATTTCAAGAATAAAATGTAGGCATATGCGTACTGGACTTGCAACTCTCTCTATCGCACGATACGGAGAAGGCAGCGAAGCGTTGTGAAACAGATAGCATTATTGAACATGCCTACTCCCGTCGTGTTTCGTCACTAGACGATCCTCTTAATACGAGATTGCTCCAACCGGTAGCCGGTCAAACGTAATTGAAGTAAGTGAATTACACTCGGTTTTCACTTGACTACGCGCCGTGTAAATCATTACTTTTGATGGTGGGTGCCGTTAGCGGGAGCTGTGTTATGTGCACTACTTTACATGTAGGTACATTTAGAGCTTCTTCATGAGATCTCTTGATAAAGGAGATAAATGTTGGATAGAAGCAGGCGTTACTTTGCGGAAGTCCATGATTATGAAGTAACTTGAAATTTAATTTGCTATAATCCGCATGGTATTCCGAACCAGTGGTAGATTCATTCGACTATTCATAAGCACTTGTAAAAAGTCTATTTGAATAAAAAACTTTTGAATTTTTTTTTTTTTTTTGAAAATAGGCAAATATATGTGGTACCTACAGTGTATCTTGCACTTGCAGCTTGCAATATTCACCACACCACATAAATCTTCCAAATTATTCTCAACGTACATTTCACTCCGACACCGGAGCATCTTCAGGAGAAAAATCAGGAGTAAAGTCTTTACAATCGTGCATTGTCGAGTCAACATCTCCTGAAGTTGCTCCGGTGTCGGAGTGAAACGTACGTTGAGAATAATTTGGAGTTTTTAGTGCCTTCATAATGGAGATAAATGTTACAACAACGTATTATCTGTACTATTAGGTACTAGATGATGGCCGCGACTTCGTCCGCGTGGATTATGTTTTTTTAATTCCCGGGGAACTCCTTAATTTTCCGGGATCTTTCACACTCGCATTTATAATATTAATTTTTATGAAAATTCTAACTTACCATCATGAATCCATACTTCCATACTCCATACTAATATTATAAATGCGAAAGTGTGTCTGTCTGTCTGTCTATCTGTCTGTCTGTCTATCTGTCTGTCTATCTGTCTGCTGCGCTTTCACGGCCCATCTATTCAACCGATTTTGATGAAATTTGGTATAGCGGTAGGGTACATCCCGGGGAAGGACATAGGCTTTTTATCCCGGAAAATTAAGGAGTCGCGGGCATCATCTAGTTACTAAATATGGCGTCGGGTATGAAGAACACTTTCGCATTTATAACATTAAGTAGTTTAGATATGGATTTTTAATTGGTTTCCAGTCGAGGTGACCTGCGGAGGCACAGTCCAGAACAACCTGACGTACTTCATGTCGCCCCGCTTTCCTGAGCTGTGGATGGGTGAGAGCAACTGCTCCATCCAGATCGAGAAGACCCACGCTGGGATCATGCAGCTGAGGATTGATTTCGTGCATTTTACTATCGTGAGTACCCTTGCATAACTGAACTATTTCAAACAGTTACATCTGAAGAAGACTTGTATTGATTTGATTGAGATTGAAGATACTAAATACTTTGAAGAGAATATTTTGAAGATTGTAAATATGTACTTTCTTTATGTACAGGGTCAGCCGAACCGTCTCACGGGAGAATGTGACGAAGATGCCATGGTGTTGGGAGAAGGAGCTACGAACTTCACGTTGTGCGGACAAAACCATGGACAACATAGTAAGATATAAAATTTATAATTTATATCATTGACCTTCATGACGTGGTGATTGATAAGGAAATAGATAAATTGATGATCTGAACATAGTGATATGTTTTAAAGGGACGGAAAGCTAAGATGAGAGTTACTTATTGAAATAAGAAAGATATGCCTCTTTAAGCCGTTTCAAAAACGAATGACAGCGATAATTATCATAAAAAAACGGCTTCAAGAGCGGGACCGTAACCAGCTCCAGTCATAGTCTTTGGGAAAGTCTCGACGTTCAGAAAATACAGTGGTACTTATTGATCGTGTAAACAAGTGTTTTGATGGATTTGTCTATTGTATTCTGTCAATGTACTCGTAATCTTACAGTATTTATCATTCTAATGGAGCACAGCATTTACTGAACGACTAGCCTTCGACTTTCATCACACTATGACCTACTGCGTGTTTTGTTTTTAATTTTTTTAATATCAAAATAAAAATTGATACAGTTTTGGTAGGTTTAAATTGCATGCTCTTCCGTCATCAGCTAATAAAAAGCCACAGTAATAATTTAATAATTTAGTCAGTTTAATTAGTGAAAATAAATGAAAAAACCGGCCAAGTGCGAGTCGGACTCGCGCACCGAGGGTTCCGTACAAACCTGTAGTAAGTTTTACGATTTATGACGTATTAAAAATAAAAATTACGTTTGTTGTATGGGAGCCCCCCTTTAATATTTACTTTATTGATATTTAATTATTTATTTTGAAAGGTAATATACAAGTTAATATTCTGTGAAAATTTGAACCGTCTACCTGTTACCGTTTTTAATATTGAGCAAAAAAATACGAAAAAAACACGTTTATTGTATGGGGACCCCCCTTAATATATATATTTTTTTAATTTTTAGTATTTGTTGTTATAGCGGCAACGGAAATACATCATTTGTGAAAATTTCAGCTTTCTAGCTATCACGGTTTATGAGATACAGCCTGGAGACAGACAGACAGACAGACAGACAGACAGACAGACAGCGGAGTCTTAGTAATAGGGTCCCGTTTTTACCCTTTGGGTACGGAACCCTAAAAACTACCTAAAATTTGTTTAAGAAATAAGATTTTAACTAATACTTTAAATTATTCTTAGTCAGTTCCATTCTAAAATTACTATCAAGACTAAAATATTAAGTGAGGGATCATATTGTATGCGCTAGCCCGCTCACCATATATTTGTTCTTTCCATTGTTATAACTGCTATTGTTCTGTCTTCCAGTATACTACACTCTATCAAGCGGGAGCGAGACGCGGGAAGCGGGGGAGCTGCCTCGCACCGTGTCCACTCCCCTCGCGATGCACATGCGAGGTAGTGACGTGCCGCGACTCTGGCTGCTGCGGCTGGCACAGATGCCACTCGCGCAGTCCTCGCCACACGACTGTCTGCAGTTCCACATCGAGAATAACGGTATGACAATAAGCAAGCTGAAGTGACAGTGGGACAGTGGTTTCACTCCGACACCGAAGAATCCTCAGGAGACGTTGACTCGACAATGCACTATTGTAAAGATCGTTTGAGAGTAATTTCAAAGATTTCTGTGGTGTGGTGTGCTGGCGGTGTATATCGCAAGCTGCGCGTTGTACCACATAGATTTATCTGTTTTGCCGGATTATACTGAATTAAGCTTCATGTTCTTTGATCCGAAAATATCCTACATGCCGTCACCAGAATCCATATTAAAACAGAATCTTCTGGGACAATGAGGAAACGAACTGAGTAAAAGATCAGTAATAGGGGAGGTCCAAGTTTCACACCTCCTCGTGAACTGTGATACTTACTTATACTCATGGTACTCTCATGAGTATCATGAGTATAAGTAAGTATCACATGGTTTGAATTTTGAGAACAGAATAGATCTACGTCAGTTTAGACAAATATTGTTGTGAAATATTATAAAACCGTCCAGATAGTCCCAATGTAAGATTAAAATCATATTTATTAACCTCCATTTCTAGGTACCATAAAGACTTTCAACTACGCATCCAATGGCCGCCACCTCGCCGCTCAGGAGTACAGGGCGTGCGTCAGAAGAAACATTGGGTTCTGCTCCATACGGTATACTCCATGTGATAATCGCTCCTTTCGCATTGGACCCAGAGGCGATAGTTCTTTGGACCCTTCGAGTAAGTCTTCTTAAAGTATTTTATTTTTTAATACGCAAGAGATGATCGTCTTAGCGGCAACTTGGATTTTGAGCATCAGAGACTCTAGCGTCATAAAAATACTTAGCAGTCCAGCTTATGGATGTCAGTGATAGGTTAATTATACAGGTACCTTTGAAGGGATGTAACATCATTGGATGTGCAAGCCTTAACTATGAACTATAATGTAAGAACCACGGATCTGTTTATAGTACAAGGACTGACCGCAGGCCAAGAAGACAAAAAAGGCACTGGAAATTTCTTCTTTTTTTTGGAAGAGCAGAACATTTTAGGGTTTTCGGATCTCTCTTCTCTCTCTCTGTCGGTCTCTTCGGATACTCTTACAGGATCCGTTTGCTGTCTGTCTGTCGGTATGAAACGTTTCCACAGTAATTCAAGCGAGTATGACTCGCACTTTACTGGTTTTTATAAATGCAACTAGCTGATGCCCGCGACTTCGTCCGCATGGATTGAGGTTTTTGGTTCCCGGTAGCTCTTTAATTTTCCGGGATAAAATCTCTGTGCCATATTTTATCCAGATCCGTAAAGCCGTTCTGGTATGATTGAGTAACAAACATCCATCCATCCAAACTTTCGAATTTATAATATTAGCATAGATTAATAAACAAAGTTCGTGCTAGTTCAGAGATAAATCTAATTATATCATAATCATTATTTAATTAACATAATATTATGTTAAAGGCACAGACCAGATGGATCAAACAATGCCAGTGGATGATGAACAGAACCAACAAGACGAAGAAGGCTCGGGTTCAGATCCACAAATCGAAGAAACGTCCACCCCTCAGCCTAGTTTCATGGCCAGGGTAAGTTTTACCAAATGTGTTGTCCCTACTAACTCCAGGTTATCCATACTGTTCAAGAAATTAGTAAATCTTTAATTAAATATCCTTTTGGTTTAACCTTTGAACTGCCCCCGGATTGTGTAAGGAAGTCGTAATCGTTTGTCAAATGCCGTTTGGGCGTTTATGGAATGCCATTCCGGCTACCGTATTCCCCTCCTCTTTTAATATAGGTCCCTTCAAATCAAGAGTGAATAGTCATCTTCTAGGCAAGCGCGCTCCACCTTAGGCTGCATCACCACTTGCAAGCAAGTCTGATTGCAGCCAAGCGCTGGCCTATATATTAAAAAAAAAAAGGATATTTCGACCTTTTTATGGAGTTCATAGATGCCTGCAGCAACGTGTACGCTCAATTTCGTGTACCCATTCTTATACGTTTAGGTATATGAACGATACTCGAACGTATAAGAATGGATACACAAAATGGAGCTCTAATTTAATGCTGTTATGGTTTATAAACATTGACGACGAACTTTAACGTTTTGATCGGCCATTCTTACATGATTGGGGGATACGGGGGGTTGATCTTGACAACATTTTTGCACAGAGGTAATTTGCGTTCCAGACGCGGAAAAGGGTAATTTTGTATTTCAAATAATATTCTAGTGAAAGCGGTAGGTAGTAATTACCTATTAAAAAAGCGAAAAAAAAGAAAAAAAAGAGCAACTGCCGAGTTTCTTGCCGGCTCTTCACAAAAGAATTTCCTTTCCGAACCGGTGGTAGAGTCAAAACATGACGTAACATAAGAGACACCTGTATGTCCTACATGTTTTAAATAAATTAAATTGAATTGAATTGAAAGTACCGTCTGCCTGACTGTCTGTTATCTTTTTACGGCCCGAACCGTATGAAGTTGCAGGACATTTATCTAGTTTATTTTAATCAAAGTTGTTTTACAAACTTGCGTCGCATAGTACTAAACTTTATGTTTGTGTTATATGTTACCAATTAGAGAGTTTCCAATTTAAAGTTTTAAGCGCTAACTAGAGTCCAAAATAACAATTTTGCATGTTCTAAAACTACCTTTAACTATGATCCTTAATATAGCTTAACTCCTGTGATTTATAAACATTATACCAACTTATTATGCATTTATTAAACACATTCAATAAATCCTATTCGATAAAATTTCCTGACCTTATTGATTGACGCCATTTTGGTACTTTAGTCCATTGTGATCGGCAATATGAGTGTCTAAAGTACTAAATGGTTTTCGGCAAACTCCTATTAATAATTCCAGGGACACTCGCATGTCGCATTTGGCGTTTCAAATGGGTCCGTTATTAAAACTGTTATTAATTGTATGAAAGCAGCCTATCCGCAGATCAGTTCTTTGCCTCCCTCGCCTTTTAAAAGGGTCTCTGATTTTAAAACGGCGGGAGGCCAGCCGAACCCCTTTTAAGTACGAGGCCTTATTTTCGGCTGGGACTTCTGTAGTACTTTTTACTCATTTGCGAGGAAACAATAAACAGACTTTGTTAAGAAAGTTTTTCTAATTTGCCGATGGAAGGCGTTGACTCTTTTTAACTCACGCTAACCCTGGCTTGCATGGAAGTTATCTGAGATCTGAGTATTAGCGGACAGAAAAGAGTTAATGTACTTACGTATTGTTTTTTAATAAAGCGATTTCCGAGTAAGTAGGAGAAAAGTTTCATAATACTTACCCAGAATGCTTTTATGTTGGATATCATCAGCTAACAATCGGATCCATCTAAGCCTACTAAACCATAAAAAAACCTATCAAACTAAGCCGTATCCGTAATAATAATACAACCTAGTAGTACCCCGTAGCTAGCTAACTAACCCCTATACAACCAGATCTGGAGCTATATCTGGCCGTTTGGCGGGCAGAGGGCGTTACAACAGCGGTCCTTCTGGAGCTGGTCGCCATACATGCAGCACTACAGCGAGGATAAAATGAAGTACTACGGGTACGGGAACTACGCTGGCAGTGGGTTTGGCAGGCAGGGGTGCAGCGATAGAGTCACTATACCCTGCGAGAATGAATACTTTGTGTCGGTGAGTTTCTTTGATTCACGTAAGACCTTTTTATCATCGAACCGCAAGGCATCGACAAGGTCGGCACCACAGGTCGGCACCCTTAAGCAGTCGAAATTCCGCAGACTCGTACGTAGCTATTTGCGTGCTCGTTCCTTATTCGAACCGCTAGGATATAGAATGCCCTTCCGGCTTCAGTTTTCCCCTCCTCTTTTAATATAGGTACCTACCTTCAAATCAAGAGTGGATAGGCATCTTCTAGACAAGCGTGCTAACCCTTAGGCTGCAATCACTAATTCCAGCCAGTCTGATTGAAGCCAAGCACTAATCTATAAATTTAAAATAAATAAATAATAAATAAAAATCCTATATTCAGCCAAATAATTAATTGCACAAATTAAACAAAAGATTGAGTACTATAGCACCCAGGGAATCAAGGAAACAACAAAGTTTCAAGCCAATCTTTGTTCCGAGGGACCAAGCACTGACATTTACCGAACTTAATACTCTTTCCATTTTTCTTTTTCAGTCCCAACTCTTCGGTCCAGGGGTGTGCGACCCCCACCACTGCGGGAGCTCCTTCTGTCCGGGACTGAGGCCACAAGACTGCAGGGTTGACACCTCCATCACGCCATTCGCCGTGTCCGTGCACTTCGGCGCACCCACGCCCAAGCAGAACCCTGAAGAGAACATTGGCATGTGCCTGCGATATACCCAAATTCCCTGTGAATCACGATGAATTCAAAGGTCCTTGTGTGTTAGTGATGATGTTTCGATAACTCCTCCAGTCTGGGAGTCATGCCACTAGACTACAGGATTGATATCACGCTCTTTGGAGTTTTGGCACTTTGGTACACCACCATAACATAATCCTGAAGAGATGTGCTTGCGATATACCCAAAATCAGTGCGAATCACTATGATTCATGGATCCTTCTCTCCAGAAGTGAAGCCACCAAGCTGCAGGGTTGACACTTCTACCACGTTACGTCTAAGGCTACGTTCGCACTGTGAAAAATAGAAATCATATGGAGTTGGGAAACTTGGGAATAAAATTCGCACGAAAATAAAATCGCTGGTTTGACATAATTTCACGCGGTGCGGCAAGAATGTATGTTAAGTACTTTAAGTTACAGAATACACAAGTACCTATTTTAGAATCTTCTGGTTTTTACTTCACGAAACTAAAAACATTTTACTGCCATGATTTTTGCTTTCGAGCTTTAGAGACTTTCTTAGAACAGTAGTGGACTTTGTAAATAATTATGTAGCATAAATATTTATTTTAGAAATAATAATGTTTTTGTAAGATTTACTTCCCAGCTGGCTTACTACAATCGCTTAAAGCAGTATTATTTTAAAATTGCATTTTATATGACGTTACATACATTGGCGTCCCTAAATTATGGATTATAATTCTGGATCAAGAGCGTCAAAACACATAAAAATATAATTGATTTAAGCGACTCCGCTGATCCTTTGAAAAATAGTAATGAAAGTGTGTTTATAGATCCATTTATTTATTTGTTATATATAGAGGCAGAAAATAAATACAATATTCATAATATTATGGGATCACTTTTTTTTCCTTTACTAATTATCTTCATTCATTCTCCCGAATCTGTCTGGTGGGACGCTTCGACCGCGGCTAGTTACCACCTTACCGACAAAGTGCCGCGAAGAAACCCCTAACCATCCACCATTAGACTGCATCATCACTCACCATAAGGTGAAATCGCAGACAAGGGCTAACTTGACCTAGTGGATAAAAAAAAGATACTTAATTTTTAAGGATTCCCTTTATAACTTGCAATTAATAACATATCATATTTTCATTTATTTCATTTATTTGTTCGAAACACACATTACAATATTTTCAGTTATAACTATTGGGGCAGTGGTTTCCACACTAGGATTCCCTGTATCGTGGAAACCACTTCCTTCCGAGGGTAGGTAACAACAGAAAAAAATTTAAAAATAATTACAAATGTGAACGTACAACTTATACAAACTATACACATAATTATTTAATCAATACATTGATTAATGCTTCTTTGTTGGGTTAGTGTATGTGTGTGTGTGTGTGTGTGTGTGTGTTACTATATTACATTTTTAAGTATTTTTTCCGTGTCTTCGTAGGTGAGTTCTTTTAGCCATTTGTTTATGGTTTTTTTACATGTATACCGTGACATTTTTATGATTTTGAGTGCTCTATTGACTTTAGTATATAGAAATGGCCCAGAAAAATAGAAACATCTACGTGCCCACTGTGTGCGTAATACGGGGCACCTCCACCTCTGGAGACGCGAGCGTGTAATACAACAGCTTACTTAAGGCTCATAGTCATTACAAAAGATCACGTTTTATAGTTAACTAAGATAAAGATCAGTTGCTTAGTAATTCCTTGCTAATCGCAGACTTGCCGTATTTACATAAAACACCAATTACCATTTTCCTAAGCTTACTTTTACCGTTAGTATAATTAAAAAGCAGACTGTCCCTTATTTCATAGGCTAAGAGTAGGCGAAAGATTTGTTCAAAACGTTTTTACTAGATAAGGTCAAGCCCCCACTAAAGAGGCGCGGCGCGGCGTGGCACGTATTCTTTGTATGAGGTTGTATGGAGTACCGTACAAACTCATACAAATGATATTTGCTGCTACGTGCCGCGCCGCTTCGTGCATCTTAAGTGGGGCTAACTAATAACTAACTTATGCAATTAGACTCATTGTCTAATCAGAGGTCCGATTGTGTAAGAAAATCATTATCATTTGAGAGCTACCGTAATGGCTAAATTGAATAAAAATAGACCCTGTTTTTTAATAAGTCCTGTTTTAAAGTAAGTTAGAGTTAGGCAGTGAACGATAAAAGCCTTACGTACTTAAAATAATATGTTTTCGTGTCGCCTGTAATAATATTAAAGCAATATTTCTTTTATTGATTTTTGTACGCAGAAAATGTGAAGTGAAACTGTGAAAATATGAGTTGGCATAGTCCGTGTAACAAAAGAAATCCTGCTAATACATTTTGCATACAAAATTTTGTATAATAATTGTATAAATATGCGACTATTAGCGCTACCTCTAGGGGGTTTCTTTTGTAACACGTAGGTACTCATAGTTAGGTTTATAGAGAAGCAATTTAGGTAAACATAAACATTAATTATCATTATTGGATTTAAGTGTGTTATTACGTAGGTACGCCGTACGAGGTCAAATACTAAAGAAAATCTTTAAAACTTTGTGGTCGCAATTAAATAATCAATTCACTACTGAATAGATTAGTAAGGTACCAAGTACTATTCCCTATTCTGTGGTAGTACAAAGAAAGGTAAAAACACATCGATAAAACCGTTTACCAGCTCTTCGATTATAAAAAAACAGTTCTTTTAGTTTATTTGCCTAAGTTAATTCAGTAAACAAGTTTACGGCGCGAAATGCGGGCTTTCATGTTTACTAAAAAGAAAGCACGTTTAGACGCGGCGGGCTTCTAATGACTTGTAATTAGCGCTGTGCTTAGAAAAAGGTTTTTTTACCTTCATTCTGTACTAAGTACAAGTTAACCATTGACTGCGATCTCATCTAGAATGGTTACTTATGATGCGTTATTTAGAGTTCCGTACCTCAAGAGGCAAAAAGGAACCCTTAGGATCAATTTGTTGTCCGCCTGTCCGTATGTCTGTCCATCTTTCTGTCTGTCTGTCAACCGCCTTTTTCTCGGGATGGCGTGGAGGTATCCAGTTGAAATCAATATCAAATACTTAGGTCTACGGTCCCTAGTAGCTTTAAAAAAATCAAGCTTCTAAGTCAACGCAATCAAGAGATACGGCCGTTTATGCTGCACATTTTGCATATTTTGACACTTGCCAATAAATCAAAACCTAGGGTACTTCCTTAGCCCGGTACTATCTTAAACTGCATCATCACTTACCACCAGGTGAGATCGCAGCTAACTTGTAGAGTATAAAAAACAAATTCAAAGTAGTTCAGAAACATTGGATAGAATCTGCATTGTAAAGACTTGATTGATTGACTATACAATCTTGCATTGTACAGTCGACATCTCCGGTGTCGGAGATGTCGACTGTGCATTGAGAGTAGTATAAAAGTCTTGTGTGGTGGTGCATGTGAGTGGTGGTGGCATTGCTTGCTTGGGAACTTGGCTTTCTTGCTTGGTTGGGAAGGTAAGCGGTGCTTCGCTTGTAACTGCATTTTTGACCATACAGATTTTTTCTTTTGGCGGATTATAGCAAAATAATTGTAATCTTTTCTTGCTAGTTCAGAAACCTCGGAGAAATCAGTAAGTATACAATTTACATACATTTAAAAAAAAAGATAAGCGCCGAATTGAAAACCTCCTCCTTTTTTGGAATTCGGTTACAAAAAGCTGGCTAGTCTCCGTTGTGATTGGCCGCCGTGGCCGAATTTTGGCCTCGAGGAATATGTAGGTACTATGGATTCGTCTCCGTCCATGGTGCGCGTGGCGCCCCGGCGTTGTTCACACTTGCATTATTAAAACGCAATCACAGTTGGCGCCCGCTGGAGGCGCAGTACACTTGACTACGTAAATGTTTTACTGATGCTATTATTATGAGCTTGGTTGTACTGTTCGTTGTCAACTGAGTATTCATTATTTACAATTTTTACTGGTTCGTTGGTCACAATTCACATTTTCGACTGGTCCTGGTTTTGACTCTCGGGCCCGGCCATTATTAACCTATTGGGTTTTTTTGACAAGATATTCCCAACCAGGAGTTAGCAAGTTAACAGTACCCCGTGCCACAGAGAGCAAGTCGTAAAACCGACGTCAGCCTGACCTCTCTCCGGCTGTATCGGATTTTCTTACGAGAAAATCTCTGAGGGTTCAGAAATAGCTTGCATCCAAAAAAGGCCGTTTTACCAAGAAAATAACAGGATTCTAGAGGATTTTTAAACCATCACCTAATAAACAAAAATTGTGTATGCAGTAACGACTCAAACATACTAATATTATAAATGCGAAAGTGTGTTTGTTTGTTGGGTTTTCCTTCAATCACGCCGCAACAGAGCAACGGATCGACGTGATTTTTTGGATGGACATAGTTGAGGACCTTTTATCCCGGAAAATTAAGGAGTTCCTGTGGGAATCTCGGGCAACCGTAAATTACCGTAGTATTTTCTAAAGAAAAATCATATTTCTAGATGTTGTACGTGCAAGCCAAACACGCTGGAATAACTCGCGGGTTCAAGTTTTGGTCCCCCGTTTGGTGGAATGTAGTAAAAGGATTTCGTCGCAATTTTTCCAGACGCTTGAGCAATTGCTTCGGAAAATTGACTAACTTTGGTGTATAAAATATTATGGCGATAGAGGCAAAAAATCAAATCGGTATGTACCTATATCTAAACATAACTATACTATACGACCATACTATTTTGACGACCTCCGTGGTGCAGTGTTGAGCGCTGTTGTCTTAACGTATGGAGGTCCCAGGTTCTATCCCTGGCAGGGTCAATTAGGAATTTATAATTTCTGAAATTTCCCTGGTCTGGCCTGGTGGGAGGCTTCGGCCGGGGCTAGTTACCACCCTACCGGCAAATGCGTGCTGCCAAGCGATTTAGCGTTCCGGTACGATGCCGTGTAGAAACTGACTATCATTAGGGGTATGGGTTTAATATAACTTTCATACCCCTAACAGGTTAGCCCGCTACTATCTTAGACTGCATCATCACTTCCCATCAGGTGAGATCGCAGTCAAGGTCTAACTTGTAGAGGAAAAAAAAACTAGATAATTCCCGCGACTTCGTCCGCGTCGATTGAGTTTTTTTATTCCCGGGAGAACTTCTTCATTTACCAGAATAAAAGCCCATGTCCTTCCCCGGAATACAACATAAGTATATACCAAATTTCATCAAAATCGGTTGAAAAGATGGGCCGTGAAAGCTTAGCAGACCGACAGACCTTCGCATTTATAATATTAGTATGGATACTATGGACTTGGCTATCATGAGGAGTTTAGGTAGCAGTTTTCATAGGATCTTACAGCTACTTTTGTTGCCGACTGTACATTACTATTGTAGTTAAATCCAGTGACGTCAGAAGCACCTTAAGCCGAGTTACGAGCTATTCTGTCGGTGCTCATCTAACAACGTCATTACTTGCTTTGCTTGTCATTACGGCACCATTAATTAATATGGTGTGCTTTAGAGTGGAGTAATAAGATTCTGTAAGGAAGAAAACACACAAAGGGTTATGGTCTGGCAGACAAACTATCTGCGCACACACTTTTCTGTGGACTCAATCTTCACTGTGAATTGTGTGTGTGTGTGTGTGTGTGTGTTTTTTCTTCACTGTCGACTTATCGAAAATTTCGTCCAATCATGTTTTCCAGTTATCCAAGACTTGAAAATATAATGAATTTATGGTACATACTTATATATTAATTTCAAATTTTTCGATCCACGCGTTACATACTTATATCGATTTTAGAATCGACAAAAATGATGACTGTGGCGTTAAATACGTTTTTCATCATACCTATTCGAAAAACGCATATTGCCTTCAGAGGATAGCGGGAGCAAAGTGTAACTTGTAGGCCCATGGGACTTTTCATTTCTCTCTTCTGATTGGTCCGAAGTCACGTCATCAATTTGTTGATCGAATATACGACTTTGCATTTCTCTGTTCTGATTGGTCCGAAGTCACGTGATCAATTTGTTGATCGGATATACGTCTTTACATTTTATTTAAACTTTAAATATACGTCTAAAATAATGTCTATGCAATTACATAGAAGGTTGATAGGAGTATCTTCTGATTGGTGCTTAAACGTATAGGTAATGTCCATACATAGTAGGTTGATACTCCTAGCTTTTTCTCATACGTAATGATGAAAAATAGTGTGTGTCACTCGGGGCCAAATTTTTTGTTCTCGGGCGGCGTATATTGAATTCCTCGCTACGTTCAGGATTCTACTTTAGAACCCCTCGCTACGCTCGGGATTCTACTATAGAATCCTTCACTTCGCTCTGAATTCAAAATAGCGCCCTCGGGGAACAAAAATTTTCTTTGGCCCCATGTAACACAAATAACTATTAAAATCCTTCACAGTAGTAAAAAACTAAAAAAATCCAAATAACTTTTACGTAACCTTGAAGTCACTTAATCGAAAAATATTGATTATTACTATACTTAAACTCAAAAGTTTCCTACTTCAAATAGCCATAAAATTGTCAAAAATAGGCAAAACTCAATTTTAAGAATCAAATTTTAAGTTCAGAAATTACCGCCTTACCACATTTGAAGTCCGATTTCTCACAATAATGCCTCCTAAAGTACCAAATTTTTTAACTAATAAGGGAGGCTTAGGAACTCCAAAAGTTTTTGAAGTTAGTCGGAAGTGACGTAGACAGGTTTAAGTATTAATCTTAAGTTGAAAATTCGTCTCTAATACTGTCGAACGTAAACTTTTCACTTTCGACCAAAAATTTTCCGACTTGGGCTAATATTATGATGGTAATTATTTTATGCAAAGTAGCAAACTTCATAGCAAGCATGTTTACAAAAAATTTTTTTGGAAAAAAACATTAAATAAAAAGAAAAAAAATTTATTACTCACTCCCTTAGAAATCTCACGAAAAAACTTAAAAAAATTATAACTCGAAAACTACCAAAAATCGCTGAACATACATGGGGTATTTTCTGATAGGTCTAGGATACGAGGAATCTAAATTTTTTCTTTGAGTTCACTATTTGGGCCAGCCTGTATATTGATATATATCGTCTAGCTACTATAAAAGCGAAAGTGTGTCCGCCTGTCTGTCTGCTACGCTTTAAAAACCGATTTTCATGAAATTTGGACTAAGAATGGAAGAATAGAGAATCTCGGGGAAGGACAAAGGTTTTGCGGACGAAGTCTCGGGCATCAGCTAGTATGGGTCACAACAATTGAGATTGTAGCCATGATTGCAGTTTGCACGGAATAGGGTCCTACTGATTATTCAATGGATTGCTAGTGGTTCCGTAGAAACACTCGTAGTTAGAATATCCTAATAGAATCCATTAGGGGGCGGCAATGGTGTTGAAATGGCCGCCGGCCTGTGTTTACATTACAAGTACAATTAGCATGTTCGAATGCGGAATTATCTACTAGGTACAAGTTAGCCCTCGACTGTGATCTCACCTGATGGTAAGTGACGATGCAGTCTAAGATGGTAGCGGGCTAACCTGTTTGGGGCATGGGAGTTATATGAAACCCATACCCCTATTCGGTTTCTACACGGCATCGTACCGGAACGCTAAATCGCTTGGCGGCACGTCTTTTGCCGGTAGGGTGGTAACTAGCCACAGCCGAAGCCTCCCACCAGGCCAGACCAGGAAAAATTTAGAAATTAGAAATTCCCAAATTGACCCTGCCGAGGATCGAACCCGGGACCTCCGCACGTTAAGACAACAGCGCTACACACTGCGCCACGGAGGTCGTCAAAATATAGTAATGTTAGTGAGGATGGATCTGCACAGACTAGCACGACAGAACGAACAGTCGGTGGGGTCACCAAATTTCAGAAAGCAGACTCTACTGAGAAGAACTGTAATAAAAAAACCGGCCAAGTGCGAGTCGGACTCGCGCACCGAGGGTTCCGTACAAACGTGTAGTAAGTTTTACGATTTATGACGTATTAAAAACAAGACGAAATGAACCGCAAAACTAACTTTGTTTGTAGAGGTTTATTGTTAATATCAAAAAATTACGTTTGTTGTATGGGAGCCCCCCTTTAATATTTACTTTATTGATATTTAATTATTTATTTTGAAAGGTAATATACAAGTTAATATTCTGTGAAAATTTGAACCGTCTACCTGTTACCGTTTTTAATATTGAGCAAAAAAATACGAAAAAAACACGTTTATTGTATGGGGACCCCCCTTAATATATATATTTTTTTAATTTTTAGTATTTGTTGTTATAGCGGCAACGGAAATACATCATTTGTGAAAATTTCAGCTTTCTAGCTATCACGGTTTATGAGATACAGCCTGGAGACAGACAGACAGACAGACAGACAGACAGACAGACAGACAGACAGACAGACAGACAGACAGACAGACAGACAGACAGACAGACAGACAGACAGACAGACAGCGGAGTCTTAGTAATAGGGTCCCGTTTTTACCCTTTGGGTACGGAACCCTAATAAAAACCTAGTATGCTAGTAGGTATGAGTATTTATAGTTTAAAAAACACTGTCAGCCAAAAACGTTAGCAAGAAAACTAATTGGAGCAACACTAATACAATTTCTCTTTTCGGAGAAATGCATCCGTGTAATGCTATTAGCGCAGCCGGGGACGCGGGTCTAATCCGTGTTGATCCGCTGCTACTGAGACCATCCTTACCACAACATTTAGAACCCTGCTTACGACGAGCGTATGCGAGCGTCGAAACTGTAAAAAAGTTTTTTTTTTTATCAACTATAAGTTAGCCCTTGACTGCGATTACACCTGATGGTAAGTGATGATGCAGTCTAAGATGGTAGCGGGCTAACCTGTTAGGGATATGGCAAGCGGATAATTCCTTGTGATATTGAATTGGGTATTTCACAACTAGTCAAATAAATTATTTTATATTGATTGTAAAATAGTGGACCTGCCGAAAAACGTTATAGTTATCTACGTCTCCTGTTATTTTCATGTTAGACAACCATTTAATCTATTAAAGTAAAAAGTGCGTTGATTTTTAATGACGTCACAACTTCCATACCTGTATTTCATAAAAATAAGAGCGCGTTTTGAAGTTTGAAAAAAAAATACCTGATTTTTGACTAGAAATGTCAAATACCCAATTTGCGACGTTCGGGAAGGAAGTAAAGTAAAGTTTGGGTCCATTTTTAACTCTACACCAAAGTGTTTCGAATTTCGAATACGCTCAACCTCGACGTGTATTCTAAAACTTGTGGTAAGGGTCGTGCTAATTGCCGGAGCGCTAGCAAATAATTTATTATTGGATTCGAAATTTTCGGCAGTTGGTGAAAAGTTTGGTGAAAATTGCGAGTTAGTAGAGTTTTCCTCCTAACTATTTATTACTAGATGATGCCCGCGACTTTGTTCGCGTGGTTTTTTGATTCTCGTGGGAACTTTTTAATTTTCCGGGATATAAAGTAGCCCTCACCAAATTTCATGAATATTGGTTCAATAGATGGGCCGTGAAAGCGTAGCAGACAGATAGATGGATACACTTTCGCATTTATAATATTAATATGGAAGTATGAATGTACACATACTTAGTTAATACATTATGACTGCCTCGTTGGTCTAGTGGTTAGCATGTTCGACTGCGGCCGACGAGGTCCCAGGTTCCCGGATCAGGATTCCCGGGTCGGGCCATAGCAAGTACTTACTAGGTTTTTCTCACAAGAAATTCTCAGTTCTAGCCCGGTGTAAGGTAGTTGGCGGTGTTTCAGCCCCGTGCCTCGGAGAGCACGCAAAGCCGTCGGTCCTGCGCCTGATCTCTCTCCGGTCGTGTCGGATTTTCCGTCCCATCGGGCTATGAGAGTACTTAAAGGAACAGAGAGTGCACCTGTGTATGTGCACACACTTGTGCACTATAATATCTTCCGCGCAGATGGCTAATCTCTCTGGAGATAGGCCGCCGTAGCCGAAATTCGGTCGGGAATTTATGCTTCTTTGTTGGGTTTGGAAGTGTGGGTAATAGTTGCCGACCTAGCAAGTTAATATCGCTGGAGAAGGTTATTCTGGAACTCAATAAATAACATTTTATTAAAGAAATTTGAAAAACTTGGCTCGACAAGATAAATAGAATTTCTTCGGAAATATGAAATGCCATTCAAAAGTCAAACATTTTCCGGTCGGGGTATCGGAACAGCATTTCTATTTATACATTGAAATGCAATAGACCGGAAATACAATACACTATCAGATATTTGACTAGAAATTGCCCGAGATCTCACGTCTCTCTCTCAAATATAATCCTAAAGCCGAAAGTTTTCAATGATTGTAGGTAGAGACTTTAGAGAGTGATGGTAACTGAGCATTTAAAACAAGTCAAAACAGCAACTTTTTTCAAACTTCAGAACGGATCTTGTATGAAATACTTAAAGGTACTTGTGACGTAATCAAAAGTCAGCGCACTTTTTTTTTAAATGTATGTTTGACGTCTTTTGGCAGATCCGCTTTTTAATATTCACTAAACATATTAATTATTTATCTTTGAAAAAATTAAGCAAAATCCCAATTATTGTAGTATAGTAAAGTCGTTTAATATGTTTAGTAATGTCTGTCTGTCTGTCTGTTATGTACGCACGGCTCATCTGTTCAACCGATTTTGATGAAACTTGCTACTTTAAAAAATAGCCTCTTTTTATTCCGCAAAATAAAGAGTTTATTGGGGATTTTATAAAAACTGAATTCAAGAATTCACGACAAAGAAGTCGCGGGGATTTCGGACGAGATTGCGGTCTTCATCTACATATTTTTTCAAATTACCCTTCCGGTATTGGTAGCTAGGACCTCACACTTAAAGTACCACAACGCTCAATGGGTCTGACAAACGTTTTTTACTTTACATGCCACATAAATCTACAAAAAATTACGAGAAAAACTGTGTTTTTACTTTTTTCATATCTTAAAAAATGGCTGAGATATTTACGATCAAAGTGCGTATTTCCGGACGTAGGTTTTTAAAAGCCGATGACGTCAGAATCCTAGCAGAGTTCTCTGTGGTAAAA
Source organism: Erebia ligea (assembly GCA_917051295.2). Taxonomy (NCBI): domain Eukaryota; kingdom Metazoa; phylum Arthropoda; class Insecta; order Lepidoptera; family Nymphalidae; genus Erebia; species Erebia ligea. The sequence goes on along the minus strand of OU785238.1, from coordinate 15,255,835 downwards.
TTGGAAAAAATACTGTATTGTGCCTTGGTGCTTCAATTCAATAATCAAAACACCTGATACACTCTCTTTTATATGCCCGAGGACCCAAAAATGAGTCATAACCGTGGGTGTGACGTCATAGTATGAGCGCGCGTAATCTCAGAAATTCAAAAAAGGGCTGAAACTTCTCGTCGTTATAACTTCAGAAATACTGCATGTATTGAAATGAAATAAAAACTAATGTAATAAGTATACATGATCTACGCTCCGATTTTAGGTATATTTGATAATAATATTTTGACCCTTTTGTGTTCTCCATTGCGCCAGGGGGGTTCCACTACCATCGTTTAAAGCAGTATTGTTTCAAAATGTCAGTTTTATGTCACGTATAGTTACTTTAGTTTGACCTAAAATAAGGATTATAATTCTAAAGCATGAACGTCAACAATAAGTAACGCGTAAACGTAAAACATTAAAGGTGGGTGGGAGGCAGGAGTATGCCTCCTGGGAAGTTCTTGCGGTACTTAATCGAATTTCCTCTGGTTTTTTGTCCGAGCCGAATTGGTTCCAACTCCCATGGGAACGTAATCTCGCGATCCGCATCCGAATAAGATAGCCGAGTGACAATAGCTCTAGAAACCTCTCTAGAGAGCTTTTGACACAGAAAACAATGAAATTGTATGTGAGCTTCCCAATCCAATATCTAAGTCATTTTTGGTCACCGCTCGGCTTTTTGTATGAGAGACACGCGTACTTCTTTTGTTTTCTCCACTACAAGTTCCACTGTAGTCTAAGACGGTAGCGTGCTAACTTGATAGGGTATACGGAATTTATAATATTAAACCCATACTTACCCCTAATCGGTTTCTATACGGCATGCATCGTACCGGAACAATAAATCGCTTAGCAGTACGTCTTTGCCGGTAGGGTGGTAACTAGCCACGGCCGAAGGCTCCCACCAGGCCAGACCAAAACAAATTCAGAAATTATAAATTTCCAAATTGACCCCCCCAGGAGTCAAACCCGCCACCTCCCACGTTAAGGCAACAGCGCTCAACACAGCGCCAGGGAGGTCGTCAAATGAAATGAAATGAAATGAAATGATTTATGAAATTAAATGATTTAATCATTTCACGTAGGACAACTTGTGTCACTTAGGAAACGTTAAGACTCTACCACCGGTTCGGAAAACTGATTCTACTGAGAAGAGCCGGCAAAAAACTCAGCAGTTGCTCTTTTCTCAAAAAAGAAAAGGTTACAATAAGTAGACAATACAACACATAAGTTACAAAATATTACACTGACTTGTGGGTCACTGGATGCGAGGCCGCTTGCTTCCATGCAACTTTGTCATTAATAAAATCATCGATAGTGTAATACCCTCGACGTATCAAATGCTGTTTATCACAGTCTATAATATAATACTGTGTAGGTACCAATTTTGAATAAACATACTTTAACTATGACTTTAAATGATGAAGAGTGATTATAGGTGTTACAAATCAGTGAAATAGGTAATTCTCCTAACCGATTTTTCCCTCATCGTAATAGCGGAGCGGGATAATCCTGAAATTAGCATGGGGGTGTGGACAGGGGTTCAGTGTCGCGCTAATAGGGGAGGATATTCGCTATAACAAGATCACACGCCCCCACCGAGGGTTCTGTTTTACATCAATTTGCGAGACCCTAATTCTGATGGAATTAGATCATGCAATCGTAATATCTTAGGTAGATAGGCTAGCCTCTTCGACGGAGGACCATGAGGTCCTGAGTTCGAGTCATGGCAAAAGAAAGTTTCTTATTTATTTGTTTAGATACTAGATGATGCCCGCGACATCGTCCGTGTGGATTAAGATTTCTTTATTCCCGCGGGAACTCTTTAATTTTCCGGGATATAACCTACCGTTGTACCAAATTTCATCAAAATCGGTTGAGCAGTTGGGCCGTGAAAGCGTAGCAGACAGATAGATACACTTTTGCATTTATAATATTAGTATGTATCTTTATTGCACACACAAAATATACAGTATACACTATACAGTTAAAAAGCAGCAGTAAGACTACATAGAAATGTGCAAAGGCGGTCTTATTGCTAAAGCAATCTCTTACAGACAACCTTTGGTGAAAAATAAATAAATTATGTGTATGCTGCATTTAAAAATAAATAAATTTAAGCAATGCAAACACGATAGAAAGTTATTGGTTTTTGTCAATAGTCTCCGGGATTGAGAAACCTACAGTTTCCATTCTACCGGCAAATACGCGATTTAGCGTTCCGGTACGATGCCGCGATGCAAAAACCGATTAGATACCTCTTACAAGTTAGCCAACTACCATCTTAGACTGCATCATCATTTTCCACCACTTATATCACAGATAAGGGTTAAGTTAAAAAAATTAAGTAAGTACAGAAAAGAAAAGGAAAAAAAATCATTATTTAATAAAAATAAAGACCATCGTTAAATGTGAGTTTATACAGGCCGCGGAGCTATTAAAAAAATGAAAGGCGAAAGACTAATTAAATTGGCTTGGCCATAAAAAAATCTATTCTTGAAGTAAAATGTCAAAAGAAGAGAGCACTTCTAAAGTCAATAGCTGTTCCATTAAAAACAAACATAAGGAAATTTAAATCCCCGTATTCATAATATTTCCCTTTGGCATAAAAACTCTTCAATGAGGGTATTCATCGACATGTTTATAATGTCCCGGAATAATCGCTGTGGCGGCCATTTTTAATAAAATCCGTCAAGTGCGAACGGTATTTATGTCTAGAGGTTCTTGCAGTGAATGAATTAATTAATGATTGTATTTAACCATTATAACTATACATAATATCCGGATAAACTCACGTGTTCTGTCGGAAAAATGCCCGACTAGTTTCCATTAACCAGCCTACCTACATAATAAGTACCTACCTAGAATTGTAGCATAGGTGAAATATTAGTTACTATACTAGCCAGTTTATTAATCCTATTGTTATCTAACTAACCCTCTCTCTCTTTTTCTCTCTATGTGTAGTATTCCTCATTGCTGAGGGTCGGAACCCCATTCCATTATAATCACATAATGGTAGGGGTTTTCTTGGGATACCTAATAATGCGGTAGGTTTCCAGGTCCTTCCGCGTACGACTCGACTATGAGTACTATTTCAACTCATAGGTTAATTTCTGAATTTTCCCTGGTCTAGCCTGGTGGGAGGCTTCGGCCGTGGCTAGTTACCACCCTACCGGCAAAGACGTGCCGCCAAGCGATTTAGCGTTCCGGTACGATGCCGTGTAGAAACCGAATAGGGGTATGGGTTTCATACTGCCATGCCCCTAACAGGTTAGCCCGCTACCATCTTAGAATGCATCATCACTTACCATCAGGTGAGATCGCAGTCAAGGGCTAACTTGTAGTGGATAAAAACAATATCTGAATTAAATGAGGGAATAAATAATATCATACAATTAATTTAAATTAATAAATTATAAAACCCTTATTAACTTTGTCTATTTTCACGGAACCCTAATAAATCAGGAAGTATTTTTGCCGACAAGCTGTTTGCGCTGGCCGGTCGCTTTTTATTAACTTTTCCCGTTTACGGTTTGACCCGTAATATCGCGCTCATAGTTTTAGGTCACAAGTTATAAAACGTTCATTCGTCACAGTTGTACTGTTTTAGTACAAAGATGTTTAGGTTTAGAGGGTTTTTATGCTGATGGATGTGAAAGGATTTTTACTCCTTTTTTTAGAAACTTTATTGTTTTTTTAAAGTCTTTTCTGTTATAAAGTTGTGTCCTAGAGTGTTATAAAACGTTCATTCGTCACAGGAAAACAGTACAAAGATGTTTAGGTTTAGAGGGTTTTTATGCTGATGGATGTGAAAGGATTTTTACTCCTTTTTTTAGAAACTTTATTGTTTTTTTAAAGTCTTTTCTGTTATAAAGTTGTGTCCTAGAGTGTTATAAAACGTTCATTCGTCACAGGAAAACAGTACAAAGATGTTTAGGTTTAGAGGGTTTTTATGCTGATGGATGTGAAAGGATTTTTACTCCTTTTTTTAGAAACTTTATTGTTTTTTTAAAGTCTTTTCTGTTATAAAGTTGTGTCCTAGAGTGTTATAAAACGTTCATTCGTCACAGGAAAAGAGTACAAAGAGGTTTAGGGAGTCGCAGATTTTTTATGCTGATGGATGTAAAAGGATTTTTACTCCTTTTTTTAGAAACTTTATTGTTTTTTTAGGTCTTTTCTGTTGTAAAGTTGTGTCTAGAGTGTTTTAAAACGTTCATTCGTCACAGGAAAAGAGTACAAAGAGGTTTAGGGTGTCGCAGTTTTTTTATGCTGTTGGATGTGAAAGGATTTTTACTCCTTTTTTTAGATTATTTTCTGTTATAAAGTTGTGTCTAGAGTGTTAAAAAACGTTCATTCGTCACAGGAAAACAGTACAAAGAGGTTTAGGGTGTCGCAGATTTTTTATGCTGATGGATGTGAAAGGATTTTTACTCCTTTTTTTAGAAACTTTATTGTTTTTTTAAAGTCTTTTCTACTATAAGTTGTATCTAGAGTATTTGCATGTTTGTTGTAAAAACCACTGGTCTATGGTTTTTAGTCTCGTAAGACCGTGAAGGTTTTTTTTTACGAATTCGAAAATCCCGTGATCAGTAAAGCATTAAAGAAATTATTAACATTTTTAACCGACTTCCAAAAAAGGAGGAGGTTCTCAATTCGGCGCGTGTTTTTTTTTTTTTTTAAAGAGCTTTTAAGTTAATTGGTAATTTTAAAAATCGATTCTCGTAGATACACGAAGGCAGCGCGACACTTATAATTTAGTTTTCCAAGAACAAATATTGATTTCAGGATACTTAGTGAAGATTTCTGATATTTTTTACATTTAATACAGACCACAGAAGGATTAAGGCTTAATGATTCTCGTGGAAACTTCCTAATTTTCCGGGATAAAAAGTAGCCTTTGTCCTTCCCCGGGACATAACCTACCTCTGTACTGAATTTCGTCAAAATCGGTTAAAAAGATGAGCCGGGAAGACGTAGCAGGCAACATACACACAGACAGACAGACACTCTTTCGCATTTATAATATTAGTATGGGATTAGTATGGACTAGCTGATGCCCGCGACTTCGTCCGCGTGGTTTAAGTTTTTTGATTCCCGCGGGAACTCCGTAATTTTCCGGAATAAAAGTAGCCTTTGTCACTCTCCAGGCTCTCAACTATCTTCTTCTTCTTCTTGTTGATTGAGGCTCCAGTTCCGTCCGACCTGTATCACTGCGACCGTCTCCGATCTATTGTGATCACCTCTACTTCAGATTTCCTCGCCAATACTTGTTTCCGCCAGGAATATCAGCGTTTTCTTGACTGGAATACGGGAAGCGTCCTTTAGGTCAATAATATCCAACTTTCAACTATACCCATGCCAAAAATCACGTCGATCCGTTGCGGCGTGATTGAAGGACAAACCAATAAACCTACAAACCAACAAACAAACACACTTTCGCATTTATAATATTAGTATGATTATGTGCTAGTGAATTTGCGGTTTATATTAGTTTGTTAACACGATTCGAGAACTAGATTGTTTTAGAATAGGATTATAATATTGCTCCCAACGATATTCTGGAATGCCGTTGCTATTGTGCTCCTATCCTCACATCCTATCAAACTGGCTGCAACTTTATTAATTGCATAACTTCAACAAGATTGTATGGAAACTAGAAAATTATGTATTACGGAACCATTTAAGTTATGGAACGCTCGCAGGCTGTAGATATCTATTAAAACGGCCGGCTGAACGGATCTGGATGAAATTTGACACAGAGCCTGTCTGAGAGAGGGTTATAGTCGGGAATAACACATAGGCTACTTTTTATCCCGGAAAATTAAAGAGTTACTCTTGTTTTCCAAAATATCTCAATACACGCAGATATGATCAATCAAGAAAAATCAAAAAAATAATAGGAATATTATTTTAATAGCTCCATTCAGTGCAGTAATTTATCCAAGTTAACTAGGTCCCTCCTTTCCTCCAGATACTAGGTCCTTATGCTCGTCATATCTGCCTCGTTGGTCTAATGGTTAGCATGTTTGACTGCGGCCGACGAGGTCCCGGGTTCGAGTCCCGGGTCGGGCCATAAATCATATTTAAGTATTGGGTTTTTCCGGCTAGAAATTCTCAGTACTAGCCCGGAGTTAGGAAGTTGGCGGTGTTTCACCCCCGTGCCTCGGAGAGCACGCTAAGCCGTCGGTCCCGGATATTATTTTATTTTATTTTTTTATTTTATTTTGTACAGAAAACTTACAGCTACAACAAAAAGTGGATAGATAAATAGAGAATAAGTATAACGCCAATTACAAGTTTTCACAGATAGAATTTACGTGAGATAGAAATAGCTCGCAAAGGTGGAAAAAGTAAATATTAATATATATGCTACATAGGAAGTACTTAATTAAAATATAAAAAGCTTATAAATAGGAAGATGGGTTAATACAGGAGAAGAACCAGAGTAAACTAATATTTGGGTTATTTTAGAAATTAATAATTATTTAGATTACTAGCCAGCAAACCATTTCAACTCAGGCAGTGGGAGTCAAAGAATTCACTGGCTAGAATCCTACGCATGGAGGTGGCCGTGGTGCAAAAGAGATCTAGCTTGGTATTCTTGTTTACCAATTTATTAAATGATAAAGAAGATCTTGGCAAATAGGAGTTCTGACGAAATCTGGTACGAGCAGATGGTGGGCGGAGAATAGAGTGGGCACGGGGATGGGTATTGGTAGGCACTTTGAGGGATTGGTAGGCGCTTTAACGACTATTATCACTAACATGATAGTTAGTCGTTAAAGCCCGCCAACCCGGGCATTGGTTGTGGAGGCCTGTGCCCAGCTGTGGGACGTTAATGGGCTGTTGTGGGATGCTCGTCATAGGTAATGAATTATTGTCGGGGCGTAGTGAACGTGACAATACCTACTGTATATTGCTAACACAATTTGCGCAAGCATAGCATCAAATAAATATTATAAATGTGAAAGTTTGGATGGATGTATGGATGTACTAGCTGATGCCCGCGACTTCGTCCGCGTGGATTGAGGTTTTTCGGTTCCCGCGGGAACTCTTTAATTCTCCGGGATAAAAAGTAGCCTATGTGCTATTCCAGACTATAATCTATCTCTGTGCCAAATTTCATCCAGATCCGTTCATCCGTTGGAGCGTGATTGAGTAACAAACATACATCCATACATCCATCCATCCAAACTTTCGCATTTATTTGATGGATGGATGTTTGTTACTCAATCACGGCGGAACGGTTGAACGGATCTGGATGAAATTTGGCAAAGAGATAGATTATAGTCTGGAATAGCACATAGGCTACTTTTTATCCCGGAAAATGAAAGAGTTCCCACGGGAACCAAAAACCTCAATCCACGCGTACGAAGTCGCGAGCATCAGCTAGTATCTAATATATTGCAATTTGCATGGTATCGGTATTTGATATGAGCGTTCCGCCTGTGTATACATCCAAATTGCTATTTAACAATGTACTCGTAGGTGCTTGTATTGTTAACTAGCTAGTGCTCGCGACTTTGTCCACATGGAATAAGTTTTTTTAAATTCCCATTAGAACTTCTCAACTTTCCGGTTAGCCTATGCCACTTTCCAGGTGTTCAACTATACCTACGAAAAAAAGCACGCCGATCCGTTGCACTGTTGCGGCGTGGTTGAAGGACAAACAAACAATCAACTTTCGCATTTATAATATTAGTGTGATAGCCCCCTACCTTAAAGATGAACCAATTTACTCTTTAATTTACTTTAAGTTTAATTATTTTGGCTTTTACCTCGTTGAGTCGTCTATTCGCTCTCCCTCCCTATATATTCCTCATTGCTGTGAGCCATCACCCCATCCATGACTAATCATATTTTTTTAGAGGTAGAAGTAAATAGGTTTTAATGATGTTTTGAATTCACAAACTTCATAGACGAGCATTGATGTAAAATTTTAGTACCTATAGACGAGTGATATTTACTAACGTACACACGATGTTCTAAATTCAATTAACTTTATCCTCAAGAGGATAATAACGGCTTTTGCATTCAGATATCGAAGAGTAAAAATACTCTTTCCGAGATGGTAGGATAAAAAAATAAAATAACTGTCTGGAACGTTTTTATTTGTGCAAAAAGTTTGTAATAAAACCTTTCTATCTCATTTTTACAAAAAAACTAAAATGAACTCAAATATATTATTGTATTAGATGCTATTATCAATATTATAATATTCCTCCCTCGAAACAGGTTTAAGACGTACAATTTCATGGGAATCGGAAAAAATAAGTTGGTTATCCTTGTCAAAAGCCATTCCCAACACGCCCTGCACGCTCACTATTCTTTTAACTTTTAGCACAATTTTGCTTATAACGTAGATCCCATTTTCGCTGCAGAGATGTACGTGACCAGAATTATCTACCGCCATTCCCAGAAACCTAGGATTATCCTTCAGAAATATAACGCTATTCTCACCACGTTTGATACCAAAAAGTCCCGTACTATTGATAAAGAATATGTTGTTATCATCATCAAAAACAAACTGATTCACCATCGTGTTTCTCAATTCTGGTACCAGTTTAAAAATCTTGTCTTCATAGTAGTATACTTTCAGACTCGGGAACTTTATGAAATACAATCTCCCTTTCACCTGTACCCACCAAATGTCCAAATTGTTCACACCTAGCTTTTTAAGTGTCTTATAAGTCGGATCGTATTTGTAAATACCGTGGCTGCCTCCGAAATAAATTTCGTCGGTATCTGAATCTTTTGTTATGGCAAAAGCGTCTTTGACACCTTTCAACACGGTTAGTTTTTTAGTGTTAAGGTTGAGTAATGCCGGCAGGTACTCTCCTTGGCCGGAATCAAAGCTGAAGTACAGTGTGTTAGATTGGCTGACGACTAATTGGTTCGGGCTGTGAGCTAGGGACGCCAAGCTGTCTTTGATGTAACACTGTGTGCTGGTTTCCTCGGATAGCAGATCGCAGATCTTGTTTATTTTTAACATATCCCTGATTGCGGAGACTGTAGGGTAGATGCAGAGTAGGACGAAATTTCTCGCGGTAAACATTTTCACATGCGATTCAAGCCCTCTCAAATTGGAAGGAGTTGGTTCTCGATGAACTTTTCATATACACATGAAGTTAGTGTAATTGTTGCCTATTTTACAGATTTTGCTACACTGAATATAATAATACCTAATTGTTTGCACGGTAATGCTTTGATTTTAGTCCGACACTTATTTTATCTTGGGCCTTCTTGCTAAGATTTTTAATACACTTCTTGCTCTTTTTTGCCGAAAATCAATAAACTATCACATTCATAATTATTATTACAATATTTTTAATGAAATTTTATCTTCCTTTAACTATAATTTTGCTCTACATTATTTTAGCTACACAATATTTATTAAATATAATATTTTTATTTAGACAATCTGTTTCTTGTTATTTAATTGAAAATGTCTCTATTTGCAGTTTAAATCAAATTTTATGTTTAGTTATCTTCGTTTATTTTGCTATAACTTGTCTTATTTTTTAATTATTTTATGATTTAAGATAAATATTAATCTCAAAAGGTTCTTAACACTCTGTTTCACAAAGGGTTACATAAAACACGGCCTCAGGGTGTCAGCAAACATTGGCACTCCGGCCCGTTTCGCTAACCGCACAAACAAACAAACAGTATGAGTGTTTGTAAATAACATTGTATCACATACTTGTAGATGTAAACAGTTGAGGCACGATTCAAAATAATACTTTTATGTAATATTTGTTACGTACTTAATAGTCGGTCGGTGCTATATCAGTTGCATCCAAATAGCTTCAGTCATAGGGACTACCGATAGAAGTGAAAACGAATATAATAATAATAAAAAAATATAAACCTTAAAACTAAGACATTTAAGTTTAATTACGAATGTAGTATATTTATATTTAAGACCTTTTGTCTTCGTAACAACGCGAGCATGTCGGTGTTCGCGAGCATGTCGGAGCGAGGTGTTGGTGACGCGAATCGACAAGTTTACCCCCCATCCAAAAAGTGCTCAACGCGGCTAAAGAAGTTTTCACTTCAAAAAATATATATAATTATACGAAAGTTTGGATGGATGGAAGGATGCTTGTTACTCAATCACGTCAGAACGGCTGAACGGATCTGGATGGAATTTGGCACAGAGATAGATAATAATCTGGAATAACACATAGGCTACTTTTTATCCTGGAAAATTAATGTTCCCGCGGAAATCGAAAAACGGGGAAAGCTAGATTCTAACATAATATAACAGTGGTGCACTTTTACTTAATTGGTTAGTTAGTTTATCTATTTATAACGTCAATTTAAGAACTTTAAAACCAGCTACTTTGGTCTTATTTTAGTGGGGCTTAGAAAGTAAGTAAAATTGAGTGTTGAAGCTGTTTCTTTAATACAATAATTATTTTATCAATAACCAAAACAGACGGAAAACAAAACGTTAACCTCCGACCTCCGTGGCGCAGTGTGTAGCGCTTTTGTCTTAACGTGCGGAGGTCCCGGGTTCGATCCCCGGCAGGGGCAATTTGGGAATTTATAATTTCTGAATTTTCCCTGGTCTGGCCTGGTGGGAGGCTTCGGCCGTGGCTAGTTACCACCCTAACCCTAACCCTACCCTACCTGGCAAAGACGTGCCGCCAAGCGATTTAGCATTCCGGTACGATGCTGTGTAGAAACCGAATAGGGGTATGGGTTTAATATAACTGCCATGCCCCTAACAGGCTAGCCCGCTACCATCTTAGACTGCATCGTCACTTACCATCAGGTGAGATCGCAGTCAAGGGCTTACTTGTAGTGGATAAAAAAAAAGTTGTGTATTGAGATAATAAATAAAGGAAAATAGCTGTAAAATGTTATCCAAAGCTTACTCAAAGTAAACAAAGGTAGAGTTTGCTTTGTTTGGTAAATTCCTTTAGAACGTTACCTTTCTAAATCCATTTTTCATATTTTCCCTCTTGCCAAAGAAGATCTTGTAGTAGATTCCGAACGACGAGGAAAAATAGCGAATTTGCGTTAGACGTCCTCTGGAATCACTAAGTATTCAGAATTGGTTTGAATTTAGTTCGAAAAGAAAATATGCTGTTTTATTCATTTATGCTTTATAACAAGTGGATAAGGCAATGAGTTTCTGTCTTTTATATTTGTCTTTATAGCGGTCACGTCTGCAAGTCTTTTAAAGAACTTTTTAATGAGAATAGCGAATAGTACTGCAGGGTATTTAAGTTATAGACGTCCTCTGGAATCACTAAGTATTCAGATTTGATTTTAATTTAGTTCGAAAAGAAAATATGCTGTTTTATTCATTTACGCTTTATAACAAGTGGATAAGGTAATGAGTTTCTGTCTTTTATATTTATCTTTAAAGCGGTCAAGTCTGCAGCGTAGGTGCAAGTCTTTTAAAGAACTTCATTAATGGAAATAGCGAATAGTACTGGGGAAAGTAGAGAACCTAGTACCTAACCTGTATATAATAGCAAATGACTGGATTTTCATACTATTAGTTATTAGAAACATAATTCTGTCCGTTTAGGGACGAGTGGCCTAGTTGCGACAACGCATATCAATCGATTGCGATTGTTAAGCAACGTTGACCCAAGTCGGTAACTGGATGGGTGACCGAATTTGGAAGTCCGAATTCGCCTCCGTGCCTCGGAGAGCACGTTAAGTCGTCGGTCCCGGTTATTATCACTAACTACTACTACTACTACACTACCTACACTACAGCCCATTAACGTCCCACAGCTGGGCACAGGCCTCCACTCACATAGGAGAGAGGGAATTAGAGCTTAGGAACCCACCACGATGCTCCAATGCGGGTTGGCGGGCTGATTATCACTAACATCTGATAATAATCGTTAGTAAGCTAAGAGTTGAAATAGTATTCTTAGTCGAGTTACATGCGGAAGGATCTGGAGGCCCACTGCATTATTAACCCAAGAAAACCCCTGCCATTATGTGATTAATGGAATGGGGTCACGACCCTCAGCAATAGGGAATACGACGCAGAGAGAGAATTCCGTCCGAAAATTTTTTTTTATCCAAAGAGATAATTAATTACATTCTAAAGATTTATAAAATGAAAGATATTGGCTGTGTTCCGTTATAGACTGCGAGCACTGTTCAGTGCTCTTTACTGTGGAGAAATTCGTTCCGTTATAACTGACAGTAAACTGCTGCAGTATCCTAGGGAAATATATGACGTCATTAATCGACGCCATCTTTGTACTGTGAGCACTGGCGTTTTCGAGGTAAGGTGCTCTCAGTGCTGACAGCGTTCCGTTTTAAGCAGTACCCAGTATACCTAACTATAAAGGAAGGCTTCGCAGTGTACTAAAGTGACGTCACACCTTACAGTGCTCGCAGTGTATTTCGGAACACAGCCATTGTTCTGAAAAAGCGAGTTTGCAGAATTCCATTTCCACCATTGCACGGAAGTCGGGTCTCGAGCCGCATAACGTGCTTAGTGCAAATGGTAATTTTCACACGAGAGAACTGAAAAGTTCAGCAACTTAACGCCACCGGTGCTTTCCACGCTACACTTTCATGCTACACTGCTGGCCAAAGTTACGGGTAACCTAGGAATCATACTTCATACTAATATTATAAATTATGCGAAAGTGTGTTTGTTTGTTGGTTTGTCCTTCAATCACTCTGCAACGGAGCAACGGATCGACGTGATTTTTTGCATGGGTAGGACCTGGAGAGTGACATAGGCTACTTTTTATCCCGGAAAATTGAGGAGTATCCGTGGGAATTTAAAAAAACTTATTCCACGTGGACGAAGTCGCGGGCATCAGCTAGTCAGCTAGTTATTTAAGTATATTTTTATAAACTTGCTGGGAAGTACTGATGTATCAATAGAATTATTATAATTCATAGGCCATAGAATCTTCTATTATTGCGAAAGTTTGGATGGATGGATGTATGAACGGCTGAACGGATCTGCATGAGATTTGGTACAGAGATAGATTATAGTATGGATTAACACATAGGCAAAATACCCCAAATCCACGCGGACAAAATCGCGGGCGTCAGCTAGTTTAATATAAAAGGAGGAAGATTGTCACTATTTTTGAACTTCCTAATGATAAGTGGGAGCAAGAAATGATATAGCCCCTCAGTTACTTATAAATGTCAATCTTTAAGGTTCACTGTTTTACCTGTCTTTTTTTTAAATTTACTTTACCGCGTATATTATACAAATAACGGCTAACAGTCTGGATTAACACAAAACAAAATCGCCAAAAACTTCTTGTTTGCGATTGAGGAAGAAATATTTTGCTTCAGATTTGTGGAGTTATGGACAAACTAATGTTTTACGAATAGGCTAGTTTCGTCCAAATTCAGTGAGCCGGTATATTAAATTACATACACAATGTCCACACATACACAACATAACAAGCACGTGGCCTCTTTGCCCGGGCGTAGCGCATAATATGTTGTGTTATTTTTATTGCAGGAGCAGTTATTTTGTCCCCAAGTGTACCATTTCTGGAAGTTTCTAAACGTATAGAAAGTTCACATATCACGGAACCCGGAGTAAGTCTGAACTTAAAAAGACGTCTTAGCGGATATTCACTTCGGTGTTGATTTTACAAGACCACTGCAATGAAATATGAATGTATGAAAGTAAATTAATATTCATGCGAAAATGAATCTTGTACAGGTGAACATAAGGTTCATTTTGTGTTTAGTGTTGTTGGTGATCACTTTTCAGATTTGTTGGCTTGCGTTACGAATTTTATTAGCAGAGTGTTGGTTGTTTGTATAACTTCATAATATTAAACGAAGGCTGTTATGGCGAAAACACACTATGAACAGGGCAGGATAAAACGCCCACGTCGTATGGGAAACACGTTTCAACCTGTCGCGCTAGTCTGTGCAGCTCCATATTATACCTAAAAGTGCGCGCATGGACGGACAGATAAATGCAAAAGAAAAGAAGGTTTGCTTAGCTCGGTCCGAAATATTACGTCTTCACCACAGAGTACTAGGTAGTTCATGTGTCTTCACTCCACTCCGCAAGTATGCGTCGGTCCTTAGTGATCAATAAAACATAGGATTGAAACAAAGCGAAACGATTTATCTCGTAGACGTGAAAATTCACCTGAAGAACAGTCCTAGCACAACCAGCGCGAATATTTATCACAATAGCGCCATATTGGTGAAAATGTGAGAAAGAATTGTCACATTCGACATATTTTCATGTGCTTCACCATTCTTCTAGCACTGTGAATAATCTATACTAATATTATAAACGCGAAAATTTGGATGGATGTATGGATGTATGGATGGATGTTTGTTACTCAATCACGCCCGAACGGCAGAACGGATCTGGATGTGATTTGGCACAGAGATAGATTATAGTCCGGAATAACACACATATGCTACTTTTTATCTCGGAAAATTAAAGAGTTCCCGCCGAAACCAAAAAACCTCAATTCACGCGGACGAACTCGCGGGCATTAGCTAGTAACAAGCTAGTAATAAATAATCATAATAGTATCTATACTTAGTAACTGCATTCCCAAACATACTCGTAGCTAGAGAGAGTTAAATCTACGCTCTTTTATCATTTGCATAATCTTCAACAGAATAATATGCTTTGTTAAGGTGCATAACTTGAATGGACTTATTAAACTTGTGTAAAAGCAGGTCTCAAATGAATTGTGGAATTTTATTATAGACTAGCTGATGCACGCGACTTGATGATGCACATGGGTTGAGGATTTTCGGTTCCCGCCGGCATGTCTTTAATTTAAAAGTAGCCTATGTGTTATTCCAGATCTATCTCTGTGCCAAATTTCAATCAGGCCCCCGATTGTGTAAGGAAATCGTAATAGGAATCGTTTGCGAAACGTATAATTCGACCTGTTTATGGAGTTCATAGATATGCCTGCACGTCAAAAAGCATATGTTTACGTTTTAAGCTGTCAAATAATTACGATTTGCTTAGACAATTGGGCCTCAGATCCGTTCAGCCGTTCTGGCACTAGGAGGTTTATCTACCCTGTGGTTCTGGTGTGATTGAGTAAGTAACAAACATCAGATGGATGGATGTTCGATAAGTCATTAGAGTTAGGCGTCAGACACGAACCTAGCGACGGCCGAGCGACGGCGACAGCGGGGCGATGGAATCTCAGAGCTGGCGACGAATTTCGGGAAGGTCCTTCAGGCAAGCTGAAATTGTGAAAAAATATAATTTCGTTCATTGGCGAATCCAGTTCTGCCAGTCTGAAGCGTTTGCGGTTATTTCGCTACTGTGCAGCATATAACATTTGCAAAAAAAATCGGAAAAAACACATTTTTGGCAACTTGATTTTTTTATTTTTAAATTTTATACATAAAGAATTCGAAAAAATGAATCCCAGTCGTTTTTGTCGGTTATAAAGTATTACAAGACCTCTTTCAAATTGTTCCCGAAATTCGTCGCCAGCTCGCCGACTAATCACATCGCCCCGCTACCGCCGTCGCCCCGCTACCGCTAGTTTCGTGCCCGTACACTTAAAGTAATCATAAATTCATGCTAATTTTAACGTACACCACAGTGCCGCCGAGAATAAGTATACAATGCATCAAAGTTTATTCTAAAGAACTAAAAAATACCAATTACCCTATCTATGAATATACTATTTTACCAATGAACTGGTTGTGCTTGGGCTTAAGAAAATAAAGCGGCAACAACCAATTGGATTAAGGTATGAAGTAGAACGAAAACCTTATTGGAAATACTCGGTATCGACCAATTGTACAATGCAATCGAATGATCGAATCTCCAAGACCTTAAAGGCTTGCACGAATTTACATCTGACAAAGTAATTTAATACCTACTTCAGTATTCATAGGTGCTTTGTGAATGAAAAAAGCTGATTATACTGTTGAAGATTATGTAAATGATAAAAAAATTCAAATCGGTTTAGAAACCACGGAGATATACACTGGCATACGAGTAAATTAAAAAAAAAATACGCGCCGAATTGAGAACCTCCTCCTTATTTGGAAGTCGGTTAAAAAGGGCATGGATTTTGACTCGCTCCAGCAATGCTTAGGACTGCTGTTACATAAGTATCTACACATTAATATGTAATTGTAAATGATTTTTAGGGTTTCGTACCCAAAGGGTAAAAACGGGACCCTATTACTAAGACTCCGTTGTCCGTCTGTCTCCAGGCTGTATCTCATAAACCGTGATAGCTAGAAAGCTGAAATTTTCACAAATGATGTATTTCCGTTGCCGCTATAACAACAAATACTAAAAATTAAAAAAATATATATATTAAGGGGGGTCCCCATACAATAAACGTGTTTTTTTCGTATTTTTTTGCTCAATATTAAAAACGGTAACAGGTAGACGGTTCAAATTTTCACAGAATATTAACTTGTATATTACCTTTCAAAATAAATAATTAAATATCAATAAAGTAAATATTAAAGGGGCGCTCCCATACAACAAACGTAATTTTTATTTTTAATACGTCATAAATCGTAAAACTTACTACAGGTTTGTACGGAACCCTCGGTGCGCGAGTCCGACTCGCACTTGGCCGGTTTTTTATTTAAAAAGAGCAACTAGGTACCGAATCTTGCTGGTTCTTCTCGATAGGAATGGTATTCCGAACCAGTGGTAGATTCACTCGACTATTCAAAAGCACTTTTAATAAGTTTATTTGAATAAAAATATATGAGTTTTGAGTTTTTTATAGGTACTTGAAGAACATCGGGACATGGCTATGTTCTATTTAACTCGCGTAATGACCGTTAAGCTAAACTCCGGTCACGTGTTGTTTGAATTCAAATCCGATTTTGACAACTCTTTTTAACCAGCTTTTATTTAACTTTCAATGTGTGTGGGTTTGTTTAGGTCAAATATACTTTCGTTATGCCCAACCCATTGAGCTGAAATTTTGCGTGTAAACGTTACCAAAGTTGCTTTTCTACACCAACTTTGTTCCCGGGTGTTATGTACTCGTAATTATACAGGAACGAATTTAGATACATCAAAAGCTGTAACTTGCGTATAATTTCAGGCATATCCTATAGCTAAACGCTAAATACTAATTATAAATGCGAAAGTTTGGATGGATGGATGTATGGATGGATGTTTGTTACTTCACGCCAGAACGGCTAAACGGATCTGGATGAAATTTGGCACAGAGATAAATTAGATAGTCTGTAATAACACCCGTACCCGCTGTAATAATGTTTACCAAAAATCCTCAATCCACGCGGACGAAGTCGCGGGCATCAGCTAGTATCAGTCTAATATCAAAAAGAATGAAATTAACACAGTTTTTCATGGAACTGGAATAGTACATTACACATCTAGGGCAGTAAAATAAGAAATGTCTCAGATCACATGTAATTGTTGTCCGAGGCGAAGCCGAGGTCAATAAACATGTGATCTGAGGCTTTCTTATTTACTGCCCGTGGTGTGTATACTATTTTTCTCCTCGACGGAGGCGGAAAGCGGCATTTTCGTTTAGCGCAGCGGGAGGAAAATTGACGCTTTCCGCCCGGAGGTGAGAAAAATAAATTATCGTTTGGCCAATCTTTAAATTTGTGTTTATAGATGGCGCTAAATCGGCAATTATTTTTGTTATTAATTATTGTGGCTCTGTTTGGTTCAGAATAAAATTAATCAAATATAAAAAGATCTTAAAATATCACAAATGGGAAATGATTCATTTAATTCCCGTAGGACAACATATGCCTTTTATCACCATGTCAAGAGTCGGAAGCTGTTTGGAAAGCTGTTTCCGAACCGATGGTAGATTTTATCTCATATAATCATAGAGGTATAACATCTAATACTTGCTTGTATTAACGCCAGCTATTGATTAACACAGGTTTAATGAGCGGCCGACTGAATCTATTTCGGCTAAAAAAAAATGGTGGGATGGTAGGTAGGCCAAAATATTCAACCCCCAATTTTGACAGTCGAAACATCGACTTCCGGTCACCGACCTCTATCGATTGGCCGGAAAAGGAAGCAATTAGTTAATTAACATTCCAAGTTCAATCAGTTTCAGCTTTTACGAGCCCCACTGTAATTGTTCGGAGACAATTGGAGAGGGCAATTGCGTAGCACAGTCGCAATCATAATAATCATTAATGACAAGAAGAATGGCCTCGAAAAATTTCGTAGATTAGAGACTGCGTACAATTTCCATTCCAAATTTCGTCCACGGCGACAAATTTCCACAGAGATGAGCCACAATCTGGGTGGGAGATAATACAGTGCACTTGTGTATATGCAAACACAGGTGCACTCTCTATTTCCTAACTTATAGTGGGCGTGGAGGTAAACCAATTGTTACAGCGTTTTACGAGAGATTTAATATAATAATCATTTGATTAGGGTGCCATTGTTATTGCAAGCTTCTTATCAAATAATGCCAATCAATTTTAAATTAATACTGCTTTGACCGATGGTAGTAAGCCACATCATCCAACATCTAGATTCAAGATTCAAGATTCAATTCATTTATTCAATATAGGTACACTGTACACTTATTGACGTAAAAAAATTACTTATTTATAAAACATGATGGTGATAATCAGTTACGGTATCTTAAAACTAAAGCTACGAGGGTTCCAAACGCGCCCTGGTCTGAGAAGAGCCCACAACAAACTCAGCCGGGTTTTTTTTTTAGTGATCTTGACTCTGAAAACCAAGCGCTCTTATTAAATTAAATTGAATTAAATAGTTATTACTATCATGTTTGACTGCGGCCGACGAGGTCCCGGGTTGAAGTCCTGGGTCGGGCCATGTATTGGGTTTTTCTGCCTAGAAATTCTCAGTACTACCCCGGAGTTAGGAAGTTAGCGGTGTTTCAAACCCGTGTATCGGAGAGCACGTTAAGCCGTCGGTCCCGGTAATTATCACTAACATGATAATAGTCGTTAAAGCCCGCCACGCATTGGAGCAGCGTGGTGGGTCTAAGCTCTTATTCCCTCTTTCCTATGAGAGTGGAGGCCTGTGCCCAGCAGTGGGACGTTAATGGGCTGTAGTGGTAGTTATTACTACGCAACGTAGCACATCTCTAGTGGAAAGGCATTCTTAGAGATATTGACTGGTTTCCCCAATAAGCCCCAGTTCCAGTCATTAACTAGATACACATCCCTCGTTACATCCCGTGTTCCGTGTATGCCTGTAATTGGAGGCAAGTCGCCGCAGAATCGATTCTGCAACGCTTTGCCGACAACCGCACTATGTTTTGTGCTAATGCCTTATTGGAAACGGAACATTCGTCTTCGGGGCCATTCTGCCAACGCATAAAGCAATACTGAAGCAATTCAAAATTCAAATGTTTTTTATTCAAATAAACTTTTACAAGTGCTTTCGAATCGTCGAATGAATCTACCACTGGTTCAGAATGACATTCCTACCGAGAAGAACCAGCAAGAAACTCGGCGGTTGCTCTTTTGAAAAAATAGTACATTACACATCTAGGGCAGTAAAATAAGAAATGTCTCAGATCACATGTAATTGTTGTCCGAGGCGAAGCCGAGGTCAATAAACATGTGATCTGAGGCTTTCTTATTTACTGCCCGTGGTGTGTATACTATTTTTCTCCTCGACGGAGGCGGAAAGCGGCATTTTCGTTTAGCGCAGCGGGAGGAAAATTGACGCTTTCCGCCCGGAGGTGAGAAAAATCATTTAAAATTTCATTAATGTATACTATACATAAGTAACCACTGTCCTTAGCATTGTTGTAGCGAGTCAAATGCTCTTTTGTCAATATTACTTAATGACAGTTTAATGTTCCTAAAATAAGGATTATTTTTTTTTTTTTTTTTATTGGTGATAGGCTTGCGCTTGACGACAATCATGCTTAGTGCAAAGCAATGATGAGGTCTAGGTTGGAACGCGCTTGCCTAGAAGATGCCTATTCACTCTTGCCTTGAAGGTACGTAGGTAAGGTATAATTTTTAAACGCGAAAGTCAACAATAATGAAACAATATGGGTTTCAACGTTGGGAGTATAGTGCCTCTGTAGTCACTACCCATCCATACTAATATTATGGAATTAGGTTTTAGGATTTAGGATTAGGTTTTTAGCAATTTGTAATTAATTTTAATTAGTTTTAATTTTTCATAGTTAAGGTAGAATATTGTAACTTCATTATCGCATTAGAAAATCTCTGTAAAGATAATGGAATAAGGAGAATAAATAAATAAATAAATAATAAACTATTATTATGATTTTTAAGTATGTATATTATTATTATCAATGCCCACAACTCCGTGACGACCTCCCTGACACAGTGTTGAGCGCTGCTGTCTTAATGTGGGAGGTCCCAGGTTCTATTCCCGGCAGGGTCGTTTTGGGAGTTTATAATTTCTAAATTTTTTCTAGGCTGGTTTGGTGGGAGGCTTCGGCCGTGGCTAGTTACCACCATACCGGTAAAGACCTACCGCCAAGCGATTTAGCATTCCGGTACGATGCCGTGTAGAAATCGATGAGGTATGGGTTAAAAATAACTGCCATACCCCTAACAGGTTAGCCCGCTACCATCTTGACTGCATCATCACTTACCATGAGGTGAGATCGCAATCAAGAGCTAACTTGAAGTGGAATAAAGAAAAACTTTTTTTTTTTAAATCAAATATGCTAACCTAATAGACCAACGAGGCAGTCATTTAAAATATTGTTATGATTGCAAGTCAACCCGCATTATGTTCTGTGTCACCAGCTAAGGCCATATTATCCTTCCATGCAACACGTACGCCGCCATTTTGAACTCCGCGCCGCGCACATCAAGTCTACGTTCGATGCATTTTTAATGTCCCCTGAACCAGTTTCAAAGAACTTACAAAGGGGGCAAACCTTTGTTGTTCAGTACAAAATACTCTATCGTTTATTTAGACAACTATTGGATTGAAGCAGGCGTTATTTTGCGGAAATCCATGATAATGAAGGAACTAGAAATTTAATTCGCTATAATCCGCGACACCGGAGCATCTTTACGAGATGTTGACATTGCATTGTAGAGTCAACGTCTCCTGAAGATTCTCCGGTAGCGGAGTGAAACGTACGTTGAGAATAATTAGGGAGATTTCTGTGGTGTGGTGAATATCGCGGGCTTTAAGTGCAGGATACACACTGTACCTACCTACCACATAGATTTACTTATTGTCGCGGATTATAGCGAATTAAATATCTAGTTCCTTCATTATTTAGACAACATAATAAATAAATAATAAATAATGATATTTCTAAGTTATGTGTGGCAATAAAGAATTTATCTATCTATCTATCTATCTATCTATCTCGCTGGCTCACTAATATTTTTATCCCAGAAAATTATAGACTTCCCGCTGGAATCAAATGACTTAGTGTGATCAAATGATCTATAGAGCTTTGACTTTGACTTTGACTTTGCTTAGGCTTAAGACATGGTTAACGTTAAAACGAGACATAATATCTATGTTACTCCATCGACCATACAACAAATAGACTCCTCATATAGGGCGAACACTTTCAGACAACACATCAGACTTAATAGGTCTTATATATAATTCCACGCCCTTGTAACAAAACCTACCGAGTTATTTAAATATTAATTAGAGTATATCGATAACTAATTATCGATAAATAATTATTAGGAGTTAGAACCCCATCCCATTTGATTTATGATTTTTTTGACCTTGAGTATACCAATCGGCGTTTAGTACCCCGCGCCCGATTACTTGAGTCATTTGACTGAATTGTTTGCATTACGAAAGCATAGTAATTAGGCGTCTATTGGTTGTGTGGTCGATGTGTTACTCACATACGAGTAAGTCCATCTCGTTTTAACTCTAATAAGTCTGAGCCAAGTCAAAATACGCTCTATAGATCTCAGCATCAATCCACGTGGACAAAGTCGTAGGCATTATTAGTATAAAATAGATCCATTTATGTTACATCGTTGATAGAATCCGTTCAATTAAGTAATTCCAGTTGATCCGAGCTTATACGCAAAGTGGTTCCATTCAAATCCACTGGATTATACACTTTGTTCGATATGCGGTGCGTTTCCACCAGAGATAGATAGATAGATAGATACATAGATAGATGAATACTTTATTGCTTACAGGAAATAATCCATACTAATATTATAAATGCGAAAGTGTGTCTGTCTGTCTGCTACGCTTTCACGGTTTCCATCTGCTCAACCGATTTTGATGAAATTTGGTACAGGGGTAGAATGTATCCCGGGGAAGGACATAGGCTACTTTTTATCCCGGAAAATTAAAGAGTTCCCGCGGGAATCAAAAAATTTTAATCCGCGCGGACGAAGTCGCGGGAATCATCTAGTACAAAGTAAAGTTAACTAAAAACTAGGTAGGTATGCAAAGGCGGCCTTATTGCTAACTGAGCAATCTCCACCAGGCAAACTTTGGTGAGAGGATTGAACACGGTGTATAGGTGTATAGAGATGTGCTGCGTAGGTAATCATAATCATAAAAAATCATCATAATCATTTTTATTTTGCGAGAATATGGTACGTGTAACATATATATATACCTACATATCCTGCCAAGCTTGGCGTGCAAAAATACACTTTACGTTACGTACAATTTAAACGTTTGACAATTATTAAACCGAAACGATGGAAACACAATATAAAGTTTCAGTTTCATTACCACTTGGAAATATGTATTCAAACCCATTACAACATGGCAAATATTCAACTTCATTACAACATGGAAACATTAGAATTCATTATAACATTTCAAAAATAATAATAATGTAAGAAACAATTGAAGTACATGTCACTATTAAAATTGATCTAACATCTAGCGATGTAAGCTATGTGCTGTTTTGGCACTAATAAAAGCCATAAACCAAGAAAAGAAGAAGATGTAAGCTATGAAAATCAAACGCTCCTATTGGTGGGTGTGACGACCTCTCTGGCGCAGTTGAGCACTGTTGTCTTAACGTGGGAGGTCCCTGGTTCGATCCCCGGCAGAGTCAATTTGGGAATTTATAATTTCTGAATTTTCTACGGTCTGGTTTAGTGGGAGGCTTCGGCTGTGGCTAGTTACCACCCTACCGGAAAAGATGTGCCGCCAGGCGATTAAGCGTTCCGGTACGATGCAGTGTAGAAAGCGATTAGGGATATGAGTTTAATTTATCTGCCATACGCCTAACAGGTTAGCCCGCTACCGTTTTAGACTGAATAGTAACTTACCATCAGGTGAGATCGCAGTCAAGGGCTAACTTGTTGTGGATAAAAAAAATTGATAGAAGTGAAAACTTATAACTTAGAATTTTAGTATTAAAATTTTGAAAAAAAAAAAATGAATTAAAAAAAAAAGAGGTGTCGGTGTCCTTACTGTCGCAAATCCACAAGTTTACCCCCTACCAAAAAGTGCTCAACGCGGCTAAAGAAGTTTTCACTTCAAAAACATCCGTAGCTTAGCAACGAAGCACATCTCTGGTGGAAATGCACCCTAATAATTCACCAGTACAATAAACTTACGTAGGTAGTAAGTACGTAGAGGAACAATGCGCGGAATTTCCATTAAGACATCGGCGCTGAATGAAATCTCCGCCTTCTTAATCGTTGAGAATATTCTCACCCCATTCTATCTTACTCTATTTTATTTTCCCTGCATTTTATCTTTCACTTTGTCTGTTTCCATTGCACAGTCCATTTGTTTAACCGACAGAACAAAACTATTAACATAACTCACTTTATTTTATTTTACGTTCCTACCTGGGTAACGAAGCGATAAAATAAAAGGTACATTTTTGAAGTGAAAACTTCTTTAGCTGCGTTGAGCACTTTTTGGTAGGGGGTACAATGAGGGGGTAAAGTGGATTCGCGTCACCGACACCTCGCGTTGTTACGAAGACAAAAGGTCTTAATTAACATTGAATTATTATGTAGATACTAATAATTCCTCAAAGTTAATTAATATAAATATACTACATTCGTAATTAAACTTTAATGCCTTAGTTTTAAGGTTTATATTTTTTTTTAATTTGTTTTTATTATTTTATATTCGTTTTCACTTCTATTGGCAGTCATGATTGCGAATTTTATTATCATTTATTGAACAAATCACAATAATTACTGTGCTCTCCTACATAATTATTTCATAGGAAATCGGTTCATTATTTATTTTTTTATCTTACATACCGTTACTTTTTTGTTTTTTAATTATCTACCATTAAATTATTATATAAGATAATTTTTTCGTCAGATGAAAATTTTTGTTTTTGCGAAGTTTTTTTGTTTATTTAAAAGGAACTTTTTTTTTTTTTTTTTATCAACTACAAGTTAGCCCTTGACTGCGATCTCACCTGATGGTAAGTGATGATGCAGTCTAAGATGGTAGCGGGCTAACCTGTTAGGGGCATGGCAGTTATATTAAACCCATACCCCTATTCGGTTTCTACACGGCATCGTACCGGAACGCTAAATCGCTTGGCGGCACGTCTTTGCCGGTAGGGTGGTAACTAGCCACGGCCGAAGCCTCCCACCAGGCCAGACCAGGGAAAATTCAGAAATTATAAATTTTTAAATTGACCCTGCCGGGGATCGAACCCAGGACCTCCGCACGTTAAGACAACAGCGCTACACACTGCGCCACGGAGGTCGTCAAAATACCTAATTTAAACTATCAAAGCTGACTATGCCCAAGCTATCGTGTCATAAGCCCTTTAATTCAATGTTTTTCTTTTAATCTGATAATTATAAATTCAGTGGGGGCCTTAGAATAATTCTAAGGTGGGGGCTTACTTTAAGATCGCTCAAAGCAGTAGGTAGTAAGTAAGTAAAGTAAAGTAAAAACACTTTATTACACACAAACAAATAACAAAACAGAGGTAAAACTAATGGTGACAGGATTTACAACTTGTTACGGTGTAAAGGCGGCCTTATCACTATGAGTGATCTCTTCCAGGCAACCTTTCTAAGAAAGGAGATTGGTTGCATGATGCTGTCATCATTGGCGGTGTTGGCGGTGCAGACGTGTAAATTTCTAAAAGAAAAATTATAACAACCTACTAACTACTTAACTATTGCAATATAATAAACTTACTTAACAGTACATACTATAATTACATACTATTTTACATAAATGACAATATAAATATAAAAATAAAATAAACATCATATATACCTACTCAAATAATAAATATGATATCATAAACTTATTAGGTATTAGGTAGGTATTATTTTAATCTTGTTGACGCGTACGTTTCAGAATAATTATAGTCCTTATTTTAGGGACGTCAAGGTACGTCATATAAAACGTCAATTTCAAAATAATACTTCTTTAAGGGAAGACAGTAGCCCCACAGTTTTCTTTACAATATAATATTACGAGTACAACTCACGATAGCTCCAGTAAGTATGAAACTTCAGACTTCTTAAGCAAGTTCAGTTTGTTTTGCAAAAACTTGAAAAAAGGCCTTCCTTAGTTCTCAACACTTCGAGAGTGGAGCTGAAATAAACTAGTAGCAAGTGGAGTTGCAAACTTGGAGTGGAACGTTTCAGAAGTTGTGAACGGCTGCGAACGAGTCGCCTCGCGAAACTATGGGGTTACTACTATTGTTAAAGTAGAACTTCTTTACGCACGCTTGACTTGGGGAGTAAACTGGTGAATGCATGACGAGAGCGTTACCAAAAGTGCGAACGGAAGATGAGAGGGAGATATAATTTAGTGAAGATAGAAAGAGAGATAGTTACGTTTCGTATATTACTGTAGGGGCAAGAGAGAGGTGCGAGCACACATTTTCTTTCTCTCTTTCTCCCATAGCCAGTTAATAAGTTTTACTTACTATTATCTATTCTGTGGTTTTACTTCAGTCGTGTGGTCTAAAGCACACTCGTTTTTTTTCTACATGATAGTTTTATGTCACGTACCTTGACTTCCCTGAAATAAGGATTATAATTCTACAACACAATAATATATTCAGCGATGGTAGTTGGGTTGCGATGGGTTTTACGTTATAAGACGACGCGACGCTAAGCGGCGCCATTCGGTAAAACTGGTGTAACCATGCGATGTAAAATTCTTACTTTTTTTTAATCCACTACAAATTAGCCCTTGACTGCGATTTCACATTGCTTGATGGTAAGTGATGATGCAGTCTAAGATGTTAGTGGATTAGCCTGTTAGAGGTATAGCAGTTATACCTATTAACCTCATACCCCAAATCGGTTTCTATACGGCATCGTACCGGAACGCTTAATCAGTTGGCGGTAGGGTGGTAACTAGCCCCGGCTGAAGCCTTCCACCAGGCAACTTACTACTATTAAAAATGCGCGATTGGGTTCATTGGTCAATGTGTGCGTGCAACGCTGCAATAGAGCAATGAATACTTAAGCGTAATTTCTTCCATGGATTACGTTATAGTTTATTTAATTGGATGATGCCCGCGATTTCGTCCACTTTTATTATTTTGTTTATTTCGCGAGAATTACTTACTTTTCCGGAATAAGGCGTCAGACACGAAACTAGCGACGGCTGAGCGACGGCGACAGCGGGGCGATGGAATCCGAGAGCTGACGACGAATTTCGGGAAGGTCCTTTAAACAAGCTGAAATTGTGGAAAGATATAATTTCGTTCATTGGCGAATCCAGTTCTGCCAGTCTGGTAGAGCGTTTGCGGTTATTTCGCTACTGCGCAGCATATAACATTTGCAAAATGAATCGGAAAAAAACACTTTTTTGGCAACTGGATTTTTTTATGTTTAAATTTTATACTTATAGAATTAAAAAAAAAAAATCCCAGACGTTTTTGTCGGTTATAAAGTATTACCAGACCTCTTTCAAATTGTTCCCGGAATTCGTCGCCGGCTCGCCGACTAATCACATCGCCCCGCTACCGCCGTCGCCCCGCTACCGCTAGTTGCGTGCCCGTACACTTAAAAGCATGTATGCCTTTCCCCGGGATACAACCTAGGTATACCTACCAAATTTCATCAAAATCGGTTGAAAAGATGGCCCATCGTGAAAGCATAGCAGACAGACACATAAAAGAGCATGGATTTGACAAGCTCCAGCAATGACAAGGACAGCGGTTACCTATGTATTTCCACAATGAAATTGTAATTTTATTTTCAAAAGAGCAACCACCGAGCTTCTTGCTGGTTCTCCTCGGTAGGAATTTCATTCCGAACCAGTGGTAGATTCACTCGACGATTCAAAACCACTTGTAAAAGTTTATTTGAATAAAAACATTTGAATTTTGAATTTTGAGACAGACAGACACTTTCGCATTTAATACTATTATTATGGAAGTACGGATTGTTGTAAAGCTAAGCTAACTATAGAATTTGTCACAGAGACAGTTTAATCGTTGGCATAAAAGTTTTGCTCAGTTCTATAAAGGCTAGATAATTAAGCCTGGGAATAAAATATTAGCTCTGCTGGGTGATGTGGCAATAATCGTACCCAAGTTTTGGCCATTTTGCCATAGGGCTGGACAAGAATTTATCGACAGAATAATTCGAAATCGATAAAGTCATACTAATATTATAAATGCGAAAGTGTCTGTCTGTCTGTCTGTCCGTCTGTCTGTCTGTCTGCTACGCTTTCACGACCCATCTTTTCAACCGATTTTGATGAAATTTGGTACAGGGATAGGTGGCATCCTGGGGAAGGACATAGGCTACTTTTTATCCCAGGAAAGTAAGGAGTTCCCGCGGGAATAAAAAAAACTTAATCCACGCGGACGAAGTCGCGGGCATCATCTAGTGTTTTATAAATGAAACTTAGAACGTTATATTTTCAAATTCAAAATATAATAATTGATAATGTTTCTAAAAAATATTGTAATAAAATTGTATTAGAAAATTGTTAACTGGCCTAAAATTCGAAAGGTAGTAATTCAGTTAATCCCGCTTAGTTTATTAGCGAATATTAGTCGTTTTTAAAATGGCTAATTTTATTTTAAAAATAATTGTATTATAGGCATATAATATTATTATAGGTATGATAAACTGGTTGTGTAGGTACTCAAACATTTAATCTAATTACTTTTTTTAATTTTGTAAGGGCAGTTATGTTTAGTTTTTTTGTGATACTAATAATATTATAATGATGATGATGACGATGTTTCTGACTAATGTGTTCCTTCCTAGTAAAATATTGTGGGTATATAATGTAAAAAAAGACTAATTTTATATACTACTAGCTTATGCCCGCGACTTCATCCGCGTGGACTACACAAGTTTCAACCCCCTATTTTACCCCCTTAGGGGTTGAATTTTCAAAAATCCTTTCTCAGCGAATGTCTATGTCATAGTAGCTATCTGCATGCCAAATTTCAGCCCGATTCGTCCAGAGGTTTGAGCTGTGCGTTGATAGATCAGTCAGTCAGTCACCTTTTCCTTTCATATATTTAGATAATAAGATAATTTTTTTTAAGACATCTCCCCGATCTAGAAAATAAATACCAGTAATACCAGAAATGTCGCATATACCTAATAAATATATCGATACATTTTGTTTAATGCTAGACAAATGACACATCCCTATTTCCTTTTACCACATTTGAGGATTAATGACGTGCGGCAATCAGACTTCAGCTAAATGCGATATAATTCCGCAAAACCCCGACATTTTGGCTTCATAGGTTTCTATCGCTGTCATCTATATTTAATGTAGCTTTTAGTAACTATAATAAACTAGATGATTCCCGCGACTTCGTCCGCGTGGATTAAGGTATTTTGATTCCCGCGGGAACTCCTTAATTTTCCGGGATAAAAAGTAGCCTATGTCCTTCCCCGGGATATAACCTACCTCTATACCAAATTTCAGCAAAATCAGTTGAAAAGATGGGCCGGGAAAGCGTAGCAGACAGACAGACAGACAGATAGACAGACAGACAGACAGACAGACACACTTTCGCATTTATAATATTATAAATTAGTAAAAATTAGTAAAATTAGTAAATTAGTAATATTAGTAATTAGTATATTAGTAAATTAGTAATATTAGTAATTAGTATGGATATGGATGTACCTACCTATGAAGTTGGCCTTCCAGCACTAGCAATCAACCTATTCTTCGCATCGCTTCGCATGTATTGCTCAAAGTATAAATCTCTCTCAAAGGAACTCAGAATCCTAATCCATATTAGGTACCTACTAATATTACAAATGTGAAAGTGTGTTTGTTTGTTGGTTTATTGGTTTGTTGGATTGTCCTTCAATCACGCTGCAATGCAGCAACGGATCGACGTGATTTTTTTGGATGGATGTAGTTGCGGACCTGGAGAGTGACATAGGCTACTTTTTATCCCGAAAAATTGAGAACTTCCCGTGGGAATTTAAAAAAACTTATTTCACGCGGACAAAGTCGCAGTCATCAGCTAGTTTACAATGTTATCGAAATCATGTATATAAATTAAACAATCAAATTCAATACCATAATTAACAAACCGCAGTTCCCAGGCTTATACTAAATTAACAATTTGTCTGACCATGCTCTGACCGCTAATCCTAGCATTTCCTGTTGGTATCGAATTTAACTGGCAATATTAAACGTTCACAGCCATTGATACAAAAAATCCTAGATATGGATCGATATTTTACTAATAATACCTAACCATAAGTAGCACACTAGGTTTTTCCATTATTTGGCTTATTAGGGTTCCGTACCCAAAGGGTAAAAACGGGACCCTATTACTAAGACTCCGCTGTCTGTCTGTCTGTCTGTCTGTCTGTCTGTCTGTCTGTCTGTCTGTCTGTCTGTCTGTCTCCAGGCTGTATCTCATAAACCGTGATAGCTAGAAAGCTGAAATTTTCACAAATGATGTATTTCCGTTGGCGCTATAACAACAAATACTAAAAATTAAAAAAATATATATATTAAGGGGGGTCCCCATACAATAAACGTGTTTTTTTCGTATTTTTTGCTCAATATTAAAAACGGTAACAGGTAGACGGTTCAAATTTTCACAGAATATTAACTTGTATATTACCTTTCAAAATAAATAATTAAATATCAATAAAGTAAATATTAAAGGGGGGCTCCCATACAACAAACGTAATTTTTTGATATTAACAATAAACCTCTACAAACAAAGTTAGTTTTGCGGTTCATTTCTTCTTGTTTTTAATACGTCATAAATCGTAAAACTTACTACAGGTTTGTACGGAACCCTCGGTGCGCGAGTCCGACTCGCACTTGGCCGGTTTTTAGTAGTTAGCTGTACCTAGTTAGATGATGCCCGCGACTTCGTCAGCGTTAATGCAGTTATATTTATTCCCGCGGGTACTCCTTAATTTTCCATGATAAAGGTATCCTATGTCCTTCCCAAGAAAGCGACCTATCACTTTACCCGAATTTCATGAAAATCAGATGGGCCGTTAAAGCGTAGCAGACAGACAGATAGACGGGCCGACAGGCAGACAGACACACGTTCACAGACAGATCATTCAGAGTGATATTGTATTAATTATAATATCCTCAATACTAAATTTATTTATTACATGTATTTTGATTCTATCACCGGTTCGGAAAGAGTTCTACTGAGAAAAGACGGCTAAAAACTCAGCAGTTAAAAATATGTTGCAGCAGTTAAAGATATACAATAATATAATTCATTCGACTGGTCTGGTGGGAGGCTTCGGCCTTGGCTAGTTACCACCCTACCGGCAAAGACGTACCGCCAAGCGATTAAGCGTTCCCGTAAGATGCAGTGTAGAAACTGACTAGGGGTATGGGTGTAATATCATGCCCCTAACAGGTTAGCCCGCTACCATCTTAGACTGCATCGTCACTTACCATCAGGTGAGATCGCAGTTAAGGGCTAACTTGTAGTGGAATAAAAAGAATTGTTTAACGTAAAACAGTATATCCTTGGTTGGGACATATTATATCAATAACAGTCCTACATCACCCGTGGTAGTTCATTTGTGTCGTGGTTGGGATTATGATGGGAAAATTAAAATTTAATTGACTTGCAGCACATTGCTATAATATTCTGATAATAAATTACGGTAGGTATCTTAAAACTAAAGCTGCAAAGGTTCCAAACGAGTCCCTGGTCCGAGAAGAGCCCACAACAAACTCATACAAACAAATTATAATAATATTTCGTTAACAGAATATATTATGGTAATTAATTATCCATCCATCTATCCATCAGCCTGTATGCATCCACTGCTGGACATAGGCCTTTTCGAGAGCGCGCCACCAAACACGGTCGTCCGCCTTCCTCATCCACCCGCTTCCCGCCACCTTCTTTTGGTCATCAGACCAGCGAGCTGGAGGTCGTCCTACACTGCGCGTACCGGTACGCGGTTTCCACTCCAGAACACGTCTGCCCCAACGGCCATCGGTTCTGCGACAGATATGACCTGCCCACTGCCACTTCAGCTTGCTAATCCTCAGAGATAAGTCAGTATGTACCTAATTAATTAGGTAACCATTAATTATTTACTTACCACTAGTAATCCCAGTTAATTGCACGTTGTACCGAGGTTATTAAGATTGATTGATTTGTGTTAATTAGATTAATAGCATGTAACGGTTAACACGGATTATTAATTACCAAATAGGTACATTTATTTGTTAAACTCGTGATAGTCTGTTTTTTATCCGCTACAAGTTAGCCCTTGACTGCGATTTCACCTGATGGTAAGTGATAATGCAGTCTAAGATGGTAGCGGGCTAACCTGTTAGGGGCATGGCAGTTATTTTAAACCCATACCCCTATTCGGTTTCTACACGGCATCGTACCGGAACGCTAAATCGCTTGGCGGCACGTCTTTGCCGGAAGGGTGGTAACTAGCCACGGCCGAAGCCTCCCACCAGGCCAGACCAGGGAAAATTCAGAAATGATAAAAAAAATTTTGAGTAGTAGTTCTAAGTATGGGGACCCCCAAAATTTATTGTTTTTTTTCTATTTTTGTGTGAAAATCTTAATGCGGTTCACAGAATACATCTACTTACCAAGTTTCAACAGTATAGTTCATATAGTTTCGGAAAAAAGTGGCTGTGACATACGGACGGACAGACAGACAGACAGACAGACAGACATGACGAATCTATAAGGGTTCCGTTTTTGCCAAATTTGGCTACGGAACCCTAAATAAGAAACCGGCCAAGTGCGAGTCGGACTCGCGCACCGAGGGTTCCGTACAAACCTGTAGTAAGTTTTACGATTTATGACGTATTAAAAATAAAAATTACGTTTGTTGTATGGGAGCCCCCCTTTAATATTTACTTTATTGATATTTAATTATTTATATTGAAAGGTAATATACAAGTTCTGTGAAAATTTGAACCGTCTACCTGTTACCGTTTTTAATATTGAGCAAACAAATACGAAAAAAACACGTGTATTGTCTGGGGACCCCCCTTAATATATATATTTTTTTAATTTTTAGTATTTGTTGTTATAGCGGCCACGGAAATACATCATTTGTGAAAATTTCAGCTTTCTAGCTATCACGGTTTATGAGATACAGCCTGGAGACAGACAGACAGACAGACAGACAGACAGCGGAGTCTTAGTAATAGGGTCCCGTTTTTAGGGTTCCGTACCCAAAGGGTAAAAACGGGACCCTATTACTAAGACTCCGCTGTCTGTCTGTCTGTCTGTCTGTCTGTCTGTCTGTCTGTCTGTCTGTCTGTCTGTCTGTCTTCTGTCTGTCTGTCTGTCTGTCTGTCTGTCTGTCTCCAGGCTGTATCTCATAAACCGTGATAGCTAGAAAGCTGAAATTTTCACAAATGATGTATTTCCGTTGCCGCTATAACAACAAATACTAAAAATTAAAAAAATATATATATTAAGGGGGGTCCCCATACAATAAACGTGTTTTTTTCGTATTTTTTTGCTCAATATTAAAAACGGTAACAGGTAGACGGTTCAAATTTTCACAGAATATTAACTTGTATATTACCTTTCAAAATAAATAATTGAATATCAATAAAGTAAATATTAAAGGGGGGCTCCCATACAACAAACGTAATTTTTAAGCAATTTTTACTCGATCTTAATAAACAGGTAGAAACTTGAATATTTGTAAGTATTTTTTAATAATTTAAAACTTACTACAGGTTTGTACGGAACCCTCGGTGCGCGAGTCCGACTCGCACTTGGCCGGTTTTTATTACCCTTTGGGTACGGAACCCTAAAAATGAAGGATAGTTTTGCGTTTATTCACACATTTACTTCGCTCCAGAAAAATAAAGTTAAGTAAGTACCTAAGTATTCTATTTTAAAAAGTAAATTTGGCATACCAAAAGCACCACGTTTTCTACAGTAATGTACGAACATCAAAGAACACTCTAACGCTATAAGATAAAAGGTTTTGGCACTCCGAGTTACTCTACTTTAGGTCTTATAGGTTTTAAAATAAAGAACATAGCTAGTATACTTTACAGATGGACTACTAAATAATAATATAATGTAGCTTGTATGAATCATAATGTATTAGATATTCAAATATTCTTCTTTTTTTTTACAAACATCAAACAACACTTTTTGGCACTCCGAGTTACTCTAACTATACTAATATTACAAAGAGATAAAGTTTGTGAGTTTGTGAGGTTGTTGGGGGGAAATCTCTGGATCTACTGAACCGATTTTGAAAATTCTGGTATAAATAGAAAGCCACATTATTTGTGAGTGTCATAGGCTATATATTAACCCGAAAAATAAGAGAGTTCCCGTGGGAATTTTACAAACTTATTTCACGCGGACGAAGTCGCGGGCATCTGCTAGTTAGCTATAAACAGGCTTTAAAATAAAGAGCATTAGCTGATGCCCGCGACTTCGTCCGCGTGGATTGAGGTTTTTATGTCCCCGCGGGAACTCTTGAATTTTCCGGGATAAAAGTTCGGGTCTATGTTTTATTTCAGACTATAATAATATTATATCTCTGTGCCAAATTTCGTTCACTCGTGTAGCCGTTCTGGCGTGATTGAGTAACAAACATACATCCATACATCCATCCATCCATCTAAACTTGCGCATTAAAAGGAGTATAGTTGTATATTACTTTTATGTATTTAGGTCCTAGTGCGTGCCCCTCCCGAACGAATTTCGGTCACGACGGCCTAACTCCAGAGAGATTAGCCATTAGATTAGCGACGCGATGCGACGCGACGCGACAGTATCAAACAGTAGCTGACCCTTCACATGGCCTACGTTCTCGCGTAGATTTTCTACGGTGTCGTATCGCATCGCGTGGCGTGGCGTCAAAAATTCAAAATTCAAAAGTTTTTTATTCAAATAGACTTTTTACAAGTGCTTATGAATAGTGGAATGAATCTACCACTGGTTCGGAATACCGTTCCTACCGAGAAGAACCAGCAAGAAACTCGGCGCTTCTATCGTTCACCTAGGACAATGGGTTACGTAGGACAGGGCCGGAACCCTAAAAATAAACGTGCCAATTTTCCGCTAGACCTATCTAAAGCGAAATTGGTACACTTTCTATGCCTGTTTCGGTACCTATATTTCCATACATGTCGTTTTGAATGCATAAACACAGAATGGAATTCGTATTCCCAAACGTTTTCCACTCAATTTCGTAGTTCGTGTTTGGTGAACAGATTCGTAATATTAGCGTAAATGTGTTTGGATCTAAGTTTGGGGAACCATTTTCGAAAATTGCTCGAAATTTAGCGGCAATTTGCTCTAAAACTAGCGATAAACAGAATCATTGAGAATTTCGGCTGGATTTCTAGTTTCCAAATGTTTGACATCAAAATTGCATTTTTATAGACCAACTAGCTTTTGCCGGCGGCTTCGCTCACGTTCATACAAATTTCCAAGCACTATTTGATGTCGTGGGGGTTGAATTTTTTGAAAATCCTTTCTTAACGGAAACCTACGTCATATTAATAGCTATCTGTATGCCAAATTTCAGCCCGATCCGTCCTGTGGTTTGAGCTGTGCGTTGATAGATCAGTCAGACAGTCAGTCACCTTTTCCTTTATATTTAGCTAGATACGGACAGACAGACAATCTTACACACACTTTCGTAATAGTAATATTTGTTATGATTTGTATATTAACACGGGTAAGCGTATTGTTTCCGGAAATGGCTCAACATTATCAAACAATTCCAAAGAACAAACTAATAAAACGGCGATTGTAGCAGGAATAATCGAGAACAGTTCGGATTGCATCGCCCAATTACCGCTCGGAGCTGGCTTCCGAGTTATTGGAGTCGTATCGGTCTTTTTATTGGAAGATTAACCAACTCTATAGCGTGCCGTTTAGCAAGATAGAGGCCAATTATGTTGTACACCGGCTAAACTAACCTAAAATGTCAGCTCTATTTATATTGATATCCTCTTTATAATACTCCCTGCGGAAAGGTCTAGCTCCACTACGCGGCACGTAGCGGCAAGACTTCTTTGTATGAGGACGTATTGAGCTGGGCCCACTAAAGCGACGCGGCACGGAGATTCACTGCGCGACGCGGCCCCTTCCACCACTACAGTCCATTAACGTCCCACTGCTGGGCACAGGCCTCCACTCTCATAGGAGAGAGGGAATTAGAGCTTAGTCCCACCACGCTGCTCCAATACGGGTTGGCGGGCTCTAACGACTATTGTCATGTTAGTGATAATAACCGGGACCGACGGCTTAACGTGCTCTCCGAGGCACGGGGCGGGACACCACCAACTTCCTAACTCCGGGCTAGTACTGAAAATTTCTAGTCAGAAAAACCCAATACTCAATTATGGCCCGACCCGGGACTCGAACCCGGGACCTCGTCGGCTGCAGCCGAACATGCCAACCACTAGACCAACGACGCAGTCCAAAAGGCCCCTACATACCTCGTCGTTCCGTGCATCTCAAGGGGGAGAGACAGCACTGGATTTAGAGTTGATTTGTTAGTTTAGTTTAGAGATTGTGTGTGGTGTGGTGTGGATACTCTTACCAGGTTAGCCCACTAGCATTTCAGACTTCATCATCCATTTACCATCCAGGTGGGATCGGGCTAACTTGTCACTACAAGTAAATAAAAATAAAAAAAACGTTTGTTACAATTTAAACTCATTTGGAAGGACAATTGGAAGAAAAAGTCTGTTACCGATTTATAAGTTACGAACAATTTACTCTAATAAAAACGCTTTTAAAAAAGTCTGTGGGGTGTACAGTTAGTAATAATGGGTTCGAATTTAAAGTTCGTTGAAACGTATCCGGTGCAAACGGCTAAAAAGTTGAGCTTACATCTGGTCAAACTACTATACGCTTAGGCTAAGTTTTAATTCGATTGACCGTATGAGCATTCGATCACATTGACGTTAAAGTAAAATGGACCCAAAACCCTTGATTTAAAGTCACAAATTCAGTACAAATGATTTTAATTGGAAAACGTATCGTTTGGATCGCTCAATTTCGTGTCTGCATACATAGCCCGCTGGCTAATTGGCGATATTGTAGCTCTAAATCATTCCTGGTTCATTTTACTTTGGCACTAATTCCATCAAATTCTTTTATGAATAATCGAGTTAAAACTGAGACTAAACGTACCGAAGTCTATCGCTTTACTGATTATAACGATTTAACCTGAGTTTGAGCTCCTATTGGCGATGCAAATAGCTTTTTTATAGACCGTTTACCAGCTTTTAGCTTTGAAGCTGTACGGTTTTTACCATCTATTTTAACAGCTTTTGGTTGCCTGGAACAAAAGATTTAAAAATGTTAACGCCCTTCGCAGACTCTCGTAATCCTATGTGGATTATAGGCAACTAGAAAATTTAGATTGAACGCGAGAGAAGCCGAGGGCTTCCGTCATGTTAAGAAATTTTTAGAACGTTAATGAAGACTACACGGAAAAAATAAGGAATGTTTATACTATAGTTAATTTATTTTCGTTTACCAATTTTGAAGAAAGTTTGTTCAGGCAAATTTGTTAGTTAGCTCGCATAGGCCTCTGTGCCTATATCCGCATAGGCCACTTTTTATCCCGGAAAATCAAATTCCCGCAGGATTTCCCTGAACGTGCGTATATGAAGTCACGGGTATCATCTAGTGAATTAAAATAACATGGTATTTTCTATTATAATGCTTATTATAATATTAATGCATATTAATTTATGAAATGGTTGTATGTTTTTGTTCCTTTTGTTTCTAAAAACCAACTCGAAACCGTATTTATACCGTGAAGCACCTCTTTATTCAGGATCCGCCTGCAAATGTTGACCTTTCATATACTCGTACCTACTCATTCAACCCTACCCTTCATAAGGTGCTCGTACATCGTATTATTGTTTTTATTTTTTTTTAACATTTATTATTTTCTATGATCTTTTTTTTTTTTTATCCACTACAAGTTAGCCCTTGACTACAATCTCACCTGATGGTAAGTGATGAAGCAGTCTAAGATGGTAGCGGGCTAACCTGTTAGGGGCATGGCAGTTGTATTAAACCCATACCCCTTTCGGTTTCTACACAGCATCGTACCGGAACGCTAAATCGCTTGGCGGCACGTCTTTGCCGGTAGGGTGGTAACTAGCCACGGCCGAAGCCTCCCACCAGGCCAGACCAGGGAAAATTCAGAAATTATAAATTCCCAAATTGACCCTGCCGGGGATCGAACCCGGGACCTCCGCACGTTAAGGCAACAGCGCTACACACTGCGCCACGGAGGTAGAATATGATCTTGAGCTTGATGAGCTTGAGATCTTAATCTTGGACATTTAAAAATATTAATAATTTGACATAGAGTTTTCAGTATTAAAAAATATATATATTTGATTTGATTAATTGATATTGAGGCTCCTATTAAAAGTATGCTCCTAAAAAAAGCTTATTATATACGAGTAAAAGAGCATGGATTTGACTCGCTCCAGCAATGCTACAAGTATAAGGACAGCGGTTACATAGGTAACAAATTAATGTAATTTTGATTTTTTTTTTTCAAAAGAGCAACCACCGAGTTTCTTACTGGTTCTTCTCGGTAGGAATTAAACAATTAATTATATTGAAACTAGCTGATGTCTGCGACTTCGTCCGCGTGGATTGAGGTTTTGTGGTTCCCGCGGGAACTCTTTAATTTTATGGGATGAAAAGTAGCCTATGTGCTATTCCAGACTATAATCTATCTCTGTGCAAATTTCATCCAGATCCGTTCAGCCGTTGGGCGTGGTTGAGTAACAAACATCCATACATCCATACATCCATCCAAACTTTCGCATTTTTTTTTTTTTTTAACCACTACAAGTTAGCCCTTGACTGCGATCTCACCTGATGGTAAGTGATGATACAGTCTAAGATGGTAGCGGGCTAACCTGTTAGAGGCATGGCAGTTAATTAAACCCATACCCCTATTTGGTTTCTGCACGGCATCGTACCCGAACGCTAACATTATAATATTAATTTGATTCATATCGATAATAATAATAATTTATTTATTTCAAGTGCAGACAGGGCCCATAAATTTCAACAATGAGGAACTAAACTAAAGGAGGTAAACTCCTAAAACCTTAATCCACGCAGACGAAGTCGTGGGCATCATCTAGTTCTATAAAAAAATGTTAACAGAATCTCATTTTAATTTCAAGTATCAGGAGCTGTGTTCTCTTGAAGACTTTTCTTTAACAAACAAAGGAGTCTGTGAAAACATAAACAGAAATTTCTGCTAATATCTTATTAAACTTCTGCTTATATCTTATTAAAATATTCCTGGACCTTGAGTTTTCCATTAAAGAGTCCTGTAGGTATATAAGCCATCCTCGAAACACCAACTTCCTAACTCCGGGCTAGTACTGAGAAATTGTAGTCAGTAAAACCCTTAATTTATTATGGCCCGACCCGGGACTCGAACCCGGGACCTCGTCGTCGGCCGCAGTCGAACATGCCAACCACAAGACCTCCGGTATCGGAGTGAAACGTACGTTGAGAGTATTTTGGAGGATTTATGTGGTGTGTTGAATATCGCTTGCTGCATAGTTCAAGATACGCACTGTACCACATAGATTTATCTTCTGTGGCGGATTATAGCGAATTAAACTTCTAGTTTTTTCATTAACCACTAGTGTCTAGACCAACGAGGCAGTTTAGTTTAGTTTTTAGAGCATGGCTAGTGTAAAATGTGTATCAACATTTTGTACTAGCTGATCCGTACGACTTCATCCGCGTAGATTAAAGTTTATTGATTCCCGCGGGAAATCCTTAATTTTTCGGGATAAATGTCCTTTCCCGGGATACAACAGGGATCTTTACAGGGATAATCCTGTATTTAATTTTGATTTGAATCTGAATCAGAAAAGTTTTCGTCTAATATGTACCTACACAGTTAATACTTATATTATATTTTACTATTCTCACATTCTGGGGCATCTGGAAGAAATCTCTTCAAGAGATAAGCTGTCCTTGTGCATGTCCTTTCAATGTTTATGTTTTATTTTTAAGTTACTGGTACAGAATAAATAAATAAATAAATAAATAAATAAACAGTAACCCTGAACCAAACATCAAAATCAATTACGGGCCGTGAAAGCGTAGCAGACAGACAGACACACTTTCGCATTTAGAATATTAGTATGGATATTGGATATGGATTAGATGATCCACCTGGCTCTTTTTTATCCCTCACAAGTTAGCCTTTGACTGCGATCTCACCTAGTGGTAAGTGATAATACAGTCTTAGATGGTAGCGGGCAAACCTGTTAGGGTTATGACAGTTATATTAAACCCATACCCCTAATCGGTTTCTCCATGGCATCGTACCGGAATGCTAAATCGATTTGCGGCATATATAGATTTATCAACGTTGCGTGGAACATCGTAGGTCGGCAGTACCCTAATTAGGTTTTTCTAATATATAAATATCATAGTCGTTTCATTAATATAGTCACGCACCTTGAGAAAGCTTTGTAGTCTAGAAATAACGTTTTAATGTTATGTGAAAGTAAAGGTCACATTGTTTGAAATATGTAGGTAATAATTATCGTGCGCACTCCATTATTTCACTGTTATTATTTATCAAATATATATCAAATAAATATTATAAATGCGAAAGTTTGGATGGATGTATGGATGGATGTTTGTTACTCAATCACCCCCGAATTGCTGAACGGCTCTGGATGAAATTTGGTACAGAGATAGATTAT
The DNA here is from genome assembly GCA_917051295.2 of Erebia ligea. Classification (NCBI taxonomy): domain Eukaryota; kingdom Metazoa; phylum Arthropoda; class Insecta; order Lepidoptera; family Nymphalidae; genus Erebia; species Erebia ligea. Next base: position 15,215,748 of record OU785238.1, on the reverse strand, counting down.
AGTCTGGAATAACACATAGGCTACTTTTCATCTCGGAAAACTAAGGAGTTCCCGCGGGAACCAAATAACCTCAATCCACGCGGACGTAGTCGCGGGCATCAGCTAGTTATATTATAATATTTCAATAGAAATTCTATTTCAACCTTGATTTCAATAGAAACTATATTTTTCTTCTCTGTGAAAGGTCATTTTATTTTTTAATGTTTTAAAAATATAATAAGTATGTTAAAGTAAAATTTAACTCGTAGGTGTAGTACCTACTATCGTTCTAATATTAAAAATGCGAAAGTGTGTTTGTTTGTTGGTTTGTCTTTCAATAACGCTGCAATAGAGCAACCGTGCCAGTGGAGCTGAGATTCTTAAGCACAGAGAGGCTTTGGTAGAAAGACTCAATTTGAACTTGAAGGAGGTGTCCGACTGGGGTGACACCAATCTCGTCAAGTTTAACGCTACCAAAACGCAAGCGTGCCTTTTCACCGCGAAACGGAGTTCATTCCCACTCACTCCGACTTTCCGAAGTGTATCCATTCCAATTACCGACAGTGTCGAGCTCCTCGGTATCAACATATCGTCCAACCTCAACTTTGGACAATGCATCGAATCCAAGGCAAAAACAGCTGGCAAGAAACTTGGCATCCTCAACAAAGTCAAGCGGTACTTCACGCCGGAACAGCTTCTTATCCTGTACCAAGCACAAGTTCGGTCGTGCATGGAGTACTGCAGCCATTTGTGGGATGGCTCTGCTAAGTACCAGCTTGATGCATTGGATTCGGTGGATCGTCGCGCCAGGAGACTCATTGGTAACAAAGCGCTGGTCAGTTCGAAGCTGCAAAGCTTGGAACATCGGCGCAAAGTTGCCTGTCTGTCGGTATTCTACAGTATATATTTCGGCGAGTGTGCCCAGGAACTATTCTATCTAGTTCCTCTGTCACCTTTTTATCATCGAACCGCAAGGCATCGACAAGGTCTGCACCCTTACGCAGTCGAAATTCCGCGGGCTCGTACGAAGCGTTTTGCTTTCTCGTTTCTAATTCGAACCGCTAGGATATGGAATGCCCTTCCGGCTTCCGTTTTTCCCTCCTCTTTTAATATAGGTACCTTCAAATCAAGAGTGAATAGGCATCTTCTAGGCAAGCGCGCTCCACCTTAGGCTGCATCACCACCTGCTAGCAAGTCTGATTGCAGCCAAGCGCTAGCCTATTTATTTAAAAAAAAAAAAAAAAACCGATCGACGTGATTTTTTGCATTCGCCTGGAGAGTGATGTAGGCTACTTTTTATCCCGGAAAATTGAGGCGTTCCGTGAGAATTTAAAAAAAAAAATCTACGCGGACGAAGTCCATCAGCTAGTGTAGGATATAGGATAACGTTGAATAAAACGCATAAAATGATTTTCAAATATTTAATGAACAATATTTCAAATATGTTTTCGTATTGTTCAAAATTGTATAATTAATATATAATGTATATAGAACGCTATGCAATAAGATCAAAGCCCTGTTTACTCACTGTAAGCCTTAACCTACGGTAAACTTGTGCGATAACCAACTAAAAGGATTCAAGTTTGTCTAATTGGTTTATTTATACCATTTATACAAACTTGAACTTTAAAAATAATGTTTTAAATTATACTTCAAACATATTATTTCATTGTAAGCTTGCTACTAAAGAGGAAGTAATGTAATATTAAGGTATAAAGTAAATATAAATTAATTATTTTAAAAAAAAATTATCATAACATATTTTATCGGATGAATTTTGACATTATGAGATTTATTGTGTGACTGAACTTTGAAATATATGATTCAATTTGTTCTGAATGGAGCATAATTAAAAATTTATAAAACTCTATAATAGTTAGGTAATTATCAGATTTGTCCTTACTTGTATAAATTAATGCATTGTGTAACAAGAAGATAAACATCATAGAATTATTGGTCATATAAGTAAGTGATATTACATACTAATGTTTATTATCAATCAATCAATGAAAGTAAAAAAAAAAACATTATTGCTCTTATTTATAAAAAATTAGCACTGCCTATGTAATATTATCATATAGGTATACAATTTTCATCAATATTTGACGTATACCTATAATAAAAATAAACAGTGTATAATTTTTATTATATAAGACACTAAAACAAATCCAAATAAAAAATTATGTAAAGATATTTAAACATTTTTCCTTTAGTAAATCACCGCTCTTATCGAAAACTAGAACGAATTTTCTGTATTTGGGTTCAATCATAATCATGTCATGACACAATGTCACATTAAAGTCATACAAACGACTCTATAAACTCCATTTTGATATATTTCTGTCAGGTTAAGTGTTCTGCTTTTATGACAATTTATAAATGTCATAAACGGAGGGCAACTTTGCCCGGGAATAGTCAATCATGGAAGTTTTTAGACAATACAGCCATTATTTTCAGAATCCAGGCAAAATTTTTCACAAAAAAATATGTAAGATATTTAGCATTAGTAACTCTGCCCATAGATTCTAAACAAATTCATCTCTGCCTGAAAAATAGTCGTTTGGGCGAATTCTGTAGATATTACCCGTTACATCCATAAAATCACAAAATAATATAATTTATAATGTAGCATTACCAATGGTCCACACATTTAAGTACTTCTAAAAAATATAATTTCATAGAACGTTAGCAAATTAACGATATATTTTTATACAACAGTGTATAAAAAATATATCGTTGAGTAGCGAGTGGTAGATTCACTCGACTATTCAAAAGAACTTGTTAAAAGTCAATTTGAAAAAATATTTGTTTTGATTTGATTTACAACAGGTGTAAGACACATGAAATCATAAAGTATAAATAAGTTTATCTTATTACAATATAATAATTATTGGTTCAAGAAATTTAAATTATGATCAATTGTTTATACATATTTTTGTAAAACATCGTTGTGCTATCTAAATGACTATAACATTAAATAATTAATGCAATTTATGCATCCTAAGTTGATTTTTAATTCAAAATAATATCTAAAAGGCTAGCAAGAAACCAACACAAAAAAAATGTTCAAGTGAAAACGATTAATTTATTATTTAATTCGATAATAATTTTTAATCTACATTTATTTCGGATTAATTACATAATACTAGTATTTTAATCTAGGAGTAGTACAGACAGGTACAAGAATAATAATTAGAGAGGAAGCTAAACGTTCACATAACGTAAAATAAACAACATTCTATTTATCTTTTTTATCTTGTATAATGGACAGGTAACTTTAAATCGAGAAGCGGTTTCGTGAAATATACTTATATTTTAGAGCAAGAGCACACGCAATACTTTTAGTATCGGCAATCAGCGATTTTGCTACTGCGATGGTGACTCTATGAAAAAAACACTTTTATGTTTAGCAATGCCTGATGAAGAACACTCAACACACCGATTCCTCGCATAGCATGATTGCTTGGGCGGAAGGAAACACGTCCATAGCATAATTTTTTTATATCTAACCAACATTGATATACTCACAAGTATGCCTGTTTTCACTAACAATGCACACACATTTTAGGGAACACATAATAACAATAATTATTGTACAAGAAAACTGTCACCTATTATTGGTCTTTGGTGTTCCCTCAAGCTTTATTGTTGAATTGTGGAATAATTGTTGAAAACGAGTAAAATAACCTCGAAACACTTCTCTTTAAAGTAAAAGTGCAGCTTCTGAAATGCGATCAATTAATCGCCGATGACAAAAGTATCACGTGTGCGACGGCCCTTATTAGAACATTTCATAGTTAACTATCTAAGCCTTATCAATTCTATGATATTATAATATAACATCTATAATTATTTATACACGTATAAAAATAATAATCATAACACCAATGATGAAAGAGTGTGCCGATGATATGTGTACTAGTGATGTTTACGTTTGAGATATAAAATTATTAACGCTAATATAATATTTCATAATTATTTACAGTGTTTATTATTGTATAAATTATAATTAATTAATCTACGATACAATCAAATTTGAATACTTATCTAAGTATGTAACACTATAGGAAAAATACTTGTTTAGATCGTCTATTTGGGTTTATTTCATATTGGTTTTTGCCGCTTCTAATACTTAGCTGGGGCCATACTGCCACCAACGCTTAAAATCATTATATTATTGTTTCATTATTGTTGACTTTTGTGTTTTAGAATTATTATTCTATTCCTTATTTCAGGAACGTCAAGGTATGTGACATCAAACTGTCATTTTGAGTTATATTGCATAAGTATTGCTATAAGTGTTGGCAGTATGGCCTCTGTACTGTGTCTTTCACTTGTGTACTATAATGTACTCTCTAAAAAGCGCCTTAACAGAAAAAGAAGAAAAAAAAAGTACTCTACCAATATTATTTAAAATGTATGTACATGGTATCATTTTTTCAATGCGAAAGTAGTTCAATGTTTGTTTGTGTCCTTCAACGTATAAAAAACATACAATTTAAATAAATATAACAATAATCATACATCATAATATTATAAATGCGAAAGTTTGTTTGTCTGTTGGTTTGTTGGTTTGTCCTTCAATCACGCCGCAACGGAGAAACGGATTGACGTGATTTTTGGCATGGGTATAGTTCAGGACCTGGAGAGTGACATAGGCTATTTTTTATCCCGGAAAATTAGGGAGTTCCCGCGGGAATCAAAAAAAACTTAAACCACGCGGACGAAGTCGCGGGCATCAGCTAGTATTATCATAAACATATTAACATGTTAATGATAATATTATTGTTATAATAGAAAATCAAAGAGTCCCAAGGGATTTTTATAATCCACGCGGACGAATTCATGGGTAACACGTAGTTTATTCTAAACCGTTCATTCATCGTTGGTATTAATTGCTTTTCACTAAACTTTATAATATAATATTTATTATTAACGGTAATAAATATTATTAACGTATATCAACTTTCTGATTGCGCCCTAACCAATGCGTGAGCCTCATTGGATCTGTGTAAGAATGGCCGATGAAATCTTTAAAGTTCTGCGGCAAAGTAAATAAACCATAACAGCATTAAATTAGAACTCAATTTCGTATACCCATTCTTATACGTTTAGGTATGAACGATACTCTAACGTATAAGAATGGATACATGAAATTGAGATCTAATTCAATGCAGTTATGGTTTATATTACTTTGACGTTGAACCATTACGTTTGATCGACAATTCTTACATAATCGGGGGGCAGATGTGTACATGAATAGAAATCATTTAATACGACGTTACTGCCAATGACGAATAGTCACGAGGGAACAATATGAATTATCGGGAGTAAAATTCCATAAACCACGATCGTATTCGAATTTCGAATCGAAATAGAAATTCGAATCCATAGAAAACTATACAACGTGGCTACGTGAAGCGTCGGCTACAGCTGTTTGATACCGTCGCGTCGCCTTGTTACGAGTCGCGTTTGTCGCAACGGACCGCCACAATGCGTTTCGTTACGACGCGACGCGACAGTATCAAACAGTAGCTGATCCTTCACGTGGCCTGCGTTGTCGCGTAGATAAGTTTGTCAATTTCTACGGAGTAGTATCGTGTCGCGTTGCATCGCGTTGCTTTCATCACTCACCTAGGACGACAACAATTAACTAAATCCGTTCATTATTATTCATCGCTTTTCACTAAAATTATTAACGCTAGATCAACCTTCTAATCGCGCGATAACCAATGCGTGAGGCTAAATGAGCCTTATTGGATCTGACGTGTACATTAATAACGTTCATGCATTTAATACGATGTTAGTGTAAACGACGCATAGTCACGAGGGAACAATATTTATCGACGGTAAAATTCCATATGTACAGTCACGATCTGAAAATGTTAATCAGTTTTTCAGCTTTCTAGGGCCAGGAGCGTTGATAATTAAGTTATAAATTAATAATAATGTCCTCCCGACCGGATTGCGGCCACGGCGGCCAATCTCCAGAGAGAAAAGCCATCTGCGCGGGAAATATTATAGTGCACTAGTGTGTACGCATACACAGCTGGTGCACTCTCTGTTCCTTTAGGAACAGAGAGTGCACCTGTGTATGCGTACCGTCCCATTGGACTGCTTGAGTAAACTCAAGCAGTCCAATGGGACGGTAAATCCGACATGACCGGAAAGAGATCAGCCGCAGTCGAACTAAACTAACGAGACAGTTAAAGTATATTAAGAGAGTCAGCGAGTGAGTGTGTCAGTCTGAACTTTACTTTTACTGTATGAAAAGGTAATTAAGGATATTTCCATCAAGGCATGAAATATTAAATTTATGCCCCGATGGTCCCAAATGTTTGCTCAAAATTAATCGGAAAAAAATTGTTCAGAATACTCTTGTTTTACTTTTCTCTTTTAATTATACAAATTCTTTTTTGATTGGATATTCAATATATTATATTTTTAAATCCATGTTCGATTGGTTTCTTTGTTTTAATTTAAAAAAGTTTCTTTTTGTTACGTGTTCGACTTCGTCCGCGTGGATTAAAGGTTTTTCATAACCGCGGGAACTTTTTAATTTTCCGGGATAAAAAGTAGCTTTTGTCCTTCCCCGGGAGGAAACCTATTCTGTGCCGAATTTCGTCAAAATCGCTTGAACAGATGTGCTGTGAAAGCGTAGCTATGGACAAACTTTCGCATTTATAATATTTAGTATGGATTTGAAAAGATTTCTAAATAAGCATTTTTCCTAAATGGACCTTTGTCTCTAATGTGATTATTTTAATAATTAGCCTACGTATCTACGATTGTAGAGAACCCAGCCTAGCTTAGGGTCGAAGGTCAGATATTAAAGATATTAAGGAATTTCTTCATAAAGTAATATATTAGATACTTTATGAAGAAATTCCACATCAACGTCATCAATATAGTTTACAGTAGGCACATAATATTATATTTCTGCATGCTGGGTTCTCTATAGGTCATTCGGAAAAGGGATTTGTCTCCCAAAAGGAGCTTGCTATACCCATCTTTACTACTACCACCACTACAGCCCATTAACGTCCCACTGCTGGGCACAGGCTTCCACTCCCATAGGAGAGAGGGAATCAGAGCTTTGACTCACCACGCTGTTCCAAGTTGGCAACAATTTTTACTATGAGCAAAAATAAATCAACTTTTCTATACAAAAATGTCGATACCACCCGACGAAATGTTTCGGCCAGAATATTTTTTGCACAATTTATGGCTTTGTGCCAAAGTAAAAATTGTTAAACGATATATTAATAACCCCCTTTTGGAGACTTTTTCCCTTTTTCGACTGACCATTATGATTTATGAGATAAAGCTATAGTTTCGTAATAGGAGAGCGATGCCGTCATATATTTTCAAAATCAATTTAGGGTTCTCGCGATTATAATAGAACGAACTGTTGTCATATATGAAACCGTTCCAATAATAAAAGATGGAGTCCACTTTTTTAAAATTTTGACAACATTTGCCATCTTATTTCTTTACTTAAAAAATAAGTCAGTATCAGCACGTGACTCTAAATTGTGTTGCTACGAGTGGCGGCATCGCTTTCCTAGAAAAACCAGTTTTGTCTTAAAAGTTTTGACTAGTGGTCACAACATAATCGAATGACTAGATAGTTAGGATAGTTAAGTATTAGTGACTATTTTGAAGAGGTAATTTGCGGGCTAACATACTTACAGTGCGCGCGCCAGCTCTGAGGTATCGGGGGCTGAGGTAGAGGGCGGGTGCGCACCGCGCCCGACCGTCGCTTCATACCCCGCACGCTCCCATACTAGTGCCGATGATACAATTTGTTTTTTCTTCCTTATTGCACTTACTAACCTCATAGAATTATTATTTCATCATACCTATTCGAAAAACGTATATTGGCTTCAGAGCAAAATGTAATTTTTAGGCCCATAGGACTTTTCATTTCTCTGTTCTGATTGGTCCGCGTTCGTGCTTCTGATTGGTGCTTAAAATTTCTCTCTTCTGATTGGTCCGCATTCGTGCTTCTGATTGGTGCTTAAACGTATAGGTAATGTCCATACATAGTAGGTTGATACTCCTAGCTTTTTCTCATACGTAATGATGAAAAATAGTGTGTGTCACTCGAGGCCAAATTTTTCGTGTTCGGGCGGCGTGTATTCAATTCCTCGCTACGCTCAGGATTCTACTTTAGAATCCCTCGCTACGCTCGTGATTCTACTATAGAATCCTTCACTTCGCTCTGAATTCAAAATAGCGCCCTCGGGAACAAAAATTTTCTTTGGCCCCATATAACACAAATAACTATTTCATAATCAATTCAATACACGCGCACATATACTAAAGATGTGTTAGTATCGATAACACAACTGTATCTCATTACGTCAACATTCCATAAGATTCCTCAGACCTCGCGCGCGTACTACCTACGTCTGTTTTAAAATATACTGTTTCGCATTTGATAAATTTGGATTCCATAAATAATTGCCAAATAAAAATAAAATGATAATCAGAATAATATTGGTCATCATTATCATGTAATAACAGCTCATTTATTATTCGAGTTCAATCAAATGTGAATTGTTTCAGCATGATTATTATTCGAATTATTATAATCTGTATGTTTCCAATCATAATATTTGACTTTTAATATATAAAATAATTGTAAATGATTGTAAAATAATCAAGTACATAGTGCAAAAACTATTAATAAACCATCGATTTGAATGGACTGATTTCTCAGACCAACTTGATTTAAGATTGATTTTAAATAAATGAACAGATTTAAGCTTTTGCGCCACTACAGAGGCGCACCGCGGCGCGGCGAGGCAAGTAGCAGCAAATATTCTTTGTACAATTACGTCGCAGTGCATCTCCACTACATAATATGCATAGTGCGGCGCGGCACCTAGCGGCAAATATTCTTTGTATAATAATTAATTATATGAGTTTGTATGGAGCTGGGCCCATTTAAGAGACGCGGCACAGAGATGCACTGCGATAATTGTACAAAGAGTACTTGCCGCTACGGGCTAGACCTTAAAGCTTATACGTCCAGATACGTCTTTCGCCTCTTCATGAATGCAAATCGCTTAGTTTAGTCCCAGCTTAATGCTCGCAATTTGCACTACAAACTACCTCTTCTGTTTAATCACTCGGCTAAATATTTAGTAAGCGCTACATTTGGACATGGGCCCCAATCATGTAAGAATTGTCCATCAAACGTTGAAGATTTTTGTCAAAGTAAAATAAACCATAAATGCATTGAATTAGAGCTCAATTTCGTCTGCCCATTCTTATACGTTTAGGTATGTACGATACCCTAAACGTTTAAGAATGGGCAGACGAAATTGAGCTCTAATTCAATGCTGTCATAGTTTATTTTACTTTGACGAAAATCTTTAACGTTTGATGGACAATTCTTACGTAATCGGGGGGCTGATTCGGTTGCACACAAAACGTCTGTAAGTAAATAGAAATGGCTCTCATATTATGTTTTATGCATAGACATAGAATTTTTTCTAAGCCTATGGTTTTATGCTAGAGTAAGACGATGCAGCATGTCGATGTTCAAAATTATTGTTATAACATAATATGCCACCTAATTAACTTCACAAATATTGTATAACTAGAATATATTGGATAGAAGCAGGCGTTACTTTGCGGAAGTCCATGACATTGAAAAAACTAGAATAGAAGATGTCTACGACTTTATCTGTTTTGATTTAGGTTGCCAAAATCCCGTGGACACTGTTTGATTTACAGGTATTAAAAAGTAACCTATGTCCTTCCCTGGAAAGCAAAACCTGGGAACAAAAACAATTGTTAGCACACTTTCGAATTTATAATTATTAATATGCATTCAACAAAATATTTGGAATATAAAATGAATATTTTTTTCCTGCTTCCGCTACAAAGAGTGCCTATCTTTTTTCCAGAAGTACTAAATATAAAATTTACCCTACTTGTTGATAAACGCCAAAAATTTTAAGGTTTTACAGTCCGAAGCCTGTTTACGGAAAACTACAAGTAAAATTTACTTAAGTTTTATGTACAACCGAATAAACATCAATTGTCGATTTAAGGTTTATTTTTGTTACTAAATATTTAATTTCTAGGATAGCAAGTATAGACAATGGATAGATGTGATTATATTCTGCTAATTATACACGGCTCTACATTCCAATAACTAAATCTTGCGTCATAAAAGTTGAACTAGTGGGATCCGTACCTCAAAGTGTACCTCAAGAGGTACACTAAAACCTTTGTGCATTACATCTACTGTCACCAATTCTACGTCACGTATTTTCTTTGCACCTGCTACAATATTCTTTAGCTTACAACCATCCTTATATTTTTTAACATAATACATTAAACACAAGAGTCAAGTGAAAACTATTTCATTAGCCGTAGTTGTTTTAGAACACAGTTTACTTTAAAGCAAAGGTTTGCGTTAAATCAATCGAGAGATGTTTTAGTTTTTGAAATACAGTGAAAAAGGTATAAAAAGCGAGAAGAATGAAAAACGATGGGTAAAATGGAATCGTAAGGATTGATTTCAATGATACTTACTTCAACACTTATTTTGAAACTAAAACTAAAATTTCGAGAATTAATTTGATAAGATGACGATTTTTACATTTAAAATAGTTAAGATCGTTCTTAATTACAACTTAAAACTATCACGGCCTTTAATACTTAACATTTAAAGTTCAATGATTGCATTCTGCAAAAAAGTTCATACTGATTATGTTTTTTACATTTTTAATGAATTTGTGATACATCAAACCTCAAAGAAAATATTATGATCTTTATTAAATACAAAATTTTAGCTCAATCGTTCAGTAATAATAGTTTTATAATTTAACTTTCTTGACTTACGTATTTTAGCTTGATGAAATTGGGCAACTCTTTAGCCATTTTACCCAAATCGCTTTGATTCTAATATGTTACAAATATAGCGTGCTTTTACAATTTCAAAATAATTCTTAGTATACTATTGGTCTCTTTTACTAACTTAGCAGTAACATTAGTTCGTTATCATACACTATTATTTTTTGCATTATTCGTTATGTTGAAGCTGAGGATTTTCGCTTTTCGATATTGGTGTCTCTAAGTTTATTTTCATCGAGCGATTCGTTTTTATGATCTCTAAGTAGGGGTGTTCTTGCGTCTGTTTTTTCTTCAATTTTATCGTATTGTTCGTTAATATAGTCATTTGCTTTAACTGTGTTATCACTTTCAACTGATTCTTGTCTACTAGAGGTTTTGCTCTCTTCTGTTGGTTTCTCTTGGGGTTTTTCCGTATGGTATACCATATTATCGAAGCACTGTGCTGGTACTATGTTGACTGACTTCATCATCGGTATGGCTATTGCTAGAGCAGGGCTCATGTCACGAGGGCTGGGTGTGAGACGAGTGGCAACTGACAAGTCCATCCCCGGCATTAAGCTTGCGACTGTAGAAATATGAACAAGATTAGAATCTGCTATGATTGTATCAAGGCTTATTAGAATAATATTGTAAGTTTCAGTTACATGACACTTACAATACATACAGTGTTAGGACATTTAAAACGTAATACATGCAGTGGACAATTTACATGCTACATTTAGATAAAATGTATTAATTTTTATAGGTACTACAAAACCGGTGACGAGTTTTGTACTCCAGAATAAAAGATATTTTATAGACACAGAAAGCTTAGTTACGTTGGAATACTGAAACGCAAATTTTTTAAAGTTCCAATGCTGGTTGAAGGAAATACAACTATATTGTATTCCGATCAGTAAAATAAATCAGATTATGGATAGGCGTACGTATAACTACAACGTACTATTACCTATACTGTGGTATAACCAAAGAGCGAAGATTTGATTCACTTCTGCAATTTGCAAGACTACAGTTACTAATATACAGTTTATAAATATTATTACGTATTCTAAAATATTTATATAAAAATAATATTTTATTAAATATTTTATATGAATTTTGAAAAGAGCATCCACCGAGGTAACTTCTGTTTATTCTTGGTAAAAAACATTACGAACCAGTGGTAGACTGAATTGAAGATTCAACAGTTTTATTAAATAAATTTCACAATAATTTAATTTAACAGGGTTATTGAATAAATTTCTTTCTGCTCTATTTTAAACCATCTGCCAATCAATTTTTTACGTAATCTTAAAATTTAAGAAGCGTTTCTGTATTCAAGGGTATACACATAAGAACATCACACAGACACAACGGACGATGGCACTTCTACGTGCTTCTACTTAGCAACGAGGACGATTTTACACATTTATCACCTTTAATAAAAAAGAAGTATTTTGAAGTGAATACTATCACGTGATTATAATAACATAAATAATTCTCAACCCTAATATTGATCCAAAGGGACATAAAAATAAAACTAGCGCCGTATGATTCTTATTTTTTACTTTGAATGAAAATTCTAAAGATTCACTGACTCCAATTTAAAAATCGGAATAACGCGAGGATGATCGAAAGGAAGACACCCAAATTAGGCGAGTCTGTAATAAGCTGAGAAAAATTAAATTGATCTTTACCAAAGATTATTTAACAAGTGACGTAAAAGAAATTCAATACAAAATCCAATTATAATAGGATATTCACGTCACTTCGTTTTGTTAAACTTTGCCTTTTATCCGGGCTCATGGCGACGTTTTTGATGAAAAAATGTTTAGGCCCACGTCATTACTCATTATCTAAATTGAGATAAATCTTTGAAAATAAGCAACAAAGCTTTTACGCGTTTTCTTAATACTTTTAAGGTTATCTCTTTAATTTATTCTATCTTCTTTATATCGACAAAACCCAACTATTATTTTGAAATTAACATTTGTATCAATATGTGCTATGCTTATTTAATATTTTGTATACTATGCTGAGTTTATCGAAACTAGTAAAAAATGGAAGTAGAGATATAGCTTTAATGACAAGAGTCTTATGAATTCTTGTGATTAAATTATAATCTAACGACGTAAGTATTTAATGATTTAACTCCTTTTTTAACAGCTGTCATACTGTTTTCATGCTTTTATTTAACTTGCAATGTATTTGAGTTTGTTTAGATCTTGAAACTGAATTTTAAAACAGTTATCCTCAACTGATTGAGCCGAAATACATACACTTGTAAATGAGGTTTGCTAAATGAGGTCATTTTAAATCCAAAGATGGTGGACTAGTTATTTTTTATGCATCCTTGTGATATGGGTATCAATTAAAAGGGTTTGCTGAGAAGAATATTAAAAAACAAAAAAAATGTCACACTAAATTCAATATGGCGGACGGTAAAAGCTTGTTCTTTAAAAATGTTTTTAAGGAAAAATAATTTAAGAGTTATTTTTCCAAATAATAATAGTAACCGAATCACATTGCGATAGTATTCATGGAGACACCTAATTTGTTAGTATGTAGTTGCATCCTTTGTTAGTAAACTCACTATAGAAACTGTGATTAATCAATTATAGTACTCTATTTTAACTTAAGTATACTTTTAAATAACAATATTAATCGAGAGTTGGTATATGAAGTACTATTATAGACTGATCGCAAATGTATATTAGCAGCACGCATTGTTTCTTCTATAATAAAAAAATATTCTAAATGTGGTAAACAGCAAAAGTAAAATGAGATCCGCAGTGAGATTGTTTCGCTCGAGTCAATTCAACTTTTTAATGTATCAAAATGCCAAATTTAACCGTTCTTAAATTATCTACTTCAACACTAACTCATACGTTTACATTGTTAAAGTTCGCTTTAATTTTATAAGTTTTTAATTATTATAAAACCCCAAACCAATTATATTGATCGGAGAATCATACTTTATTCATGGAAACGAATTTGCAAGAATATAATGTCAGAATACGACATAACATAACAAAAGCGTACCATTACCATTCGCCAAAATGGCGTCATTAAAAATTTTAATTGAAAAAAAAAAACTGAAAATCTCATTTCGTTGGAACAATGCGGTAGGTGCTAATAGATTAATGCGAACAGCTTCAACAACTAAGATTGTACCGCCTTGTTGGGTAGTGCCGGAGTATCTTGAGGTGTCGAGTTACAAATAGTTGTCGTTTGTACGTGATTGCCTGAAAGTATACTGTTGTATAAATATTTCATCACCAGAAACTATGTTTTTGAGACATGAAGTGAGTAAGTTGTTATCCGATTTACGATTGCATGGAGTGATGGTCTTGTTTGCTTTTATGTCTGTTCGTCACGTAAACGTTGTCGCATCCTTGATTTGATTTTGGAACTTTGTACAGTTGTTGTCGGTACTTTTGAAGAGATTTCTGACATAGTACCATCAACGTACAATAGGTGTCGTGCAAGTTCAATTGCAATGAATGCTGGGTTTAATATGTAACTAAAAATTATTAAGTACAAGCGCGTATTTAATGGATACGCCCTTATTCGGCCAATAGTCGGTAGAATACCCAATTATGCAGAGAATGAAAAGTAACTCCTTGCAATTATAAATCGTATCTGAATTATGTATATTTTTTGTAAACAATAATGTTTTGTTGTTATATATAAATAAATTCTTTATACAGATAATAAGATGATTGATGAAAATGATTTAATGAACATTTATTTATGTACAGATGTTAATAATTATAGGTGTCAATACAATATTAACAATCATGACCATAACACTTAAGATGATGAAAATGCTAATTCGGCTGACCACTTTGGCTAATAATTTAATCTTTGATTATTTTATCACTTTGGCTTATAATAATATTATCTTTGTTTAGTTTTGCAGTCTCAATATCGAGTTAAATTCAAGTTTGATCCGATCCGAATTAGCATAAAACGATGCATGGATATCTAAGGCTAAATCAGGAACAAGCAAAGCAAAACTAAACTAAACAAGCTCCACAGAACATTCAATTCTCGAACCTTCCTCTCTCATCGACGAGGCAATAGGACCTACGTTGGATCCAAGTGCTGCTTGAAGATGCCTTAATTTGGTGCAAATTGGTGAATAAAATGATTGTTATTAATGTGTTAGATTTAATTTAACATTCCCGTAAGCTATTTCCGTCTGTGCAGGCGATATAGTAAGCCCGTTGCCGTAGCCAGCCGGTGTGTCGCTTTTTAAAGCATATTTAAATTTTTTCTTTTGCAGTTGTTTGGTGTTGTTTGGATCATAGCCTCTAGTTCGCTACGATCACCATCTGTGGAGGATTACACCGCGTAAGCTGTTAGTTACGTGAGCTCCTAAAACTATTTTACATTCTCAAGGGATGTTTTTAGTAGTCTTACTTAAGCAAATCTACGGTACATACTTGTAACTAATTCACAACTTCGACATGTACCAACCAAGCGTTATTATACCTGACCATATTCGATATTATGTTAGCACAGAACACAGAAAGAAGCCTTAGATGGATATTTTTTTATCCCCACATACATGGGTTTCTACATTAAAATTAATAATTAAAGATATTAAATTGCTTTTGCTATTTTTTCCTGCTATTCCGTCGGTGTTTGGAATATAATGTGCATTTATATATAACATAGTATTACTTCATTATTCAAGTTTGACAAAGGCTTTATGTGGGAATAATAACATGTTATAAATGTATTGCGGTTGTCTATTACGAAAGCGTAAAGGTTTTCGGGTCAACTTGAAATAGAGCGCGGCTAACCTATTTCCTTTGTCACCGATTGCCTCCATTCTTTGATATTATTACATTACATTGATACCAAATGGAGTATAATAATATTGTAATTTATTATACTATATTTTACTATAGGTAACTTATTATACTATTTAAAGAACTTCTATATCTATACAAAAAATGAAATGTATGTCGATGCCATTAAGAATTTCATCAAGCATTCAAACAACAGCCTATTTTTCAATTCTTGTTTGTCGGTGCATGTCTGTCTGTAACTATCTTCGTAATCTATATTATTCGGTAATTGAATTCATCTTACAGCTGTTTATCTTAAATCAATTTCTCATGAAGGCTCGTGTCTCACGTACTCGTGTGTCCCCAGGCAAGCTTATAGCTTCGTCCCACGAGAGACAAACATTAATTTATGAAGAACTACCTAAATCAATTTCTGTACTGTCAGGCTGAACATTAAAATACATACTAAACGGGGATAGATCGTCAAGATGCCGACGCGGCCGTGAGTCAGTGTTTTTGTGAATTGCTAAATTAAAGTATTATAATTAAATGAACAACCAGTGTTTCCTTTTTATTATTGTTACTAATAACATCCCTTGATTTTTAGTTTTAATTTTCAGTGTGTTAACTTTTAGTATAATACAGTATTTCATGACATTTTCAGTAAAGTTTATCATAATCATAAAAATATTACCTAGACAATATGTAAATTGATATTAACAATGATATTTTAAATGTAACCAATAAATAGCTATAATTAAATTGCAATCAATTTACTGAAAATGACTTGTATCATGATAATTTTAAATTTTGTTGTTAATTTTGAAAGGTGATTTTGATTGAGTCAAATTTGTAATGAAATTGAGAATGTTTTTATGCCAATGTTGTGCCAAATAAGTTGTCAATAATCTGAAGTATTGGATTATATTTTATATTTCATAATGTTTACTATAATTTCTATAAATACAAACGAAATATTAATTACGTATTTTTATACATTTCTTATTATTTTATATATCGAGTTTATTGCTGTGTAAAAGCTTACCCATGTTAGGTCCTATTATGTCTTTTGGATGGTTTGTCTTAATGGCATTCATTCTTCGGTTCACGGCCTGTTGGCCGCCTGGTGCTAATGGACCCGCTGGTCCACCCGGTACTCCAGGAGCTCCTAGATATAGAAATAACATTTTATTACTATTTGGACAAATATCCTACTCATGCTCGAGCGTCCTGGAAGTATAATCTACTAGAAATGAGACAATTAGCTGGTCTGTTCTGTTATGTACATAGTTGTAGGTACACAACGAGTTTCTTGCTGGTTCTTCTCAGTAGGAATGGCATTCCGAACCAGTGGTAGCTTCACTCGACGATTCAGTAGCACTTTTAATATGTTTATTTGAATAAAAAAATATGAGTTTGAGTTTGAAAAATGTCCATTCCTAATAATTGGTGTCTATTAGTGAGATGGACGCCAGATCCGTTGAAAGTACTGAGCGAGCAAAAATAGTTCAAAAAGAGTCAAAGGCCGCTTATTGAGGTAGCTATCAAAACACTTTGTTAGTGGAAGTCTAAATCTATTTTATTTACACAGAGTCCGTTCCGCTTAGTCATTTTCAGCTCATTATAATAGCCGCGGCGTAAGTTGAACTCTGCGCAGAAACACATTTCGGGTGTCAAACGAAGTGCGGTATGAGGTGCACCGCGATCCCATACCCCTCGCTTCCCGCGCATGCTCCGCTCGGCCACACGAGTATAGTACTCTGTGGCTCGGCTCTGTAGTACAATGTACCTGCGCAGACGACCGCCGTTTTGGGTCAACTTATTACATACAGTCGATTGTACCCTTTTGCAGTGGAAACACTGGGTTAGTCAACTTACGTAGAGGCGGTCTAGTGGGCTCAACATTGATCACTCTTCGCCTCTTCTTGGGTAGTTTTGCCCGCGCTTGCGTGTGCGAGTAGTACATCGCAAAGTTTGACACAATGACTGGCACGGGCAGGGCTATCGTCAGCACCTGTTGTTATGAGATCATTATTAAATTATTTATTATCTGCATTAACTTCATACCAAGTGACAATAACATTAAGGATTTTTTCTCACGTCTATGGTGAGCATAAACTTAGCAAGGTCTTAGTTTGCGGTGGACCACCAGTTCAGAAAATTATAGCTATTAAAGGCGAATAATTTATAATATCCTAGCCCAAGAGTATTTTTTCACAGCGTGAAGCTACAAGCACGAGAAGGAAGTCCTGAATTTAAGTGATCTTTAGTTTAGGATTGCTTTCTATCATTTCTGTAGTTTGAAGATTTCAAATAATATCTACTTCTGCTTATCTATATCGGCTTAAAATATGGTGATTTTTAAGAGATCGGCCACTGCCAAAGCTAACTTCTCTATAATAAAATTTGAAATAAAATATTCTAATAGTGCAATGACGTTTACGACATCGTTTTAAGTTTTAGTAGCTTCTATTTACATGTTTGCTTTCTTATCTACATAAATATTATTGCTTTGTGACTATAAAAACCATTTTATTGATATTGTTTCCACTGCGTACTATTCTTGAACAAACACGCACAAAAAGTTGTAGGAGAGTATCAAATATTGTTAGAATTACTGAAGAAATATTGTTTTACTTACACCAGCCAACGCGCATAATGCACCGACGAACATACCAACGTAGGTCTTCGGCGCCATATCACCATACCCCACAGTTGTCATGGTAACCAGCGCCCACCACAACCCAAGCGGTATGCTGTTGAAGTCATTATGCGGATTCGTCTGTATCCGTTCCGCGTAATACACCAGGCTCGCGAAAATCACGATCCCAAGCACTAAGAAAAACACTAAAAGCGTCAGCTCCTTTGCGGACGCTCTGAAAGTCTGAATGAGGATTTTAAGGCCGGACGAATGCCTTGTCAATTTGAAAAGTCTCATGATCCTAATTATCGAGAAGAACTCTAGTATATCGGCGTTCTCGACGTGGGACGCGTACTTTTGGAGGATCAAGTCGATGTAGAAACTCATTGTGGCTATGTAGTCGATAATGTTGACGGAGGATTTAACGAACTCGCACTTATTGGGCGAGGATATGAACCTGACGAGGATCTCGAGGGTAAACCACGCGTTGCACACACACTCGATGTAGAAAAAGGCGACGTGAGCGTTTGTCTGTACTTTGTCCAACGCCCAGCCTGGCGATTGGTTAGCGGTTGTCACTGTGTAGTTTCTAATCACTGGCACTCTCATGTCCGGATGCGTTTTCAGGCAAAACGATATGATTGATACGCAAATAAAAAACACTGATATCACACCGATAATCTGAAAAGAGAAAAAATTCGTTAATGTATGATTCACTTGCATGGGATTGAGGGTGCGTTCCGAAATACACTGCGAGCACTGTAAGTCCCAGTAAAGAGCACTGCCAGTGCTCGCAGAGCTTATATCGGAACACCCACTAAGTTTTTCAATTGATAGACATTCGTTAATTTGACATCTGTCAAATCTTCAGCTAATATAACGTTTGAAACCCCATTTAGACCCTTTTAATCGCAATAAAAATTGTCCAATACAAAGATATTTGTACCGTTTTTAGGTTTAACAGAATTTACGACGAAGATCAAATCCTTACAATATTTGACTAATGTGATACTGTAATAATTTAATTTTATGATAAATTATTGATCTAATGAAATAACTTAGTGGTAGAATATGTAAGGGAAAATATCTGTACCCTTGTTCCTGCAAATAAAATATTATTTATTTTATTTTTATTACAATAATAAACACACTCATACTTAACATTGATGGCTTAACTGCAATTTTTTTTAAATATCCTAGCATCAGTTTTGAAGACTTTTCACATTTTAATGTAGCTAAACCTAAGTTAAAAGGAGACAATAATTTTACAGGAGACCGTAAATAAGCTTTTTAAAAAGAAAGAAAAATAGAAGATAAGAACTATGTGTGTTCTAAGACTTTTTACATTTTAATGAAACTAAAGCTAAGTAAATCGTAGAAGTAGCTCGTTTACAAAAGAAGGAGATGTCTAACACACGGACTGCTTAATTTATCAACGTCAAGTCGTAGCCGCTAAACTGAAAAACAATACAGCTAAGAAGGTTGTTAAAATGTATGGCTTTTTAATGAAACGAAGTAAGTAATACTTCGATGTTCAATATATTATAATTGAGGTACATTAGGTTATAACATATTATGTTATAACCTTGTAATGTAATAAAGATTTTGGATATTCTCAAAAAGCTTCCAGTGACTCCAAGAAATACCATTTTGGCAGCTGTTATTTAATAGCTAATTAGCAGTATAGTAATAGTAGTATTTTATTAACCTAATCCATGCAGACGAAGTTTGCATGTATTAAGTAAGTTATTAAAAATCTCATGGGAACTCTTTAATTTTCCGGGATAAAAGGAAACCTATGTCATTCTCTAGATTTTTAACTACATAATAATATTTTCATGCACAAATCCACGTCGATCCGTTGCCCCGGGTTAATTTAACGAACAACTATACTTTCACATTTATAATATTAATTAAGTGGGATCTAAAAACTAAACAGACTACATCTGTGCCAGAGACATTGTTTCTAATGGCTTAGGAAATTACGTTAGGGCTTGGTAACCACACTAGCTCTTTATTTTAGAGCAACGGTCAATAGAGTTGATATTTCCTGACAAAAGACACAAAGTTGAACGAACGAACAGCCCAAAAATAAGTGAGGATAAAATCGGTGCCTCCAAATTTTTAAAGAATTTCGACTGCGCCAAGATAATCTTCAAAGCACCTTACCTTAGCAGCGTTAGAACTATAGGGTTCATCAAACAGCGACCACATCTGAGGCTTGAGTTGCTGCCACCAAGAGACTGTGCCGTTATAGTAGTCCTCCTCGAAGCCGAACTTGCGTGCCACCTCCTCGTCAGAAGGCTTCTCTGTATCCAGGTCCAAGCGGTCCAGGACGGCCAGGGTTTCTTGGGTATCTCGATGCTGGAACAAGGAATTATGAGTCAATATTCATCATTACAACCCATTGGCGGCTCACTAATGATCACGAGTCTTCTCTCGGAAAGAAAAAGGTTACAATAAGTAGACGTTACAAGTATTACACTGACTTGTGGGTCACTGGATGCGAGGCCGGCTGCTTCCATACAACTTTGTCATTCAGAAAATCATCGATCGTATAATAACCTCTACTTAACTTAAATGTTGTTTAACACAACATCGATCGAGTCCGCAACCCCGTTCCCTGGTGAAGCGGTGACCAGAGGTTGGGAGTCCAAACCACCGCTATCACCGCTTCAATGTTACAGATACGAAACTTGGATTAAGGTTTTTAAAGAACCCTCTGGGATCGTCAATCTAAACAGGAGCATGACTGTATATTATATGCACAGTCCTCCAGTTCACCAGATTGGGCTGTGCTATGTCATTCAGTCACAAACCTTTTTTTAATTTTAATACAAGATCTCGTTTTTAAATTATAAAATAAGATTTTCACAAAAAATATAATTAATTTATGCCGCTATTTATAAAAGGCACTTAGTAATTCAGAATTCTTAACTCTGTTCATCCAATTTTCTTGAATAGTTATACCTACCAGAGCGTAAATAAAAACAGTTGAGGAAAAAGTATGAAAGGATTTTGTATGAAATACTAAATTACGACGCCATCAAAAGTCAACGCACTTTTTTACTTTAATTGATAATTTAAAATAGTCGTCAAACATAAAATTAACAGATTTAATAATCTCTAAAAAGAATGGATTGCACAATTTTTCAAATACCCATTCTAGGTTAAATATGATAAAAGGAGACATTTAACCAATTATTATAAAATAGAAAATAGGACAGGTAACATTACACCGCCATTATTCGAAGTTCAAAACAATTCAGTCAAAGATACAGAATCCATATTCTTTCTTGAATCTCAAGTCAGTAATATGATTACCTTTGATGCGGGATTCGGTTACAAATAGGAGTACCTTTCAATCTCTACGGGATATTCTATTGATCTTCGGATTATTCGCTTTTATCCCGGCCCGGATAATAATAGGGTGGATACTTGAAGTGCTTGAACTAATGGGCCAATAACAAGTTTGAAATTTGACCTGTATTACTATGTTTTATTAAAAAAAAAATATGAATAGGTTGAATTCTCCAAAGTAAATAAGCAGAGCTCTCATTTTTAGGGTTCCACAAAAACATCTATGGGCTCTCATCATCGGCCATGTAGCCGAGCAGGGAAAAATGGCACAGCAGGAAAAAGTTGTCCAGCAGGGAAAAGTGAGCAAGCAGGTAAAAGTCGACCAGTGTAGAAAAATGGACTAGCAGGGAAAAGTGGACCAGCAGGAAAGAGGGGCGAATGCTGGTGGGATGAATCACATCTGTTACTGAAATGAGGGTAGGCGGGTAAAATTATGTGAGCACGTAATCTAACCTTTATAGTCGTTTTATAACCACGAAAAAGACTGAAACCAACTACACTCTGCTACCAATTAATGTTCGCAAGTTCGCGGAGATAATAACCAAAATTAATGTAACGAAATAAGGTATTGGGGAGGGAAATGGTGTTACCTGGTGAAGTGTCCTCCTATACACAACTTGCTGCACTTCACTTTGTGTGTACACAATACACACAAAGTGAAGTGCAGCAAGTTGGAAACAGAAGAATCGGGCCCGACATACCTAGGAGGACACTTCACCCAGGTAACACCATTTCCCTCCCCAATGCCTAATTTCGTTAGATTAGTTTTGGTACTTAGTACGGGATTTTGTATGAAATATTGCATAGTGACTTCATCAAAATTCGACGCTCCTTTTTACTTTAATCGATAGTTTAAAATAGTTATTCAACATAAAAGTAACAGGGGATATGGATATTACGACTTTTGGAAGATCCTCTATTTAAATTCACAAAAAAATAATTTATTTAAATAGTTAATAGTTAAATACCCAATTCGCTATAATTCGCCACAGTAAGTAAACCTATGTGGTACAGGGTGTATTGCACTTGTACCTTGCGGTATTCACTACACCACACAAATCTTCCAAATTATTCTCAACGTACCTACCTACGTTTCACTCCAAGCTTTTATAGCGAAATAAACTTCTAGTTCTTTCATTCTTGACATTCAATTTTACACCGTCCCGTCCCATCGCAATCTGAATCTTCAAAATAACTTTAAACGCAGTATCTCCACCAATTTTGAATAAAATTGACGAAAAAGTTATCGAAATCTTGTTGAATTTTGTCGTCGTTGAAAAATTTTTCTGCATAAATCACTGATCCGGAATTACTGATCGTGGACCATTACGTGGACGGAATGCTTACGGAAATCTTTAAGACTTTATTGATAGAAAGTCGTGAATTGCAACCGAAGTTTTAAAAGTTTTAAGATCTAGGCCCCCTTGAGAATGGAGATGCACGGAGCGGCGCGGTGCGTATGATTTTGTATGGCAGCAGGGCTAGCATGGGCCGGAGATAAAAAATTTATCCCCCGATTTTATCCACTGACAAGAGATAAAATTAACTTATCCACTTCTCAGAGCACGGCAACAGGGGAGAGTAAACGTTTATCCCCGCTTGACATTTCACGGGGACTCAGAGGGACTATTTATCCACCTTTATTTAGCGTTTTTATTTATTTATTTAGGAATAAAAATTTTATCCTTTCCTCGGGGAGAAAATTGTCTCGGCTCATGCTAGGGGGGGCCAATTTAAAAGCGACGTATGTCTGTCTGTCTGACTGCTACACTTTCACGGCCCATCTGTATGAATGGATCCGATTTGGATGAATTGGTAGAGATGTAAGTTACTTAACTGCCTCGTTGGTCTAGTGGTTGGCATGTTCGACTGTTCGAAGTCCCGGGTTCGAGTCCCGGGTCGGGCCATAAGTTAAGTATTGGGTTTTTCTGACTACAAATTCACAGTACTAGCCTGGAGTTAGGAAGTTGGCGGTATTTCACCCCCGTGCCTCGGAGAGCACGTTAAGCCGTCGGTCCCGGTTATTATCACTAACATGATAATAGTCGTTAAAGCCCGCCAACCCGCATTGGAGCAGCGTGGTGGGTCTAAGCTCTAATTCACTCTCTCATATGAGAGTGGAGGCCTGTGCCCAGTAGTGGAACGTTATTGGGCTATAGTGGTGGTGGTGGTGGGTAGGTTACATCCTGGGAAGGGCATAGGCTATAAGTATTTTAATATCAAATATAAATAAAATTTAATCCAAGCGGACGAAGTCGCACGTCTTGTATGACCAAGCCTTTAATCCGTAAGATGCTGCGGGATATTTCCGAGACATATCTTCTTATTGGAAGGTCTCCTCAAATTGAATTGTCTGGAATGAGACTCCATTCACTAAGCCCGTCTCCAGTTGAGCCTAGAGGATATTATATAAAGAAAATTGCTAAGGCTTATGTAATCCTAGTACTTAGGATAGGTACTTCAGTACCACTGTGTTATTATACTATGAATTCATACAGTGGGTCGACGCCAATACAAATGATTTATTTATTTATTTATTTATTGTATTTCAGTATATCAACGGCGAGTACACAAAGCTTAAATAAAAAATAGTACATAAGGTATTTTACGTGTGGCACGCCACTTATAAGTATACTCAGAATGGTGAGAAATGATAGACCCCATGACAGTTTTGACGTCTCTAGCGCAGTCGTGCGCGCTATTGCCTTATAAGAGGGAGATCCTGGGTTCAATTCCCGGCAGGGTCAATTTCGGGAATTTATAATTTTTTATTTTTTTCTGGTCTGGTCTGGTGGTAGGCTTCGGCTGTGGCTGGTTACCACCCTACAGCCAAGACGTGCCACCACGCAATCTAGCGTTCCGTTCATTCTAGAAACCAAATAGAGTAGAGGTTCTTACTTAATTTATAAACTGGTCAAATTAACCAATATTTAAATTTAACATTTATATTTAATAATAAAATTTAGCCATTATATATTTTTTTATGCCACTACAAGTTAGCCCTAGACTGCAATCTCACCTGATGGTAAGTGATGATGCAGTCTAGTTGGTAGCGGGCTAACCTTTTAGGGATATGGCAGTTATATAGTTAGTGTGAGTGGCATCGCCGTTCAGCCCCCCTATTACGTAAGAATTGTTCATCAAACGTTTAAGATTTTTGTCAAAGTAAAATAAACCATAACTGCATTGAATTAGAGCTCAATTTCGTCTGCCCATTCTTATACGTTTAGGTATGAACGATACTCGAACGTATAAGAATGGATACACGAAATTGAGCTCTAATTTAATGCCGTTATGGTTTATAAACTTTGACGACGAACTTTAACGTTTTGATCGGACATTCTTACATGATTGGTACCCTGATTAGATTAAATAAAAAAAAATTAAAAAAAATTATGAAACCTATACCTCTAGACGGTTTCTACACGGCAACGTACCGGAACGCTAAATCACTTGGCGGTACGTCTTTGCCGGTAGGGTGGTAACTAGCCGCGGCCGAAGCCTCCCACCAGAAAAAACCAAAAAAATACCATTAAGTACCTCAAAGCAGGGTGCCACAACTTGAGAGAGGTAGGAAACTCCATATTTTGACAGTTCACATTAGAGTGACAGAATTTCTATTGAAAATTCTGCCAGTTTCCACCGATCCGAGATGTCCCTGTCACACTATTGTTTTGTCTAGACGCCTCCGTCGAACGACTGGTAGGACAGAATGTCTCTTCTAGACCGTGATAGTACTTACCTTCTCAGTTACGGAGTGAATTATTAATAGGGCAGCTATAACGGGCCGTGGAACTTTAAGAGGATCGTCTAGTGACGAAACGCGACGCGAGTAGGTATGTTCAATAATGCTATCTGTTTCACAACGCTTCGCTGCCTTCTCCGTATCGTGCGATAGAGAGAGTTGCAAGTCCAGTAGGCATAGCCTACATTTTATTCTTGAAATATTGTTTCGGGTGATAACGTTTTTACCCCCCCAAACGTTTACGAAATTAGACAATTTTGGTCTCATTAGATTCAGTACACTTTAATCTAGGCTCGTACGTTTTATTTTTTTAGTATTTTAGTTTAGTTAAATTTTAAAAAATTAAAATACTCGAGGAAGTTTTTAGGTCAAAAATATGGATATTTAGACGCTAATATCTTTTAACATACGCAATATTTCTGTAAAATTAAAACGTACGAGCACAGTTCTTCATTGTATCTGCAACATTTCTAAAAAATATGAAAATTGGACAACAATTACGGGAAGAAAAACGTTATCGCTTTTTGTATGAAAATTTACAACTAGACGATCCTCTTAAGTGATTGACTAGACTGTGTTACCTGGATGTTATTTTTGCCTCATCGAAACATTGTACCTACTATTTATATTTTTATATTATTTTATTTGTATATATTGGGTATTTGACAACTAGTCAAATCAGCACCTTTTTTTACAAACGTCAAAACGCGTGCTTTGTATGGAGTTTGTATGAAATTTTGAGTTGTGACGTCATCAAAGTTCGACGCACTTTTTTACTTTAATCGAGTTTAAAATGGTTATCCATACTAATCCATATCCATACTTCCATACTAATAATATTATAAATACGAAAGTGTGTCTGTCTGTCTGTCTGTCTGCTACGCTTTCCCAACCCATTTTTTCAACCGATTTTCCTGAAATTTGGTACTGGGGTAGGTGGTATCCCGGGGCAGGACATAGGCTACTTTTTATCCCGGAAAATTAAAGAGTTCCCCCGGGAATCAAAAAATCTTAATCCACGCGGACGAAGTCGCGGGCATCATCTAGTTCAAAATAAAACTAGCACGGGACGTGGATATTACGACTTTTGGGCGATCCTTTATTTAATAATCACTAAAAAATAATTTATTTCACTAGCAGTCAAATACCCAATTATGCATCATTGTTTGGTCTAGAAAAAGACAATGCCCGCAACTTCGTCCGCGCGGAATAAGCTTTTTAAATTTCCACGGGAGCTCCTTAATTTTCCGGGATGAAAAGAAGTCTATGTTACTCTCC
Organism: Erebia ligea; assembly: GCA_917051295.2. Lineage (NCBI taxonomy): Eukaryota > Metazoa > Arthropoda > Insecta > Lepidoptera > Nymphalidae > Erebia > Erebia ligea. The sequence continues at coordinate 15,189,092 of OU785238.1, read as the reverse complement.
AGGTCCTCAACTACACCCATGCGAGAAATCACGTCGATCCGTTACTCTGTTGCGGCGTGATTGATAGACAAATTGCATTTAAAATATTAGTATGATATTATGATTGCGAACGCTCGCGCCTTCACTCCTTCTACGTCTCCAACGAGACCTTGTTCCTTGTCTATATACTAGATGATACCCGCAACTTCGTCGACGGAGATTCAGTTTTTTTTTATTTCAGCGGGAACTTCTTAATTTTCCGGTGTAAAAAGTTTTATGTCCTGGCTACGATCTATCTCTGTACCAAATTTAATTTATGAAAATCGGGTGATAAATTGGGCCGTGAAAGCGTAGCAGACAGACAGACACACTTACGCATTTATAATATACTAGCAGATGCCCGCGACTTCGTTCGCGTGAAATAAGTTTTTTAAATTCCCACGGGAACTCTCTAATTTTTCGGGTTAATATATAGCCTATGCCTACCCCTACAGCCTACACTCACAAATAATGGTATTGGTACCAGAATTTTCAAAATTGGTTCAGTAAATCCAGAGACTACCCCCTGCAACCTCAAAAACTCATTTAAACTTTACCTCTTCATAATATTAGTATAGACTAGTTGATGCCTTCGACTTCGTCCGCGTGGATTAAGTTTTTTTGAATCCCGCGGGAACTCTTAAATTTTCCGGAATAAAAAGTAGCCTATGTCCTTCCCAAATTTCATCAAAATCGGTTGAACAGATGGAGCAGACAGACAGACAGACACACTTTCGCATTTTTTATATTGGTACGGATTATTATTATTAAGTACTAGCTGATGCCCGCGACTTCGTCCGCGTGGATTAAGGTTTTTCGATTCCCGCGGGAACTCTTTAATTTTCCGGGATAAAAAGTAGCCTATGTGCTATTCCAGACTATAATCTATCTCTGTGCCAAAGTTCATCCAGATCCGTTCACCCGTTGGAGCGTGATTGAGTAACAAACATCCATACATCCATACATCCATCCAAACTTTCGCATTTATAATATTTATTTGATGGATGAGTATGAATTAGGATGAATCCCGCGGTCCCTTGGCACCGCAATCAAATTTACATTTGATTTCACATTCAGAACGTCAAGTCTGGGGGAATAGAAAATTAATTTTCGGAATTTACCACACTTTTTTCATATTAATATGAATGAGCCTTGTTGATTATCGTGACAAACATTCAAATGAAAAAACTTCGGTATGTCTTGCATAAGTTAGAATAAATATTTTATGCTAGATGACGCCCGCGACTTCGCGTGGATTGTTTTTTTCATTCCCGCGAGAACTCCTTAATTTTCCGGGATAAAAAGTAATACTTCCCCGGGATACAACCTATCCCTGTACAACATTTTATCAAAATTGGTTGAATAGGTGGGCCGTGAAAGGGTAGCAGACAGACAGACATACAGACTGGATGATGCAGATAGAGAGATGAGAAAGTCGCGACTTCGTCCGCGTGGACTAAGTTTTTTTTATACCCGCGGGCACTCCTTAATATTCCGGGATAAAAAGTAGTCCTTCCCCGGGATACATCCTATCTCCATAGCAAATTTCATCAAAATTGGTTATAGATATAGCAGACAGACGCTTTTAGCTTTCGCATTTATAATATTAGTATGGATAGGAATAAATACTAGACTAGACTAGATGATGCCCGCGACTTCGTCCGCGTTGTTTAAGTTTTTTTGATTCCCGGGGGAACTCCTTAGTTTTCCGGGATAAAAGTAGACTATGTCCTTCCCCGGGATATAATCTACCTATCCCTGTACCAAATTTCATCAAAATCGGTTGAACAGACGGACCGTGCAAGCGTAGCAGACAGAAAGACAGACAGACAGACACACTTTCACAGCAAATATAAATATTATAAATGCGAAAGTTTGGATGGATGTATGGATGTATGGATGTATGGATGTATGGACGTATGGATGTATGGATGTATGGATGTTTGTTACTCAATCACGCTCCAACAGCTCAACGGATCTGGATGAAATTTGGCACAGAGATAGATTATAGTCTGGAATAACACATAGGCTACTTTTTATCCCGAAAAATTTAAGAGTTCCCGCGGGAACCGAAAAACCGCAATCCACGCGGACGAAGTCGCGGGCATCAGCTAGTTTATAATATTAATATGGATTAGTGTGGATTTAGGGCAAAAAGTAAACCTTACACGTTAAGAACTTTGCTAGTATCTCTCGTTTAACGAATAACGTTAAGTTTTTACGATTTGCTCGTATTGGAGGCCTTATTGGAGGGTTTTTATCGATGTCATGATATTTGATATAACATTTTGTATAGATTGCCTTGAATGTTATTAATTTTTTACCTTTACTTGGCGTATAACTATACTACTATCACAGCGCAAGCACTAGCCGATACCGACGACTTCGTCCGCGTGGAATAAGTTTTACTTAATTCTCAAGGGAACTCCTCAATTTTCCGGGATAAAAAGTAGCCTCAGGTCACTCTCCAAGTTCTCAACTATACCAAAAACCGGCCAAGTGCGAGTCGGACTCGCGCACCGAGGGTTCCGTACAAACCTGTAGTAAGTTTTACGATTTATGACGTATTAAAAATAAAAATTACGTTTGTTGTATGGGAGCCCCCCTTTAATATTTACTTTATTGATATTTAATTATTTATTTTGAAAGGTAATATACAAGTTAATATTCAGTGAAAATTTGAACCGTCTACCTGTTACCGTTTTTAATATTGAGCAAAAAAATACGAAAAAAACACGTTTATTGTATGGGGACCCCCCTTAATATATATATTTTTTTTATTTTTAGTATTTGTTGTTATAGCGGCAACGGAAATACATCATTTGTGAAAATTTCAGCTTTCTAGCTATCACGGTTTATGAGATACAGCCTGGAGACAGACAGACAGACAGACAGACAGACAGACAGACAGACAGACAGACAGACAGACAGACAGACAGACAGACAGACAGACAGCGGTGTCTTAGTAATAGGGTCCCGTTTTTACCCTTTGGGTACGGAACCCTAAAAATCACGTCGATCCGTTGCTCTGTTGCGGCGTAATTGGAGGACGAACCAACGAACCAGCAAATCACTTTCGCATTAATAATATTAGTACGAGTATATATTATGATGGTGGATGCAAATTTATAATGGTACAATTATATATTTTTTAATCTTTTATGTCCGTAGTGTGTTTTTTTCTTAAAAACGTTATTTTTTCATTTAGGCATAAGTTTCCATTGCACGTCCACAAACTTGTCTCGTTTCGTCCGATATTATCGAAAAACGTGCGCTCGTAAAAACAAGCACGTCACCGTTTATTGATGCCCTTTGACGACACAATAACTTTAGATATTAAAAAAACTTTTATAGTAGTAAAAAGCTTTTACCCGCGACCTTCTCCACGTCAAATTGTTGGAGTAAGTCTCCTTACTAATATTATAAATGCGAAAGTGTGTCTGTCTGTCTGTCCGTCTGTCTGTCTGCTACGCTTTCACGGCCCATCTGTTCAACCGATTTGGATGAAATATGGTACATGGATAGTTTGTATTTCGGGGAAGAACATAGGCTAATTTTCCCGTTTTGGTGTCGCTCGCATACCATATCAAGGGGCACAGTAGTGGCTCCGCCACATCGAGTCTCTTTTTTCATTTCGTCTGCGTAGATTAAGTTTTTTAAATTCCTGAACTCCCTAACTGGGATAAAAAGTAGTAGTCCTTCCCCGGAATGTAATTTACCTGTATACCAAATTCCATCAAAATCGGTTGAAAACATGAACCGTTAAAGCGAGACAGACAGACACACTTTCGCATTTTGTGATATTAAGTATGGATTAAACTAGTTGGGCATTTTCCGACATAACACGTGAGTTGTAGCTGGTATATTTTTTTTAATCCACTACAAGTTAGCCCTTGACTGCGATCTCACCTGATGGTAAGTGCTGATGCAGTCTAAGATGGTAGCGGGCTAACCTGTTATAGCCTATATATTTATAGTTAATATGGATTAATTGCATAAAGTAATTACTACTAAAGTCATTAAGTTCATCAGTTACCTGAGTATACGTCATCCAGCAGCAAGGCTCCACCTGGTTGGCGTCCAGCCCCCAGAACTCCAGCTCTTCTTCAAACAGCGGCCCGCAGACGTCTGTAGGGTAGTGGAGCTTGCCGGTCCTGGAGCAAAAGTTTTTTTTTTTTAATTTTATTCCACTACCAGTTAGTTAATGATGATACCGTGTAAGATGGCGGGCTAACCTGTTAGGGGTACGGCAGTTATATTTAACCTACAATCATTAAAAAAAATAGCAAACTACTGAGTTTCTTGCCGGTTCTTCTCACCAGAATCTTGTTTCCGAACCGGTGGTAGAGTTAAAACATGACGTAACATAAGAGACACCTGTATTTCGTCCTACATGTTTTAAATAAATTGAGTATTTCTGCTTTCTGAACCGGTGGTAGAGTTAAGACGTATCGTTTTATTTAAAAATAAAAAGAGTTTTTTTTTGAGTTTTGAGAATCGGTTTCTACACGGCATCGTACCGGGACGCTAAATCGCTTAGCGGAACGTCTTTACCGGTAGGGTGATAACAAGCCACGGACGAAGTCTCCCACCAGGCCAGACCAGGGAAAATTCAGAAATTATAAATTCCCAAATTGCCGTGGATCGAACCCGGGACCTCCCACGTTTAGACAACAGCGCTTAACACTGCGCCAGGGAGGTTTTCACTAGAGTAGACGAGGGAGTTGTACCTATTAATAATCGAATGTTAAATCGCTATAGCACTTTAAAGCCAAAGGCATATATAGTTTCTACCGCGTAAGTTTTGTTTGAGTTTCGGCCAAGTTTTAAACTTCCAAACTTAAAGGGTGTCAGAGCCGATATAATTAACTATGGGGACGAAAAGTGCAAAGTTTGGCATTTATAAATCCTGTTAGCTTGTCCCCATTTTGGTTAATAGGGTGATATGGCCTCGAAATCCTTATTCTCCCCTAGTTCATTTTAATTGGGTAAATCAGCAACTTTTTTTCAAATGTCAAAACGCGCGCTTAGATTAATGTTGTATAAAATAATGAACTGTTACGTCATCAAAAAAATTTGTTGTGGGCTCTTCTCAGACCAGGGCGCGTTTGAAACCCGCGTTTGGAGCTTTAGTTTTAAGATACCGTAACTGATTATCACCATCAATTTTCTATGTAACTGGAGGTCAATAAGTGTACAATGTACCTAAAATGAATAAATATAATTTGACTTTGATCAAAATTCGACGCACTTTTTTACTTCAATCGATAGTTTAAAATGGTTCAGCTTCAAACGTATTAAACGAACAGATGGCGTGAATATCACGTCTTTTGGGAGATCGTCTATTTAATAATAATCACTGAAAAATAATTTTATTTTTGACATAGGCAACATCCCAACTGCAAGTATCTTAGATACTAATATTATAAATGCGAATTTTTTTATCTATGGATGGGTGGATGGATGTTTGTTACTCAATCACACCAAAACAGCGGACCGGATCTGGATGAAATTTGGCACAGAGATAGATTATAGTCTGGAATAACATAAATGCTACTTTTTATCCCGGAAAATTAAAGAGTTCCCGCGGCAACCAAAAAAATCTCAATTCACGCGGAGGGTATCAGTTAGTTAATTCTAAATAACAATTACCAAATTCCTAACCCTCTAATCGATGGTATATAGCCTCAATTTAAAAGTGCGAAGTCCGACGTTCATTGATTGGGTCGATTTGTACCCGGCAGGGGTAATGCCGTGTAACGCGCCCTTTAAAGGCTTTATCTACATCGTTAAACCGTTAATTATTCTCGACGACCTCGCCCGCTATATGGTGAATGTTGACAGACGCTAATCTGTTTAACTGTTCTGGTTGAAAAAAAAGCCTACGGAGAGTGGGGATGATTTTTGGTCTCGTCTACCCCATAGCGTGGGGTATCATTGGATAGGTAGTTCAAAAATACTGTGTTGGTATAAATTAGGGTTGTAACGGAGCCGTTCTTAGCGGAAGTGAAGCGGAGGCGTAGGTGGATTTCTCTGATCACATCGTCCATTTTCTGTGCTTTAGGATGCGATGAATCCCACATTTGATTTTTTTTAGGATTCTTCTAAGGACAGCTGCCTTTTTGCTTGATGTAATGGTATTGAAAAAACTAGAAGTTTAATTCGCTATAATCCGCCACAGAAGGTAAATCTTTGTGGTACAGTGCGTATCTTGAACTGGCAGACCGCGATATTCTCCACACCACATAAATCTTCCAAAATAACCTCAACGTACGTTTCACTCCGACACCGGAGCATCTTCAGGAGATGTTGACTCTACAATGCACGATTGTGAAGTGACGATTTTGTCGAAAAAACTGTCTTTTAAACCTATTTTAGCATGAGTCAAACTATAGCCCCGCCCCATCCCCTCTACTACTATGTAAATTGATAAGTTTATTTGTTCATTCAGCACCTTTACTCATCTCCTGAAGATGCTCCGGTGTCGGAGTGAAACGTACGTTGAGGTTATTTTGGAAGATTTATGTGTTGTGGAGAATATCGCGGTCTGCCAGTTCAAGATACGCACTGTACCACATAGATTTACCTTCTGTGGCGGATTATAGCGAATTAAACTTCTAGTTTTTTCAATATCATGGACTTCCGCAAAGTAACGCCTGCTTCTATCCAATATTTGATGTAATGGTGTAACTGACGTCACCTGCTTCGATTTGCACGTCTCGCATTGTAAGTCAACGTAAATAAACCTCCGTTACAACTCAAAAAAAACGGCGGAGGCGGATGGCGAAGCGGAGGTACGATTTCTTGCGAAAGTTCCGCACTTACGGAGGCGGAGGCGAGCTTCTGTTACAACCCTACTATAAATGCATAGTAAAACCGCAGAGTAATAACTGAGAATTTCCAAAAACAAGAGTGCTGGTTTGTTGGTTTGTCCTTCAATCACGCCGCAACGCAGCAACGGCTCAACGTGATTTTTGGTATGGGTATAGTTGAGGACCTGGAAAGTGACATAGGCTACTTTTTATCTCGGAAAATTAAGGAGTTCCCGTGGGAATCAAAAAAACTTAAACCACGCGGACGACGTCGCGGGCATCAGCTAGTACATTATAATTGTCTCTGACTCTCTACCGGGAATCGAAACCAAGACCTCTCATTCATAAGACCACAGCGCTCACCACTCTGCCAAAGGGATCGTCGAAATTAATCTCAATCAATAATTTTGCCCAGTAGAATCGTCTGAAGCGGGGCCTATTCTATACACAGTTTGCCTCGTCGATCTACGGTTTTGACTCGCAAAATGGTTATTCTAAAAGGGTGTACCGTGTACCCGACGTGATCTCGATAACAAAGGTGGTTGAAAACAACCGAACTGACGAGCCTTTATCAATTTAATTAGTTTGTTCGAAGCTTGTCCCGTGGGAGGATGATTGGGTACCCTTAGTTTGAGGTAGAGGCTTAGATTAACTACCTATAGAAGGTATGTTTCCAAACAACGCCTTCTCAAAACGCAAGCTACAAATTCGCTATGTGTGCTGTGTTTACATGTCTCGTAAACGCAAACATAATGTTGCCAGTTTAAATGTTTTCCACCTAAAAGTTGGGTAAGTAATTGGTTAGTTTGTTTGTAGCATTGTAGCTTCTAAAACTAAGTTAACCAGCTTTTTTCGGACTGCGCGAGCGTCGTACGATGCCATTTATGGCACCAATTGAACGGCTTACATTTCGCGAGTGTACCAGGTTTCTATAGGTAGTTATTCTAAGGGTAGAGGTTTGTACGAATATAATAATTATTGTATTTGAAAAAGGATCAATATGGCTTTAATCGTTCGCAGTATGGCCCCTGCACCTGCCCCCCGATTATCTAAAATTTCGTGTATCCATTCTCATCCGTTTAGGGTATCGTACATACATAAACGTTTGAGAATGGATACACGACATTGAGCTCTAATTTAATGCAGTTATGGTTTATTTTACTTTGACGCTGAACTTTGACGATTTGATCGGCAATTATTACACAATCGCACCTCTGATATAATATTATCTCCAGTCTAGTGTAGTTACGGACACGAAATTAGCGACGGGGGAGCGACGGCGACAGCGGGGCGATGCGATTAGTCGGAGAGCTGGCGACAAATTTCGGGAAGAATTTTGAAGAGGTCTGATAATACTTTATAACCGACAAAAACGTCGATCTTACCGACGTTTAACGATTAAAAAAATCAAGTTGCCAAAAAAAGTTTTTTTGGATTACAGTCGCAGTAGCGAAATAATCGCAAACGCTCTACCAGACTGGCAGAACTGGATTCGCCAATGAACGAAATTATATTTTTCCATTTATTATATTTCAGCTCGCCTAAAGGATCTTCCCGAAATTTGTCACCAGCTCTCGGTTTCCATCGCCCCGCTGTCGCCGTCGCTCGGCCGTCGCTCGTTTCGTGCGCGCCCCCTAAGAGAGTAGGTACCACCTTGTGGTGTGTGTGTAGGACAAGGGTGTTTCCGACATGATCTCGATAACAAAGGTGTTTGAAAACAACAGAACTGTCATGCCTTTGTCAATTGAATTAATTTGTTCGCAGCTTGTCCCGTGGGACCCTAGTTTGAAGTAAATGGTATACCACAAATTTTGATAAGTAATTGTCTTTGTATTGTTTTATAGTACCTTCAAGGCAAGAGTGAATAGGCATCTTCTAGGCAAGCGCGTTCCAACCTAGACCTCATCATTGCTTTGCACTAAGCATGATTGTCGTCAAGCGCAAGCCTATCAAGCAATAAAAAAAATATATATATATCAAACTAGCCGTTTTCATCTACGTGTATGTAATTTGAGCGTGATGAATTCCAGGTTTTTTTTTTTATCCACTACAAGTTAGCCCTTGACTGCGATCTCACCTGATGGTAAGTGATGATACAGTCTAAGATGGTAGCGGGCTAACCTGTTAGGGGCATCGCAGTTATATTAAACCCATACCCCTATTCGGTTTCTACACGGCATCGTACCGGAACGCTAAATTGCTTGGCGGCACGTCTTTACCGGTAGGGTGGTAACTAGCCACGGCCGAAGCCTCCCACCAGGGTATTGATACAAATGTCACTTAGTCACTCTCCAGGTACTTAATTATTCCCATGGAAAAAATTCACGTTGACCCGTTGCTCTATTGCAGCGTAATTATACATAAGAGCATATTTTTCTTCTGATAAAAAAATATTGTCTCACGTCTATAGGGAGGAAATGGTTTTCTTGGATTGAAGAAAATTGTTTTGATTTAATTAAATATGTCTTATATCAAGAAATCCTTTTTATCTATGCAGGATAAGCAAAATATATTAGTACCTATTTTACGTTTAGTACTGGCATCCAATATCCATAGTAAGTAATATTTTAACTGCAAAAGTGTATCTTATCTGTCTGTCTGTCTGCTACGCTTCAGACCATCCTTTCAACCGTTTTTGATGAAATTTGAGGTTATATCATAGGAAAAACTTTAACAACGCGGACGAAGTCGCGGGCTTAAGCTACAATTTATTTAAATAACTGTGACAATCTAATCAAATTCAAACAGACAAACGAAAATTTCACATACGACAAAATAGGCCTACAAATTACTTTGCCTTCGAAATTATTAAAAATAAACTAATAAATTATTAAAAATAAAAATACTTCATCTTTATTCGTATCGCGGTCCGAATGGCCAGAAAATCGTTTACAATAAAGCCTTTTATATTGTCCACACGTCAATAGCTTTATAGCATTCCACCTTGTTGAAAACCTATGCAAATAAAATTTTTTGGTTTTGTTATTCACTTCTATAAAATCCTCAAAAACGTAATTCTTTTGTGAATTCTTTTGTTAGGAAATATATTGGCGATTCAACAAAACCACTCTTGTGTTAAACTGTAGAAGGCAATATTTTTACGAAAATCAAAATGATTAAAAAAAGTATTTATGGGGCTGTTAATTAAAAGATTTGTTATAAAAAAAACCATAAGTATATTCCGTCTGATTGCTTACTTTGAAATCATTGTAATATTTTCTACGGCTTATATGCTAATAGTTTGGGTGGGGTAAAAAAAAGAATGAACAAAAGAGGAGAAAACGTACTACCTTGCAACCCACTCATCAATGAACAAAGACACGAATGTAAATGCTCTCAATCTTTACATAATATTCGTGAACGCCACTCGAACCACCATTCGAACCACTACTTCGCCATTCGAATTACAATGAGTCGTAACATTATTACATTAATCATTACCCCTTTTCTAGTAATCACATTATAATTGTAGGCATATTATTCTTGGGCTTATAATGCGATGGACTCGTACTGCCGTATTTATAGTCGCTTAATCATTACTTCGCGTACTAGCGCATACATGATCCCTCGCTTGATAAATATAGTCTCGATACAAATTTTAAAATGGAATTAACTAAGAATAATTTAAAATAAGATAAGTTAAAATCGTATTTTTTAAGCAAATTGTAGCTGTGAATTGTAGGTAGTTTAGTTTTAATTTTCTTCATGTATTTTTAGTAATTTAAATAGTTTAAATTTTAATACCTATAAATAGTTTAAAATTCTGATATGTTGACGGAAGAGCATTCAATTTAAACCTACGTGGTTTTTCGCAGTGCTACCCACCAAAGCTGTATAGATTTTTATTTTGATAAAAATCTAATCGAAATTGAATACTAATTAATGAAATCGAATAGAAAAAAAAAAAACTTAGGGCACACTTTAGTACAGATTTTGTATTAAAATCTATAATATGGCTTAGAGTTACTTAGTCATAACTTAGAGGAACTCCTTTAAGTAATGACTAAGCAACTCTGAGTGCGGCAGTTAAATCCTTCCCCATACGATTCAAGATTACTATTCGACTCATAGAATTATAACAATAACGGACATCATCTAGTTGTTGTTATAATTCTATAATGAATGAACGAGAAGTTTAATTCGCTATAATCCGCCACAGTAGACAAATCTATGTGGTACAGTGCGTGTCCTTCACCAATAGCATGCGAACACCCACCACCCAGCAATTCGCACCGGCACAGCACCACGGCGGATTATAGCGAATTAAACTTCTCGTTCATTCATTATCATGGACTTCCGCAAAGTAACGCCTGCTTCGATTCAATATAATTCTATAAGTCTACTCGTCCGCGTGGACTAAGTTTTTTGATTCCCGCGGGAACTCTTTAATTTTCCGGAATAAATAGTAGCCTATGTCCTTCCCCAGGAAACAACTTACCAAAAAAAAACCCTGTACCTTTCATCAAAATCGGTTGAATAGTTGGGCCGTGAAAGCGTAGGAGACAGACAGACAGACAGCTTTTATGATATTAGTATGGATAGTATCATGGATATGGGTTATTACCTAATGTTAGTACAATAACTGAAACTGATCGCTTAACGTACCCTTCAAAAAAAATAAAGGGGTTTGGATCTCAAAATGCCAATCCAGTTCAACCCAGCACCAGTGACTGAGTACCTACTCAATGGCGTACCTTACAAATAGGCTTCATGTCCTTTAATTTGTTATCCAAAGTCAAAGTACTTCCACACAATCCCAAACAAAATAAGGGACAAAGGAAAATCGACTACCATTTACAGACTATTTGTCTAAGGATCCGCAAGCATTACACAAAACGGCACGAAAACAAATCTTGTAGGGCTTCAAGTATTTTTCCGATTGACTTCTTACGCTGAAAGATATTGTTAAGTACACTTGGGGGTCGATTCAGACTTGCCACACCCACGCCACGTGTTGTTCAGCCCTATTTAAAAGAAATTGGGTATTTGACTACCTACTAGTCGAATATTTTTTTTTAGGTATTATTAAATAGAGAGTAGAATCCACGTCACCTGTTAGTTATAACCATTTTAAACTATCGATTAGAGCAAAAATAGTGCGTCAAACTTTGAGGACGTCACAATTCAGTCTTTCATACAAAATCCCATACTAAGTAAAGAAACAAGAAAAAAAGGAAAAGACAAAACATTTATTTTCAAATTGTGTCATACATAACAAGCATACCTACCCAAAGAGGTAGATCACCCCTGCACCTCAACGATCTAAACAAGATCTAGAATCTAAACAACAACGATTAGGCGCAGGGATGAACCGTATCACGCATGGCACAACCCAAAAAATGGCCCAGGCTCAACAGCATAATGCTGTATGTTCAGTGCAAGCACTAACCATACAGCGCTGATATTCACAAGTAGGTTTTTTAACGTTTAAAAACGTAGGTACCTAAAGTAATTTGATATCTGTGTGGTGTGTCTGAATAGACACTTACAGAATTCTTCAAACATTTATACGACTTCATAAGAATTTGTTTAGAGTTTTTCTTTTGAGGTATAGAATTATTATTTCCAGAAACTCTTTTTTTCTTAATAAAATAATAGAAGAGTTTTAAATTTCAAACCTCAAGATACTATTACTCTGGAAGATCAAAGAGTTCCTACGGGAACGATTCTTAGAAACTTTTATCTAAATGGACTTTGTAGTCTTTGATACTGTAGTATACGCACATGGTTTGAAGCCAGGATAATATGCATCTCAGTACTAACATATTTACTGACCAGTCAGAATGAAAAATAAACAACGAGTTATTGTAACTAGGGTAGGCATTGCTTTTACACATCTATGACCTACATGCCACTGCGAATACAAAGGAATCAGCCCCCCGATTATGTAAGAATGGCCGATCAAAACGTCAAAGTTCGGCGTCAAAGTAAAATAAAACATAACCAACCATAGGTATGTACGATACCCTAAACGTATGAGAATGGATACACGAAATTGAGCTCTAATTTAATGCTATTATGGTTTATTTTACTTTGACGCTGAACTTTGACGTTTTGATCGGCCATTCTTACATAATCGGGGGGCTGAACCCAAGTGACAGGGTCTGCATCGCGATTGCGAAGTTTTCTCTGAATTGCACCATTTAGTTATATCACTACCATCTTCTAAAGGTCAAGGGTCAGACCAGCGCGCGGCGGTCCCCTGGTACTTACAACACTATCCTGGAGGAAGATATTTCCCTATTGTTACGGTCGAGTCATATCACAGTCATATCACTTAACAGGTATTGTCCGACAAACTGATCTGACCCGGTGACAGCGTCGCTAGTGTCTTTGAAAAATAAAACAAAAACAAAAACAAAACAGGGGAGTTACTACCATCGCTTACAGCAGTATTATTTCAAAATGACAGTTTTCTGTCACGTACCTTGACGTCCTGAAAATAAGGATTATAATTCTAAAACACGAACGTCATCAATATTAAAACAATACGTCTTTAAGCGATTGCAGTACGCCTACAGGCATGAAAATAGTTCCAATTTTGGCCACCGGGTCAGATAAATTGTGGGATTAAAAGCCCGCTACAATCTCAGACTGCATCATTACGTGAGATCGCAGAGACAAGTGGAACTTGTGATGCAATTAAAGTAAATGAAGGCATTCACGTGGAACTTGAAGTGAAATTTAAAAAAAATAAATTGGCAGTCATAGAAATGCCGATAGAACTTAGAAGTGAAAACGAATTTTTTTTTTTTTTAATTTTTTGATTTAAAAAATATTTAAAATAATTAAAATATAAATCTTAAAACTAAGGCATTGAAGTTTAATTTACGAATGTAGTATATTTTTATTTGCGTAACAACGCGAGCATGTCGCCGCGGAGCGTGTCGGCGGTGACGCGAATCCACAAGTTTACCCCCTACCAAAAAGTGCTCAACGCGGCTAAAGAAGTTTTCACTTATAACAAAAATTTAATCTAAGATATAACCTACGTAAAGTTCCCAAGATTACGGCGTTAAATTTAATGTGACATTTCGACGACTGAATAATCATGGTTTCTCTGATTTGAATAAGCGAATTGCGAGTATTTACGAGTACATTGAATAACACTTCAGCTTTTATTTCCGAATTAGGTAAGTATATAAGGCGGCCTTGATAGCGAATTTAAACGTATTTTTGTGTGTGCCACATATACTTTATCTCCCTAATCAATCTAATCGTTTATTCTTATTACATCCTTGCATACAAAGAGAAAAGTTCTCTTCACTCACTCACTCAATCACTAACTGACTGACTCATGAATGAGCCCGGAGGTATCCTTCGTAATGTAGACAAGGAATAAGAACGAAATTCCTACGGAAGCGATGTCACGAGCGCTTCAACGATGCGTAAGCAGGTTTGAATGCAATTTCAAGTCAGGCCAAAAATTGTTAAGTAGAAGTTTCTTCCAAGGAATTTTCAGCCCGGACTTACAAATATGGAGGTGTTCCTAACGTTTCAGACATCCAAATATTTCAGGGCATTTAGAAGTTATGGTGGAATAAAGAATACACTCTTTTTTTTGAGCAATCGTGTAAAAACTTCCATAGCTGCTATTAGACATAGACTACATCTTCTATTAGACAAAATAAATATTGAACAAAGCATCCTATAAATAAAGGCGATAATATTAAAAAAGATATTGGATTTTGCCCCGGATAAGCTGACGGAACAATTTTTTAATTACAATAGCTTTTAATATCGTAAGGAATTTAAATATTGAAGAGGAAGGCTTTTGTTTATTTTTTTAATTATCTCAGCCACTCCAGCTTGTTTAAAATAACTTTGCAAATTAAATGAAGGCACTCGATTATTGTAAAAGAGGAATAAAAAACTAGCCTAAATGGACCAGTTGCGTATAATACGGTTAAAGTAAGGTTAGCGTTAAATCTTACTACTGTAACATCATAGTTTAAATAAATATAAATATTTTTTTAAATAAATATTGTAGAATTTTATAATTTCAATACAATATATTATTTTTGTACCTATACCACTTAACAATTTCACCTTTTACACTTTCAAGGAAGGCTGGAAGAGATTTCTTTTTAGAGATAAGCTTTACCTTTGTCCACTTTTTTCTATTAGTTTTAAGACAATATTTTGTACAAAAATAATAAAAGTAAAAAATAAAATAGTTACAGTGCTTAGTTGCCCATTGAATTATGAAAGAGATTACGAGCGTTTAATGTAAGCCTTTGAAGGTCTAGCCCCACTACAGAAACGCGGCGCGGCGCGGCACGTAGGTGCAAGTATTCTTTGTACAATTATGTCGCAGTGCATCTCCGTGCCGCGTAGCATAAGTGGGCCCAGCTTCATACAAACTTATACAAAGAATATTTGCTGCTATCTGTAGTGGGGTTAGACCTTTAAGGCCGAATTCATCACATAACCATGAAAAGCATATTTTTTTGACACGCAATTTCTACCGAACAACTTACAATTGTTCATTGATACGTTCCGAGTGAAAATTTTTAAGAATCATCTGAGGGCCGAGTGGGAGTTTTTTTACTTACTCGATCGCGTTAAGTCATTTGAATGGAATTGATTTCAAGAGTAAGCTGTCATCTGCCATCAAGCTCTAGAAAATTTCATAAAAATCGTAATAAACATTGACGAGATCGAATGGGAAGAAAATTTCCCATTAGGCACTCTGTTCTAAGACTTTCGATGGCCTATTGGCTGATGGCAAGTAGCTTGTTTAAGATTACCTGTAGTAGTTCAGGACCTGGGCGAAGACTCCCGGATGCCGGTCGAAGAAGTACTCATTGAGGACCGGATCGTAGTTGGCTAAGGCCTCGGTCAGCCTGGAGAGCCTGGTCGCAGGGATCTTCTTCAGGGTAGTCTTGTACGTCTCGTGCCGGATTCCGACCATGTTCAGAATTGAATGGTTATCTGCCTCTCGTAGCTCGCGTATTTTTATCACCTTTACCCTACTGGTTGAAAGCAAGTAGCTTGTTTAAGATTACCTGTAGTAGTTCAGGACCTGGGCGAAGACACCCGGATGCCGGTCGAAGAAGTACTCATTGAGGACCGGATCGTAGTTGGCAAGGGCCTCGGTCAGCCTGGAGAGCCTGGTCGCAGGGATCTTCTTCAGGGTAGCCTTGTACGTCTCGTGCCGGATCCCGCCCACGTTCAGAACGACGCGGTTCTCCGCATCCATGTTGAGGAGATTCATTTCTGTTGAATGGAATAATTATGTTGTTTACTAGCTTTTGCCCGCGACTTAGCTAAGTTTGTTCACGTTAACTCGCGGGTACGATGGCGGGCGCGGTCACGAAATATTAAACATATTATGGTATAATGTATGAATTTCATCATAATACTGTTCTCTTTGTTCATGAATTTAATAAAAATTCACACCAATTGTACCTTTTATCATCTCCCATCTCCCAAAAAAAAATCTTAGTGATTAGTCTATGCAGGGCTAATAATGACTTACTAGAATCTCCTCTGATACGTGTAGACAGTATTACAGCTATGGTGACCGGCTTTGCCCGCGGCGCCACATCACTTCTATATAGTCATCCTCCAGTCGGCTGAAGCTTGGCTGCGATGGCATTGCTGAAGGGAAATTTTGGGGCCTGCAACAGACGAAACATCAGTTAGTTAACAGTTTAAAAAAAATATATGTTAAGATATCAGTCCCCCCTAGCCAAGTTACATACGTTTCCTGTCTATTATCTATCTATATCTATATATATAAAATTCAAAGTCCTGACTAACTGACTGACATATATCAACGCACAGCCTAAACCGCTAGTCCTAGAGACATGAAATTTGTAGGGTGTTCTTTGTGAAGAGTAGATATCCACTAAGAAAGGATTTTTCGAAATTCTACTCCTAACGGGGTAAAATAGGGGTTAAAAGTTTATATGAAAGTCCGTTGTTTTTTAAGTTATAGCCATGAAACTACCGGTTTAAAATGAAGAAATACGTGTTTCGCCATTTTTGAAAATTCTACCCCAAAGGGCTAAAATAGGGAATGAAAGTTTGTATGAAAGTCCTTTATATATTACAAGATATTTTTCAAGTTATACTCGTATCTACGAAACTTGATATCTTGGCTTTCGGTAAAAAATAAAGAAGCAAGTGTGCCACAATTTTTAAAAATTCCACCCACAAAGGGATTAAATAGGGGTTGAAAGTATGTATGAAATTCCATCGTTTTTCAAGTTATATCCATGAAACTTGGTATTTGGGCTGTCGTTTTAAAATTATGAAATAAGTATTTCACAATTTTTGTAATTTATATCCCCAAAGCATAGATTTATTATCCGCTGCGCTCCCTAGCGAGACCAAATTAAATCTATGCCCCAAATACGTTAAATAGAGAGTTTGTCCTTCACTCACGCCGCAACAGAGCAACGGATCGACGTTATTTTTTTGCATGGGTATAGAGAGTTTGTCCTTCAATTCACGCCGCAACAGAGCAACGGATTAACGTGATTTTTTGCATGGGTATAGATGAGGACCTGGAGAGTGACATACGCTTCTTATTATCCCGGAAAATTAAGGAGTGCCTGTGGGCGTTAACTTATGCCACGTGAACGAAGTCGCGGGCGTCCGCTAGTCTTTCTATGATTGTTAACCATATTATGGCGAAAGCTATTAAAAACGCTATAGCCATAAACTTCACTTATTTTTTTCTCTCCGCTAAACTACTACTATCAGGTCTTGTTACGGCTGCGTGGGCTCAAAAACAGTACTTAGGCAACATAAATATATACTGTATAGGCTACTGTATAGGCTGTATAGGCTAGGCTAAAGAAGATTACTTTTTTCAAAAACTTTTTCAAAGCTCTGAATACGGCAGGAACGCGAAGCCACTTCACGGCTAAGATCAACATCGTTAGGAAAGTTGCTTCCTTTAAATACAAATTCTAATATACACATATCCACCCCCTCATAATATGACCCAGCATTTCTATAGGATTTTAGCTTAGTGCGATATTTTTTTAAAAATAATTATACTTTCTGAATTGATGCTGTAACTGCTTGGTACTTATACAAATTGAAACTCTATCTATACTTCTATGATTACTTACTTATTATTATAAATGCGAAAGTTTGTATGGATGGATGGATGTATGGATGGATGTTTGCTGCTCAATCACGACACGGATCTGCATAAAATTTGGCATTGAGATAGATTATAGTCTGGAATAACACATACCTACGCTACTTTTTATACCGGAAAATTAAAAAGTTCCCGGGGAAACCAAAAATATCAATTTGCGAAGACGAAGCCGCGGGCAACAGCTAGTTTATTATACAGGCTTGCGCTTGACGACAATGATGCATATGAAAAGCAATGATGAGGTCTAGGTTGGAGCGCGCTTGTCTAGAAAATGCCTATTCACTCTTGCCTTGAAGGTACTCAAGTCATACTTGGCAGGAATTACGGGCGCCAGAAGTGTGCCAGAAGGGCGTTCCAAACCTAAGCGGTTCGTATGTGGACGAAATGTCGACAGACAGATGGATGGACAGACAGATAGATAGACAGACAGATGGATGGGCAGATAGACACACTCTCGCATTTATAATATTATTATGGAAGTATGGATTATAGCAGTAGGTACTAGGTTATTTCTATGACCTGGCACCACTTGAAGAGATTCTGAGAAATTCTGTGATGATTTAAAACATCAAAACGCGTACAAAAAGAGTATTTATGCAATAATAAGAAATTGCGCTGCAGTAATGAATAGTTTGCCCATAGTTATAACCGTGTGCTCTACAACTTTGTATAACAGTTAATTCGTTCCTAACTATGCTCATCTCCAACTATTAATTTGCGCACTGTAAAGTTTGTATTACTCTGTAAACGGCTATTTAAGCCGCGTGCATATGGGTAGAGTAAATGGCGTAGTTTCTAAAAAAATCTTAAAAACATATCAAAAATTGCGGAACCGGCAGGATTTCAACCTGCGTGTCTCTGGGATTCTCGAGGTGTCAATGCGTGACATCAGGTCAGACCATCAGGTCTTGTTACGGCTGCGTGGGCTCAAAAACAGTACTCAGGCAACATAAATATATACTGTATAGGCTAAAGGTGAAGATTACTTCTTTCAAAAACTTTTTCAAAGCTCTGAATACGGCAGGAACGCGAAGCCACTTCACGGCTAAGATCAACATCGTTAGGAAAGTTGCTTCCTTTAAATGCAAATTCTAATATACACACATCCACCCCCTCTTATTATGACCTGCATTTCTATAGGATTTTAGCTTAGTGCGATATTTTTTTAAAAATAATTATACTTTCTGAATTGATGCTGTAACTGCTTGGTACTTATACAAATTGAAACTCTATCTATACTTCTATGCTTACTTACTTCAAATATAATAAATATTATAAATGCGAAAGTTTGGATGGATGGATGTATGGATGTATGTTTGTTACTCAATCACGCTCCAACGGATGAACGGATCTGGATGAAATTTGGCACAGAGATAGATTATAGTCTGGAATAGCACATAGGCTACTTTTTATCCCGGAAAATTAAAGTGTTCCCGCGGGAACCGAAAAACCTCAATCCACGCGGACGAAGTCGCGGGCATCAGCTAGTTTATTGTACAGGCTTGCGCTTGACGAGAATCATGCATATGAAAAGCAATGATGAGGTCTAGGTTGGAGCGCGCTTGCCTAGAAAATGCCTATTCACTCTTGCCTTGAAGGTACTCAAGTCATACTTGGCAGGAATTACGGGCGCCAGAAGTGTGCCAGAAGGGCGTTCCAAACCTAAGCGGTTCGTATGTGGACGAAATGTCGACAGACAGATGGATGGACAGACAGATAGATAGACAGACAGATGGATGGGCAGATAGACACACTCTCGCATTTATAATATTATTATGGAAGTATGGATTATAGCAGTAGGTACTAGGTTATTTCTATGACCTGGCACCACTTGAAGAGATTCTGAGAAATTCTAATGTGATGATTTAAAACATCAAAACGCGTACAAAAAGAGTATTTATGCAATAATAAGAAATTGCGCTGCAGTAATGAATAGTTTGCCCATAGTTATAACCGTGTGCTCTACAACTTTGTATAACAGTTAATTCGTTCCTAACTATGCTCATCTCCAACTATTATTTCGCGCACTGTAAAGTTTGTATTACTCTGTAAACGTCTATTTAAGCCGCGTGCACATGGGTAGAGTAAATGGCGTAGTTTTAAAAAAAATCTCAAATAGGTACATATCAAAAATTGCGGTACCGGCAGGATTTCAACCTGCGATTCTGACAGTCTCTGGGATTCTCCGGGCGTCAATGCGTGACAGGTTCAAATCCTGCCGGTTCCGCAATTTTCGATTGTTTAGAAACTTCCCCGTGGTTAAACAATAAAATAAAAATTACAAAAATTAATGGCCTAGTTGCCCAGTAGAGTACACACTAAATATGTTGGCGAGTTGTTTTGAATCATTGTTCATCATTTTCAAACCACTATCCCACTTGCCTTCCCCCACCCCAGCGTTGACTCTACTTCACTGGAATTGAAACAGCACTGAGTCTAATCTACGGGAACTTTTTGTGCCTTTGAGCAAGACTGATTAACTCTACAGAAAATATAAAAATCGTGTAGACGGTAATTTTACTTGTCCAAAACTATCGTCATTTTTGGCAAGTATAACTAACGTTTAATCCTTCATATCGAGAGTAAAAAGGCATTTTCTTAGTTCCAGGCAAGTGTGATCTACCCTAGGCTGCATTATTATCAGCTTACCAGCAGGTTTGATAGAAGCAAAGGGACTATTTAAAAAAATAAACACTCGTAGTACATCCTGGTACTGGTAAAACCAGTAGGGCATATTATACCATGTATATTATACCACCCGTTTATACCAGGCTTTAGTTTTGCCACTCAACACAATGGTTAAAAGCAAATGTCGAAGTTTTGTTTGTTTTGAAAATAAATGGATATTTTATTTTAGTTTGTTACTTTGTTTCACGTTGTAAAACTTACATATAATTATAGAGAACTAGCTGATGCCCGCGACTTCGTCCGCGTGGATTAAGGTTTTTTGGTTCCCGCGGGAACTCCTTAGTTTTCCGGGATAAAAAGTAGCCTATGTGTTAATCCAGACTATAATCTATCTCTGTACCAAATTTCATCCAGATCCGTTCAGCCGTTCTGGCGTGATTGAGTATTGAACATTCATTTGAGGTTTCGCGGGATCTATTTAATTTTCCGGGATAATAAGTAGCCTATTATTCCAGACTATTATAATCTATACTCTTTGCCAAAGTTCATCAAAATCCGTTCAACCTTTCTGGTGTGATTGAGCGTCATTCATTCGCGTGGCATAAGTTTTTTTCAATCAACACAGGCACTCCTTTATTTTCCGGGATAAAAAGTAGCCTTAGATATTACTATCCCACGGTATAATCCCCCTATAATGGTGAAACACGTACTTCTCCATATTTTACCGAAAGCCCAAATGCTAAGTTTCATGGCTATAACTTGAGAAATGAAGGATTTTCATACAAATTTTCAACCCCTATTTTATCCCTTTTAGGGGTGAAATTTTGAAAAACTGTGGCACACATACTTCTTTATTTTTTACCGAAAGCCTAAGTAGGTACCAAGTTTATCTTGAGAAATGAAGGACTTTCATACAAATTTTCATCCCCTATTTCACCCGTTTGGGGGTCGAATTTTCAAATACTGTTAAACACGTATTTTTCATTTTCAACCGGTTGCTCATGTACCAAGTTTTTCATGGATATAACTTGAGAAATGAAGGACTTTCATACAAACTTTCAACCCCTATTTCACTCCCTTAGGGGTGGAATTTTGAAACACTGTGACAAAAGTACTTCTTTATTTTATACCGTAAGCCAAAATATCAAGTTTCGTTGATATATCTTGTAAAACATCTTGAGAAATTTAGGACTTTCATACAAACTTTCAACCCCTATTTCCACCCTTTGGGGGTAAAATTTGCAAAAACTGTGAAACACATAATATTTCTTCATTTTCAACAGGTAGCTTGTATACCAAGTTTCATCGATATAACTTGAGAAATGACGGACTTTCATACAAACGTTCAACCCCTATTTCACCCCTTTGAGGGTAGAATTTTGAAAAACTGTGAAACACGTATGTTTTCATTTTTAACCCGCAACTCATATACCAAGTTTCATGGCTATAACTTGAGAAATGAAGGACTTTCATACAAACTTTCAACCCCTATTTCACCCCTTCGGGGGTAAAATTTACAAAAACTGTGAAACACGTATTTCTTCATTTTCAACCGATAGCTTGTATACCAAGTTTCATCGATATAACTTGAGAAATGACGGACTTTCATACAAACTTTCAACCCCTATTTCACCCCTTTGGGGGTAAAATTTACAAAAACTGTGAAACACGTATTTCTTTATTTTTAACCGGTAGCTTGTATACCAAGTTTTATCGATATAACTTGAGAAATGACGGACTTTCATACAAACTTTCAACCCCTATTTAACCCCTTTGAGAGTAGAATTTTGAAAAACTGTGAAACACGTATGTTTTCATTTTTAACCCGCAACTCATGTACCAAGTTTCATGGCTATAACTTGAGAAATGAAGGACTTTCATACAAACTTTCAACCCCTATTTCACCCCTTCGGGGGTAAAATTTACAAAAACTGTGAAACACGTATTTCTTCATTTTTAACCGGTAGCTTGTATACCAAGTTTCATCGATATAACTTGAGAAATGACGGACTTTCATACAAACTTTCAACCCCTATTTCACGCCTTCGGGGGTAAAATTTACAAAAACTGTGAAACACGTATTTCTTCATTTTTAACCGGTAGCTTGTATACCAAGTTTTATTGATATAACTTGAGAAATGACGGACTTTCATACAAACTTTCAACCCCTATTTCACCCCTTTGGAGGTAGAAATTTGAAAAACTGTAAAACGCGTACGTCTTTATTTTCAATCCGCAGCTCATATACCAAGTTTCATGGCTATAACTTGAGAAATGAAGGACTTTCCTACAAACTTTCAACCCCTATTTCACCCCTTCAGGGGTAAAATTTACAAAAACTGTGAAACACGTATTTCTTCATTTTCAACCGGTAGCTTGTATACCAAGTTTTATCGATATAACTTGAGAAATGACGGACTTTCATACAAATTTTCAACCCCTATTTCACCCCTTTGAGGGTAGAATTTTGAAAAACTGTGAAACACGTATGTTTTCATTTTTAACCCGCAACTCATATACCAAGTTTCATGGCTATAACTTGAGAAATGAAGGACTTTCATACAAACTTTCAACCCCTATTTCACCCCTTCGGGGGTAAAATTTACAAAACCTGTGAAACACGTATTTCTTCATTTTTAACCGGTAGCTTGTATACCAAGTTTTATCGATATAACTTGAGAAATGACGGACTTTCATACAAACTTTCAACCCCTATTTCACCCCTTTGGGGGTAGAAATTTGAAAAACTGTAAAACGCGTACGTCTTCATTTTTAATCCGCAGCCCATATACCAAGTTTCATGGCTATAACTTGAGAAATGAAGGACTTTCCTACAAATTTTCAACCCCTATTTCACCCCTTCAGGGGTAAAATTTACAAAAACTGTGAAACACGTATTTCTTCATTTTCAACCGGTAGCTTGTATACCAAGTTTTATCGATATAACTTGAGAAATGACGGACTTTCATACAAACTTTCAACCCCTATTTCACCCATTTGAGGGTAGAATTTTGAAAAACTGTGAAACACGTATGTTTTTATTTTTAACCCGCAACTCATATACCAAGTTTCATGGCTATAACTTGAGAAATGAAGGACTTTCATACAAACTTTCAACCCCTATTTCCCCCCTTCGGGGGTAAAATTTACAAAAACTGTGAAACACGTATTTCTTCATTTTCAACCGGTAGCTTGTATACCAAGTTTCATCGATATAACTTGAGAAATGACGGACTTTCATACAAACTTTCAACCCCTATTTCACCCCTTTGGGGGTAGAAATTTGAAAAACTGTAAAATGCGTATGTCTTCATTTTCAATCCGCAGCTCATATACCAAGTTTCATGGCTATAACTTGAGAAATGAAGGACTTTCATACAAACTTTCAACCCCTATTTCACCCCTTCGGGGGTAAAATTTACAAAAACTGTGAAACACGTGTTTCTTAATTTTTAACCGGTAGCTTGTATACTAAGTTTCATCGATATAACTTGAGAAATAACGGACTTTCATACAAACTTTCACCCCCTATTTCACCCTTTTAGGGGTGGAATTTTGAAAAACTGTGAAACACGTACTTCTTTATTTTTTACCGTTAGCCAAAATACCAACTTTCGTTAATATAACTTGTAAAACATCTTGAGAAATGAAGGAATTTCATACCAACTTTCATCCCTTATTTCACCCCTTTGGGGGTCGAATTTTCAAAAATGGTGAAATACGTACTTCTTTATATTTAACTGAAAGCCCAAATGCTAAGTTTCAAATTAAGGACTATCATACAATTTTTCAAACCCTATTTTACCCCTTTGGGGGTGGAATTTTGAAAAACTGTGAAACACGTACTTCTTTATTTCTTACCGAAAGCCAAAACACCAAGTTTCGTTGATATTACTTGAGAATATCTTGAGCAATGAAGGACTTTCATAAAATCTTTCATCCCCTATTTCACTCCTTCGGGGGTAGAATTTTCAAAAACTGTGAAACACGTATTCCTTCATTTTCAATCGGTAGCTCGTATACCAAGTTTCATGGATATAACTTGAGAAATGACGGACTTTCATACAAATTTTCACCCCATATTTCACCCCCTTAGGGGTGGAATTTTGAAAAATCCTTCCTTAGTGGGCGCCTACGTCACAAAAGGAACCTACTGTCAAAATTTCAAGTTTCTAACCCCAGCGGTTTAAGCTGTGCGTTGATTAGATAACGATTTTATATATATATATATAGAATAGATATCTTTAATAGCCTTTTTCCGATAGAATTTATACTTTATAAAACTGTATGCCTGTCTGCAAAACGCTTTCACTGCCCATTCCTTATATCGATTTTAATGAAATTTGGTACAGAAATAGATTTAATCCCAAGGAAGGACATTAATAATTATTAGGCTACTTTTTATCCAGTAAAATCAAAGATTTCTCAGGGGATTTTTTAAAAATCCTAAATCCACACAGACGAAGTAAATCTTTCGAATAAAATTTTCAATATTCAAAAAATAGCATTTGTTTGTTGAAATGAGTTTTCAATTTCTAGTTAAACTCGTACATAGATCGTATAACCCATTTTTAGCCTTTTATGTATTTTTATTTTTTTATCTGTGGAAGCTTCCACGGTTCCTACATAGTCCTTTGTTCTCGATCTAGCTACATTTCATGTGGCTCCCAAAGGCGAAAAAAATGTTTCAACCGTTTCAAGTGGAATACTCAAAACTGAACTTTAATCCAATGCTTGGCAGAGTCCGTTTTTCTATGAAACAATTTATCTAGGTAAATTCCCTGACAGCATGACTGGAACAAATTTCTTTTTTAATAAGAACGGTCTGCGTGTCTAGCTGTTTTGTACCTGTGTTCTTATTTTCATAAAAGACTAGAGGATGCCCGCAGCATCACGTGGATTCTTATTTTTCTTATATTTTCCGAGTCTATATAAAAATAAGTCTGACTCTCTCTCCACGATGCATGCAAACTCTGAACCGAACATTTTCAAAATCGGTCAAGCGGACGGGACTTTGCATCTTACTTCTATACCAATATATATGCGAAAGTTTGGATGGATGAATGGATGGATGGATGGATGTTTGTTACTCAATCATGCCAGAACGGCTGAACGGATCTGGATGAAATTTGGCACAGAGATAGATTATAGTCTTGAATAAAACATATTATTTAACTCGGAAAATAAAACAGTTCCAGCGGGAACCGAAAAACCTCAATCCACGCGGACAAAGCCGCGGGCATCTGCAGCTAGTAATATTATAAATGCGAAAGTGTGTTTGCTTGTCCTTCAATCACGTCGCAACAGAGCAACGGATCGACGT
This sequence comes from Erebia ligea, assembly GCA_917051295.2. Taxonomy (NCBI): domain Eukaryota; kingdom Metazoa; phylum Arthropoda; class Insecta; order Lepidoptera; family Nymphalidae; genus Erebia; species Erebia ligea. Next base: position 15,163,192 of record OU785238.1, on the reverse strand, counting down.
GATTTTTTGCATGTGTAATGTATATAGTTGAGGATCTGGAGAGTGACATAGGCTAATTTTATCCATGATGGTTAGGGAGTTCCCGTGGGAATTAAAAAAAATATCCCACGCGGATGAAGTCGCGGGCATCAGCTAGTATTCGACCTTACTTACATCTTGACGACCTCCGTGGCGCAGTGTGTAGCGCTGTTGTCTTAACGTGCGGAGGTCCCGGGTTCGATCCCCGGCAGGGTCAATTCGGGAATTGATAATTTCTGAATTTTCCCTCCACTTCGGTCGTGGCTAGTTACCACCCTACCGGCAAGGACGTGCTGCCAAGCGATTTAGCGTTCCGGTACGATGCCGTGTAGAAACCGAATAGGGGTATGGGTTAAATGTAACTGCCATGCCCCTAACAGGTTAGCCCGCTACCATCTTAGACTGCATCATCACTTACCATCAGGTGAGATCGCAGTCAAGGTCTAACTTGTAATGGATAAAAAAAAAGAAAAAAGTATTATATTTAGTTAGGATTGTATATATAGTAGTAGATTTTGTTGGACGAGCAAAAACTAGGTTAAGTGAAAATGCACTTTTTGCAATTGCGTGTGCTTAATTTGCTTCGCGCTTCATCCAAATACCTGGAGAGGCAGCTCAAATAGGTCATAATGTGTCTTGTTGTTTACCTAAACCAGTCTGCTTTATTGAAATTTATCCCAATATTTATGATTAATTGTTTATAGCCTGACTCATTCTTAGGTAATCATTTGTTTATGAACACTGTAAGCCCGCGGCCACCATCTTGAACTGAAATCTCCTTGCGTCGACTTCACATAAATCATTTAAACAAGATGATGTCCGCGACTTCGACCGCGTGGTTTTTGATTCCCGTGGGATTTCTTCAATTTTCCGGGAAAAAAGTAGCCTATATCCTTCCCCGGGATACAACCTTTACCTGTACCAATTTCAGTTGTCAGGGACGTGCTCTCAGAACGTAATAGATTTTACGAAAACCTTAAATTGCCATATACAGACACGTCTAATCTAGCCCAAATCTAATACTTAAAATTGGCAAAATAGTAATTAACAACTAATTAATTAAGGCCTTAAAAGTTTTCTAGTGGTTCTAACCACTAGAAAACTTTTAAGGCCTTAATTCAAAAGAACTCTATAATGTCAAAGACTGGAAGCCTAAGGAAACTTGATTAAATTTTACAAAGGACTAGACCTACGGTGGAATGGCTAATAAATTGTTTTATTAACTTAAAGACTTAAATAGATTTGAGTGCTCAATTTACTCAATGAAAATTCAAGTTGGAAATTTTTCATTTAAAATTCGAAGTATTAAGGTTCTCTAAATCTATATCTATCTATACTAATATTATAAATGCGAAAGTGTGTCTGTCTGTCTGTCTGCTAGTTATTCAAGGCCCATCTTTTCAACCGATTTTGATGAAATTTGGTCAAAGATAGTTTTTATCCCGGTAAAGGATATAGGATCCTTTTTATCTCGGAAAATTAAAGAGTTCGCGCGGGAACTATTAAAAACTTAAGCCACGCGGGCGAAGTCGCGGGCATTATCTAGTCACTTATAAACTCAAATATAGAACAGTATCTAGGTATAGACTATAGAGTAAGGCTGAGCGGGTAAGCTCGGGTGGTAATAAAGTAAACAATACGCGCGCCCTTGACCCGCGCAAATTGTGCGGACTGGACCACTGTGGAACTGGAAGCCTAGGATATTCCGCCCCTAGATGTGTCATAGGCCGACCAAATACCTGCTACCATACTAACTTTATATAAATAAATAAATAAAATAAAAATAAACAAGCCTTTATTATTCCTTAATTTGAACTAAATATAATTACAAAGTCCTTTAGTATATATAGTGCTTAATATAATAAATAAAAAAATAAAACAAATTACTGCATAAACTTAATACTAATTACTTACATACTAGACAAAAAAAAATATGGATTACATTAAATTTAGTCACAATCTAGCTGAAAGCTGGCGTCAAATCGAACAAATTGAAAGCTGGCGTCAAACCAAAAATAAGCGTTCGGAAAAAAACAATAAATAAAAAGAAAAAAATTACGCCCACTCTCTCAGAAATTGAGAATGATACTAAAAATAATTAAAACTTGAAAGCTTCCAAAAATCGCTGAACATACTCGTACATGCAGGGGTATTTTCTAATAGGTCTAGGTACGAGGGATCAATTTTTTTTCTTTGTACGCCACTATTTGGACCCCAGGCCCTGTATAACGTAATGCTTTTTTTACGCCACTACAAGTCAGCCCTTGACTGCAATCTCACCTGATGGTAAGCGATGATGCAGTCTAAGATGGTAGCGGGCTAACCTGTTGGGATATGGCAGTGTTATTAAACGGTCCCATCCCCCTAGTCGGTTTCTACACGGCATCATACCGGAACGCTAAATCACTTGAGGGTACTTTTTTGCCCGTAGGGTGGTAACTAGCCACGGCCGAAGCCTCCCGCCAGACCAGACCAGAGAAAATTCAAATTGACCCTGCCGGGGATCGAACCCAGGACCTCCGCACGTTACGACAACAGCGCTCAACACTGCGCCACGGAGGTCGTCAAAACTGGGCTAATTTATTCTATATAGAAAATAAGTTCATGACGTCACACTCGGCATTTGGGATATTTTTAGGGGGAAAGTGTCGCCGCTTCGTTTCACGCGCGTCGCTTTCGCTGCCGGGAATCGAACCCAGGACCTCCCACGTTAAGACAACAGCGCTCAACATTGCGCCAGGGAGGACGTCGAATGCTAACCTACATGCGCATTTCGATCCAAGAGAAATGTGTAGCGCGTTCGAGCAACACGCGGCACGCAGACGTTTGACAGTTCCGGACTTTGTGGCTCCCTTGTGGGACGCGCGTGAAACGAAGCGGCGACACTTTCCCGCTGAAAATATCCCAAATGCCGAGTGTGACGTCATGAACTTATTTTCTATATAGGATAAGTTAGCCCAGTTTTGACGACCTCCGTCGCGTCGTTTCGCATTATCGCGTTTCTCGTTCAACGGGTTAGTGAACGCTCTCTTATTAGTATGCATTTGATTAAACCCGCGTCTCCCTGAACAAACCCTTACCCTTCCATTATCCAGACACTCCAAAAGATGAACATTTTAAACCCAAAAGTATTTACCGTAATCTTACGCTACCGGGAGGCAGTCTATCTTGTTCCCCTTTTCGCTTTCAAGTTTACCAAAAAACGGTTTTTAAGCACAGGTGAAATCGTGCGAATCCCCGCCTTCCTTCCTCACACAATAATTTACGCGAGTCGTTACTTTTAATACGTTGAGCAACACGCCAAGCAGAAGACAGAGAATACATTATTTTCTTTACATGCGATGACACTCATCTAACACCATTGATGTAGAATTTGAGTACCTTCTAACAACCATCGAAATAGAATGAGTACTGCTAAAATTCTACATCAATGATGACAGCAAAATACAACAGAGAAGAAAGATAAACATTTATTACCACACCATTGTTTCATACAATACAATACCGTAAGGTTAAGAGATAAAAGTTCTTAAGAGTTCTGCTATATCAGGGGCGTAATTCGACAAGTTTATGTCCATATGACACGTGTCAATATGACAAGTTATGTTTAAGTATATATGTCAGGTTTAACAATGCTTAAAAACTTGCACGCCTTTCCGTCTGGTGGGAAAACTTCAGTGACTTAGTGGAACCGTGAATCTGCATCTCCATTTCGTATCATTTGTGATCGTAGTGAAGCAGTAGTCTGTTTTAGAAATGGTTTTTAACTCAACATCTTACTGGCTATCTATTTAGGTTGGACTATTTACACAGCATAGCTTGAATATTTTTAAAAATACATAATTACTTAATATTTCTTAGTTAACCATCAGATGAGATGAGAAAATACATATGTATCTCGGTAAATAAAATATCTTCAAACGAGACCAACATAAAGTATGTTTTGTGACCAATTGGGCTGTTATTTTTATGACGAGAATTTTTCGTATGTCACCTCCCCTCGAGGCCCTAGAGGGGTTGCTTTTTGCTTAAATACGTATTTAAATGTGAGCTCGAATGGCTCATAAGAACGCATTACAGAGCTAAGGGCCGCCCGTGGAGGTAATCTTTTAAACTTGAATGACGATATGTTGTTGTTGCCTACCTATCTTTTATTAATCTTACTTTATAAACGGAATTAGGGGTTCGACCTCGGTTTGATCCCTGGAACAGCACCTCAAAATTAGTATTAAAACTTATATTAAGTATCTTTCGTGGCTCATCACTTCCTAATCAATATTTTTTTTGTATTTTTGCCCCATAGACTTAAAATGGTCTCGCGCTGGCGGTTGTAGCGCCAGCGAGACCATTTTAAATCTATGTTTTGCCCATTGTCCTTTGTTATGTCAGTTCAGTTGTTTTCAATTCTAAGGCTACGATTACACTTCTAAGTTTTACTCACGTATAAGTTTATGTAATAACTAGCAGATGCTCGCGACTTCGTTCGCGTGGTATAAGATTTTTTAATTGCCACAGGCACTCCTTAACTTTCCGGGATAAAAAGTAGCCTATGTCATTCTCCAGGTCCTCAACTATAACCATGCAAAAAATCACTTTGATTCGTTGCTCTGTTGCGGCGTGACTGAAGGATAAACTCTCTTTTTGACTTCCTTGGGGATTGAATTTTCAAAAATGGTGAAACACGTACTTTTTCATATTCAATCGAAAGCTCAAATACCAAGTTTGATGGGAATAACTTGAAAGATGAAGGACTTTCATACAAACATTCACCTCCTTAGGGGTATTATTTTGAAAAATCCTCCCTTATTGAGTGCCTACGTCACAAACGGGACCTACTGTCAAAATTTCAAGTCTCTTCCCAGCGGTTTAGGCTGTGCGTTGATTTATCAGTCACTCAGTCAGGTCTTTGAATTTTAAACCTATGTATGTAAGTATACATGATGACTTATTGCTATTGTTAGGTAACTAACGAAATGCAAACCGTCTTGTAATTCATGTATATTGAGGAACTTTCCAGCCTACGTTCCTTAGAAACATCATAGATGGCGCTCTCTAACAAACTAAGGATATAAGTGTGCAATGAGGTGATACTTGTGTATTGTACCATAGTCGTAATAGTAATCTGTATGGCCTAATGCCTGAAAAAGTTTTTACGAAGAAAACTAAGGCCAGTCACTCACTATTTCTTTTTGCGATACGGTTGCGTGATTTGGTTGAATCCATTTAATATTTTCGTCTGCATCGAATTTGGACTCCGACTACCACTGTATATGAAGACCTGCCTACGATATTTGGATACCGATTCTCCTGTTTATTGAAGACCAAGGAAGTTTCCAATTTTTTATTTAACTCAAAAACATAAAGCTAAGCTTGCAATGAAACCAGTGTGCTTAGCACGCGCACCACGAGATTATCTCGCGACGAGAGAGAGAGATGTTGTCGTTGCCGGCTAATTTTTCGTTTACCCTAACATGCACAAAACGCGGTATATTACAAGAAAAAAATTGTCGGCATGTAAAGGTTCGTAGAGAACAACAGATAAGAAATATTACTTTTGTCTCTACTTTTGACATAACGAGACAAGTAACCATGTTAGCGTCGGTAGACAAATAGAGATAATGGGTAGACACAATTTTACTCGTTGTGCGCATGCTACCCATACTGGTGGATTTTTTAAATTTTCATCACAAATGACGAAGTTATGAATCATAGCTTCGATATATTTTCCCTTGCGTTTCCAAATTGTCCGGCACGTGGACGGTAGTCACAGCCGTGACGTCACCCAGTCGATTCTAACTAGCCGACGCGGGTGATATCGGTCAGTTTACTCGTATATGGGTATAATAAGCTATCCTTAAAAGTTAGTCATATGCTATCGCCTACTTTTATGTCGACCTGTAAAAGAGGAACAATTCCACGATACATTGTTTTGTTTTATCTCCAAGGGATAAGGCAGCGATTTCGATGAAAGCTTCCAATCGGCTTGATTTTTTCCGACATCTTCAACAATTATCCTCATAATTCAACCAATTTTTACAAATCATTAATGAATTATACATTAATACATAAACCTTTCCTTTTAATAACGCCGTCGATTGGTGAAAACTGAAAACCGTATGAAAATTGGTTCGGTAGTTTTTGAGTTTATTGCGTTCAGACAGACAGACGCGGCAGGGGGACTTTGTTTTATAATGTAATAATAATATCACAGGTAAGCAAAATGAGTAGGTATATATACGCTAATACCGAGGAGTGACAGAGCGAGAAAATATTCTCTTGTCCTGCTCAGCGTATCACTTTTTTTTGTTTGACCTATCCGACAGTTTAGGTCAGACAATCCCTGTCGTTTTTGTTATATTCGTAACATGTTCCCATATTCGTAATTCGTATGAAATCGGAAGTGGACGAAGTGGTAACTGTGCTTGTAGCTTACGAAAAAAGTGGTTTAATTACTTATAGACGATGGTGTACTGCTTGTTAGGCTGCAAAAGCCAAACTGAACGTAAATACGAAAACATAACCTAATACGTAAATTTGGAAACTTCCTTGGTCTTCAATATGCAGGAGAATCGGTATCCAAATGTCGCATCCAGGTCGTCAATACGCAGGAGAATCGGTATCCAAATTTCGTAGGCAGGTCTTCATATACAGTGGTAATCAGAGTCCAAATTCGATACAAAGACGAAAAAATTAAATGAATTCAACCAAATTACGCAACCGTATCGCAAAACGAAATAGTGAGTGACTGGCCTTAGTTTTCTTCGTAAAAACTTTTTTAGGCATTAGGCCATAGCGATTACTATTACGACTACACAAGTATCACCACAGAGTTATATTTATATGTCTGTGAGTATCACCTCATTGCAATCTTATATCCTTGGTGTGTTAGAGAGCGCCACCTATGATGTTTCTAAGGAACGTAGGCTGGAAAGTTCCTCAATCCTCAGTCTATACTCTATGATTTATTCTATAGTAATAAAATATGATAAAAAAATGACGCATTGAACTATTGAGCGTGTAATCCGTTTCACCTTGAACGAAACTATTGTTTTCGCCCCGTCGCCATGGCAACCGTGACACAGTCGGCCTGACACTAAAGCGCGTGTCACCCGAGATCTATTCGCCCCATACATTGACCCAATATTGGGTTACGTTATGGGTGATATTGAGTTCCAGTGGTTTAGCTACTGAGAGAAAGACTGAGAGCTACTTGTTAATGTTCAAAATGCTCAACTTGACTCTCTTTATCTATATTAGAGGGCGAGGGACAGAGAGTAGAGACTAACTCTCTTGTCACATGCGATTTTCCAGGCATGGATTCCACGTTTCATCTTGCTAGTAACCCTGCGTGTTCCGCAGTCGGGTAAAAAGAACAATGTTCTAAAATTTTTGCACGTAAGTATTATACCTGAGTGTTTCCGCTCTAAATTGTCCAAGAAGTAATTATTACTGTTATATTCAAAAGGAAAAGGTGATTGACTGACTGACTGATTTATCAACGCAAAGCTCGAATCAATGGAGTAATCCGGCTGGACATACATCTAGCTATTATGACGTAGGCATTCGCTAAGAAAGGATTTTTGAAAACCGGGTTGGGTTTAAGTGGGTAAAATAGGGGGTTGAGCGAAGCTGCGGGCTAACGGGCTTAAATATCAAATATATTTTAATTTATTCACCGAAGATTTAGTGGAATACGCAATTGTCGCTTCATTTACGTCTATTCTTCTACCAACAATGGTACATTAATATTGGTATCTGAATCTTAAATCTGTAAATCCACAATTTTCCCCGTAAGGGCCAAAATACACTGCGGAGTACGGACAAAAAAATGTCTAACGGACATAAAGAAGTCAATTCAATTTCAATTTCGTTTATTTACAGAAACATGTTTTATACAATAGGTGTTAAATAGAATGACGGAGACAATGTTTCGCCATAATAGGCATGCAAAAATACAGAACACAGGTCGAATACAGAAGTCTGCCAATCCGCCCTTGGTGGCCAATCCACCACGCTGGTGGAATATGGCCAACCCCGAGGCCCGGATTCGATCACCGGCAGGGTGGTGGGAGGCTTCGGCCGTGGCTAGTTACCACCCTACCGGCAAAAACGTGCCGCCAAGCGATTTAGCGTTCCGGTACGATGCCGTGTAGAAACCGAATAGGGGGATGGGTTTCTGCCATGCCCCTAACAGGTTAGCCCGCTACTATCTTAGACTGCATCATCACTTACCATCAGGTGAGATCGCAGTCAAGGGCTAACTTGTACTGGATAAAAAAAAAACCCTTGTGAGCCGGCAATGGGTTCATAAGAATAAGAAGAAGAACCTTCTAGCATTTAACCAACATAGGGATCAAAAAAAAATTGCCAGTCATAGGGGCTGCCGATAGAAGTAATTAATATAAACCTTAAAACTAAGGGATTAAAGTTTAATTACGAAAGTAGTATATTTATATTTAAGACCTTTTGTCTTCGTAACAACGCGAGCACGGGGCAGCGAGGTGTCGGTGTCGGTGACGCGTCCACAAGTTTACCTACCCCCTACCAAAAAGTGCTCAACGCGGCTAAAGAATTTTCACTTAAAAAATTGTGTAGTGACTGTGTAGACTTCATAATATGCACCTGGATATATTATTAATAGCGCGACTGGGTAGAACGTCGTTCCCGTATGTTGCGTAGCACGCAGACGTGCTGTCTGCGTGCTGCGTCCTTATTCGAAGTCAAATTTTATTTTTGGTACCTACACGAAAGAAATAAATCGTGGTAATATAGTAAATAATTAGTCTATGGGTTTATAAAATTACTAGCTGATGCCGGCGACTTCGTCCGCGTGGATTGAGGTTTTTTGGTTCCATAAAAAACAGCCTATGTATTATTCCAGACTATAATCTATCTATGTGCCAAATTTGATCCAGATCCGTTCAGCCGTTCTGGCGTGATTGAGTAACAAACATCCATCCATCCATCCATCCATCCAAACTTTCGCATTTATAAGATTAGTATAAGTATATTATTTATTAAAACGACCAGTCATCATACATAAAACCCCTTGCACGAATACTAAAAACGTTAATAAAACACCACCCATTCATATTATTAGCATATAAAACGCAAAAATATGGGCAGATGTGGCAAAAGGTAAAAACAGAATTACACCGACGACGCCGCGTGGAAATTCATAAAAAAGTATAATTCTAATTAAGGCTGCGTCCCGTTGTAAATTCTAATTTGAAACGTGACAAGCCTTGTAGAGCTGGGAGCTAAAATCGAAAAAGTAAACATAATGTACCTAACCTTGTTATGGTTTTCTTAGTATTTCATTTTCTTATAATGTATACGAATATTATAAATGCGAAAGTGTATCTGTCTGCCTGCTACGCTTTCAGGGCCTATCTTTTAAACCGATTTCGGCTAAATTTTGTACCGATATAGGTTACATCAAAGGGAAAGGACGCAGGCCACTTATCCCGGAAAATAAGAGAGTTTCCTCGGGAATAAAAAACCTTACTCCACGCGGATTAAGTCTAAACATCTAGTCCTCACTTAATATTATAAATGCGAAAGTGTCTGTTCGTCCCATCTTTTCAACCAATTTCGATGAAGTTTGGTATTAAGTATGGTGATAGGTTGTATCACTGGGAAGGACATTATCCCGGAAAATAAGAGAGTTCCCGCAGGAATAAAAAACTTAATCCACGCGGACTACGAGGGAGGGTTTTTAAGTTCGCGGAATGAGAGGGTTGGAGGGGGGTGATTAGGCTCATTAGGATCGTAACGTGTTTAGTGACTCATAATTAGTATAAATACGAGATTTCATTATTATTAGACCATTAGTCTTTGAGCTATCGCCAACCAAGCAACATAATCAGGAGTGAAAAGTGAAATATGGAAAAAATCGAATATCGTGCGCCGTTATTAAGTTCCTTACCAAGCAAGGAAAATCAGTTGCGACCATAATGGATGAGATGTCATCGGACTCGTAAGTCTAGCATTTGGGAGTTTCTAAAGGAACCCTAAGAATGGAAAATAGTGAGAATAACGGGATGATCTCGTTATGCGGTAGCAAAATGTACGTCCCGCGGGATACTCTGCGTTAGGTACGCTGAACAAGATATTGTTGCGAAGGTTTAGTGGGAAAAAATACTTTTTTCTATTTTCTTCTGTACAAGCGCCATTATTATGAGAACGTGTTGAGATGTTTTGCGTTGCATTTTAAAGTAAGATTTCTAGTTAACTAAATTACGTGTAGATAGTATCATACTAATATGATAACTGCGAAAGTGTGTTTGTTTGTTGGTTTGTCCTTCAAGCACGCCGCAACAAAGCAACGGATCGACGTGATTTTTTGCACGGGTATAGTTGAGGACCTAGCGAGTGACATAGGCTATTTTTATGCTCTTGTGTGTTTGTTGTCTGTTATCTATATCTGTATAGCTGTGTATATCTGTGATGTATATCTGTGTTTTGATATCGTGATCTTAGTGCCCCGTGGGAATATTTCTTTCCAATCGATCACGTTTACGTTTGCTACGATTTGTATGGAGTTGTCAAGCGCTTGACAACTGGCTCTCGATCAATTCCATACAAATGGTAGTTAACTTGGCTTTAACGCGAAGTGGCTAAAGAAACTACCACTCGGCCCTCTGGGCCCCAATCATGTAAGAATGGCCGAACAAACGTTAAAGATTTTCGTCAAAGTAAAATAAACCATAACGGCATTGAATTAGAGCTGAATTTCGTCTGCCCATTCTTATACGTTTAGGTATGTACGATACCCTAAACGTATAAGAATGGGCAGACGAAATTGAGCTCTAATTCAATGCTGTCCTGGTTTATTTTACTTTGACGAAAATCTTTAACGTTTGATCGACAATTCTTACGTAATCGGGGGGCTGTTATTACTAATATAATTATGTAATTAACGTAATTGAGTTGATTAGAGACCGGACAAAACCAAAGCGTCCGCATGGAAGGGAACGAAGTTTTATATAAATAATCCGTCAGACAGAATGTTTTTGTTGGTAGTGTGATTCTGCTTTAGATTGGTATAGTCGCGGTTTAGAAATGTTTAAGTACCATTTTCCAAGTTATATTATATTTTAAAACAAGTCGAATTAGCAAGGATTTATTATGTTTAAGTTATTAAAAGGTTTCAAGCATCTAATACAACAGCCAGAGTGTCAAAGACATTTTTAATGTTTTTTTTTATGATAAAACTCATTTCATAAGTTCAAGTTTGACACAGCATCGCATTAATTGTCAAAGTGACATTTACACAAAATATTAAAAAATATTTTCTACGTCTCTCCTATCTACAGTTGGCGCGCGAATTGAATGCAGAGTAAATGTATGTGTCACCATACATTTGCTCTGCATTCAACTCGTGCGCGAACTATAGTTGCCACCTATCGACCGATACATGTAAAAAATCTATGATCTATGCCTAATGTATGACACCGCAAGCAATTATGTACCGTAAGGTGGTAGACATTTTCATACCGCGACTGTATGTAGCATTGATCGTGACTAAAAATATAGTCAGGGATTGTTCGTATGTTGACGTCGATTTAAATAAAAAGGTCAAACTTTATACGTGTACGGCCGTCATCGATTCGTCTGCTTTTCGTGGCGTGACCTAGTTAGGTTACGGCGACGGAGTATAAAATACTATAAATGAAATTTAACATAAAATTATTATGGCAGGTAACTTTATTTGATGTAATTTTATAGCTTCGGATATTATTAATCTTTTTGCAATACGTTTGCTCGTTAAGTTGCTGTTACTTGATTGCTGTTAAAACTATAAGTTGATGGATTTAAAAAAAAATATCATTGATTTGGTTTTAATCAATATTTTACTACCGTTGCGTTAAATATGGTATTCACAACATCATGAAACTTCTCCATTATCGGCCTACAAAAGAGTGTGGTAATATTCATTATCCACATCATCACACCCACAATATTTTTGAACGACAATTAATTTCTCAATCATTTATTGATGGATTTAAAAAAAATACCATTGATTTGTTAGTTTTAATCAATATTTTACTTCCGTTGCGTTAAATATGGTATTCACAACATCATGAGACTTCTCCATTATCGGCCTACAAAAGAGTGTGGTAATATTCATTATCCACATCATCACACCCACAATATTTTTGAACGACCTATCTAACGACACCCCACACCAAGGGATAGACGAAAAATAAAGTTCATCCTCAATTTACGTTAGAGCTATAATTTTAGTTCAGAGATTATGTTAAACGGAATTGGCCACATTTTCTGATTTTGTTTATATACTCGTACCTAAATAAACTTTAACCTAATAGGATTTGATTAAAAAAAATTAAACTTAGCTGTTTTGGATGTATTGGATAGAATCAGGCGTTACTTTGCAGAAGTTCATGATTTAAAATGAAAAAAATTACAATTATTTTGCTATAATCCGCCAACAGAAAAAATCTGTATGGTCAAATATGCAGTAAATTACAAGCGAAGCACCGCTTACCTTCCCAACCAAGCATTGCTTGCTTGGGAACTTGGCTTTCTTGCTTGGTTGGGAAGGTAAGCGGTGCTTCGCTTGTAACTGCATATTTGACCATACAGATTTTTTCTGTTGGCGGATTATAGCAAAACAATTGTAATTTTTTTCTTGTTTTGGATGTATTAAGCATGGTTTCAGAAGTACATTTACCTAACATAATATTTTTAACCGACTTCAAAAAAAGGAGGAGGTTCTCAATTCGACTGAATGTTTTTTTTTTTGTATGTTTATTACGCGATTTCTCCGCCAATTATGAACCGATTTTAATAATTCTTTTTTTGTTTGGTAGGTCATACTTCAGAGGTGGTTCCATTTTAATTTGGTGAAGATCTGATGAATATCTCCGGAGATGGAGAACGGAACTCCTCAATGGATAAGAGTAAATTGCTCGCGATCAGTGTGATAGTTTTGTAAACAGTATGTTTTAACCATGCATAGCACATCTCGTTCTGGTTACACCCTGTATTTTAAAACAGTGGTGCCACTAAAAATTGTGAAATAAAAAATTAAAAAAAAAAAACCGACTTCTAAAACCACAAACACTAAAAAGTAAAAAATAATTTAATTTATTATGTATAAGAGTTAATGTAGTTCTATAATAACATTTTTTGGAGTCGGTGCCAATGTGGAGTCACGTCAACAATAATGAAGAGTAGGTAGACGGTTCATGCGGCTAATTGGTACCGACTCCAAAAAATGTTATTATAGAACTACATTAACTCTTGTATACATAATAAATTAAATTATTTTTTACTTTTTAGTGTTTGTGGTTTTAGAAGTCGGTTTTTATTTTATTTTTTGAAATTTTTTTTGTGCTTATATACACTGTCAATTGTCATAGACTTGCACGAGTAAATCGTTACAAGCAACGTGTTGAGGCCGTAATTAGTACACTCGTCAGAGTCCTCATTTCACCTGAAAAGTCGTTATAAAAAGTTTCAGGCAACAGAAACTGCTGAATAAATTTATATTGCGTCCTAATTAAATGCAAAAGTTGAGATCGTCAGTAAATGAAGTTAAAAACTTCATTAATAGGGTTACCTTTTAATTATATTCGTTAAACCAAGAATCCAATTCGTAAGTTACTATTTTTTCTATCATTCGGTCTGATTTAATAAGAAGAACATTTATTTGCAATGGCAAAACTTAGACTAAGCGTAGTGGTGATAATTAACTACGGTATCTTAAAACTAAAGCTACGAGGGTATCAAACGCGCCCTCGTCTGAGAAGAGTCCTTAACAATTACCCAGTTGGGACTCCCTAGCTTTTAAATAATAGAGCTACTGATTTAATATAATCAAATCAAATAAATATTATAAATGCGAAAGTTTGGATGGATGTATGGATGGATGTTTGTTACTCAATCACGCCCCAACGGCTGAACAGATCTGGATGAAATTTGGCACGATAGATTATAGTCTGGCGTAACACATAGGCTACTTTTTATCCCGGAAAATTAAGGAGTTTCCGCGGGCACCGAAAACCTTCGATCCACGCGAACGAAGTCGCGGGCATAAGCTAGTAATCCACACTAAAATTATAAATGCGAAAGTGTGTGTCTGTCTGTCTGTCTGTCTGTATGTCTGCTACGTTTTCCCGGCCCATCTTTTCAACCGATTTTGCTGAAATTTGGTACAGAGATAGGTTATATCCCGGGGAAGGACATAGGCTACTTTTTATCCCGGAAAATTAAGGAGTTCCCGCGGGAATCGAAAAACTTAGTCCACGCCATTGTGTGGTCGATGGTCCACGCGGACGAAGTCGCGAGAATCATCTAGTAATATATAAATCGTTTATTTTCTATAATTTAGGGTTACATGGTAATTGATCTTAAACTAATTAGATTTGATCGTACAGAGATGTAACTACGATCGCTTAAATCCGTATTAGGTACTTCTAATTGAGATTTTTATGTCGCGTACCTTGACGTCCCTAAAATAATAATAAATAATAATAATAAAATCTCTTTATTTGCAAAAATTACATTGGTACATTATATAATCTCCCAAAAAACCTCCCAAAAAATCTCCCAAAAAAGTAAAAACTGTGTTAAGGGAGCTAGTGCCTTCCCTATCACATTTGTTTATTTTTTTTGCTATTAATTATTATTATTAGCTTATGTGAACATGCAAAATAGAATACAATTATATTATCTAAGACGTGTTTATGGTGTGGGTGTGTGGTGAATGTGTGTATGATGTGTATGTGTGTGTGTGTTTGTGAGTGTTTGTTTGAAATAAGGACTATAATTCCAAAACTTGAACGTCAACAATATTTAAACAATACGGGCTGTAGTATGCCCCCTGTTAGGTAATATGATCTGATCAATAGCGTTTCAAACCATTTGTAGTAGAGATAACGCTAACTTGGATCTAAATGAAATTATGAGTAAAATACGCACTAAATTGATTCTTTCTGTTAGGTTAAAACTCCCATAAAAATTATGATTAAAAAAAACTGTTAAGTGGTAACCAGGCTTTCCGGTTCTTTCGTAAATTGTAAAATTACTGACATTTTAGGCAAATTTTCATAACCAAATTTTTTATTATCCGCTACAAGTTAGCCCTTGACTGCGATCTCACCTGATGGTAAGTGATGATGCAGTCTAAAATGGTAGCGGGCTAACCTGTTAGAGGCATGGCAGTTATAATTTACCCATACCCCTATTCGGTTTCTACACGGCATCGTACCGGAATGCTAAACCGCTTGGCGGCACGTCTTTGCCGGAAGGGTGGTAACTAGCCACGGCCGAAGCCTCCCACCAGGCAAATATGAGTAAAATAGGCACTAAAAATGATTCTTCGCATTACAAGGCGGGACAAAAGTCCGATAAAAATTAAGATAAAAAAAACTGTTAGGTAAGTGAAATGAATGAATGAAAAATTCTTTATTGTACACCAAGAAACACATACTTATAAACAATAACAATAAAACTAAGCTATGGTACAAGTGGCGGCCTTACACCAAGACACGTACTACTCGAGTGTAGTGCTGTAACCACTCAACGAGAAGCCTACATTGGCTCCCCAGCAGCACTCCCGGAAGTCCTCGCCGACCTGGGCGGCCTGCTTGGATTCTGGAGTGAGCTCGGCTGGCTGGAGTGATCCAGCGGGGAGTCGCACCAAAGGTCTCACGCACAACGGGCACTTTTGTGCTTAAGTGCGGAAAAGCCCAGAGAGAGAAGAAGAGAAGAAGTGGCGGCCTTATCGCTTTAAATCGATCTCTACCAGGCAACCATGCAAACAACGGATTAACCTAATGAGAAAGCTTTAAGGGTGTACGTTACTTAAAAAGGAAAATTAATAATTAGTTCTAACCTAATGTAATCTAATTATTCAAATATTCTTAATTGTAAAATATTATACAATAAGTGGTAACCAGACTTTTCGTTTCTTTCGTAAACTGTAACATTTTCAATGATTATGACAGTCTCGGTAATCTTTTGACAAATGTGGCCGACCCAAGTCGTGACAGTAATATTACGGACATTTTAGGCATTTTTTTTTTTTAAATATAATATAGGCTAGCGCTTGGCTGCAATCAGACTTCTAGCAAGTGGTGATGCAGCCTAAGGTGGAGCGCGCTTGCCTAGAAGATGCCTATTCACTCTTGATTTGAAGGTACCTATAATAAAGGAGGGGAAGACGGAAGGGCATTCCATATCCTAGCGGTTCATATTTTCATATCCATAATTTATTGCCAACACTTCGATTGGCCAAATTTGTCATAAGTAAAAATTAGTAAATTTGCTAAAATGTACCACAGATAAGAAAAGTCTGGTTACCACGCCGCCTTAATCCTGACAACTTTTAGTTTTTAGTGGAGTCCGTAGTCTTAAGGGTAAATAACTTGAGTTTCAAATGACATTACCGAGACTTTAATTAAAGGCTCAATCAGAGCACGACGACGGAAGTTTAAACGAAGACTCGCTTAACAGTATTACCTCGTTTGTGGCTACGTAAAGAGATTCATCTTAGAGTTATTTGTAGAAGTTCTCGTTAATATTAGCTTATTGAGTTACGTCAAACAATGTATCACATAACAGAGTTCTGTTATTGAATTAATATATATTAGGCACTAGTTGATGCCCGCGACTTCGTCCGCGTGGAATAAGTTTTTCAGTTAATTTTCCAGGATAAAAAGTAGCCTATATTACTATCCCACGGTATAAAAAGTATCCTATGTCCTACCTCGTAGTATGGGCTCAAATCGTGCCAAGTTTCGTTTGAATTCATTCAGTAGTTTCGGCGTGATGCGCGGCCAAGATACAGACAGACAGACAGACAGACAGACAAAAATAAAAAAAAATTACAGATTTGGCTTCAGTATCGAATAATGAGTGCCCTCCAAAAAAAATTTTCAAAATATCTTCAATGTACAGAATTGGACCTGTTACAGTTTTATTTTAAGTAAGTATAGATGTTGTTCTAAAATGTCGTGCATAATAGGGATGCTGCCTGTGCCAAAAATAAATTATTTCTTACTTATTATTAAATTCTTCTGACCTTCTGAAAGTCCAAAAATTCACATCCTCGGTTACTTTTAAGTTTGATAACCATTTTAAACTATACATTATAGAAAAAAGTGCGTCACAACTATAATAATTATATAAAAACTTCTATGTAGTAAGTATGAGAAAGGAAACAATATTTCGCATTTTTTGAAAGTCGGTTTAGAATTTTCACTATAGTTAAACCACCTAGTTAATGTGCCAATCAATGATATCAGAACACACGAAAAACGGATGGCACTCAACATGGATTCCGGATATCGATAACGGAATAACTAATAACAATTTTATCATTAAATCTCATCACTAGCTGATGCGTGGAATATTTTTTTTAATTCCCACGGGAACGCCTTTATTTTCCGGGATTATAAGTAGTCTTTATCACGCTCCAGGTCCTCAACTATACCCATGCAATAAATCACGTCGATCCGTTGCTTTGTTGCGGCGTGATTGAAGGACAAACAAATAAACCAACAAACAAACACACTTTCGCATTTATAATATTAGTATGATTATAAATCTTGCCTGATTTCCGGCTTGATAAACAACAAGGAAACGAAATCAGGGCCGCAACCACAAAAATCTCCTAATATAATCTGTGATGTGTTACAGACAACACATAAATCATTGTTTCATATACCGGGATGATTTACACAGCGTGTGGGAGGACCATAAAGTTCTGGAAGCGTAAAACGGCGTGAAAACATCTCTGCGGTTCCTTTATTTATGTTTTCGCCGATGTGAGTCGGTTCACCTTATGTTTAGATACAGAGCAGACTGAAGACTTTTTGTTTCAACACTCTTTGCGACAAAAAACTTCGAAATTAAAAGGATACTTTTCTCGGTCAGCAGTTGATTTGCTATCTCTGGGACTATTGGTTAAAATTCATTATAGCAATAACATTAGCGACAGTCGCAATGCTTATAAATATGGTGTGTTACTAATATTATGAAGTGAAGATGTGGTGTCGTTCTATCTATGATATTCTAGACCGTGCAGTATGTGGTGTTGTTAATCTAGATCGGGCTAAATAAAAATTCTTTTACATATTAGGTAAGTTTTGGTTTGCCAAAAAATGGTCTTACGAACGCCAGCCCAAGTTACAAGACAGTGTTCACACAAAACCCAACTCAAGTCGCTATTCATTATGTTCAAACTTGCGACGACATTTTGACATCGCTTTTTTTTAAAATACAAAACCATTTGACTTATATAATATCCCTTTTATGTTTGACTGTAGACCTCATACTAGGAGACCTGTATCATGAAGTCCTATTTGTGCAATGATTTTCTACGCAAAATTAATGGAGTAGACTTTTTGTCAAGCAACTTGTCGCAAGTGTGGCTTAAGCTTAATCTGTCGTTACGCAGTTTTGGTGATATATTGTTGAATATACGAGTGTTATGAGGTTGTGTTCTTATTTATTACCACTTAGCGGCGAAGAATTGGTAATATTTTCGTGGTTTTTATGATAAGTAGCTTCTGTATTGTAGGAACAATCGTTGAATGCTGGGATTTTTGGGCTTAGATGAGTCATGAGTCTATTCAATAAGTCAGTGTATATGGTTTATAGCAACACTGTGAAAGAATCATCGATGGATCAAACAAATGTGAGAAACAGTCAAACTCTTCAAAAATACTTGACAGCAAATAAAAGTGTCGTCAGAATACGATTTAATTTTTTTCCAAAATTATTATGTAAACCGACTTATTAAATAGACTCTATCAGTATCTAGAAATTTAACAAAATGAAAAGTTACATAATAATGTTCATTTTTATTCCACTTCAAGTTAGCCCTTGACTGCGATCTCGCCTGGTGCTAAGTGATGATACAGTTTTAAGTTGGTAGCGGGCCTTACCCATACCCCTAATTGGTTTCTACACGACATCGTACCGGAACGCTAAATCGCTATGGCGGCACGTCTTAGCCAGTTGGGTGATTACTAGCCACGGCCGCAGCCCCTCACCAGGCCAGACCAGGGAAAATCCAGAAATTATAAATTCCCAAATTGACCCTGCCGGGAATCGAACCCGGGACCTCCGCACGTTGAAACAACAGCGCTCAACACTGCGCCAGGAAGGAACAAGCTTCCTTTAATCAAAGGGTTTACCTCTTATCGCTTTTCACACGTTATCGTATCGAAATACCAACAACAACTTCCCAAAGTTACCAAAAAGGAAAAACAAGATGTTCGCACACCCCGACATAGTAATAAACATAAAAATCTTTATTTATTTTTTCGTTTGGATGACCCTTTTCCACCCTACTTGCTCCCAAGTATGAGGGTCGGGCAAGGATATCGGTATCATACAACGAGTAAGCTTGCTTTTCCTTTTTATCTTGTTTAACATACGAGTGCAGTAAGTACCTACTTGAATGGTAAAATTGTTTATTTTTCAGCAGTGTTAACGCCAATATTTGCGTTTCGCTACGCCAACAATTCAGCCAAGTTGGTGATATAATAAAATTTGACTCTTCGGGAACACTCAAATAAAATAACTGTTACTCTGATTCTTTTTACCTGCTAAATTTTGAGGACCTGATAATCGGGCCCTCACGTGTTTGCTCAAATAACAGATAAGCAGGTTTTTTTTTATTGCGTGATAGGCTTGCGCTTGACGACAATCATGCTTAGTGCAAAGCAATGATCAGGTCTAGGTTGGAACGCGTTTGCCTAGAAGATGCCTATTCACTTTTTCTATTGACTTTTTTTATTCACTATAATAAATAGCGGATTTGTATTTTTAAA
This sequence comes from Erebia ligea, assembly GCA_917051295.2. NCBI lineage: Eukaryota > Metazoa > Arthropoda > Insecta > Lepidoptera > Nymphalidae > Erebia > Erebia ligea. The sequence goes on along the minus strand of OU785238.1, from coordinate 15,143,363 downwards.
AATATACTATACTTAAGCTAGCGCTTGGCTGCAATCAGACCTGCTGATGCAGCCTAAGGTGGAGCGAGCTTACCTATAAGATGCCTATTCACTTTTAAGAAGAGGGGAAAACGGAAGCCGGAAGGGCATTCCATATCCTAGCGGTTCGAATTAGGAACGAGGAAGCAAATTACTTTGTAATCCATACTAATATTATAAATGCGAAAGTGTGGCTGTATGTCTGTCTGCTACGCTTTCACCCACCTGTTCAACCGATTTTTATGAAATTTGGTATTGGGATAGGTTGTATCCCGGGAAAGGAAATAGGCTACTTTTTATCCCGGAAAATTAGGAAGTTCCCGCGGCAATTGAAAAAACTTAATCCACGCGGACGAAGTCGTAGGTTAGGTTTTTGTAACGATTATTATCAGATGTTAGTGATAATAACCGGGACCGACAACTTAACGTGCTCTCCGTGGCTCGGAGGAAACAAAAAGGCCAAATTGAAATTTCCAAATTCAGCCACACATCCAGTTATCGACTTGGGTCAACGTTGCTTAGCAATCGCAATCGACTGATATGCGTTGTCGCAACTAGGCCATTCGTCCCTCAAGACTTAGTTACTAGATACTTATCTAAAAAAATAAAAAATCAACTTTCATTGGAAGCTGCAAAAATCTTAAGCATTTTTTGGCGTTGAAGCTATAGGCGTTGAAACACAAAAACTCTTTCGTTACTCTAACTTGGAAACACGTCCACACGTCCCAGCAATATAGCAAGTCATAAAAACACGAGCTACGCCAGACAGCTAGCACCAGATGTTCACAGCGTTACGTAAGCTAAACTGGCTAAGGGCGACTCGATTCATGCGTGAAATGGGTTCCGTAACACCGTAGTCATACTTCATACTAATATTATAAATGCGAAAGTGTGTTTGTTTGTTGGTTTGTCCTTTAATCACGTCGCAACAGAGCCACAGATCGACGTGATTTTTTGCATGGGTATAGTAGAGGTCCTGGAAAGTGACATATTCTATTTTTTATCCCGACTAATTATTCCGCAGTTATTTGTACATACTTATTCCAATTTATTTAACTATTGAACAATTTAAACTTGGAACTCAAAACTACTTATATACAGTGAGAAAACTTACGAATTTTACAAAAGTAGAAGGATGTATTTCTTTAGGTTTCAGTTATTATTATTATTTACTTATTTTATACTTAAATTAATTGATTGCAAAAGGGCCGCTTTCACCGTTATTAGTAATAGCTAGTAGTATTCTGTGATACTACTAATTTTTTGAGGGTGGATTCCGCCAATCTACACGAATTAATTTTTTATTTCACTACATTTACAAATTATAAATGTGAAAGTTTGGATGGATGTTGGGATGGTTGTTACTCAATCGCGCTAGAACTGCTGAACGAATCTGGATGAAATTTGGCACAGAGATAGATTATAGAATAGTCTGGAACACATAGGCTAGTAATATTATAGAGTAGTAAAAAAATCTTAATCCACACGGACGAAGACGCGGGAATCAGTTAGCTCCACATAAAACAGTGCGCCCTGACTATTTTTTAGCCAGACAAAAAAATTACATAAGTTTTGGCAGTTTGTTTATGACTTGCTATATTGGTAAAGGAAAACATTCTGAGGTAATATGCATGCCTGAAAGTTCTCCATAAGCCAAGCTAAAATGTTATTTTTTTACACGGAATCCTAAAAAGGCCTAACAGCCAATCTGGTACATATAAGTAGGTTTCTTTTAACCTTGAAATCTTATTAACTGAAATTGGCCTCTATCTCTCAGTTATACGACTGGTTATTGCCTGTGGTCTCATAAAAGAGTATGGGGAGGAAAAATCCTACCCTCTAATAAACTAAATGCCTATTTCCCATTCGTTCTGGGTGTTCATTATTATGTATTTTGCGTCCGATCTCAGTCCAGATGGCTGATGAATGATGTTCTGTTGAGGAAAATGTGTGAAAGAAAAGAAGAAAGGAAGAAATACGCAATATGAGATTTAAGAAACAATCAAATTAATCAACATCTATACTAATATTTTAAATGCGAAAGTGTGTCTGTCTGCTACGCTTTAACGGCCCATGTTTTCAACCGATTTTGATGATATTTGGTATAGGGGTAGGTTACAACCCGGGGAAGGACCGAAAGTCTGCGTGGATTGAGGATTTTTTTTTGTTCCCGCGGGAACTCTTTTATTTTCCGGGATAAAAAGCCTATGTGCTATTCCAGACTATAAACTATCTCTGTGACAAATTTCATTGAGATCCGTTCTGCCATTCTGGCGTGATTGAGTAACAAACATCCATCCATCCATCCATCCATCCACCCATCCAAACTTTCGCATTTATAATATTATAGTACTTATATCTATATTTTTATTTTCTGGGTTGTAAGCTTTTTTGCCGACGTCATCACACAAAAACTTTCATCCCCTATTTTTACCCCCTTCAGGGTAAAATTTTTACAAACTTTGAATGTCGTATTTTATTTATCATAATCAAAAGGCTAAAAAATAAGTTTCAAGCTTCTAGCTTTAAAAATGACGTAATTTCCATACAAACTTTCATCCCCTATTTCAACCCTTTACATCCCTTTTTTCGCATTAAAAAGTAGCCTATGTCCTTTCTCTGTACCAGATTTCATTTAAATTGGTTCAGCAGTTTAGGCGTGATTGCGTAACACAGACAGACAGAGTTACTTTCGCATTTATAATATTAATAAGTATGGATTTCATATCAGTTGGTTCTCATTTTATTTTTCACAATGCGAAAAGTTTCAGCCATTCTTATCCAAGCAGCCAGTGGAAGATTTACTTGCCAACTTTACTTTTATATTAGTTCTGTGATGAGGTCGGTAACTCTCACCACTTCCACCGGTATATACTTTGGTGTCCGCCGCACTCGGTATTGGTCTGAAACTTTAGCTGTCAAAGCTTTTTTTTAAATATTAAGAACGGGTTGAGCTTGTAGATTTTGTCGACCCTCCCAGGTGCAGTGGAGAGTAGGTACTGTGGTTTATTAAATGGGAGGTCCCAGTTTCGATCCCCGGCAGGGTTAATTTGGAATAATTTCTGATTTATCTGTGGTAACTATAAGGAGGCGTAACTAGTACGATCCTACCGGCAAAGTGATTTAGCGTTCCGATACGATGCCGTGAAGAAACGGACTTTGGATATAGGTTCAACTTAACTGTCATATCCCTAACAGGTTAGCCCGCTACCATTTTAGACTGCATCGTCACTTACCACCAGGTGAGATCGCAGTCAAGGGCTAACTTGTAGTGAATAAAAATAATGTGAGATTGCAGTTAAGTTACTAAGTTACATGATACTTGTACTTAGTGGAATAAAAAAAAATTAGAAATTGGCAGTCATAGGGACTCCCGATAGAAGTGAAAACGAATATTTGAATATTTCTATAAATAAACAAAACAATAAGGCATTAAAGTTTAATTATGAATGTAGTATATTTGTATTTAAGATCTTTTGGCTTGTCGGTGGTCGCGAGTATGTCGGTGTTCGCGAGCATGTCGCTGTTTGCGAGCATGTCGGTGTTCGCGAGCATGTCGGTGACGCGAATCCACAAGTTTACCCCCTACCAAAAAGTGCTCAACGCGGCTAAAGAAGTTTTCAGTTTTCACTTCAATAATATTCGATTTACTTGCAGCTTGCTACCCCTAATAACGACTGGAAAAATACCAAAACAAATAAATACTATAAAATTATACTAAAAGCTTCCCCTAGGCTTTTATTATAATGTCCCCATAATCACATTAACATTACTTACCATAGAGGCTTCCGAATAAGGAAGGCGGTGTTATAAATAAGCAATTTTGGCGGATATTCTTTTATCATTCATGAGATTATGGGTCTCTTAAGACTCCTTATATTATGATAAGGATAAGATTTCCCTCATTTATTTAAGACATCGCTTGGTGTTCTTTACACAAATAATTTTTTCACCCAATACCGTATATTAAGTACCTACGTAAGTCTTGGAAAAACTTCGCTTCTATGTACCTAAGTTAAAGACTTCATATAGAAAATGAAAATCAGTAACTGTTTCTGACGACCTGCCTGGCGCAGCTTTGAGCGCTGTTGTCTTATCGTGGAAGGTCCCGGGTTCAATCCCAGGCAGAGTCAATTTGGGAATGTATAATTTCTGAATTTTCTCTGGTCTGGCCTGGTGGGAGGCTTCGGCCGTGGCTTGTTACCACCCTACCGACAAAAACGTGCCGCCAAGCGATTTAGCGTTCCGGTTTGCCGTGTAGAAACCGATTAGGGGTATGGGTTTAATACAACTGCCATACCCCTAACAGGTTAGCCCGGTACCATCGACTGCATCATCACTTACCAGGTATCAGGTGAGATCGCAGTCAAGGGCTAACTTGTAGTAGATATAAAAAAAAAGTACTTAATATTATGAACTAGATCGATGAATAGTATTAGTGTATTATATCTATGGATTCTGCTGTAGTACCTAACTACCAGACGATTTATCACTACTAATAAAAAATGCGCACTGTCCGTCGGAGTGACGAGGGTCGACACTATATATGTTGCTTGAAATGATAAGAAATACAATAATGAACAAGTACGATAAAAGCCTAGTAGTGAAAACTTCGATTTTCTATCCGGGGGTCCCGAGTTCCAATCCTTAGCCTCTACTTATCGGAGGTACAAAATAGGAACTTTTTTCAAACGTCAAAACGCGCGCTTGTATGGGATTTTGTATGAAATATTTACCTACTTGTGGCGTCAATGTAGATATTATAATAAAAGCCTAGGAGAAGCTTGTAGTATAATTTGATAGTATTTATTTGTTTTGTATTTTTTTACTCGGTCGGTTTTACTACTAATATTAATATTATAAACTAGATAATTCCCGCGACTTCGTCCGCGTGGACTAAGTTTTTACGATTCCCGCGGGAACTCCTTAATTTTCCGGGATAAAAAGTAGTGGATGTTTGCATGTTTTTTTACTTGTGGCCACGATCTTTTCGATTTGTATGGAATTATTAATACTTGTGACGTCATCAAAAGATGAAGTTAACTTTACCGCGATCGAATAGGTAAAGAATCTCGCACTAGGCCCCTTGTACTTATCTCTCGTATTTGTAAACGTGTTTAGTGGCTTATACTAAGCGTGAAAAGAGATAAACTGGGTTCAACTATTCACCATTACTCACGTGATGAAAATAGCTTATTTACTTTATAGTCTGTGATGTGAAGTATTTAGGTTTGCGGTTGGCGCAATCCAAGTGTTGGAATAGTTTTGATTTAACCTATTTTTGAGCACTCTCTTTAACAAGTTTGTAAATTTCGTTCACTCGTTCTTAGAATAGGTACGTCTTTTTCCTTAAATAGTAATACTAGATGATGCCCACGACTTCGTCCGCGTGATTTATTATGATAAGGAGAAAGAAGGATAATAATTATCCTTCTTTCTCCTTATCATAATAATTATTGTAATTATTTATTGTATTTGTATCAAAAAAATACAATGTCTAATATCTATAGCAGTGTTATGATGGTTATGTCTTGTAATAAAATAATTGCATATTTCAATATTGAGGAGGGAACATGTCATGTCACTAGCTATTTTTTTTGGTGTTGTTTTTTTTTAGTAGGTATCAATTTCATAATTTTTTTTTTCTCGTAATTTTATAATCTATTATATACAGTGTTAGATATAAGCTTTATAGCGTGTCGGGCGGCGCACTTAATTTTAATAATCTCGTCAGGAGCAAACTGAAAATCAGCGCTGGGTATTGGCACAGGTATTGGTAGCCAATGCCCAGCAGTACTGGGCTGACTTTGCGACCTATTGTGTTGTTGCTAGTCCTTTCCGTAGTTTTTTTAAATTTATTTTCTTTTTAAGTCTGCAACAATGTAACGGATTTATTTATTTATTTATTTATATGCTTATCGCTTATAACTAATGAAGGAGAGAGCAACAAACAAATAAACAGTCGCATAATAAATACTGAATTATGACTAGTATAGTGATGGATAGTGTTCTATAAAGTGCCAAACATTGACATTGCATTAGTATAGAATAGAACTAATGGGCCGTGAAAACGTAGTAGGTATGACAGACACACTTTTATATTTATAATATTAGAATGGATTGGATGGAATAGAAATATTTGGCTATCGGAGTGTTACTAATTATTGTATATAGGTATCTATGATATTAATTGTATAAGTCGTTGGTATATACCAACTTCAAGAATATAAAAAAAAAATTCTAATCGGTTAAGAAACCACGGAGATATGCACCGACATACATTAAAAAAATAATAATAAAAAAAATAAAAAAACATACGCGCCGAATTGAGAACCTCCTCCTTTTTTGGAAGTCGGTTAAAAATTAACGATAATTTTTGCTTGTAAGCTATTGCAGGACAGCTGAATTCTAATTACCTAAGAACACAATTGAAATTCAGCTATCTTAGGAAATTGTACCTACCTAATATTCGTTCAAGTTTCTCTTTTCGTTCATTTCAATAAAACGTCTCTTGGGTTCACTGATCGTTACTTTTTATGATCTTGGAGGGAACAACGAATTAATGATAATTTTATGGCGTTTTCTTCGCTCCACAAAAACTGAGCAGTTGAAGAACGCTTGCGTACTTAATTTGTATTAATAAACGATTATTCTTAATTTCGGTATAGACTACAATTTCGAAATGGAAAATTACTAAAGTAATTATTATTCCTAGTTGTTGATTTTGAAATGTAAAATTACTTTAATTATTTCTTGCTGTGGCGGAACAAACACACTCCGTGTGACGCGGTCTTCTGTCCGCCTGTATGCTCTGAAATCTTAAAATCGTACTTTGACGCCCATGATCATGATCAATCGACACGGTTCGCTTTCGTCGCTCACCTAGGACAACTAGACGGAGAGCTGGCAACGAATTTCGGGAAGGTCCTTTTGGCAAGCTGAAATTGTGTTGAAAATATAACTTCGTCAATTGGCGAATCAAGTCCTGCCAGTCTGGTAGAGCGTTTGCGGTTATTTCGCTACTGCGAAAAAAATAATTAAAAAAAATATGTATTTTTTGACAACTTTTTTCTATCTTTTAGTGTAGTACTTATGGAATTCGAAAGAAAAATCCCAGACGTTTTTGTCGGTTATAAAGTATTACCAGACCTCTTCAAAAATATTTTATTAAAATTCCCAAAAAATATACTTTTGGCAATCTGAAATTTAAATCACGTATTTATTGAGTAATTTCAATAATACCTGCAAATCGCCAGACAAATTTTGCGGTTTTAAACAAATTCCCAGATGTGAATAAAGTTTTCAAATGAGTACGACATACGAAATAACCGCAAACGCTCTACCAGACTGGCAGGACTGGATTCCAATTGACTAAATTATACTTTTTCACAATTTCAGCTTGCCAAAGGATCTTCCCGAAAATCGTTGCCAGCTCTTGGACCAAACGGGAAACATGACAACAAAAGCCTTATTATTCCCTGCAACCCAGTAGGGGCTAATCGAGTTTGCGAGCGAAGCGGGCCGCTAACGACGCGATGCGGCCCCGCTGATGCTGTTAGCGACATCTGGTTATACAGCCTTCAACAAGCCGCTTTCAGGATGGCCTGATTATCGTTTTCATTGCGCTTTATTTTGTAATTATTTTGTCTTTAATTAAGCTTTAAAATTGTGACAGATATTTGAGGAAATGTAGGCTTTTTTTATCCACTTATATTTATTTAATCGTATGGCGTTTAGTATATTTAGACGTTTTTATAATATTAACAAGCTAATTAAAAAGAAAGCTTATTTCGCCTGAAAGTTCGTCTCTCGTTTAGCACCACCCAGGGGACACATGCAGGGAGGTAGAAGGTAGTTCCTGTGGATGTGAGCGGCGGCATATCTTTGCCGGTAGGGTGGTAGCCACGGCCGAAGCCTCCCACCAGGCCAGGGAAAATTAAAAAATTATAAATTCCCGAATTGCCTCTGCCTAGGATCGAACCCGGGACCTCCGCACGTTAAGACAACAGCGCTCAACACTGTGCCAGGGATTTGCCAAATTGAATGCCAACGCTGACGGTTTCTTGCTGTTCTGTGGTAGAACGGTGAGGGAGGAACAAGGTTGAAAAGTTTCTGAGCACACTCTCCAAAGTATATCCGATACTACTTTAAGGCAAAAAAAAATGGGGTGAATATATGTGAATACGTCTCGTAACGGGTAATAGTTTCTATATAGTGTTTTATTGGTACCATTCGATTGCTTTTGAGATGCCCTTTCCAACCGTATACGATCTCTGTATTTCGATTTGACTTTTCTGACATTATATATTTTTTTATTTTAACACCTTATTTTATTCACAGTCACAATTTTACACTAATGTTTTATATATAATCGATAGATTTTGACGAGAGCTGACGATTGAAACTTGAATGAAGGTCGTAGCTTCACCGAGTCGAAAGTTATACTAAATAGAAATCTCCACCACATGACCATCAAAATGGCGGGGCTTCCCCCTACGCCGCGCGCGATATGTTACAGTCCTTACTTGGCGTAATAAATTCTTTGATTCTGTACACCTTTTTTTTTTTATATTTTTTTTTTTTTTTAATTACACCTCTGGATAACTTCCCGTGGTGTAATTGAAATTTGGATGGGGATGATAGTTAGTCGACCTAGACACTAAACTGTATCCCCCGATTTTGTTATCAATCGTTTTTCGTATTCACGTAAAAAAAACAGAACTTCCCATTCAGGACTCAATCATTCGAATACAATGTAAACCACAGTGCTCGGACGCTGGTAATACATCTTCCGGACACTTAATAAAAGTTATCTCTTTTGGCCCTCATCCAACCTTGTTTGATGCTTATTGGGTTTCATAGTTATCTCAACATTCGTGATGGTACTTGAAATGAATACCAGATAAACCGGATAAATCCGTACTATCCACGCTAATATTATAAATGCGAAAGTATGTCTGTCTGTCTGTTTGTCTGTTACAGGAATAGGTTGCATCCCGGGGAAGGACATAATAGGCACTTTTTATCCCGGAAAATTAAGATTGATTAAAAGAGTAAGCTTACACAAAAAATCTTAATTCACACGTTATCTAGTACCAGATAAACCGGATAAACTTATGTGTGGTAAGTACCTACTTTACTTAATTTTAAACTAAGACCTTTTTTTAAATCTTTTTGTATAAATAAAAAAAAAAAACATACGCGCCGAATTGAGAACCTCCTCCTTTTTTGGAAGTCGGCTAAAAATAGGTATGTCTTATAACTAACAGAAAATAAGTGGGAAAAGGTAAAGATTAACTCTCAAATAGAATTTTTTTCCAGCTTTCCGGTATAAATCACTTACCATCAGGTGAGATCGCAGTCAAGGGCTAACTTGTAGTGGATTAAAAAAAAAAAGTATGTCTGTTTTTCCCCGGGATCAAAATATGATCTCTGTACCTTTCTTAAAAATTTGTTGGATATACGGGCCGTGAAAGCGTAGCAGATATACTTTCTAATACTTACATCTAATAGGTACTTAAAAACTCCCAGATTTCGAAACACGGCTGTTCCAAATATTAGCAGCTCGATGGCTTATCCCCTATGTCGATTACTGGGGTGTCCCAGAAGCAAAGAGACAAGTCAATGAAAAATTTTTTTAATGAAAAATTGTATGTCAACTGTTATGTGTGTCATTATAAATTACGCATAATAATAATAAAAATACAATCTATATCAAATTTGCTCCTGCGATGCCTTTATAGTCGATTTTTCTCAAATTAATGCTTGCACATCTCATGACTGCTTTTCCAGAAGTTGTTGCCACCCGTTTGGCCAATCTAGCCCATCTTTGTTTGAAAGATGTCAACGTTTTTGATTTTTCTGAATACTTTTTGTATTCCTTTTTACACAGAGCCCAAAACATTTCGATACCTCGAGCTTGAGGAACATTTGGAGCATTGTTTTGTTTCGATATGAGTTCGACGCCCATAGATTGCAAATATTGAGTGACTTCAGACTCGTAATGACACGAAGCCATATCCAGCCAGAATACAACGTCTTCCCTCTGATAATACTTGTCTATAAACGGTATTAATCGCTTCATAATACACTCTCGAAGATAAACTTTTGCGTTCATAGACCGTGTACAGATAAATGGTTCGGAAATATTGCCGTTTTCGTCTATAGCTTGCCAAACCAGATACTTCTTGAAAAATTTAGCCTTTGTTTTAACTTTTTCGCTGTAATCCACCTCACCACGACTGGTAGCGTGGAAATATTGCTTCCCAGGAATATCAGAGGGGTCAACCGGTAGTACCGGTTGACCCCTCTGATATTCCTGAAAAATTCTCATAATTGATGATGAAACTTATGTACCGGTCCGGTACATAAGTTTCATCATCAATTATGAGAATTTTTTTCAAAGTTTTTTGGTAAACTCGACGGCAACCTCGCTTAGCACGCACTTCTTGGTCTTTACGTCTTTCGTACTTTGGAGCGGACAATTTCACAAAAGCCTTCATGCCCAGATCTTGAACTTTAATTCTGGATATGCTTGACTTAGATATTTTCAATTTGTCCGCCGCAGTCCTCACAGATGTTGAAGGTGCTTCTTTAAAAACCTTTTTTACCTTAACTATGTTTCGATCAGTTGCTATGGTACGTTGCCTTCCCGGAATCTTCTTAAAATCAGTCTCTCCTGAGTCTTCATACCGTTTAATTATCCTGTAGATACTTGTACTTATAGCTCCTTCTTGAGAAAAATGACGAACTGCCTCGGATTTCCCATTATTCAGATAGTACTGAATTACTCTTTTTGCAAACGATTCTCGTTCGGTTCGCTTCATGTTAGAAAAACATAGACAATATTTGCAAAACCACGCGAATTTGACAGATTCGTTACCGGTGGTTACCATGGCAACAGTTATTTTCTTTTTTGAAACCTTTTTCTTGGCCGATATGAACACTCAGTTTTGTCTCTTTACTTATGGGACACCCTTTACCATACCCGTTCAAAAATAATATGAAAACCTTTGTCAAAAAAATCAAATAAAGTCCACAGTTTTATTTACATTTTTCTTCCATCTCATGTAACAAAAAGTTATCTATATATATAAAATTCAAAGTCCTGACTGACTGACTTATATATCAACGCACAGCCTAAACCGCTGTGGCTAGAAACTTGAAATTTTGCCAGTAGGTTCCTTTTGTGACGTAGGCGCTCACTAAGGAAGGATTTTTCAAAATTCAACCCTTAAGGGGGTGAAATAGGGGTTTAAAGTTTGTATGAAAGTCCGTCATTTCTCAAGTTATATCAACGAAACTTGGTATTTTGGCTTACGGTAAAAAATAAAGAAATACGTATGTCACAGTTTTTCGAAATTCCACCCCCAAAGGGCTGAAACAGGGGTTGAAAGTTTGTAGGAAAGTCCGTCATTTTTCAAGCTGTAGCCATGAAACTTGGTGTTTGGGATTTCGGTCTGAAATGAAAAAATACGTGATTCACAGTTTTTGAAAATTCTATCCCCAAGAGCCTCAAATAGAGAGTTTATCCTTCAATCACGCCGAAATAGAGCAACGGATCAACGTGATTTTTTGCATGGGTATACTTAGTTGAGGACTTGGAGAGTGACATAGGCTTCTTTTTATCCCGGAAAATTAAGGAGTGCCTGTGGGAATTAAAAACTTATGCCACGCGAACGAAGTCGCGAGCATCTTCTAGTCCGATATAAATTTAGTTTGTTACTCCATTCCATCTCTGTTCCGCGTACAAATTTAAAGTTTCCACAATGAAAAATACTCGCGGATGTAGGTTACGGGGAAATGGAATGGAGCCGAACGTATTCCAAGTTCCAACAACTGGGGCGAAGGCTGCTCAAGCGTGGCTCCATTTCCGAGAGGGTGGCAATGTGACGCGTTTAACCAAGCAATTTCAATGGTAAACTATTTATCTACACTCTGTAGATGTAGATCAGCCCCCCGATTACGTAAGAATTGTCGATCAAACGTTAAAGATTTTCGTCAAAGTAAAATAAACCATGACAACATTGAATTAGAGCTCAATTTCGTCTGCCCATTCTTATACGTTTAGGGTATCGTACATACCTAAACGTATAAGAATAGGCAGAAGATATTGAGCTCTAATTAAATGCAGTCATGGTTTATTTTACTTTGACGAAAATCTTAAACGTTTGATCGGACATTCTTACATGATTGGGGCCCTGCTCTCTCTCTTTCTCTCTGCCTCGTATTCTTCATTGCTAAGGGTCATAATCATAATCATTTATTTGCTGATTGTAGCAGTAAGTTGTAGTTCGTAACTCGGAACCACATTCCATTAATCACAAATGGCAGGGGTTTACTTGGGATGATAATGCGGTGGGTTCCCAGGTCCTTCCGCATACGACTTGACTAAGAGTAAGTACTATCTCAATTCTTAGGTTACTAACGATTATTATCAGATGTTAGTGATAATAACCAGGACCGACTGCTCAACGTGCTCTCCGAGGCACGGAAGAAACGAAAAGGCCAAATTCAGACTGCTTAATGCGGTCACCCATCCACTTACCGACTTATGTCAACGTTAGCTTCTCAGCTAAGAAACTGTAAATGTTGGGATTCCAACTGTAAATGGCGGAATGGCAAGCGTAGTGTTGCTAAATGTCTGACGTCATCAACAGAGTTGCCGAATGCCGGGGGATTTAGGCTGCGCAAGACCTCAGCGTTTGTTTGTTTGAGTATGTTGTGGGCTCTTCTCAGACCAGGGCGCGTTTGGAACCCTCGTAGCTTTAGTTTTAAGATACCGTAACTGATTATCACCATCATAATATTTTGTAAGTAACTCGTAGTCTTATGCACTAGTACTTACTAAAATCTGAGATAATAAACATCATTATTAATGATCATGAATATTAACAACTAGATGATTCCCGCGACTTCGTCCGCGTGGATTAAGATTTTTGATTCCCGCGGGAACTCTTTAATTTTCCGGGATAAAAAGTAGCCTATGTCCTTCCCCGGGATACAATCTACCCCTGTACCAAATTTCATCAAAATCGGTTGAGTAGATGGGCCGTGAAAGCGTAGCAGACAGACAGACAGACAGACAGACAGACAGACAGACAGACAGACAGACAGACAGACACACTTTCGCATTTATAATATTAGTATGGATAGTTAATCAATAAAAATGTTAAAAACTGATCTGATTGAAAAATGTTACCACAATATTAATGAATTTTTAAATGATGACATATATGCAGGTTTTCTTACGGTATTTTTAAGACAACTTATCCATGTGGATTGTGGACGAAATCGCGCATCATTAAGAAGGTATACCTATAGGTAAAAATATTGGCTTCTAAAAAGTTAGCGATAGCGCAGGGGATTTCCCTCACCGTATCAAATGGTATTTGGCTCTTGACCTATTTTGGTATAGAATGGGGGGTTTATTGGCCACGTATAGATAAATACATGCAGATAGTGGGAGCTATCCCGCCCTTCTATTCAATAGCTTTTAGGGTGCGTTTCCACCAGAGATGTGCTACGTTGCTAAGCTGTGGATGTGTGTCAAAGTCACTATTCACACCAGGGGGTCTACTCTCTTTCTCTCAAACGAAACTTCGCATACGAACGTAATTAGTTGGTTATTAGACCCACACAAAATCGTTCAATCCAATCGGTCACGAAAATTTTCTATGGATCCGTACTTCGTCTGCGTGTACGAAAACGAAATAAGAGAGGAACATAGAGATAACATTATGTAGGAGAGGAGTTAACGAAATTTCGTTCGTTTGTTTGCGAAGTTTCGTTTTAGAGAAAGAGAGTAGACCCCCTGAGATAGTTAGATGTTAGATCAAATGCTTTTATTGGTGGGTTCCACACACATTCAAATACATCGAAGTAAAACTCTAAATAAGTTTAAAATTTTCGTGAAAAATCATTGTCATGTCTCTTTGTAATCATCAATAGCGACTTGTTTAATTACTTAATCTTTATTTTTAGTGGGATTTATTTATGTGTTATTTTTATTATTTTGTATATATATTACATAGTGTAATAATATGTTATTATTTTATGATATTGGTAAGTTTATGTATTTATCAGTAGGTTTATTTTATGCACCAGCTCCCACTGTCCACTTGCTTATTTACTTCTTAAAGTTGTCTGGAAGATATCGGTATAGATAAGCCGCCTTAAGCTTAAAACACACAGGGAGCGGGCGCGGGTCGGGCGCGGGCTGGGTCGGGTGCGCAGCGGGTTGAATTCCTTGTATTAATACGGACGGCATCACACAGAACGCGGCCGCGGGTCGGGCGCGTGGCGGGTGACGCTGTGTGATGTCGTCCATACAAATACAAGGAATTCAACAGCCGCGCACCCGACCCGGCCCGCACCCGACCCGCGCCCGCTTCCTGTGTGTTTTAAGCTTTATTGTTTAAACAATTTAAGTTTTTCTTTTGTACATTGTTTTATGTATTTTTTGGTGTACAATCCATACTATACTAAACAAATATTATAAATGCAAAAGTGTGTCTGTCTGTCTGCTTACTACGCTTTCATGGCCCATCCAGTCAACCGATTTTGATGAAGGTTAGTATAGGCATAGATTGTATCCCGGGGAAGGACATAGGCTACTTTTTATCCCGGAAATCAAGGAGTTCCCGCGGGTATTAAAAAACTTAATCCACGCGGACGAAGTCGCGGGCATCATCTAGTAAAGAATATACATAAATATTAAATACATACATATACAACTGTAGCTTAGCTTTGACGACCTCCATGGCGCAGTGTTGAGCGCTGTTGCCTTAACGTGCCACCCTACCGGTAAAGACGTGCCTCCAAGCGATTTAGCTTTCCGGTACGATGCCGCGTAGAAACCGACTAGGGGTATGGGTTGAATATAACTGCCATGCCCCTAACAGGTTAGCCCGCTACCATCTTAGACTGCATCATCACTTACCATCAGGCGAGATCGCAGTCAAGGGCTAACTTGTAGTGGATAAAAAAAAACAAATCTCTAGTGTATTGTCCAGGCGTAGACAGTAGGCACCCTTAACCTCGCTTACCGCTACCTCGCACAACACTGGTGGAAAGGCAGCTTTATGGGAATATAAATGTAGAGCTTTGGGTATCTAATCTGTTGGACATAAAAGCCGGGCTTTGATATGGAAATGCAACCCTCGTAATATTACTAGAGTGCGTAAAATAATAATAAAGCATTTTGAACTATCGAATAAAGTAAAAAAGTGCGTCAAACTTTGATGCTGTCACAATTCAAAGCACGCGTTTTGACGTTTAAAAAAAGTTGCTGATTTGACTCAAATTCCCGAAATTGACCTTGCCGGGGTTTGAACCCGGGACCTTCCACTTTTGAGACAACGGCGCTCACCACTGCAGTGGAGGAGGGAGGTCATCAAAACCAGACAGAGAAAATTCAGAAAATATAAATTCCCAAATTGACCCAGCTGGAAATCGAACCTACACCAACCTACATCTCACATCGCATTTTACTTTATTCATCTTATAACTAATAAAACCTCGGCTTTCAGATTAACATTAACTTTATTGTCCATCAATTAATTTAGGCAAATTCAAATACAAAACACTTTTTCCCAAACTTTCTATAAGACCTCTTTAACATGACTCTCCATAGAACATCAGTTCCTCTATATTTACTTTGTCTATTCAATTATGGTGTCTATAAAGCTAGCTTCACATCAACTTTACCAATACACAATATATTTTTCCAAATAATGTAAAACAAATCCTTATCACATTATCAGATAAAAATAGGTAGTAAATACCAATGCCTAATTCTCAACTGAACATCCAAAAGGATCCACTCTACTATCTGTCCACATACTTAAACATCTCAAAATAAGGAACTAGCTATTATCTGTGGTTAACATACTTAAATAATCTGTGGTTACTTTGCCGTTGTAAATAATCAAAATCTAACATTCGGCCAATCCTGATATAAAGTTTGTCCCAAACTTACAGTCAACATAGTCACATCTTTAAACTAAAAAAAAAACAATAATCTCCCTTCATGGCATCTTTAAGCATACTATTAAACTATCTAATTGTTTACAAGTTATTTTGCAAGATTATAGTTACCTAAAACAATCATTGGCAAGTTCACATTACAAATAATAATCCTTACATACCTACTTAATTACCTAATGAAGCTTGCAACTTGTTTAGTCCCTTTTATGAAACCTATGTTAATTTTAAGTATTTTGTAAAGCTGATTGTAACATGCTAACCTTATTACTTAATAACACCATACTATGTACCTACTTACAATCATGTAAATAAATAAATATTCTATTCTATTATATTCTAATGGAATTGACAACATTAACCTTAACAAACTCAAATAACATTAGGTACCTACTTATTTTGTCAAAACATAACTGATAGATTTTAGAGATCTGCATCAAAAAACAAAAACTACTTATCAGGTATCTTTAATTAAGTCATCGTCAATCATTTAGTTCTCTCTGGCTTTATTAATTAACAAAAGTACAATAACAAATACCTCCCTGCATTATCAATGGTTCTGACAACCTTGATGTTTCAATTAACTATTAATTTACTAACTTTATCAACATAAGCATATTAATAAATTCACTCTTATACCATCAATGGATCTGTCAACACTTATGTTTCCTAGCATATTGATGGATCTTTCAACACCAATAAGACCTAACTTTAAAAGCTGTAAATTCACTCATATAACATCAATAGATCTGTCAACACCAATAAGACCTAACTTTAAAAGCTGTAAATTCACTATAACATCAATGGATCTGTCAACACTGATGTTTTCTAGCATATTGATGGATCGTGGGATCTATCAACACCAATAAGACCTAACTTTAAAAGCTGTAAATTCACTCATATAACATCAATGGATCTATCAACACCGATGTTTCCTAGCATATTGATGGATCTATCAACACCAATAAGACCTAACTTTAAAAGCTGTAAATTCACTCATATAACATCAATGGATCTGTCAACACTGATGTTTCCTAGCATATTGATGGATCTATCAACACCAATAAGACCTAACTTTAAAAGCTGTAAATTCACTATAACATCAATGGATCTGTCAACACTGATGTTTCCTAGCATATTGATGGATCTATCAACACCAATATTTACAATATCAAAGAATCATTAGGTACTCATACATTTGGACTAACTTAACATAAGTATTACAATAAATTCACTCCTATAACATCAATGGATCTGTCAACACTGATGTTTCCTATCATATTGATGGATCTGTCAACACCAATACCTAAATCAAAGAGCTATCAATCACTTATAAACTCGCTAACTTTATTAACATAAGTATTACAATAAATTCACTCGTATACCATCAATGGATCTGTCAACATTGTGGTTTCCTAGTATATTGATGGATCTATCAACACCAATATTTACAATATCAAAGAATAATAAATTCACTCAAATACCTTCAATGGATCTGTCAACATCGAGGTTCCCTAGCATATTGATGGATCTATCAACACCAATATTTACAATATCAAAGAAGAATAAATTCACTCTAATACCGTCAATGGATCTGTCAACATTGAGGTTCCCTAGTATATTGATGGATCTATCAACACCAATATTTACAATATCAAAGAAAAATAATTTCACTCAAATACCGTCAATGGATCTGTCAACATTGAGGTTCCCTAGCATATTGATGGATCTATCAACACCAATATTTACAATATCAAAGAATAATAAATTCACTCAAATACCGTCAATGGATCTGTCAACATTGAGGTTCCCTAGCATATTGATGGATCTATCAACACCAATATTTACAATATCAAAGATTCATTAGTCATTCATTTGAACTAACATAACATAAGTATTAAGTACAATAAATTCACTCCTATAACATCAATGGATCTGTCAACATTGATGTTTCCTAGCATATTGATGGATCTATCAACACCAATATTTACAATATCAAAGAAGAATAAATTCACTCAAATACCGTCAATGGATCTGTCAACATTGAGGTTCCCTAGCATATTGATGGATCTATCAACACCAATATTTACAATATCAAAGAATAATAAATTCCCTCAAATACCTTCAATGGATCTGTCAACATTGAGGTTCCCTAGCATATTGATGGATCTATCAACACCAATATTTACAATATCAAAGAAGAATAAATTCACTCAAATACCGTCAATGGATCTGTCAACATTGAGGTTCCCTAGCATATTGATGGATCTATCAACACCAATATTTACAATATCAAAGAGAAATAATTTCACTCAAATACCGTCAATGGATCTGTCAACATTGAGGTTCCCTAGCATATTGATGGATCTATCAACACCAATATTTACAATATCAAAGAATAATAAATTCACTCAAATACCGTCAATGGATCTGTCAACATTGAGGTTCCCTAGCATATTGATGGATCTATCAACATCAATATTTACAATATCAAAGAATCATTTTTCATTCAGTTGAACTAACTGCTTGTACAATTCGTAACAATTTTAACATTTCCACAGACATGAGAACACAAATATTTGATCAAATGATAATAAGATTCATAAAGTCTAATGATATTACTATGCATCTGTATTTGGTTTTCCTGTGAGTATGAGTTTCATACAGATATACATGTTCACTTAAGTACCTACCTCCCAGAACGGTTATTATTACTCATTCATTTCACCTAATTATACTTTCCACTTTACACATGGCATAAATGACAAATATTCTGTAAGCCTCCGCCAGGCTAGCTTATGTTATAATTCACCCCAAGAACTTTTATCTGTCAGTCGGTAACAATAATAATAAATCGTTTATTTGCTGGAAACATTGTACAATTAAAATTTAAAACATGAATTTTGTTATGACTTGATTTAAAAGTAATTCATAAAACCCTAATCAGTTATACCACAAACTTAATTTATACATAAAGATTATGACAAATTGTACCCATATGATTAATCTCTGATAGAAATAGTGTCTTAATAAATTATAAATAATTCTCAGAAATTAAATGACGAGACTAAACAATTCATAAGTCCGCCTTTGCACCCTACTGTTATATCTTTTAATCTTTCTGTTTATTGTCCTAGTTTTAAGTGTGTGCAATAAAGAGTTTATCTATCTATCATCCTAAAAATTATTTCAGCGAGTAAAAAAAAAACACTTATCTATGAGCCATTCATGCAGCTTTCTTTTAAATGTACTAAATGGTATTTATTGCATTTTAAATTAAGTATTTGAATGGACATACTATAACAGTTCCAGCCAAAAAGCGCAGTTCTGCATGAAATACCAGCAGTCTATCGGGATATCTTGTATTAAAGATTAAATATCTATCTTTTTTTTTTAATAAATAAATCAGTCATAATACTTTCTTTACAAATAGGCTAACCTCATAGATATATTATAAGCATGGTACTGCAAGAACTTCTAAAATTTTAAATAGAGGCCTACTGGTGGTCAGGGGACCTACAGCTCCACATACAGCTCGGACAGACATCATAATGTCCAATGAATTTCCCAAGCGACAAGTCCATATTTCACAATTTGTTACAAAACTCAATAAAACCCGAAGACCTGAGCCACTTTCTCTATATATTGAGCTATTTCATATACTGTTTGCATGCTACTTCCTTGAGCAATTCTCTTTGTTCCTAGTTTAACCTTAAGTGTTGGAATTTCAAAACCACCTTATTCTTTCTGGAGAAAAGATTATCTTTATACTTTGACACTAAATTTGATTGACAGTTTTAACATAACACAACAGGCAACTCATCTCAGGTACTGCCTTCACCAGCCCTTGCCAAATCTCAATGTTTCATAAACCCAAACTCAATAGTTGATACTGTGCAATGTTCAATATACCTTGGCCTCTGCTTGGCAACTACTATTATTTTGATTTGTGCAATCATGAATAATGTGGTGAAAACATATATTGATATAATATAATATCATGAAGAAAAGAGCTGTTTGTGCCATTTACAACATGGGACCACCAGAGTCTCTAAGAACTAAATTCAAAGTTAAAATTATGATCGTCCACAACCAATACATATTAGAAAATTTACTATACTATATGTGCATAAAAATATTCATAAACTTAAGGGAAAAAATGGCTGTCATAATGTTAATACAAGAAATAAGAATAAACTTGTAATGCCCGCTTCTAGACTTTGTAAAATGAGTAATTCATTTCTTGGTAACTGTATACGTTTTTATAATAAACTGCCAGAAAACTTACCTATTGGATATGTCTCTCAACAAGTTCAAAGTTTTTGTAAAATGAAAAATAATTGTAAAGTCCTATTACAGTGTAAAGCATTATTTGAATGATAGGAAAACAGGGGTATGAATTGTTCCAGCGCAGCGGCTAATTATGCTATAATTATAATATATTGTTATAATTATTAATCTTTGTTGTGGGCTCTTCTCAGACCAGGGCGCGTTTGGAACCCTCGTAGCTTTAGTTTTAAGATAAGTATCATAACTATTTATCACCATCATATTTTATAAATAACTGGATGTCAATAAGTGTAGTATAACTACCTAAATTGAATAAATATTATTTAACTTTGACTTATCATAATATAAACATAATATTAGTAAAATATAAATGTGTATTAGTATACTTGGCTTGTTCAATACTATGGTAATATACTTCTCACAGTTCCTTCTTAACCCAATTCTGGTATTTGTATCACTTTCATATGTGAATATCCCAAGGAACATTATAGAGCGAGATCTCTAGGTATGATAAACCCAAATATATTTTGGTTACTTTGCTGAACCAGCACAACAATATTGTTACTCTCACATGAATCTTAGAAATCCCAAATAGCATCAAAAAAAAAAATTAAACAAGTATAAACAAAGAAATAAATTATACCAATAACTGTCTGTCACTCAGTGCCTCACATTTAGAACAATAATAATTGAAATCAGTGAATACCGACTACAGACCTATTGAGCCTTTCTGTTATATAACCATAACCCACTGCACTGCATCATGATCATTATGCTTTTGTCCGAATAACAGCTATTGTGCTGCCCATATATTATTGTGCCCCAACGGTGAGTGCACAGATTCAGTAAGCCTGTCTAGCCCTGCTGCAACTTACCTAAGCTTTGCGTTATTGTGCAACTCTCACCATCGGAAATCGAAACCTAGCAGCTCTACAGGCCAGACTTCTCAAGTCAACTGGCGTTGTAGCCCCTATCTTTCACATAATATGGTAAGTACAAGAGCATAGTACAATACATCTTTCACATAATATGAGTATGGTAGGTACAATACACCATGACCTCCACACATTTTAATAGACTAGAATTTGATAGACTTTTTATCACAACCCTGAAGGCGCTAATACACACACCACAAACACAAACACTTGAAAACACGTCTTGATAAACACTTGAAAGTACATCGTATAAGCACCAAGAGCAGCTTACCTATGTATGCAAATTAAATGCCTTACCTATGCAGGTGCAAATGCCTTGAAGCATTTTCACTCGACCTTATTCGATTTCACGGGAGAAACTCGACGTGCCGTTTTCCGTGCCCTGCTATGCAGACGACGCCTGTGTCTCGTGTCGCGTTTCGTTTTACTCGATTCATCACGACTCTTTCGTCTTTTACTCCGTGATTTCCTTGAAGAACTGGAATCAGTATCGCTGGTATATCCCGACGCCGTCGCTGAAGTGTATAGCTACTCCTTTCCGCATCCATTAAACTTAACTGTTCGTGCCACTTCTGATAATAAAACCTCGGCTTTCAGATTAACATTAACTTTATTGTCCATCAATTAATTTAGGCAAATTCAAATACAAAACACTTTTTCCCAAACTTTCTATAAGACCTCTTTAACATGACTCTCCATAGAACATCAGTTCCTCTATATTTACTTTGTCTATTCAATTATGGTGTCTATAAAGCTAGCTTCACATCAACTTTACCAATACACAATATATTTTTCCAAATAATGTAAAACAAATCCTTATCACATTATCAGATAAAAATAGGTAGTAAATACCAATGCCTAATTCTCAACTGAACATCCAAAAGGATCCACTCTACTATCTGTCCACATACTTAAACATCTCAAAATAAGGAACTAGCTATTATCTGTGGTTAACATACTTAAATAATCTGTGGTTACTTTGCCGTTGTAAATAATCAAAATCTAACATAACAAAGTTTGTAAAGAAAGTTGTAACATAATGTAGGTCTTTGTATCCATACATAGAACATCCTGGGGTGACCCTTTTAGGGTTACCGTTACAAAGTGTAAAGGTACCTTTGTAGGTAATAACTTCCACTCTACTGTATCTTTGAAACCTTTTTAGAAAGCCTTTTAGGATATTGAAACATGTTGCTGCTTACTTAGAAGGTGAGAGATATATCATACTATCATACTTAATATTATAAATGCGAAAGTGTGTTTGTTTGTTGGTTTATTGGTTTGTTGTATTGTTGGTTTGTCCTTCAATCACGCCGCAACGGGTTAACGGATCGGCGTGATTTTTGGCATGGGTATAGTTGAGTACCTGGAGAGTGACATAGGCTACTTTTTATCCTGGAAAATTAAGGAGTTCCCGCGGAAATCAAAAAACTTTAACCACGCGGACGAAGTCGCGGGCATCAGCTAGTTATAGAAAATATAATATTCTGATATCTTACAGTATCGAACACGTGACATGTTTAAAATACAATAGCTCAAATATTTGATACTAAATAATGCCCGCGACTTCGTATGATTATAACTTTGATTACAATTCAGTTTTCATACAAAATTCCATAAGCACGCGTTTTGACGTTTGAAACAAAGTTGCTGATTTTACTAGTTGTCTATAGCCAATTGAACCCGGGAACTCCCACTCACAATCACAGGTTTCACCATTGCGTCAGGAAGGTCATAAAGTTTCCTTAAAATCCGTTTTAATATTATTCTAAAATAATCCGAGTAAAGCACAGAGTCATTAGCGAAAATCATATTTTAAATCATTTTCAAACAACATAACCGGGAAGGAGTACGAATTTAAGAACAGACGAGCGAAAGTCACTCGTATTACGAAAAGCTTTAAGTTTAAACTCCCATGAGCACAGTGATCCGATTTAGTTTGATGAAAATCTGGAAAATGAGATTTTCCAGCTAGTTTCCGCCGTTCGAAAGGAGCTTTATTGGTTACATTCATACATTTATTCCGCCGTCTAAGGAGATATGTAATTTTCTACCTGTGGTCCGACACAGAGGTTTTGAAGTGAACTTCTTTAGAATATAAATAAATAAATAAATAAATGTTTATTTAGCTTTACACGGAAAAGAAACACACAAATGAGAAATTATAACTACTACAGACTAAATATTATTTACTAAGCTTACTTACTAAAAAATACAAAATGTATTTTACAAAATAACTACAAAATAATTAAATTTCTCCGTGTAATCGCTAAAAAGGCTGCTACCTCAGCATGTTGCTGCAGTATATGATAACTGCAGCGCTGATTTTCAGGCAGAGCCTCGTGTGACGTCACAACCAGGAAGCGACCAGCGCACACTTCTCAAACACGGTACCTAAGTTAATCTGTTGTGATTTGAAAATGAAACGCAAAAGCGGCACCAAAAAGAGACAAAGATATTCATAATAAGATTTGGCCTGAGAGAGAATGAGATAGAATACAAGTTAAATATTTATCTCATTCTCTCATAGGCTCTTTTCTGAAGTTTCACTTCTGCCGCGTGTGAAATGCACTCACATACTTTTTTTTTTAATTTAATTATTTTATAACTAGCTGATGCCCGCGACTTCGTCCACGTGGATTGAACAATTTGGGAACTTATAATTTCTGAATTTCCCTGGTCTGGCCTGGTGGGAGGCTTCGGCCGTGGCTAGTTACTACCCTACCGGCAAAGACGTACCGCCAAGCGATTTAGCGTTCCGGTACGATGCCGTGTAGAAACCGATTAGGGGATGGGTTTAATATAACTGCCATACCCATAACAGGTTAGTCCGCTACCATCCTAGACTGCATCATCACTTACCATCAGGTGAGATCGCAGTCAAGGGCTAATTTGTAGTTGATTAAAAAAAAATCTTTCGCATAATTTTTTAATAGGTACCAGTTGACTAGCTGATACCCGCGACTTCGTCCGCGTGGATTGAGGTTTTTCGGTTGTTGCAAGTTAGATAAAAGCTTGTAATTATTGATTTGAGATTCCTCCAAATGACATTTTCAAATTATATTTATGAACAGTAATCGTCCAGTTACAGTGTGTTATATATAATACAATAATAGATAGATAAAGATAGATAGAAGCGATCCAATTTCCGGACTAAAGCCCCGCCGGTTTTATGCCAGTCAGATTAGATTACGCATTCTAGATATCTAAATTTATTTTCACATAAAACCTATTGAACGGAAAGGCTGGGCCGGGCTTTAACTATCGACCTTTATAGGCTTTGAGACATAAAACTGTCTTTAGCCAGATCTTTAGACTATCGCTACCCAATATGTAAAATATTATGTGTGTTAGTTTGTCCTTCAATCACGCCACAACGGAGCGTGATTTTTGTTAATAGACCTGGAAAGTTCAAATTCGAATAAACTTATTAAAAATGCTTATAATCGTCAAATAATTCTACCACTAGTTCGGAATGTCATTCCTACCGAGAAGAACCAGCAAGAAACTCGGAAAGAATAGTCAATCAGTCATTTAACTCCAGACATACCTAAATGTTTTTTATACAAATAAACTTTTACAAAAAGCGTGGATTTGATTCGCTCCAGCTATGCGTGGGACTGCAGTTACTTGTATCATTATGATGATTGTAAGTTTTGATGGAAAAGAGCAACCACCGAGTTTCTTGCTGGCTCTTCTCGGTAGGAATGGCATTCCGAACCAGCGGTAGATTCATATTATAACGATTCAAAAGCGCTTGTAAAAGCTTATTTGAATAAAAAACATTTGAATTTTGAATTTTGAAATGCTTTTGAATCGTCGAGTGAATCTACGAGTACCTACCACTGTTTTTATTTTTTTTATTTTTTATTCCAGTACAAGTTAGCCCTTGACTGCGATCTCACCTCTTGGTAAGTGATGATGCAGTCTAAGATGGTAGCGGGCTAACCTGTTAGGGGTATGGCAGTAATATTAAACCCATACCCCTAGTCGGGTTCTACTCGGCATCGTACCGTCATATCGTACTGGTTCGGAATGTCGTCTCTACCAATGATATCTAAATAAATCAAGTATCTAATATAATAATACTAGCTGATGCCCGCGACTTCGTCCGCGTGGATTTAGGTTTTTCGGTTCCCGCGGGAACTCTTAAATTTTCCGGGATAAAAAGTAGCCTATGTGCTATTCCAGACTATATTATATCTCTGTGCCAAATTTCATCCAGATCCGTTCAGCCGTTGGAGCGTGATTGAGTAACAAACATCCATACATCCACACATCCATACATCCATCCAAACTTTCGCATTTATAATATTTATTTGATAACAAACAAACAAACAAACAAACAAATCTTTCCTCTTTATAATATTAGTATAGATATAAATAAAGTATCTAAAAAACGAAGAATTCATGTCAATCACATATGAGTCACGAGAAAGTTAACGTTAATTTTCTTTCCAGCGGTTACCGTTAGATTCGCTTCAAAATAGTTTTTCATCAATATTTTTCCACGTAACACCGTACGAGCATGTAGCATACACATTATCCAATTAACAACGGACACGGTCGAGGATCGAGAGCTCTCCACTCACTGTGAGCTCAGCTCACCGGCCATTGAAATCGCTCAGGCCACTTTTCCATTGAAATCGCTCAGGCCACTGTCATTTCTATCGATCTTTGCGCATTTTTATACGACTGCCTGAAAAAAGGAGTATATTGTTTTCAGGGTTCATGTATGTATGTATGTGTGTGAGGTTGTATATTCCACCATAACTTCTATACGCCGGAACGGATTTTGATGAATGAGGTATCGTTAGAATCCTTAGCTTATTCCGGGTGACATAGGCTAGTAAAATTAAAAAAAAATTTATAGGGTGACCATGGTCCCGCATCAAAGACTAAAGTTCATTTTTTTTCCAAAATCAGATTAACTATATTGTCATCATCAAGAAAATGATGAGTAGATTCCAAAAATATATAAGACTATATTATTTCAATATCCAGTGATTCACAAAAAAATATCATTTAACTATGGCAGTCGTATTTTTTAATTCTTTGAGTTATATTCACTTGTTGAAAAATACACTGATAGATCGAAAAATATACAGACAAACAGTCAGACTGACAAACTTTCCCACTTACAATATAGTGGGGATTAACACCCTTGATATTTCGACAAACCTAAAAGATACTTATGTTAAGGTGGTCGCTATTTTATCATTATCAAGCTTTAATATTTTCTTACCTATTAATTATTTATTTGCAGACGTACTTAAAACGTCACATCGTCAAAATTATAAATAATTAACAACAGGCAGGGTCGAGATTCGAAAGCACTTTACTGGAGGGCCATTGAAATCTCTCAGGCCACTTTAATGTCGTTTGTATCGACTTTTTCGCATTCTTAAAAAATACACTGAAAGCACTAGCTAAAGCCCGATACTTGCAGTGAGCTCTTTTACAAAATGTACAGACAGACAGATAGCTGCTAGACAAACAGTCTGAATAATACTAGTGTGAATTAACACCCTTTATAGCTCGATAATCCTAGAATATAATAGAATAATCATTTGTTTGCACGATTGCAAGTACAATGTAGGCGTTAAATAGCATTTTACCGTCCAGCCCCCCGATTATGTAAGAATTGTCGATCAAATCGTAAAAGTTCGGCGTAAAGTAAAATAAACCATAACGTCATTCAATTAGAGCTCAATTTCGTGTACCCATTCTCATACGTTTAGGTATATACGATACCCTAAACGTATGAGAATGGATACACTTAATATACAATATAATAAAATTACACTTAATAAGGAGTATTGATAGTGTAATTTTTTATATACCTGCCAAGCTTTGATTAATCAGTCCAATTTTCTGGGCTTATTACACTTAAACTTATACTTGCTTATTACAATACTAGCTGATGCCCGCGTCTTCGTCCGCGTGGATTGAGGTTTTTCGGTTCCCGCGGGAACTCTTTAATTTTCCGGGATAAAAAGTAGCCTATGTGCTATTCCAGACTATAATCTATCTCTGTGCCAAATTTCATCCAGATCCGTTCATCCGTTGGAGCGTGATTGAGTAACAAACATACATCCATACATCCAAACTTTCGCATTTATAATATTTATTTGATAATAATTTATTTACAGACTTAAAACGTGCATTTTCTAAAATATTCAATAATTAACAACGGGCGAAATCGAGATTCGAGAGCTCTCCACTGGAGGGCTGTACCTCGTCGGCCATTGAAATCTCTGAAGCCACTTTAATGTCGTTGTCGTTTGTATCGACCTTTACTCGTTCTTGACATCTACGATTGTTTGTACAATGAGGCAGGAGCATAAAAATAAACCTAAAATAACAATAATAACATTTTTTATCTTTAAAAAATATTATTTTCCATTAGATGTATAATAATGTTGAATAAGAAATAAATAAGGTAAGTTATTTCTTCTATAGGTACTCTGAGGAAAACTAGAATACATAACAAAACTAATTACTAACTAGGAAACTAACAAGCAAAATTGTATGTTCCGAGAACTAGTGGTTCGAGTTGTAAGTATGTTGATATGCTAATATTCTGCATTAAGTAGATATTATATTTGCTATTGTAAAACTAGCTGATGGCCGCGAATTCGTCCGCGTGGTTTAAATTATTTTTATTCCCGGGGAAACTCTTTGATTTTCCGGGATATAAAGGAGCCTTCAATATGAATATGTCACTCTTCAGGTCTTCTCATCCAAAAAATCTCGTCGATCCATTGCTCTGTTTCAGCGTGATTGGAGGACAAACCAACAAACAAAAACACTTTCGCATGTATAATATTAGTATGATAAAAGGTTTTTTTCTGTTTGTTATCTAAGTTATTCAGTATTCGAGCTTTTACTAACCAACAACAAACAACAAATTTTCTTTTATAGATTAGCACGAGAGAAAAATACAATCAAGTTAGAAAATAAATCAAGCCGACAGCATCCGATAAAATAAGGGTATAAGGATCTCCAATATCGAGTAAAGTGCAAACATATCAGCCAATTAGCTCTCCGACCCGGGAAGTTCTCTCTTCCGTAGATTTATTATCGTAATCTTGGTTTAGCTTACATCAGATCCACAAGTTTAACAGTTTAGCGGCTTTATTGACCTGTTGATATTGGCATTAAATCCATACTTAATATTATAAATGCGAAAGTGTGTCTGTCTGTCTGTCTGTCTGTCGGTCTGTCTGTCTGCTACGCTTTCCCGGCCCATCTTTTCAACCGATTTTGCTGAAGGTTGGTATAGAGGTAGGTTATATCCCGGGGAAGGACATAGGCTAGTTTTTATCCCGGAAAATGAAGGAGTTTCCGCGGGAATCAAAAAACCTTAATCCACGCGGACGAATCGCGGGCATCATCTAGTGCTTTGATAAAGATGCTTCGAGAGCGCAGTGATCTTATAAGTGGGTTGTACCGGGTTCAATCCTCGGCAGGGTCAATTCAGATAATTTATTGTTTCTGCATTTTCTGTTGTTTGACCTGGTGGGAAGCTTGGGCCGTAGCTAGTTACCACCCTACCAACAAAGACATGCTGCCAAGCGATTTGTAGCGTTCCGACACGATGCCGTTTAAAACCCGTTTAGAATTAAAAAAAAATTGGCAGTCAGGACCTGCCAATAGAAGTGAAAACGAATATTTAAATATATATTTAAAAAAAAATTAAAAAATATAAACCTTAAAACAAAGGCATTAAAGTTTATTTGAGAATGTAGTATATTTATATTTCAGACCTTTTGTCTTCGTAACAACGCGAGCATGGGGCAGCGAGGTGTCGGTGACGGTGTCGGTGTCGCGAATCCACAAGTTTACCCCCTACCAAAAAGTGCTCAATGCGGGTAAAGTGTTTTCACTTCAATAAATAAGAATATAAATAGGTATTCAAGTTCTCTCTTCCGATATTTACTACCGTAATCTTATCTTACATCAGATCCACACTTAACAGTTTGGCGGCTTTATTGATCTGTTGATATTGCCAATTGGGATTAAATGCTTTGATGACCTAACAAAATTCCTTTTCTATAACCTTTTCCTATTTTAAACTTGCCTATACACAAATTTAAGAAATCTATTCAAAGTATGCTCCTGAAAAAAGCTTAGTATACTGTTGATGATTATGTAAATGATATAGAGGAGCTGGCGAATTGGTAAGCGCTATGGTCTTATTAGTAGGGTGTACCGGGCGCGATCCTTGGCAGGGCCAATTTAGATATGTTTATTTAGACTACACTTTTGAACTTCAAATAACTATAAAATGTGACGGTGATATAAATCCGTCTAGTGTGATGCCGTAACAGACAGACAGACAGACAGAAAAAAAGTAAAATTCTGTATCGATTAACTTCGTCTAATAAAAAAAACTCAATAAATATTTGAATATATAGAATCGTTCAGGTAAAACAGTTTTTTTTAATATATATATATATATATATATATATATAGATGATTATATTACTGCTTGTTTTTAAGATAAGATATAATAAGTGCCTGCATAGATATATATTTTCAATAACCACCCACGGAAACCGATATATAGCACTCGTGTTGAAAGGACTGTTTTCCTCCCTAAGCTCTCGTTCCATGAGCAATGCATACAAATTGAGTTTATTTATTTCTCTACTCGTGATAGATTTTTCAATCAGTGTATTGGAAAAAATGTGTGTGTTGGAAAAATTGATCCAAAACAAAATATGCTAGGCAATAAAAATATGATATTGAGTGAAGCGTATACTTACCAATTACTTACAAAATAAAGTATGTATATATGGTTTCTTTTCACTAGTTCTGTAACTAGAAAAATAAACCCTCGGGGCAGTGGCGTGCATATCATAGATGCATAAATGCACTGCTTATCCTATTTGAAATAGATGAACGTGATTTTTTTCATTATGACCTGCATTCTGCCGGGATATAAGTTATTAGATATCTAACAATTAGCTAACTGATGCCTACTCTGGCTTCGAAACCTGGGCACGCCACTGCCTCAGGGCCACAGTTTCATTGCATAAGCGATTATTTCATGCAGGAAAGTAATATAAAGAAAATCACTCACTCAGACTCGACAGTACGCTTATTCTAAGTTTTTACTTTGCAAACTCGATTGATCGTATTGAGCGCTCGATTACATTAGGGTCAAAGTAAAATGGACCCAAAAGCTCTTGATTTAAAGTCACAAATTCGGTCCAATTTTAATTTCAAAATGTATCGTAAGAATATGAGCAAGACGAAGATCATGTCCAATGCACATGTTCAGCCCCACCCAGTGTTAGTTGAGAACACTTCACTCGAAATTGTTGAGGAGTACATATACCTGGGACATACAGTCCAGTTAGGTAGGTCCAATTTCGAGAAAGAGGTAAACCGCCGAATCCAACTCGGATGGGCAGCGTTCGGGAAACTCCGCGACATCTTCTCGTCCAAAATCCCTCAGTGCCTGAAGACAAAAGTCTTCGAACAGTGCGTGTTGCCAGTGATGACTTACGGCTCCGAAACATGGTCGCTAACTATGGGCCTGATAAGAAGGCTCCGGGTCACTCAGCGGGCGATGGAGAGAGCTATGCTCGGAGTATCCCTGCGTGATCAAATCAGGAATGAGGAGATCCGTAGGCGAACCAGAGTAACCGACATAGCTCGAAGAGTCGCCAAGCTCAAGTGGCAATGGGCGGGGCACATAGTTCGTAGAACAGATAGGCGTTGGGGTCCCAAGGTGCTCGAATGGCGGCCTCGCACCGGGAAGCGCAGCGTTGGGCGACCCCCCACTAGGTGGACGGACGATCTCAAGCGTGCAGCTGGGAGCCGCTGGAAACAAGCGGCACAAGACCGTGCTCTGTGACGATCCATGCAGGAGACCTTCGTCCAGCGTCTATAGGTTGAGACGACGACGACGTATCGTTTTATACGCTGGCTGTGATTACGCTCTAAATCAATGGAGTTAAGGTTCATCGCTTTGAGCGTGATCGAACGCTCGATACGATCAATCCAATTTGCAATGTAAGAACCTAGACTAAGCGTACTAGCACGCTAATGTCGCATACCCAAAAGTCCTGGCCCGGGGTAATATAAACAATAAACATTCGGTTTCCGCGGCAAACTCTACAGAATTGTAAACAAATCCGGATGAAACAAGCAAGTATATAAACTGTAATGTTTGAACTACTCGATACAGGCTGACGGAATTATAGCTATAAGTACATATGTACAGACTTGAAAGAAAGACTGGAGTTAATATTGTAAACAGTTTGAATGTCGGATTTGTGAGTATGTATCTATTATCAAGATTTGTTAAATTTCACTCCGTTACCCTTTGGCTCTCTCTCTGCGTCGTATTCCTAGGACATTACTGAGAAGTTCTCGTCAGAAAAACCCAATAATTAATAATAGCTTGACCCGGGAATCGAACCCAGTACCTTGTTATCCGTAGTCGGAAATGCTAATCTCTGTCCAATCATTTATTTTACTTTTGGCAGATGGAGCCAATGATGTTCTAATGCGTTACTGATTCAATTTTTGATAGGTAACAACTGTGGGTAACAATTAATCTACTTTCTTTATGAAGAAGTTTTAATCGATTTGACACATTGATATTTATCTTTGCTCAACATTTTTTATTGTTTTATAAACATACCCAAGCGTTTAAATGCCTAAGTATATTAATGTATGTATTAGAATAAATCATTTATATACAACAGTACAGTAAAAGTACATGAATCAGTCGGGTCATAGAAACCATCCTCGCCAAAGATAAGTCGTATACTTGTAATTACTAGAGTTACGACATATCGGATAAAAGGGCACGTCACTATTGTAAAAACTATATAGGTACGTCTATGGAGTATTGCATTTTTTGTCGATGGTTGCCTGTCAATAATTGTGACACTTCCTAGGTGTGCTTACGTCAAAAGTAAAATAAATCGTTGGACAAAAGCCATAAATCCAATTAAGAAGAAGAAGAAGAAGAAGAAAGCATTACCGCTACACCAACGAGGCTTATATGCTTTTTCTTTCATAAGCTAATTACTCTAGGCCGCAAACTTTTTAGCCGCCCCGTACGTAACATAGTAGGGCTCGAGTATGCACATGTCTGTGAGTATGCACGTCTTCAACCACTTATAAACAGTAAACAGGCTTAGGTACCGAACAAACACGCCTGACCAAACTGATACAAGCGTTTATAGTGCCACGAATACTAAGATAATAATATTGTTATTGCCGCAAGGCATCGTCAGGGTCTGCGTCCGTACTATATAGCCGAAATTCCACGGACGCGTACGAAGCGATTTGATTCCTCGTTTCTAATTCGAACTAATCTAATTCGCTAGGATTTAAAATAACTGCCATGCCCCTAACAGGTTAGCCCGCTACCATCTTAGACTGCATCATCACTTACCATCAGGTGAGATCGCAGTCAAGGGCTAACTTGTAGTGGATAAAAATAAATAAATAGAATAAATGGAATTCCCTTCCAGCTTCCGTTTTTCCCACCGCTTATAGTATTGGTATTTTCAAATCAAGAGTGAATAGGCGTCTTCTGGGCAAGCGCGCTCCACCTTAAGCTGCATCACTACTTGCCTGCAAGTCTGATTTCAGCCAATCGCTAGTCTATAAATCTATCTATACAAATATTATAAATGCGAAAGTTTGGATGGATGGATGGATGAATGTTTGTTACTCACTAACGCCAAAACGGCTGAACGGATCTGGATGAAATTTGGCACAGAGATGGATATAGCACAAAGGCTTTTATCCTGGAAAATTAAAGAGATCCCGCGGGAACCATAAAACCTCAATCCACGCGGACGAAGTCGCGGGCATCAGCTTGTAAAAAAATAAAATAAAATTATAAACTTTCAGCAGGAATTTCCTACTCTATGATAAAGCCCATTCATTATGTAGACGACCTCCCTGGCGCAGTGGTGAGCGCTGTGGTCTTGTCGTGGGAGGTCCTAGGTTCGATTTCTGGCTGAGTCAATTTGAGAATTTACAATTTCTGAATTTTCTCTGGTCTGGTCCAGTCTGGGTTCGGCCGTGGCTAATTAAGTACCACCCTACCGGCATTCGCATTTAAAATCTTAGTATGAAAGTATGGATATACACGCGTGACGGCACTAAGCCATCCAAGATCTTTATATTATTTTATTCAAAGCTAGAATTTCTCGAATGCGAATATAAAATTGCAAACGGGCGCTGAACCTAAAAGCCTTAGTCTGACGATAAATATCACCTGTCCTATTTATTCAATACGTGTAGATTTTCCTTTTTTTTTTATTGGTGATAGGCTTGCGCTTGACGACAATCATGCTTAGTGCAAAGCAATGATGATGTCTAGGTTGGAACGCGCTTGCCTTGAAGAAAGAAAATCCTCCTCGAAAATCCTCCTCTTTTACGGTTATCTTTCTAGATTTCGAAATTACTCGTATGACGTTTGAATTCTGTAAAGTTTTTATGCGATTTAGTAAAAATCTACTTTCATGCGGATCAAGCCACAGGTAGTGGCTAGTATTTCGTCTCTAGAGTTTCTCGAAAGCTGAATATAACGT
Organism: Erebia ligea; assembly: GCA_917051295.2. Taxonomy (NCBI): domain Eukaryota; kingdom Metazoa; phylum Arthropoda; class Insecta; order Lepidoptera; family Nymphalidae; genus Erebia; species Erebia ligea. The sequence continues at coordinate 15,109,564 of OU785238.1, read as the reverse complement.
TACTGAACCTAAAAGCTTTACTCAGGCGATAAATATCACCTGTCCTATTCAATATGCGAACATTTTCCCTCCTCGAATATTACGCTTTCACGGCTATCTTTCTAGGTTACGCCAGTACCGGCACTCAGCACGGGGTATAAAATATTTAGATTGAGTTACAGATACCGTTCAAGACCAAACGACACATGCACATATTATTGTAATAATATCTGTCTATCCGTTTATCTTGTATTTTACATCTAGATCTAGAAGTTCTCGAAAGCTGAATGTAACATTACTGAACCTTGCCTTACTACAGCGATAAATATCACCCGTCTAATTCGATATGCGAAAATATTCCCTACTCACTTTCACTGCTAACTTTCTAGGTTACGCCAGTACCGAAACTATAACGTTTAAATTCTGTAAAGCAAAGAGTTTCTATGCGATTTAGTAAAAATCTACTTTCATTTGGACCAAGCAACAGGAACTAACCAGTATTTCATATCTAGAGCTAGAGTTTCTCAAAAGCTAAGTATAAAGTTACCAAACCTAAAAGCCTTACTCCAGCGATAAATATCACCTGTCCTATTCAATATGCGCAAATTTTCCCTCCTCGAATATTACGCTTTCACGGCTATCTTTCCCACCACCACGACACGCCACGGTCACGCCAGTACCGAAATTATAATGTTTAAATTCTGTAAAGCAAAGAGTTTCTATGTTACTTAGCAAAAGTCTACTTTCATGTGGACCAAGCCACAGGCACTAACTAGTATTTCGTCTCTAGAGTTTCTCCAAAGCTGAATATAACGTTACTGAACCTAAAAGCTTTACTCGGGCGATAAATATCACCTGTCCTATTCAATATGCGAAAATTTTCTCTCCTCGAATATTACGCTTTCACGGCTATCTTTCTAGGTTACGCCAGTACCGGCACTCAGCACGGGGTATAAAACATTTAGATAGAGTTGCAGATACCGTGCCAGTCTAAACGACAGAGATTATTTATCCTGCAACTAGCTGATGCCCGCGACTTCGTCAGCGTGGGATAAGTTTTTGTAATTCCCACGGGAAATCCTCAATTTTCCGGTAAAAAAAGTAGCCTATGTCACTCTCCAGGTTCTAAACTATACCCTTGCGAAAATCACGTCGATCCGTTGCTCTGTTGCAGCTTGATTGAAGGACAAACCAATAAACGAACACACTTTCGCATTTCAATTATTAGTATGTGTAAACTAAATTTTACCAATAAATTGAATATTGACTATTGACTATGCATCGATATCCATACTTCCATACTTCCATACTAATATTATAAATGCGAAAGTGTGTCTGTCTGTCTGTCTCTCTGTCTGTCTGTCTGTCTGTCTGCTACGCTTTCACGGCTCAACCGTTCAACCGATTTTGATGAAATATGGCACAGGGATAGGTTGTATCCCGGGGAAGGACATAGGCTACTTTTTATCCCGGAAAATCAAGGAGTTCCCGCGGGAATCAAAAAATATAAACCACGCGGACGAAGTCGCGGGCATCATCTAGTATTATATATGTGGGTAGTAGATGGGTCCTTTCAAGGAAAAAATTTGAGCGTCCGACCTGTGGAGCGCGCTCCACACCTGTATCAGCCTGTCCTTGTCCTCGCCGCTGTAGAATTCAGAAGAAGAAATGAAATGATTTATTTCACGTAGGACAACTTGTGCCACTTATGATAAGTCGTAAGAATCTATCACCGGTTCGGAAAGATGATTCTACTGAGAAGAACCGGCAAGAAACTCAGCAGTTGCTCTTTTCATAAACAGAAAACTGTTACACTTTGTGAATAATAAACAATGCATACGTTACGTAACAAGTATTACACTGACTTGTGGGTTTCTGGATGCAAAGCCGGTTGCTTCCATGCAACTTTGTCATCGAGAAAATCATCAATAGTGTAATAAATAACCTCGACTTAACAGATGCTGTTTAACACAGTCTTTAAATTTATAAATAAATAAAATAAATAAATAAATTGTTTATTTGCTTGAAACATGGTAGAATTAAAAGATAACACATACAAAATTTGACCAAACATGTTTCGTCATTACTGACATGCAAATTTAAACATGAGTTGAAATTACCATGTTTTAACAAATTTACCCTGCCGGGGATCGAACCCGGGACCCCACACACCCCACACGTTAAGACAACAGCGCCACGGAGGTCGTCAAAACTTAGATCAGTACCTACATTAAATAGTCATATGTATAGAAGAATACACAAAAGCTGTAATTATATAAAACACGGGATCGCTCGAAGCTTACCCGCAGTCACGCAGGGCGAACACGCCACTGGATATAAATGGAATTGATGCTCTGCGTTTTTCCAGGAAATTTATTCCATGAATACATCATACATACGAATAATACAGAATGTTTAATAATGTATTGTGTATTTATCGATACCAGGATCAGTGTTTCGCCGATTTTAAGCCATTGACGCGTGCAGAATTTAAAAACAAAGAGTTCGTCCAAAATAATTAATTAACGTTTACCAAAAAAAAAAACTTTGTTTTACCTGTTACATTGGTGTTTACGTGATACTTTGATTATATTTTTAAAAAATCTAAGATGGCCTACGTTTTTTAGGAAGAATTGATATATTTTAGGAAAAATCTATGAGTGTTTAGTGAAAATGTATGTTGCCCTGCCCGTATGACGTGTTTGAGGATTAAAAAAAAAGAAAAATTTGAAGCTTGTTCCAACATCCCCCATATCCCGCGCTTAGTGTAGATTTCTCCGCGAAGACTGTATACATCTCTTTAGACTGTAGATACAAGGCTTTATGCTTGCATGCACATCAACATTATGGAAAGTGATGGGTGTAATACACTCCAGCTAACAGAGGTTTACCAGGTAACAGTAACGATCACTGAACATGCGAGTGAAGGGAGTGAGTACCTAAACCTAATATTATACAGAATGCTATTTTTAGAGCGGTTAGTGAGGCGAAAACCTTTGCTTGTAACACGTGTTTATACACTGTCAGAATTTAAAACGCGCGTTTTGAGACATGCGTAGGTAAAAACTATTTAACTAAATATAATATACTCTGCGTTAACATAATTATAATATTGGAATTTTTGAAATAGTTGTTTTTGGCAGGATATAACATGAGAAACAGGGCTGGAAAAATTCTAATCTCTTTCGACTCAAACTCATAATGATGGTTTTACTCAAATAAACTTGTTAAAAGTGCTTTTGAATCGTCGCGTGTATCTACCACTAGTTTACCACTAGTATCGAGAAGAACCAGCAAGAAACTCGGTGGTTGCTCTTATATAATTATTAGACAACTAGCTGATGCCCGCGACTTCGTCCGCGTGGATTTTAGGTCTTATGGAGTCCCGTGGGAACTGGTTTTTTTCTCAGTATAAATGTATAGGTATAATATTTATATGAAACTTAATAAATGACCGTCAGTCTGACAATAATATATTTGAAGATCTCTTTACTGTCTTATGTCTCATTTACTTTTGTAAATGGAGTTTTTTTAACCCATTTTTTTTAATTTTCCGTACAATTTTTCAAACATTTTCTTTCATAAGAACCTTCTCCTTACAATAACAAACACAACAAAAAAGAATTAGCGAAATTGGTCCAGCCGTTCACGCGTGATGCCGTGACCAAGGGAAATAGGGATTCATTTTTATATATAGAGATAGGGACAATAGGGTATTAAAATAAATTATTTCTTACTGATGATTAAATATAGTCTTCCAAAAGACCTAAAATTCACATCCTATAAAAAACCAATTGGTTAATTGATTAAAGAAAAAAACTTCGTTAAAATTTGATGACGTCACAACTATGTATTTCATAAAAAAACCATAAGGACTAAATAAATTAACGCCATATTATGACTGTCTCCACAAATAAAGCATTATTAATAACTGAATTTCTTTTAACTTTTCTAACAGTTTGATGTTAGAAAGTCTTTGGAAGTATTTAGTCCGATACGTAGGCCCCTCAAGAATAAGTTTACCAGCCGACCGAAGAACCCTATCTGGTCTATCATGCCCAAGATATTTAAACTTATCCTTTAAATAGCCAGGAGTCATGGGATTAAACAATACACAGTACAGAAGAGAAACAATATGCAGATTCCGGCGAAATCGAATGGGTAACCACTTGAGCTTTAAACGAAATTCGGAAACATGGTCATATTTGCGCAAACCAAATATAAACCTATTAGCTAAATTTTGAATTCGCTCAAGTATATTTAGTTGGTCCTCAGTTAAATCAAGATAGCTTGCGTCCGCATAATCGAGAATTGAGAGCAGTAAGGATTGTGCTAACATAATCTTAGTAGGAATAGGCAGAAAAGAACGCAGACGCCTAAGTGAACCCATGGCAGCAAAAGTTTTCCTACTGACTTCTTTTAAATGATGAGACCACGAGAGAGTATTATCAAAATGGACACCAAGATTTTTAACAGTAGAACTGTAAGGAATGATAACGCTATTTAATGAAACAGGCGGAAGGTTATCCCAGTTAACTCTGGAAATCATGCCAGAACCACCAATAATAATAGCCTGAGACTTACAAGGATTTACCTTTAGCCCATAGCACCTACTCCAAATCAAACCAATCAATACTTCCAAAGATCATTCGCACTCAAGGCCACCAATCTTTGGAATGAACTTCCCTCACATATTCACCGTGCTAAAAAACCTTAAATAAGTTTAAAATTGACGTCAAAAAGCATTATCTGTCTCTTTGTTATCTTTAATAGCGGCATGTATATTTTTCTTTTTTCCTTTTGTATATTAATTATTTATGTATTAAGTTATTATGTCTATTTAGTCTTACGTATGTCTATTATAATTATTTTGTATATATTAGTGTATCATAATTATGTTTTATATAAATAGTATAGGTTAGTTTATTTAAATATTAGTATTTAAGTTTATTTTTATTTTTGCCCCACCTCCCGTTGTCCTCTTCTCCATTTTTTCCCTAGCGCTAAGGTTGTCTGGAAGAGATCGCTGTTTAGCGATAAGACCGCCTTATTGTACCTATATTAATTTAAGTTTCCTTGTATCTTATTTCTTTTGTGTTTTTGTGGTGTACAATAAAGAATATACATACATACATACATACATGTTTTCATATAAATCAAAGGTTTTCTCTTCTGGCTATTGGCTATTATTAATCTATATTACTGAGCACACATAATAAATATGAAGTAATAGCAAACACTGCGCTCTATATAGAGTCTGATACAATAATGCAGTACGTGGGAAGAATTTACGATAAACTATTGCCAATTTCTTATTATTATAAGAACACCTACGCGAATAATTTAATATTATAGATTCTATTGTTTGATAACACTTTCTTAGGTACCTATACTATGATTCACTATGCTATTTTAAAACAGGCCTAGGTTGGGCAGGAAATATTCACAAAGTATTACATTATTTCAGTAGTAAATAGAGGTAGTAGTGAAACTGAAAAATTATTTCATATGTGGGACAAAAACCTTATGTAAACAACCTCAATGACCCTCTTATGGTGGTGACGCTTATTAGAGGAAGGTCTTGGATCCGATCCCCGGTAGGGTAAATTTGGGAATTAAGATTAATTTATTGCAAAAAAAGGAAGCCATGCTATTTTTTTTTTTAAATTTGGTCTGGTCTGATCTGGTGAATGGTTTCGACGGGTAAAAACCGATAGGGGTATGGGTTTAATTTAACTGCCGTACCCCTTATTTTATTAACAAGTTAGCCCGCTAACATCTTAGACTGCATCATCACTTAAACCATCAGGTGAAATCGCAGTCAAGGGCTAATACTAGTAGTGGAATAAAAAAAGTAAAGTGTCAGGCAGTCAAAGGCATTTCTGTAGAATTCCCTGCACAAAACGGCACGCTTCTGTCGCAGCGAAGCGTTTCGTTTGAAACAAAGGCGCTCGCTGACTTGCATTGTTTTTGACATAGCTTTCATTTCTAAGTTAATTTTTTTTCCAGAAAATACTAATAGATAAGTGGAAGACAGAGAAAGCCACTTTTCAAGACAGCAACCGCCGCGCCGCGCGCCTTGTATAATGATACCTATACTACAAATATCTTTGAACATGTTAGATTGTAAAAAAGAAGTGTATTTTATATTCAAGATTTCAATCAATCAATATTTATTCATTCAAATTAGGTTCACTATACTACGACGTTATTAACGTCGAATCTAATAATATAAATGCGAAAGTGGGTCTCTGTCTGTCTGTATGTCTGCTACGCTTTGAAGGCCATCTTTTCAATCAAATCGATCGAAAATTCAAGTCGATTTTAATGAAATTTAAAACAGAGGTAGGTTACATCCCGGGAAAGGATATACATACTACTATACTATGGCTACTTTTTATGTCGGAAAATTAAGGAGGTTCCACGGGAATTAATAAACGTGATTTTCGTGGACGAAGTCGCAGGCATCTTGTAGTAACTTATAAAACATGGTGATGGTATTATTAATTACGGTATCTTAGAAGTAAAGCTGTAATTTTTGGGTATTTTAGAGCAGCATTTATCTTTGGAAATGAAATTCAGGTGCTCGCAGTTAGTTTCGGAATAGTTTTCCAGGCACTCATTTGTGCGCATGTGAAGGAAAGACAGTCAAAGTGTCGAGAAGTCGCAGCACAAAACGACATGCTTCTGTACCCTTACCGTAAGTTTTAATTCGATGGATCATATGAGCTTTCGATGACATTAGCTTCAAAGTTAAATAACGTATCATATACGTAAACGTATATTGAATGCATGCACGAATTTGAGCTCTAAATCAATATTCTTTTTCTCAGTAATGCACTCTTGACAGAGTGGTCACGGCTGCTGGGATGTCAATATCAATGGGAAGTCAATAATATATTTAATAATAGTACATTATGGTACAAGTGTGTTATGTTGGTGATTGCCGCTGAGGCGCCATTGAGACACGAGCCGTTAGGTGAGGGTCTTAAGATAGCCGAGGACGGTAATCATCAATACACACGTGTATCATACGACGTTTTTCAACACACTTGTGAAGAAAATAATACTAAAAAATAATTTTATTTAGTAGATAAAAAGTTTATTTAGAGAAACAATTCTTAGCAATCTCATAGAATGGACCGTGTATAGTGAATGACCTCGGTATTTTATTTTTCGTGATAGGTATCTTCACTAAAAGCATCGGGCCATGGTTCTCTACGTCTTTTACAGTTATATTTGTTAATTCTTGTATCCTACTAGCACCAGTTACACTAAATATTAAAGCAACCTGAAAAAAAGAAACAATAATTAAGTTCAAAACACAACACAGGCTGAAGTCGCGTAGATATTTAAAATTATTTTAACTAACCTTAGTAGACAGATATTGGTTATCTGGAGCATCTTTTATAAATTTTTCAATATCGTCAGACGATAAAACCTTTGATTTCTTGCTTCTAAATCCATCGGATAATTTCTTTAGATATAAGCTGACAAATTAGAGTATGTTTTTAAGTCCACTCCATTCTTTGTTCGGCCTTTACTTTTTAACATGAACTTAGAAGATAATTCTTTAAAGTACGCCATGAACACATTTTCTGAAAAAGACTGCGTATTCTTGTTGTTTTGCCATTGTATGAAATTTTGGTACGCTAATAGATATTTTTCCTTGGAGTTTTCAGGTAGTAATCACATCTTATATCGGGCGGTGTACAACTTAAATAATTTTCTTCATAAATAATTAGTATGTACTTGTAGACATTTTAATTAATAAATAACTGTAATTTCAACAGTGAAAACGAGTTGTGAAAAAATTTTCGCAATGGCGGGAATAATTAAAAAGTTTTCCTATGCGCGCGCATCTTACAATGGCGATCGGTCATAGACTAAAAGATGAGGTTTCTTTTTTTTTGGGTTTTCGCGGATAGCGTTTTAGCCACGTACATTAAGGGGGATTTTAAGTTTTCTTTAGATATTACAGAAAAAACAAAAGTTATATTTGAGTGAAAGTTTTATTTAGTAGCTTTTTTGTATCGAAACTTTTTTAAGAACAAAGCAACTCAACCAATAAAATAAAAAAAAACTCTATAACTCACTCTGTGAGTAATAGTAATGAAAAAGTCACAGTTTGATTATAGGTGTCATTATGTGCATAATTGCGGTGAACTTAGAGCCACTTTATGAGCAAGTGTGTTGAAAGTGTGTTGAACGCAACACATCGGAGGAGGAGCGGCCATTCTACTAAAAGAAGGAATTAACTTTAAAGCCATGCCATACATAGCCGACCTATCAAAAGAGTGTATAATCGAGTGTAGTGGAATAGAAATACCTAAATTAAACTTAGTCTTAATAACTATTTATAGACCGGATCGTGAGATTGATGTATTTTTCGAACAGTTAGAATTATTATGCAGTAAAATCTGCTTTAAAGTAAGTAAACAAATAATAATAGGAGGTGACTTTAATATAGATGCATTGAAAATGTCAAATAATTATTGTAGATTAAGAGATCTTATGCTTTCTTTTAACCTTAAGCAAATAATATCAGACCCTACACGCATAACACCAAATTCTTCAACTTGTATAGACCTTATCTTTACAAATATAAATACAACAGATTGTCAAACCGAAATAAAAAATTATGGTATATCGGACCATAGTAGTATAAATTTTAAGTACAAGGTAAAACAATCAGAAACTGAAAATCCGAATCTACCATGGTATACATACAAAAGAAATTTTAATAAGGAAAGTATTAGGAAATTTAAAACCAAACTTAAAAATGTAAACTGGAAAGACATTTTAATACATCGTGACATAAATAAAAACTACGAGGCATTTTTATCAATCTTGACAAATACACTCAATGAAGTAATCCCACTAAAAAAAGTTAAATTACGGCCAATCCATATAAATATTATAAATGCGAAAGTTTGGATGGATGGATGTATGTATGTATGGATGTATGTTTGTTACTCAATCACGCTCCAACGGATGAACGGATCTGGATGAAATTTGGCACAGAGATAGATTATAGTCTGGAATAGCACATAGGCTACTTTTTATCCCGGAAAATTAAGAAGTTCCCGCGGGAATCAAAAAAACCTCAACCACGCGGACGAAGTCGCGGGCATCAGCTAGTAAAAAATAAATCATGGTTAACTCGAGGTCTTAGAAATTCTTGTAAACATAAAAGATTATTAAAAATAATGTTAAGTCAAATAACAAGCTCTATTCTAAAAAAACACTACAAAGCTTACGCGAAAATCCTAAAAAAATGCGTTAAGAGGGCCCGGAAATTAAGCTACATATATCAAATGGAAAAAACCAACGATAAAACGAAAACAATGTGGTTGATAATAAAGGACAAAACAGGTAAAAAACAACGTAAATTAAGAACTAACCTGAAATTAAAGATTAACGATTGTTTTGTAGAATCACCCTGCTTAGTAGCTAACTGCTTCAATAATTACTTTGCAAGCGTATACAGATCACCACTAGATGGTAATCAAGCACGGCTCACAGAGCCGAACGGACGCCCGGTACAGTCCCCGCCAGTCAATTCAATGTATTTGCGCCCGGTTACAGAGGGCGAAGTAATAGGTATAATTCGATACTTAAAAAATAAGAATAGCTTTGGCGTTGACGATATACCACCGACCTTGATTAAAGCATGCGCTAACGAGCTATCACCGCCCTTAGTAGCATTGATAAACCAATCATTTACTGACGGACAATTCCCTAATGAACTAAAGATATCATTGATAAAACCGGTATTCAAAAAGGGTAACGTTACAAACCCCAGCGACTATCGACCTATTGCTATCCTGCCGGCCATATCTAAAGTCTTTGAACGCGCCATGTATAACCGCGTATGCGAATTTCTCGAGAAAAATCACATACTTAACGATAACCAATACGGGTTCAGGAAAAATCGATCAACAACATTAGCGGTATATAAATATATTCAGGAGGCACATAAGTACTTGGACAAAAAATACCACGCTGTAGGAATCTTACTCGACCTAAGCAAGGCCTACGATAAAGTATCATACAAAATACTTTTATCTAAGTTATACGGATGCGGAATTCGTGGACAGGCCTTCGAATGGTTTAAGTCATACTTGCACGAGAGGCAACAACGGGTCCAAATAGAACATCATGACTATAAAATACGAGAAACACAAAATTACCGTTCCGATAGCCGATTTCTCGAGGGATCAATTCCTCAAGGAAGCATTCTTGGCTGTATCCTATTTTTAATCTACATCAACGATTTACCAAAATCTTTAGAGGATCAGTGTATCCTTTTCGCGGACGATATCTCGATTTTGCTGAACGTAAAAAAGGATGAAAATTATAACGAAAAACTTAAAAACACTATACAAAAAGTAAATAGCTGGATTACAGACCACAATCTACAAATAAACTTTGGTAAAACAAAAATAATACAATTTCATCAATATCAAAGATTACCTTTAGAATTAAAACTACTAATTAATAATTGTGAAATAGAACAAGTGTCAAATTTTAAATTATTAGGCTTAACTATTGACTCACACCTGAACTGGAAAGAACACATTAACAATATCAAAGCAAAATTATCAAAATTCTTGTACGCGCTCAATGTTCTAAAACGTAATACCGATTTAAAAACTGCCCTTACCGCATACTATGCATACGCACAGTCCTGGCTGAGATACGGAGTCATGATGTGGGGAAATAGCGTCAATTCCGAAGAACTATTTATCATGCAAAAAAAATGTATTAGAGTAATTTTTGACCTCGGCAACCGGGACAGCTGTCGACCATATTTCATAAAATATAATATTTTGACCTTACCTTGCCTATACATACTAGAAGTTTGTTTATTCGTGAGGAAACATCTAAACTTTTATACACAAAAAACATACAAATCGACTCGACATAAATCTAAACTGGCCTTATCGCAACACAGAACGAAACTATTCTCTAATAGCCCACATTACGCATCAACAATAATATTTAACAAAATTCCCGATTGCATTAAAAATATTGAATCCGACATTAAATTTAGGAAAGAGCTACAGACCCTGTTAACCCAGAAGGGATTTTATGAGGTTGAGGAATTTTTAGCCACCTAGTTTGTACCTAGTTTGACATAATTTAATAATTAATTGTATTGTAACTACTTGACATATTTTTACTTAATAATTTTATTTGTGAAATCTGATATTGTAATGTTCTAATTTTAATGAATATGCTGCTATGTGATTGTCTTATGTTTAATTTTAATAAATTTAATAACAATGTAATAATTAAGATAAGGTAACTTAATGTAATGCATTTTTAACTATTGTAATTTATTTAATGTGTATGTACTTGCTTTGCCCTAACAGGGCTGAAATGCAAATAAATAAATATAAATATAAAAAAAAAAAAAAAAATATAAATAAATATTATTAAATTTCATTTTACTATGACGCTAATGTCATCGAATTCTTATACGATCAATCGAAATAAAACTTATTAACATGACAATAATGTCACGATAAATCAAGACTCTACCACCGGTTCGGAAATCTGATCTACTGAGAAGAGTTGGCAAGAAACTCAGCAGTTGCTCTTTTCATAAAAGAAAAGTGTTACAATATGTAAACTTAGGGTAAGGGTACTGTTGTAGCGAAGCGTCTCGAGTGAAACAATGCGAACGCTTGCCCGACGGCTTGCATTGTTTCAGTCATAGCTTTTATTACTTAGGTCTTTTTACCTACGACTTCTTTTCCACGAGATGAAAGCTACAATTGGTTTGTTTTAATTTTTAAAAAATATTGTGTGTCACCTCCTATGCACGACTGGAGTTTTACGACCTCCACTTTGTCGTGCGTACTCCTTACGAACGAAAAGTGTTACCATGGAAACATAAACAAGTGTTACCATGGAAACATAAAGTAAATAACGTAACGGAGAAAATTTGATTTTACTCCCCATAACTCTCCCTTATCATAAGTGACACTAGTGGTCCTACATGAAATAAATCATTTTCATTTTCATTTTCATTTTCATAAATTTTCATACCCCATAGCTTTTATATGAAAATCGATTCTTAAGGAGGTAAACTCCAAAAATGACTTTGATTTTTAACATTTTAACTTTTTTTTTTAACTTTCCTTGATTATGCGATATCTCGTATCTTAATTATTATGTTAAGTACTAACATAGGTAATAAGTTTGTATAACTAACAAAATATGAGTCAATGTTGCTCGAAATAAAGTTTTATTTATTTATTTAACAATAATAAAATAATCTGATACCGTTATATTCTGGTACAATGCTGTGTACAAACCGACTAGGGGTATGGGATTAATATAACTGCCATACCCCTAACAGGTTAGCCCACAACCATCTTAGACTGCATCGTCACTTACCGGGAAAAAAATATTTTCTTCACGACATCAAAAGATCTCCAAATAGCAAAACCGGACTACTGAACTCATGATTTCAGTTTAAAACTCGCATGTGGCCACTGGCCGTAAACAAAACGTTACAAACTGACATACAATCAAATCTTTTACGACCCTATAACGTTCGATACGGAGGCAGAAATTAGATTTTTTTCCTGTGATTTTTATAGTGTCATATAAACATTAGTCTAACCGCGATGATTGGTTTAGTTTTGTTTGCGCATTATTTTTATTGCAAAAGTTCAAGATAACGGTTAAAAATATATTTTTAAAATCAAATATAACAAGCTTTTATGATAATGTATACAGTATGGAAAAAGTAAAAAAAAAACAATAGAAGTAAAATAATACTTAGTACTTTTACATACATACACGTAATTATAAAATAATCTATATATATAAAATTCAAAGTGTTGACTGACTGACTTATATATCAACGCACAGCCTAAACCGCTGGGCCTAGAAATTTGAAATGTTGACAGTAGGTTCCTTTTGTGACGTACGCGCACACTAAGAAAGGATTTTTCAAAATTCCACCCCTAAGAGGCTGAAATAGGGGGTGAAAGTTTGTATGAAACTCCGTCATTTCTCAAGTTATATCCATGAAACTTGGTATATAAGCTAGGGGCAAAAAATTAAGAAATATGTGTTTCACAGTTTTGTAAAATTCCACTCCCAATGGGGTAAAATAGGGGTTGAAAGTTGTTATGAAAGTCCTTCATTTTTCAAGTTATAACCATGAAAGTTGGTATTTGGGCTACTGGTTTAAAATAAAGAAATACGTGTTTCACAGTTGTTGAAAATTGTATCCCCATGGACGTTAAAAATATAGTTTGTCCTTCAATCACGCGGCAACAGAGCAACGGATCAACGTGATTTTTTACATGGGTATAATAATTGAGGACCTGGAGAGTGATATAGGATTTATCCCGGAAAATTAAGGAGTGCCTGTGCGAATAAAAAACCTTATGCCACGCGAACGAAGTCGCGAGCATCCTCTAGTATTATATATACGAGTAGAACATACTAATAAATGAAATGCTAAAAAATTTCATTATTATTGTTGTTATTTTCATTTCATTTATTGTTTATTTTCTCCGCTTCGTTAACGTTGTCTGAAAGAGATTTCTACTTAGCGATAAGACCGCCACATTGTTTTAAGTTTTCTTGTTTGTTATCTTTTTTTTTGTATTGTACAATAAAGTATATACGTATGTATATACCATTGTTTCAAAATATTGCTGACGCGTAGAACATTCAGAATGAGAGCGTGTCCAAAGGTATTAATGTCCGCTTCCCAGGTTAATTGGCGCACAAATCACTGGAAAATTGCTTTTCCCATTGTTTTTGTGTGCTGGCGTATGTCCGATGTTGGGGAAATCAGAGCCATATCAATCAAATCTTAACGACCTTTATTAATACCATATTATTCACTAAGAAATTATTAATTTTTCATCGAAAACATGAAATCTACATCATCCACCACCACCACCACCACTACAGCCCATTAACGTCCCATTGCTGGGCACAGGCCTCCACTCTCATAGGAGAGTGGGAATTAGAGCTTAGACCCACCACGCTGCTCCAATGCGTGTTGGCGGGCTTTAACGACTATTATCATGTTAGTGATAATAACCGGGACCGACGGCTTAACGTGCTCTCCGAGGCACGGGGGTGAAACACCACCAACTTCCTAACTCCGGGCTAGTACTGAGAATTTCTAGACAGAAAAACCCAATACTTAATTAAGGCCCGACCCGGGACTCGAACCCGGGACCTCGTCGGCCGCAGTTGAACATACTAACCACTAGACCAACGAGGCAGTTCACATCATCTATAGATATAAAATTCAAAGTCCTGACTGACTGACTGTCTGACTGACTTATATATCAACGCACAGCCTAAACCGCTGGTATTAGAGACAAGAAATTTGGAGAGTGTGTTCTTTGTGAAGAGTAAGTATCCACTAAGGATTTTTCGAAAATCTACCCCCAAAGAGGTAAAATAGGGGTTGAAAGTTTGTATGAAAGTCCGTCGTTTTTTAACTTGATATTCGGGCTACCGGTTTAAAATGAAGATATACATGTTTCGCCATTTTTGAAAATTCTACCCCCAAAGGGCTGAAATAGGGAATGAAAGTTTGTATTAAAGTCCTTTACATTTTAGAAGATATTTTTCAATTTATATCTACGAAACTTGATATCTTGGCTTTCGGTAAAAAATAAAGAAGCACGTGTGTCACAATTTTTAAAAATTCCACCCATAAAGGGGTTAAATAGGGGTTGAAAGTTTGTATGAAATTCTATCGTTTTTCAAGTTATAGTCATACAGTGGAATTCATAATCGACTGAACGGCTCTTTTCCGAGACGTTTCAAGCGCTATGTATCGAATTCAAGCTTTTTGCATTTCATAGTCGAAAGAGACTCTCTTTTGCATTTCATAGTCGAAAGAGACTCTCCATTCGGTTGCTAGCAGCGACTGAATACTGATTCGCCGATTTCCGCGAGTCAGACACAATCAAACGAGGCTTTTGCTATGACATGAGTTTGACATAGCTTTATTTTTGTATTTTGTGGGCTATTTGTACGTAATAAATCTTGATTTTTAATAAAAAATCGAAGAAAAATGTGATTTGAGTCTTATACAACATGTTCTTCTAAGTTTGTACTTGTGGTAAAACCAATAAATCCACCAATTATCCAAAGTGTAGTGTAAAGCGAATGATGGCTTTACATTGATGATGAAATCGCTAATTACAGCCAGTGCATATAAAACTACGACGATTTATGCTGTCCTGATACAGATGGGTATTTCCGGAAGTTACCCTTCTCGTTCTAAGAAGAGGCACGTGCTCAGTATTTAAGTAGTGGGCCGGGGAGGGATTGAAACGATGGCAATGAACTATTGCCAGAAGAAAGAAGTGCCGCATGAGGACGGACTCTTGAAAGATACCATATAATCGGCCAGCCTACATAAAGACGCAAGGCTAATTGATGGTATACAGAACTAAGTAAACAAGAAAGAAGAAAATTTTTATAATGACTCTGTACTTATCTCATAGGACATAGGATGTTGACGAATAATACATAATATCGAGCGCAAAATAAAGGAACTACAGTTAATGTATGTACTACGCAGTACCTAAAGGCAATTCCAGAACATACGCTGTTCTACTATCCTCAGGTTGAGCAAAGATCTTGTATCACTCTGGTTTGAAGAAGTGAGAATAAAGGTCGTGGATTAATTCATTTAGTTGGATGGCCTCATAATATGATATGTGCATTTCTTGAGACGAAAAGGAAGTGGCTAGCAATACAAGAAATCCTTCTTCAGCCTGGTATTAATTGTTAAAATAATATTAAATGGATTATAATATTTTGTAGTTTTCTGTACTTATTCATTCATAAATAAAAATAGAATTTTTATATAAAGCCATGTATAAATGCCATAAAACTAGCTCTATAAGTACCTTCATGGTCTTTCAGTCTTGCCTACTTACCGACGCTAAAAGAGGGTGTGCGTGTTTGTGCATCTGTGTATTTGTCTGCGGCAGCGTAGCTCCCAAACGGATGAACCGATTTTGATTTATTTTTTTGGTTTAGAGGACTTGATCGAAAGTGTTCAAGTTCAAGTCAAGAAAATCTCTTCAGCTATTTGCAGATTATCATAATAATATGTTGAAGAAAGTATGAGAGCAACTTCCAATACAGGTTTGATAGATTCGAAATTTGGTATCCTATTACTTCAGTGACTAAGCAAGAACATGATAACTTTGATCTTAACATTGAATTATTAATTTAAATCAGGCAACAATATTTAATCATAATTATAACACAATACAATATAATTCTTAAAATACTATAAATACAATTATTCTAAAAATAAGTATATTATAGTCTTATGAAGCAGAAGGAATTCTTGTTCTCGCTTCCCTGTAACGACGGTATACTATGCCCTCAGGCCAAAAGTCTGCACTGATGAACACATCTTTGCACCATGCCGGAACAGTTTAGAACGTACTCGTAAGAGCTGAAGTAGTTCTACTGGACTTCAGTTTATGGAGAGTAAGCTGCACTTTTGTTATCTGCGAACAAACATATCTTCGCGATATTTTTGCAAAGGTGCTCCAGAGCGATTCTTATACGTGCCCAGGATGTACCGTCAGCCTTCGCCGTCTCTGACTTTATGCAGGATATACAAATCATGAAGTTGTGCATCACCGCTATCAAAGTGGTATTATTCGTCAGCGTTTTACCACGTAAATTTCGAATTCGCTTCGGTCTTTGCTTTCTATTATTCCCTAAAATTGGACCCCATTGGAAATTGAAAACCGCGTCAATGTTTGTTTGTAAACAAACATTGACGTTCACTTGAGTGACTCAGTGCGTCAAAGTGACATCCATAGAGAATTTCCACAGATAACATGTCAATCAATAGACAATATTCTGTACATCTCCATTTCTTCTCCATTCAGCTAGGAGATTGTTTGGCGAACGTTTATGAATTGCAACAAAGGTTGATTCTACATTCAAGTCCTACGCGAATCGTGAACGGCATTTTGCCAGAGACTGGTTACCCAACGTTTATGAATTCCAGGGTTAGAAACTTGGTGTTTGGGCTTCCTTTTTAAAATTATGAAATACGTATTTTACAATTGTTGTAATTTCTATCCCCAAGGACGTTAAATAGAGAGTTTGTCCTTCACTCACGCCGCAACAGAGCAACGGATCGACGTGATTTTTTGCATGGGTATAGAGAATTTGTCCTTCAATCACGCCGCACCAGAGCAACGGATTAACGTGATTTTTTGCATGGGTATAGATGAGGACCTGGACAGTGGCATAGGCTCTTTCTATCCCGGAAAATTAAGGAGTGCCTGTGGATATTAAAAACTTATGCCACGCGAACGAAGTCGCGGGCGTCCGCTAGTTTAAATATAAAAGTGCATCAGAATTTCATGACGTTGAACGAAAGGGGCTATCAACGCGATCGAAGTTGATTCATCGTCCCAACAAACGCAACGCTACAAACTAAAAACCCTTACCCTAACCCTAAACCTAAAATCCTAAAAGCTACTCTATAATTCTCCTCTCCAGGACACCCCAAATTGGATATCTAAACCTCTGGACTATCATCGCTTCACCATACTAATCCATACTCCATACTATTATTATAAGTGCGAAAGTGTGTCTGTCTGTTTGTCTGTCTGTCTGTCTGTCTGCTACGCTTTCCCGGCCCATCTTTTCAACCGATTTTGCTGAAATTTGGTATAGAGGTAGGTACTTTTTATTCCGGAAAATTAAGGAGTTTCCGCGGGAATCAAAAACCTTAATCCACGCGGACGAAGTCGCGGGCATTATCTAGTATTAGGTATATACATGCTAAGTATACTATACTAATATTATAAATGCGATAGTGTGTCTCTCTGTGTGTCTGTCTGCTACGCTTTCACGGCTCATCTGTACAAACGATTTTGATGAAATTTGGTATTTGGTTGGAGGGATAGGTTGTAACTTGTGTCCCCGGAAAGGACAAAGGCTACTTTTTATCCCGGAAAAGAGTTCCCACGGGAATCAAAAAACTTAATTCACGCGGACGAAGTCGCGGGTATCATCTAGTATTGCATGAAACAGTCACTAGTGAGGTAGAAAAGAAGGTATACGTGTTATCAAAGAGAGGCAAGAAGTAAGCTTGGCACACTTCCAAAGTACCGCGTATCTACATGCATTTCACTTGTCTAGTGCTTATCTTGAGTGACTATTTGCCTCGCTTCTGTTAAAGAACGCCTATTTTGATTTCCAACAGTAAAAACTAACGTGGGTTTTCCGTTTTAGATTCTGTTTATGTTTTTTTTATTTACTACAAGTTAGCCCTTGACTGCGATCTCACCTGATGGTAAGTGATGATGCAGTCTAAGATGGTAGCGGGCTAACCTGTTAGGGGCATGGCAGTTATATTAAACCCATACACGGCATTGTGCCGGAACGCTAAATCGCTTGGCGGCACGTCTTTGCTGTGGGTGGTCACCACGGCCAAAGCCTCCCACCAGGCCAGACCAGGGAAAATTCAGAAATTATAAATTCCCAAATTGACCCTGCTGGGGATCGAACCCGGGACTTCCGCATGTTAAAACAATAGCGCTCAACACTGCGCCAAAACAATAAAAGTCTGGTACAATGCCGAGTAGAAACCGATTAGGGCTATCGTTTTAATATAACTACTAGCAGGTTAGCCCGCTACCATCTTAGACTACGGCACTACTCACCATCAAAGTAAGATCGCAGATAAGAGATTTTTTTTAGTAGAATATTTAAAAAAAATGTTCCATTGCTTATTATTATCCATTCTTCCATAATCCATACCTATTATAAATGCGAAAGTGTGTCTATCTGTTTGTCTGTCTATCTGCTATGCTTGCATCATTTCAACCGATTTTGATAAAATTTGGGGAAGGACATCCAGGCTACTTTTTATCCCAGAATGTTAAAAAGTTCCGGACCGGACCTTAAAAAAACTTAATCTACGCGGACGAAGTCGCGGGCATCTTCTACTAACTAGGTAATAACATCGACATAATAATATGTTCGAACTATAAAATAATATTATCTCCGGCATTATCGGCTAGTCTCTTTCTTTATGATAACGATGTCAATTTTATTTTTGAAGTGAAAACTTCTTTAGCCGCGTTGAGCGCTTTTTGGTAGGGGGTTACTTGTGGATTCGCGTCCCCGTCACCGACATGCTCGCGAACACTGACATGCTCGCGAACACCGACATGTTCATGACTGACGTGAAAACGAATATTTAAATTTTCTTTTTAATATTTTTTTTTTTTAATAATTTCAAAAAAAATTCAAGTACCTATATAGGTACTTCATATAAAAGTATACGTAACTATCACTGACGGTAAACTTGATATAAGGTTGATTTAACTTAGGCACCAATACATAAGATGCATTAAGTAGTCAAATTTCAAAATAATTAACCACAAGAAAAACAGGGTTAAATTGAAAATGGTACCTAATACAGGTAGACCTGGCGCGGAGCCAGAATACGAAGTAAATGAAAATGTATTATAATTGCCGCCCCCATAGAAATAGAACTATAGGTAGGTACTAAAATTCTACATCAATGGTTTTATTAGATATACTCGTAATTTACTGTTAATTAATTATTTTAACAAGCATCATTGTGTGTTGGGATAATAATTGTTTAATTTTAGGTTAAAAAATGGGTATGGGTTTAATATAACTGTCATGCCCCTAAAAGGTTAGCCCGCTACCATCTTAGACTGCATCGTCACTTACGTGAGATCACAGTCAAGGGCTAAGTAGTATTGGATAAAAATAAAATTCTAAAAGATATCACGAAGACATGGCAAAACTTATATAATATATTACGTGCTCCTATATATGAGTTAAGGTAATGCTCTCTCGGCGAGGATGGAATGCATAATGAATACACCTGTCTAGAACCCGACCTTTTCAAAGTCGTTTTAACTTACGTGGTTTCCTTTCCATAAGTAATTTACTTCAAATATAACTTGGGATAACCCGACGCTAGATGAAAATGCGGTTTTTAGGCAAGAGGTTCAAATGGAATCCTTGATACTACTCTCAGACGTATAAGCTGATTTCCGAACCGGTGGTAGAGTCAAAACAAGATATTAAATGAAATGAAATGATTTATTTCCACATAGGACAACCTTTTTATTATCGAACCGCAAGGCTTCGACGAGGTCTGCACCCAATACGCAGTCGAAATTCCGCGGGCTCGTACGAAGCGATTTGCTTCCTCGTTTCTAATTCGAACCGCTAGGATATGGAATGCCCTTCCGGCTTCCGTTTTCCCCTCCTCTTTTAATATAGGTACCTTCAAATCAAGAGTGAATAGGCATCTTCTAGGCAAGCGCGCTCCACCTTAGGCTGCATCACCACTTGCAAGCAAGTCTGATTGCAGCCAAGCGCTGGCCTATACATTTAAAAAATAAAAAAAAACTTGTGTCACTTATGATACGTTAAGACTCTAACACCGGTTCGGAAACTTGTTCTACTGAGAAGAGCCGGCAAGAAACTCAGCAGTTGCTCTTTTCTTAAAAAAGAAAAAGGTTACAATAAGTAGACAATACAACACATACAATACGTTACAAGTATTACACTGACTTGTGGGTCACTGGATGCGAGGCCGGTTGCTTCCATGCAACTTTGTCATTCAGAAAATCATCGATCGTATATAATAACCTCGACTTAACAAATGCTGTTTGACACAGTCTTTAAATTTATGTAATGGCAAATCCAGAAACTCTTTTGGAACCATGTTGATATAATATTAGATATTAGCTACCAAGTTTGTTCTACATCTTTTAAGGAGTAAGAAATACATTAACTGAGTTAAGAAAATAAATGTAATCGGTTGATATGGGAATATAATAAATATTTCTTCGACGCCCTCCCTGGCGCAGTGTTGAGCGCTGTTGTCTTAACGTGGGAGGTCCCGGGCTTGATCCCCGGCAGGGTTAATTTGGGAATTTATAATTTCTGAATTTTCTCTGGTCTGACCTGGTGAGAGTCTTCGGCCGTGGCTAGTTGCCACCCTACCAGCAAAGACGTACCGCAATTTAGCGTTCCGGTAAATCCGGTGTAGAAACCGACTAGGGGTATGGGTTTGATATAACTGCCATACCCCTTACAGGTTAGCCCGCTACCATCTTAGACTGCATCATCACATACCATTGAAAAGAAACGTCTTTACAATCGTGTATAGTAGAGTCAACATCTTCTGAAGATGCTCCGGTATCGGAGTGAAACGTATGTTGAGAGTAATTTGGAAGATTTCCGTGGTGTGGTGAATATCGCAGGCCATAATGTGCTATAAGTGCAGGATACACACTGTCTTTGCCTATTGTCGCGGATTATAGCGAATTGAACTTCTAGTTCCTTCATTTTCATGGACTTCCGCAAAGTAACGCCTGCTTCTATCCAATATTTGAAACCACGGTCATATTTATTCAAAATTGGTACCTACACAGTACACTTTTTGAACGTCGATTATACAAAGTATAAGATGTCATTGTGATAATAAATAACAATATCCATAAAAGCTATACGAAGGTTCAAGGGTTCCAAACGCGCCCGGTCTGAACAGAGCCCGATAACAAACTTAGCCGGGGTTTTTTTTTCACAATCTCACAAAACATCTTAAATTAATAATATCTATAATTATCATCTAGTATTTCAGGAATGAGCAGGCATGAGCTGTAAATGGAGATTGATACGGCAATTTAGGAGCTATAATTAATTTGGAGGTCGAAGAACCGACATCGGCATAAATTTATCATCAATCAAAACTGAATATTGTGTCTGAAGGCAAATAATAGGGACGATGCCTATGTCAAAAATAACTTATTTATTTCTGATCATTAAATAGAGGGTCTTCCAAAATTCAAATCCTAGGTTAATTTTTTTAAACTAAGTAGGTATATCGATACTGAAGACAACTGTCAATTCAACTATGCATTTCATACAAGCTTCCATACTAGAAGCCCATTTTTAAGTTTGATAAAGAGTTGCTAATTTTATTGAGGACAACTCAATCACTTGATTGAGTTATCCCTATTAAAAATACAAATTAAAGCCCTTTTTTCTGTGCCAAAATGATAAAACAGGAATCCCTATAGTGCAAATAAGTCTGTCCGACAGTCCGTCCGTCTGTATATCACACATTCAAATTTTCTAATTTTGAATAAAATACAAAAGTGGATTTACAACATCTAGCAAGTATCATGATATTATTAAAAAAAGTACTAATGCTTTTTAATATGGATAGCCTAGTTTATGACTCCCTATCTTTCTAAAGAATTTTTTTATCGATCCGTGTGTGGAAAGAACGGGAATCCCGGTGACTTATCCTAAGAAATATACTATCATTTACTTAGAACCTGTCAAAGAGGTGACGACTATTATATACTCGTACATCGATGGTCAAAATTTTTTTTTCAAAATTCAAATGTTTTTTATTCAAATAAACTTTTACAAGTGCTTTTCAATCGTTATGTACATCTACCACTGGTTCCGAGAAGAACCAGCAAGAAACTCGGTAGAACCAGCCAGTAACTGTGTCATGACCCCTAACATGAATAGAATATGACTGACATATTTATTTTATTTATTTTTATTCTACTACAAGTAAGCCCTTGACTGCGATCTCGCCTGATGGTAAGTGATGATGCAGTCTAAGATGGTAGCGGGCTAACCTGTTAGGGGTATGGCAGTTATAATAAACACATACCTACCCCTAGTCGGTTTCTACACGGCATCGTACCGGAACGCTAAATCGCTGGGCGATTGGCTTGGCTTGGCTTGGATTTTGACTGCATTAAAATGGCAAATTTATGATGGAAACTTGTGTAAAATAGGTAAACATTAATTAGCTGTTTTAACTTTGTTATAAAAGCATTATCGATCCGCTCTCAAAAAGCTTGAAAAATAGTCCCTTTACTTCGTTGCTATAATTAACCGCATAAATTATACAATAGTTTAATAAAATTATACAATTGTTTATTGTGTAATGAATTATAAAGCAACGTTAGGCGATAGTGATCTGACCGAATTTCGCCCCTTTTGACGTAGGGTTGTCAACTACAACATATCTAATAATTAAAATATTTGAAATACCCGTGATCATAATTATTATAATTCCAGTATAATAGGTACCGTGTAAGACTTACTCTTTTTTTTATTCTTTATTTATGGAGCTTGTTCCTTAAGAAAACGTCATTCCATAGGGTGTCAAAATAATTACACACTCAAAAATTCTTAGTAATTAATAAACCTTACTCCTATGGCTTACGTACAGCCGTAACAGAGCCCTAGCCTCCTCTGATAGAGGCTGGGCCAGGGCACTGTAACAGTATGGGAAATTTTGTAAAAATCTCATAAATTTTTTTGCTTCTGTGTTCCTTCATGATTAAAGTATGGGGACTCCTCAAAAGGCGGATAAACAAATTTCTCAAAAGCCGGCAAGGCATTGGGGCTGATTCTGTAGTGCACAATCCCTAAACTAAACTAAAATGGCAGCTTTAAATCTAGTTATGTCCCTTTCCGTAGGGAGTATTATGAAAGGGATAGCAATATTTGTAATGCTCTAATTTTAGTTTAGTTTAGAGATTGTGCACTACAGAATCAGCCCCATTGGCGGTCGCTCTGGTGCTGCAAATGTAATCACTTAACATCAGGTGACCCACCTGCTCGTTTGCTGGCTAATATAAAAACCTGTGTAGATATTTTTAATCTAAAGCCTTATAGTATCATAAAAGTTATTTTTGTTGTTTATTTTCATGTAAATATCGCTAGTTTCAATAATAAATACAAACAGTTTCAACTTTCAGTGCAGTACAATAAAAATCCTCTCGTAAAGTCAAAACTCTAAAGTTTTGACTTTACGTCACTTATAATTAGCCCTTGACTGCAATCTCACCTGATGGTAAGTGATGATGCAGTCTAAGATGGTAACGGGCTAACCTGTTTGGGGTATGGCAGTTATATATTAAACCCATACAATCGGTTTCTACATGGCATTGTACCGGAACGCTGAATCTGATCGAATCGCTGAATGAATCGCTGAGTAGGGTGGTAACTAGCCACGACCGAAGCCTCCCACCAGACCAGACCAGAGAAAATTCTGAAATTATAAACTCCCGAATTGACCCCGCCAGGGATCGAACCCGCTACCTCCCACTTTTAAGACCACACTCACCACTACGCCAGGGAGGACGTCAAAAACGACTTGTGAATTTTGAATATTTTGATTAATTTACACTTACTTTAAACTTTAGATGTAGGTTTGTTTTAAAAAAACATAATTTATTTTATTTATCGCAGACCAGCTGATGCCCGCGACTTCGTCTGCGTGGTTTAATTTTTTTTTATTCCCGCGGGAACTCCTTAATTTTGCGGGATACAAAGTAGCCTATGTCATTCTCCAGGTCCTCAACTATAAATATACCAAAAATCACGTCGATCCATTGCTCCGTTGCGGCGTGATTGAAGGACAAACCAACAAACCAACAAACCAACAAACAAACACACTTTCGCATTTAGAATATTAGTATGATAAATCGACAAAATACATTACGGGTGGCAACCCTAATTGCACCCAACATGAATAGTTCCCAAAACACACGCAAGAAAGTAATTTAATTTACGAACCTGTATCCAAACTACAGGGACGCAGCACATTCACATAGTAAACGAACACACTGCAATATCAAAAATTCAACATAAAAAAATCGATTCACCCATTCGATAGCACATCGATACAACTGGCAACCAAACAATCAATCGACATTATTAATAATCTGTGGCAAGTAATTGTGTCACTTTCAGAATTCCATTTTTGAATTGGCGTCCGCGATCCACGCGGAAAACCGCGCGCGGCGCTCGCCTACCGTTTTCTCACTGACGTATTCCCTGAACCACGCATGCGCAATGAAACCGATACCTACATTTCATTTTGTAATGAACTGTACCACCCTACTTTACAAATAACCACCCCAGTGCTTTAGTACTTATAACATAAAGCCTATATTCCATTGGCGCCCTAAATAAAAGGTGGTTAGTTGGAAATTGTTAATGTTTTGCCATCTTGAGGTTTAATTATTCATTTAAGTAGGTAAGTACGTTTAATTGAGCTGAATTTTGGCTCATTATGATACCTATAAGCATTTAATGACTTAAGTTTAGTATAATATCATAACGCGTTATCTATTTGATCATACCGTTATTTAGGTAAAGTTCCAAGATAAATATTACTTACTCTATTCTTACGTAAGAAGTTTTTTATTTTGTTTTGTCGCGTAGTTAAGTTTGTTATTTTCTATGGACTCTAATCGCGTCGGGTTACGTCGCATCGCTTTCGTCGCTCACCTAGAACAATGCTTTACCATCTTGGATGAAACAAACTCATTATCATGAATACTTATCATTATTATATCTAAATGAGAAAGTCTGTTTGTCTTCTGCGCTTTAACGGTCCATATTTTCAGCCGATTTTGATGAAATTTGGTACAGAAATAGGTTACATCCCGGAGAAGGACATATAATTCCTCGGGGACTAAAATAACTTTATCCACGAGTACGAAGTCACGGGAATCATGTAGAAATGTTTTAAGTACCTAGTTACTAACTAGTTCCAGATTTTGTTTTGAAAGAAAAAAACTTTTTCATCCCACCATCTCGGAAAGAGTATTTTTACTCTTCGATATCTGAAGGTAAAAGCCGTTATTATCCTCTAGAGGATAAAGTAAATTGAATTTAGAACATCGTGTGCACGTTAGTAAATATCACTCGTCTATGAAGTTTGTGAATTCAAAACATTACAGTAAAACCTAATTACTTGTACCTCTATGGTGCCGAATTTCCATACAATCGTTTTTAATTTGTTAAAAACTCACACTCGTAACCTTCTTGGTGTACTTTTTTAATTTGCTTTGCGCGCACCATTTTCTTTCACGTCATATTGTTTAAAATTAAAACCGATTAAAAACAAGAAAATTGAAAATAAGTGAAAAACCTAAAATGATAAATGATTTTTTTTGCATTTAGTCATTTCCTCGCTGAGGTGGGATGATAAGTTACGTGTTGCACTCGAGTGAAAAGATTTTTCACCTCGTGCTCTTTTGATTCCCTCGCTGACGCTCAGTGATTCAATTTTAGAATCCTTCGCTTGCTCGGTCATCAAAATTGAGGACGCGGTTAAAAAACTACTTTTCTCACCTCCGGGCGGAAAGCGTCAATTTTCCTCCCGCTGCGCTAAACGAAAATGCCGCTTTCCGCCTCCGTCGAGGAGAAAAATAGTATACACACCACGGGCAGTAAATAAGAAAGCCTCAGATCACATGTTTATTGACCTCGGCTTCGCCTCGGACAACAATTACATGTGATCTGAGACATTTCTTATTTTACTGCCCTAGATGTGTAATGTACTATTTCACTCTTGTATAACAAATAACTATTCCTCTGAGTTTGTTAGTGAACAAACACATTAAGGGCCTAGGCTGCGAGTTGCGACCCACGTTCTCGTTCCTACCTGGTTCAAAGGTTATCCATCGCCATTCAGCGTGGCAATGCTGCAAGCTTGATGGGTACCTTTGGCCCAGGGGCAACCAGGGGTGGTCTTTTTGAATAGGGTTTTATTTTGTTAGTAGGTATATAAGGATCTATTTTATATATAATATAAAATTTATTGTATACTAGATGATGCCCGCGACTCCGTCCGCGTGAATTAAGCTTTTTTCATTCCCGCGGAACTCCTCAATATTCCGGGATAAAAAGTAGCCTTCCCCGGGATACAAACTATCCCTAATTTCTATACCAAATTTCATCAAAATCGGTTGAAAAGATGGGCCGTGAAAGCGTAGCAGACAGACAGACATACAGACGGCCAGACAGACAGACACACTTTCGCATTTATAGTAATATTAGTATGGAAGTATGGATATGGATTAATGTTGTTTATTTTAGTTAAATAATGTAAGTATGACTTTTAAATAAGTATATTTTAATTAAATAAATAAATAAACAGATTTTAATTATGCAACTGTTACTTTATACAACTATTAAATCTTTCCAAATACATAAAATATAAGAGAAAAATTAAAAAAAATATTGCTGTAAGAATGAAATTGTCTTCACTCAGCATGTCTGTGATACCGTAGGTTCTAGTGGGTAACTATTATCTAAAATGTATGCATGCAATTATCGCACGCTCCCAAGAGATATTTAGCTCTGAACCGCACGGTTTACGTCTTGACCGTTCTTAGAAATGATTAACGTCTACCCAGCCACCCCCCGAACTCCAGAATATCAAAATGGGCTTACGTAATACCATACCAGCATATTATAGTGATACTAGCTGATACCCGCGACTTTGTCCGCGTGGTTGAGGTTTTTGGTTCCCGCGGGAACTCGGCTTAGAACGTACTTGTACTGCCTATTTTATTTAAATACTAGCTGATGCCCGCGACTTCGTCCGCGTGGAATAAGTTTTTTAAATTCCCACGGGAACTCCTCAAATTTTCCGGGATAAAAAGTAGCCTATGTCACTCTCCAGGTCTTCAACTATACCCATGCAAAATATCACGTCGATCCGTTGCTCCGTTGCAGCGTGATTGAAGGACAAACCAACAAACCAATAAACCAACAAACAAACACACTTTCCACCACCACCACCACTACAGTCCATTAACGTCCCACTGCTGGGCACAGGCCTCCACTCTCATAGGAGAGTGGGAATTAGAGCTTAGACCCACCACGCTGCTCCAATGCGGGTTGGCGGGCTTTAACGACTATTATCATGTTAGTGATAATAACCGGGACCGACGGCTTAACGTGCTCTCCGAGGCACGGGGGTGAAACACCACCAACTTCCTAACTCCGGGCTAATACTGAGAATTTCTAGACAGAAACCCCCAATACTTAATTATGGTCCGACCCGGGACTCGAACCCGGGACCTCGTACCGGGACCGGGAACACACTTTCACATTTATAATATTAGTATGAAGTATGTTAAGATATGATTGTTAATTCTCAAATTGATCCTGCCGGAAACTGAACCTGGGACATCCCACTTAATACAATACCATGGCGCTGACCCCTGCACCAAGGAGTTCGTCCAAAAAAGGTTTTCCATTAAATTGGGTATTTGACAAATAGTCAAATCCAGGTCAAATCAGCAACTTTTTTTCAAATGTCAAAACGCGTCCTAAGTATGGAATTTATATGAAATTTTAAAACGTGACGTCATTAAAGTTTGAGGAACTTTAATCTTTAAACGATTGTTTAAAATGGTTATTCAACATAAAACTTTTATTGTACGTGGATATTACGACTTTTGGGTGATCATCTATTTAATAATCACTAAAAAATAATTTATTTGAATAGTAGTCAAATACCCAATTGTCTCTAAAAATAAGCAGAGAGTTATTTTTTCCTATAACTTTTACCTGATAAAAAAATAATTTCCTTTCAAACAGAAAACTTAAAACGAAGTGTTATGTTTTTAAAAAGGTTTTATAAAAATGGCGATGCAGCTGGCCGAGCTTTTTCAAACAAGTTTTTTAATTAGACAAGAAAGAAAGAAAAAAAAAGTTATACGTACAAAGAAGAATTAACAAGGTTGTATATAACTAAATTAGAGCTTACGGAACGACGAGAAAACTGAAGGAAACTGTCGCATTTGAGTTTCATTTATAATTGCATATTCTTGCCATTCTTAGATGTTAGGCGGGTCACCTGATGGTAAGTGATTACCGCCGCCTATGATCATTTGCAGCACCAGGGGAACCGCCAATGCGTTGCTGGCTTTTGGGAAATTTGTTTATCCGCCCTTTGAAGAGCCCACATTATAATCATTAGGGAACACAGAGGATGGAAGCTGGTTCCAAAATTTGCAGGTAGGTGGCAGAAATGACTTGGAATAACGGGAGGTGGATGAAGACCAAATGGTGAGGATGAAATTTGTTTCTGCGACGAAGAGTGCGACTGGAGACGTGCCGCCAAGCGATTTATCGTTCCGGTACGATGCCGTGTAGAAACCGAATAGGGGTATGGGTTTAATAAAACTGCCATGCCCCTTTACAGGTTAGCCCGCTACCATCTTAGACTGCATCATCACTTACCATCAGGTGAGATCGCAGTCAAGGGCTAACTTGTAGTGGATAAAAATAAAAATAAAATAGCCTACGAGTACCGGTACTATAAACGCTGAAGGCATTTGCGTAAAAGCAACGTAATGTATTTAATCTCAAAAATAATATCGTAGGTAACTTAAGTATTAGGGTTGGTATACACATAGTCGCGTCGACACATTCGAAAATTTTAACTGAACTTCAATCGATCTAGGATGACATGAACTCTCACAGGCGGGATTGAGTGGGCTCATCAACTTAAATTCAGCTTATTTGTCTTGAGATGACAATTGAAATTGAAAGTGAAATTGATTAGAAATTTGAAACCGTTGAAAGTTGAATTTAGTGTTGAAATTACAAAAAAGATCGTAAAACAAGATGTATAACTACGTCAGTCAGCATCACCCAACGTCGCGCGACTTTTCAAACGATACGTGTCCCGCGACATCGTGACATTCTCCTAGTGAATACGAGGCTTTAAGTTCCAAAAAGCACATATTGAAATTTCATAGTTATTCTAAGTATTTATAGTTTTCAATATATCAACCACCTTATTATTTACATAGACGGGTCCTGTCAAACAAAGAATGTGGACTTATTTTATTAACGCCATCTAGTCTGAAAAGCGGGACAGCGCTGTGGCGAGGACAAGGACAGGCTTATACAGGTGTGGAGCGCGCTCTACACGTCGGACGCCCAATTTTTTTCCTATGAAAGGGGCCATCTAGTACCTACATACATCGATGGTATATATAGCTTCCGAATATCGCAAAAATATTTATAACTAGCTGATGCCCGTGACTTCGTCTGCGTGGTTTAAGGTTTTTTGGTTTCCACGGGAACTTTCCGGGAAAAATATTTATAACTAGATGATTCCCGCGACTCCGTCCGCGTGGATTAAGATTTTTTTTATTCCCGCGGGAACTCTTTAATTTTCCGGGATAAAAAGTAGCATATGCTCTTCCCCGGGAAATAATCTACCTCTATACCAAATTTCAGCAAAATCGGTTAAAAATATGGGCCGGGAAAGCGTAGCAGACAGACAGACAGACAGACAGACACACTTTCGCATTTATAATATTAGTATGGATATGGATGATAAGACCCGTCAATAAATATTGCAATTCTGCCACAGAGTAGATAAACCTCCTAAATTCTGCTGCCCAGATGTGCTGAGTCGACTATGTGTATAGCAGCCCTTACTATATCATCGAAATTTATTATAGACTGCGTTGCTAGTTGCGACCTCGTTTATTACCTTACCTCGTTATTTTATTACCCTTTATATTTACATCCGATGATATTACCCTAACGGCTTTAATTAATGCATAATAATAAGAGCTTATTGTATTGTAAAAAATACAATAAAGCTTGTTCATCGAAGTAAAATACCTAGTACTAGTTGATGCCCGCGACTTCGGCTCTTCCCAATCGATCGCGACACCGGTAACTACGATTTGTATGGAATTGTCAAGCGCTTGACATCTGGCGCTCGATTCAATCTATATTTATTTGACGACCTCCGTGGCGCAGTGTTGAGCGCTGTTGCCTTAACGTGCGGAGGTCCCGGGTTCGATCCCCGGCAGGGTTTGGAAATTTATAATTTCTGAATTTCCCTGGTCTGGCCTGGTGGGAGGCTTCGGCCGTGGCTAGTTACCACACCGGCAAAGACGTGCCGCTAAGCGATTTAGCGTTCCGGTACGATGCCGTGTAGAAACCGAATAGGGGTATGGGTTTAATCTAACTGCCATGCCCCTAACAGGTTAGCCCGTTACCATCTTAGACTGCATCATCACTTACCATCAGGTGAGATCGCAGTCAAGGGCTAAATTGTAGTGATTAAAAAGAAAAAAAATTACATCCATACTAATATTATTATAAATGCGAAAGTGTGTCTGTCTGTCTGTCTGTCTGTCTGTCTGCTACGCTTTCACGGCCCATCTGTTCCACCGATTTTGATGAAATTTGGTACAGGGGTAGGTTGTATCCCGGAGAAGGACATAGGCTACTTTTTATCCCGGAAAATTAAGGAGTTCCCCCGGGAATAAAAAACTTAAACCACGCGGACGAAGTCGCGGGCATCATCTAGTGTACAATATAATGACTCACTGACTCACTGACTAATCACGATATCTCAGGAACTATAAAACATACAGACTTGAAATTTGGAAAGTAGGTTCCTTCTATAGTGTAGACATCAGCTAAGAAACGGTTTTGAGAAAATTCACCCCTAAGGGGTTGAAATCGGGGTTGGAAGTTTGTATGAAAGTCCTATATTTTTGTAGTTAGAGGCTTGAAAATCGGGATTTAGGTTATTAGTTTTAAATAATTGAAACCTGAGTTAAAAAATATTGAATGAATTATATTGAATTTAAAAAATAGTACGCGCGCGAGTTGAATGCAGTCGGGACCTGAGGTGACACATACATAAGCTCTGCATTCAACTCGCGCGGGAACTATACATATAGCCTCTATAGATAGGCTTTTTGCAGCGGAAAAATTTTATAATCTCATAGGAAATCAGAAAATGTACGCGGACGAAGTCGCGGGCGACCGCTAGTTCCATGTAAATAGTACTTAATCAAAGTCGCGTCGTCGCGATCGAATACGTAAAGAAACTCCCACTCGGCCTTTTGATTCCCGCGATTTATCCCGCCATAAAGAACTTACGTTCGAAAAAATAGATTTCTGTGCTTATAACAGCTGCCCTACCAAATACAAAATGTAATGTGCTGTATAAACATTAAACAGAAATCCTAAATGTTATTCCACCCCAAGGCTTCACTCCCTTTGTACACGAACGACGCACCAAAGGTTCCACAAAGTAAAACAGAATTGTATTATACCGTTGATGAATATAATATGAAAGAGTAATTGTTTTCAGAGAATTCGTCCGAGTTCAGAAATTTCTAGAGAGGGTTATAATTTCAACGTCTTAAACAATTTCTGTAACGGCAAAGGAAAATATCCTGAGGAAACCTGCATAGTGCATGCCTAAGAGTTCCTCATATTAATGAATTATTGAGGGAAAACTTCTTTAGCCGCGTTGAGCACTTTTTGGTAGGGGGTAAACTTGTGGATTCGCGTCACCGACACCGATATGCTCGCTCCGACGTGCTCGCGAACAGCGACATGCTCTAGCACATATCTAGATAGCGACACATGATACAAATTAAAATGCTTTGCAGCTTTTCGTACACTGGTTTTATTTTCCAAGACTTCAACACACTGAGAAAAATTTCCTTGTTTACCTTCCGATTTTTTCCTTCTAAAACCGATTCCTTCCAAAATTGGGTCTTTTCCTTCCACCGATTACCTTCTAAATCGGGGAACTGCCAAATTCCTACCGATATTTAGAAGGTAATGAATTTTATCCGTCTAATACGGAAGAACATAAAGGAAGGAAATTTGTTGGAAAGAATTAACCAAGAAGGAATTTCCTTCCAGCTAAATATTCCTACTAAATAAGGATGCATTATAATAATTCCTCCCAAATTTATCCTTCCAAATTAGATGTTAATGTCCTTCTGAATTCAAATCCAAAGTTGTCGGAAGGAAAACGCAGCTAACCTTCTGATATTGAAAGACATTTACCCTCTGAACTAGTGGGAAATAAATTGACATTACTATTCCATCAAAAAAGAAAGGATTAGAAAGGCTCGCTGGAAGAAATTACAATCCAAATTAGATGGATCACACTTGGAGGGAATAACGCAAGGAGTATCCTTCTAAATAAGATGATAATATCCTTCTAAATCAATTATAATTTTTCGGTAGGAACAGTGTCGGAAGGAAAACGCATATTTACCCTCCGAAATTGAAGGATATTTACCCTCTTGTTTAGTAGGAAATGAAGTGACATTACTATTCCATCAAAAACGAAGGGATTAGAAAAGCTCGCTGGAAGGAATTACCATCAAAATTAGATGGATCACATTTGGAGAAAATAACACAAGGAACATCTTTCTAAATTAGATGATAATATTATCTCTCCAAACAAATTGGAATATGTCGGTATCGGAAGGAAAACGAATAAGTTTTATTAAATAGAAATTGTAACACCGAATGTAGTACCCGACCCGACCACTAGATGTCGCTACGCGTATATTGGCTCGCGGTATAGGCTGGCGCCGGTCAAACACATATATATCGCCAAGTCCACTTGTATCGGTACCTGCATCGTGGCAAATGGTGCTTCCACCTAGTTGGGACATTCATTGAAAGCGCATAGCAGAGCATAAATCACAGGTGGTATACGGACCCCTGCTTCCACCCTTGCTGGGACAGGGCGTTTTGAAAGCCTATAATTTATCTGTTACCTCGTAGAAATTTTGAAATTACCTTCCTATTATATCCGATTACCTTCGGTATTTACTTTCTGGATTGGGGGGGATTACTGAGATTCGTAGAAGGTAAATACTTCTAAATTGGAAGGATAATGCTAAAATACCCACCGCAATGAGCATGCAAAAGCCCGTTTTCCTTCGCCTTTGGTAGGTAATATTATGTCTTTACCTTCTAGATTTGGAAGGTTATTTATATTTTCCTTCCAAAAATTACCTTCCCTTTTGACTCAGTAGGAATTTCCGACCGAAATTTGGAAGGTACGTATTACCCACCAAAATAGAAGGCAGACATTGTTTGGAAGGAAATTTTGGACGGTAATAATATCCTTCCAAGTTGAAAGGTAAATTTCCTACTGAGTCAAAAGGGACGGTAATACCTTCCGTATTTCGGAAGGTCTTTTTTCTCAGTGCAGAAGCCAATTCGTACACATCTTGGCTTTGGAAAACACGTTCAGCTTTTCTTTTATTATTCTGAAATAGATAAAATCAATTAAATTCAACAAAAAAGAACTTATTAAAAACATGAGGAGAAGAAAATTAAGTATGTCCCACGTAATTTCATAGAAATAATAAAAGTTACAAATTGCCCCATGAAAGTGTTGCAACATACTGCAAGGTTTTTAGAAATTACTGCTATAAAAAAATATATTCCTTATTTGGTGTAAAATTACAGTTAACATAATCTAAGTAAACAAATGCTAAATGTATTTGAATAAATCGACAACTGCTAAACAATTTGAAATCAACAATAATCAATTTTGTATGAACAAAAAAAAATACATTACCTGGTCTTATCGGAGCGCCTGCACAGCATCGCTTTCTGTGCAATCCAGCGGGATACTGATCGCGCTGTATGATAGAATGGGTATTAAATAGTAGGTTAGGTTGAAAATCAAATGAATATTTTTCTAATATCTAGGTAAAAAATGCTTGTTACTACTTACCCCTGTAACAACTAGCCCCTCGCTCCCTACAGTCCCACAAACTTATCTGAACCGGTGGCGAAATTGGAACTAATTTTTATGCCTGTTAAGTTTTTGTTTTTATTTTATTTTTCATATACACAAGCGACGCTACCACCGGGCTAAATACGTTTGACGGACTCCAAATACCTCCAAAAAGTTAGAGGGTGCGCCCATAGATCGAACCCTTGTCCCCTCGGTCGGGTGTCTAAACCACACCACTGTACCACACCACTATACTATACCGCTTTAACAACCCATTATTACTTGGGAACAACGAAACTGACGCGACACGAACAGGCGAGTTTATAGACTTAATATAAACGAAATTCACCTAATTTCCCTCACACTCCAGCGCTCTGAAATGGAACCTTGTTTTGACGATGCAATGCATAATAAGTTAGGTAGGTAAAGACGCATTCACAATGCCACTGCGTTTGGAAGACTTTATTTTGGAAATAACTATTCATAACTAGATGATGCCCGTGACTTTCTTCGCGTGGTTTTAGGTTTTTGAAAGATCCTTGGGAACTCTTAAATTTTTTTTATACCACTACAAGTTAGCTCTCGACTGCGATCTCACCTGATGGTAAGTGATCATGCAGTCTAAGATGGTAGCGGGATAACTTAATAGGGGTACGGCAGTTACATTAAACCCATACCCCTATCGGTTTTTACACGGCATCGCATCGGAACGCTAAATTGCTTGGCGGTACGTCTTTGCTGGTAGGGGGGTAACTAGCCACGGCCGAAGCCTCCCACCAGACAAGACCAAAGAAAATTCAGAAATTAGAAATCTCTTATTGACCCTGCCGGGAATTGAACCCGGGACCTCCCACAATAAGACCACAGTGCTCAACACTGCGCCAGAGAGGTCGTCAAAAAGATTTTCTGTTCTTCCAACTTGCTCATTGCCTTTACTTTACTTTAGATTACTATAACTTATTAATTCTTTATCAAATTATAACATACCTACAGGCTACATAATTTGATTTCTAATATTTTTT
Source organism: Erebia ligea (assembly GCA_917051295.2). Classification (NCBI taxonomy): domain Eukaryota; kingdom Metazoa; phylum Arthropoda; class Insecta; order Lepidoptera; family Nymphalidae; genus Erebia; species Erebia ligea. Next base: position 15,074,140 of record OU785238.1, on the reverse strand, counting down.
CATGGCAAATTAAAAACAGTTTTGTGCGAAATTAATGTCGTTATAAACTTTTTCATTATGAAAACACCCTAACTCTGTAAAGCCGCGAACTGGAAACAACTGATGAAAGACGCAAAGTACCCTAATTACGAGGGTTCTTGGGCTTTATTATAGAAATAGCATTGAAGCACTTGGTTGAAAACTGTTCAAGCCATGTCGCAACTGGGGGGTTGCTATCATCGCATAAAGCATTATTATTTCAAAATGACAGTTATAAGTCACGCACCTTGGCGTCCCTAAAATAAGGATTATAATTCTTAAACACGAACGTCAACAATATTAAAACAATACGGCTTTAAGCGATGATAGTATGCCTCTACACAAAGTAAAGTAATAATATGTATTGCACTTTATACAATATTTTATACCTTTTCAGGGTTCCGCAATCAGGTATTCCTTTTAAATGCTTTAAACTAGATTATTCGCGTGGGTTAAGGGTTTTTGATTACCTACCACGGGAACTCGTTAATTTTCCGGGATAAAAAGTAGCCTATGTCCTTCCCCAGGATGCATCCTACCTCTGTACCAAATTCCGCCAAAGTCCGAAGAAAAGGTAGGCCGGGAAAGCGAAGCAGACAGACAGACACACTTTCACATTTATAATATTAGTATAGATAGTATGGAAGTATGGATTTAGCATAACTTCGAGGAATTTCAGCTAGTATAAGCAGTCAGCTAGTGTAAGGATGAATTTAAGTTTTGTACTAATAAACAAATAAAAGTATAGACAAAGAAGCGAAGAAAAATATTATGGCTGTAGTGGAGTCCGTAATGATCTTTTTTTTTTAAATTAAAATGTAGGTATTAGTTGCAAATCACATGATCTGGTTTAAGAGTCCGATCTCAAGACCGGCCGGATACATCCATCCATCTCGGAGTTAATATTGTCCCTCAATAACTCCTGCCCGAGCTGCTTTATTGCCCAGCTTCCTGTTACAGTCAATATTTACTGAGCAATTGATTAGGCGGCGCAAGCTTGCGACTATTTTGTCGCTCTCTAAAAATACAAGAGAGTAGACACTAGACATGCTAGTTTGTTCCGGCAATACTCGCAATAGCAGCTAGAAATATTTTAATCAAAAACAAATCAGATTTAAGTATTTTAAATAAAAATGAAGCTTTAGTAGCTTATAAGAATCATACTAATACTATAAATGCAAAAGTGTGTTTGTTTGTTGGTTTGTCCTTCAATCGCGCTGCAACATACCAATGGGTTGACGTGATTTTTTGCATGGATATAGTTGAAGACATAGAGAGAGACACAGGCTACTCAATATTCTGAAAAATCAAAGAGTTCCCACGGGAATTTAAAAAATCTTAAACCACGCAGATGAAGTGGCGGGTATCAGCTAGATGATCATAAGTTAAAAAGCACTTGGACATCGTTTAAGAATCCGAGCTCTATATAATCTAGCTATTAATTATACCTAGTGTTTACTTACACATCACTCATCACTGGGGTGAGATCGTCTTCAAAAAGTTGAAGAACTTGAATAGGAAAATATAATAAAAGAAAGTTTCTAGTATCACTTATTTAATATAAAAATAAAGGCGTAAGTCGCAAATCACATGACCTCGTTTAAGAGTCCGATCTCAAGTCGACCGGCCGTATACATCTATCCATCTCAGAGTCAATATTGTCCCTCAATAATTCCTTCTCGCGCTGCTTTATTGCCCAGTTTCCTGTTACGGTCAATATTTACTGCGCAATTGATTAGGCGGAGCAGGCTTGCGACTATATTGTCGCAAGTCTATTTTAACTGTCTAACAGAGAGAGTTAACATTATCGTTGGTATGTGGCGCATTTTTTCAATAACTGCCAGGAATGATTAATTTATTATTACGTAGCAAAGCCATTATTAATTGTCTTTACTATTTTTCTTGTATTATTATCGCTAGTCCGGCCATTTTCGCATTAGAAGCCAGAGTTATCTAATATTATATTATTTTGTAGCAAAAATAATTCATCATAAATTATCTATACTCATTTTTTGAACTTAGATTATTTATTTTCTCAATAGGTATATTGAGAGTTATTAGGTACAGTATTAAACTTAGTACAAAATAATAGCTATGTTTAATTACAGGTATGGTTATAATATCAACCCACACTTACCTACATAAATAAGCAATAAATTACATTTGTTTCAACAAATATAGAAAATCGTCCAAAAATTTTAAAAAAACTAGATGATGCCCGCGTCTTCGTCCGCGTGGATTAAGGTTTTTTGATTCCCGAGGAACCCCTTAATTTTGCGGGATAAAAAGTATCTAAATAACCTACTTCTATACCAAATTTCAGCAAAATCGGTTAAAAAGATGGGCCGGGAAAGCGTAGCAGACAGACAGACACACTTTCGCATTTTTATTATTAGTATGGATTTATAAAGACAAGCTCACAAATTGACCTAATGAAATTGAAAATTAAAATGATGGCAACAAGAATTAATGCATCTCAAGTCAAGCTAAGCTTCCCTTTTAGTCACTAAATATCACACAACTGCTCCTTCTGCTTTACCGCAGTTTCCTATTACAGCCAATATTTACTGCGTTGTTGATTAGACGCCGCGACGTAGACTTGCGAAAAATTTTAACTTTTTTTCCAGAGATTATCTATGCTATTTTGTCCAGTTTTATCCCGCAAAATCATCGTGATCCCAAGGAATTTTTCTAAAACCTAAATGCACACAATATACAATAAAATTGGACAAACAGATGACAGTCGCAAGTCTGCGCTACCTTCTGGTGTGCGATTGATTAAAGTTTGCCAGCGAAATTTAATTACTCGCTTGTGTAGTGGCGGCTTTGTGCGTCCACTGTCCACTCAAAGAGACGCTGCAGCCTGCAACATAATATACACTGCCTTTAGCCACATGGCTGCGGGAAATACAGGGTGCTATTTGGTGACAAACAATACACATACATATAACAGGAGCGTTATCATGTAAAATATAAACAATCATTGTTATAATCTCATTTGTTGTGATAGGCTGAATAGGCATACGTGTATAAATATTATTGTTATGAATTTATGGTATTTTTGCTGTGACAAATAATTTTGGGCAGTGGCGAAAGAGTGTCAGCCATATAATTGGCCAAACAGGTGACAGTCGCAAGTCTGCGCTCCCGTTTGGTGTGCGATTGATTAAAGTTGGCCAGCAAAATTTAATTAATCGGCTTTGTACGTCCGCTGTCCACTCAAAGACAAGCTTCAACTTAATACACTGCCTGCAGAATTGGGTATTTGACTACTAGTCTAATATATTATATTAGTGATTATTAAAGGAATATAATAAAACGAGCGAATAAAAAAACAATTTGCGACTGATGATGACATACTGTTTTAATAACTTGAGCGGTATGAATTTGAGTAAGCGAAAAATTAACTAAACTAACGACGAATATTGATTATTAATAAAATCCAGAACGAGCTTACAAAAAGTGGATTGTGATTAACCACCCTACCGGCAAAAGACGTGCCGCCAAGCGATTTAGCGTTCCGGTACGATGCCGTGTAGAAACCGAATAGGGGTATGGGTTTAATATAACTGCCATGCCCCTAACAGGTTAGCCCGCTACCATCTTAGACTGCATCATCACTTACCATCAGGTGAGATCGCAGTCAAGGGCTAACTTGTAGTGTATAAAAAAAAAAAAAAAAATCCATTTCAGATATTAAAATTTTATCCGAGCGACTACATTACTAAGTGAGCGACTGGAAATACAGAGAGGGCACGATTTTTCAGGACCAGAGCGGTTTAATACTTAAGTGTCAAAAGTTTAGGTTAGGTTAGGGTTGAACATGAATATTCAGGTAGTGGGCACTTAGGTTCTTATGGGGTTAACATACCGAACTTAAGTAAAATAACATTGGAAAGCAAACATGTATTAGTGTATTTTTCAAAGTGGTTTTTGTTTTCAAAACACTTCATTTAAGCTAAAATGCCGCTCAGTAAATAAATACATTTGCCAAATATTGAAAAAAATGCAGGACATAACGTTGACACTCAAACAAATATTAGGTCGCTCAAATATTATGAAGCTGCTCATTTTGTATTTTAAGTAACTCAAATAATTAATGTTTGTATGTTGCTGTTTTGTTGATTTCTCGTCACTCGCAGTCAGTCGCTCACTTAGTAATTCTTTAACTGCCTCGTTGGTCTAGTGGTTAGCATGTTCGACTGCGGCCGACAAGGTCCCGGGTTCGAGTCCCGGGTCGGGTCACAACAAGTCTGGGTTTTTCTGACCAGAAATTCTCAATGCTAGCCCGGAGTTAGGAAGTTGGCGGTGTTGCACCCCCGTGCCTCGGAGAGCACGTTAAGCCGTCGGTCCTGCGCCTGATCTCTCTCCGGTCGTGTCGGATTTTCCGTCCCATCGGGCTATGAGAGTAAAGGAACAGAGAGTGCACCTGTGTTTGCGCACACACTTGTGCACAATAATATCTCCCGCGCAGATGGCTAATCTCTCTGGAGATTGGCCGCCGTGGCCGAAATTCGGTCGGGAGGACATTATTATTATTATTATTATTAATTCTTTAACCCAAATTAATTAATTTTGACACTTAAAAACTGTAATTTACAGTCACTCGTTTAATTACTACCCATTATTAAATAGAGGCTCTCCTAAAAGTCGTTCCCCTGTTAGTTTTATGATGAATAACCATTTTAAACTACCGATTGCGAAGTGCGTCGAACTTTGATGACTTCACAATTCAGTGTTTCATACAAAATCCCATAAGCACTAACTAAGCACGCGTTTTGACGTTTGAGAAAAAGTTGCTGATTTGACTAGTTGGCAAATACTTACCTAATTTTGACGACCTCTTTGGCGCAGTGGTGAGTGGTGAGTGGTGAGTGGTGTGTGGGTCATCACTCCATGAGGACGCGCCGATGTGCGCGCCTACCCTTACCATGAGGTTACCACCCCCCTACAGAGGCAGTTACCATGGAGGGTTTTTCCGCTGAGGCGGCACAGTAGTATACATTTGTCTTCCTGTGCCGCCTCATTTGTGTCGGAAAGCGGATCCGCTGGGTTTTAGTGGGTATTCTGCTCCGGCAGCGAGTCCCACATACCCCCCCGGAAAGAGTGCAGTTTTTCTGCACTCCCAGCGATGCCTAATTGCATTTCCCAGCGAAAAAATAAAAATAGAAAAAATAAAAAAAAAAGGTTATTGTAGGTTATTGTAGGTCATTGTAGGTCATTGTAGGTCATTGTAGGTCATTTCAGGTCATTGCAGGTCATTGAAGGTCATTTCAGGTCATTGTAGGTCATTGTAAGTCATTGTAGGGCATTGTAGGTCATTTCAGGTCATTGCAGGTCATTGCAGGTCATTGCAGGCCATTTCAGGTCATTGCAGGTCATTGTAGGTCATTGTAGGTCATTGTAGGTCATTGTAGGTTGGGGTGGCGGGCCAGGTAACCTCCAAGTGTGCCCGGGCACTGCTGGTCCCTTTGGATACTTCCGGAGGGAAGAGCAGTGCTTGGGCCGGTGCACCCCGGTAACATGGTTAACAATTTCTCCTTGTGGGATATTGTTAGCAATGGCTAATAACCTGGCGGGGGGGGGGGGGGGGGGGGGGGGGTGTTTGGTTCCCTTCACTTGTCCCTTGGATGTGCGGCGGGACTAGTGAATGGAACCTTGTGGGGTTTCAGACCCCGGGGCGGGGAAGGAGGTGGTTACGTGCCGCGCCGCTTCGTGCATCTCAAGTGGGGCTAGACCTCAAAACTTTATGTTTAGCAAGAAAAACTTAAATAACAGGCAAAAATAAAACTCTATGCCGTTTTGAATTTTGATTTATTTTAAATAATAAAATATTATTTGGTACAGTAAAAATATCTATTTTAATATCAATAACCTTAGCTACCTACGAATTAATTTTATGTTGTTCTGCATTAATTCTAACTAACTAATTAATTGTTAACTGCATAGTTAAATATTGTGTGGATTTTTGATTCTATTAATTTTATAGCTTAAAGTGTCAAGTGAACCATAGATGATAATGGTTAACTTTAAATTCAATTAAGGTTATGGTTAACTTTAACTTACCAAAAAGCTCGCAAAGGGCGTTTTTCCATTGGCCGATAATATCATCGCCGATGTAGACTCAGCAATATCGGGGCACAGAAATATATGGAGCTAACTGTGACGCTTTTTCACCGACCGACACGATACAGATATATCGTCGCTGACATTGAATGTGTCCCGTGTGCCAGCGTCAATATTATATCGGTATCGTGTCGGCCCATGAAAAAACGAGTTACAGGCCCAAGTGTACATTCGTAATTACGGTAAATTTTTAGTCAAAGTTTTAGATCAAATTTAACGTTAACCATGACTATCAAGGGTTCAATTGACCTTAAGAGTACTTACAGACGCACCACAATTACAAGTTTTGTAGCAAGACAAATCTCTTTTGATTTCTTGTAAAGATTTGAAACACTCAGATAAGAAAAGAGTTTTCTATTAGGATTAGATCGACTTATAAATAGGCCAAAGAAACTAGAATACACAAAATATATCTAATAAGTTAAAGGTAAACACAGAATTCAGAATAAGCGTAGAAGTATTAAATGAGTGTGATATTGTCACCGCACAGATGCTAAGTGAAACAAGCGATATATTGTATAACAGACATTCTTGCGTAACATATGTATTAATTTGCTTTGCTTTGCTTTGAAATATCAATAATTAGTATGATCTTGACGTGACGACTAATAATCTGCCACGTCCCTGCAAATTATGGGACCAGCTTTCATCTCTCCATGAGGTCTGATCCCTCATGATTATAATATGGGGCTCTTCAAATGAATGGGGCGGCGGTAACCACTTAGCATCAGGTGACCCGCCTGCTCGTTTGCTCGCTATATACTTATATATAAAAAATTAAAAAAAATGTATGATTGAGTTACTAAGAATGGCGACCTGCTGCCTTGGGGTTTCATTGTGCAAAAATTATTGCTACAGTGTAACAATCGCAACCACCACATTATGTAACACAGAAAAAAATCTATTCGCCAAAATCCATGTCGCATCAAGAATACCAAACAAACCAAAGGCCAAAACAGCTGCCAAAAAACTTGGTATCCTGAACAAGGTGAAGCGGTACTTCACGCCGGAACAGCGCCTCACTCTTTATCAGGCACAAGTTCGTTCTGGCATGGAGTATTGCTGCCACCTTTGGGATGGATCCGCCAGGTACCAACTCGATGCATTAGACTCGATAGATCGCCGGGCCCGAAGAATAATAGGCGATCAATCACTTACGCAGGCGAAATTGCTCAGTTTACAACACCGACGCAATGTCGCCTGCTTATCGGTTTTTTATCGGATATACCATGGGGAGTGTGCTCTGGAACTTCACAACCTTGTTCCTCCTTCTCCGTTCTACCACAGAACAGCAAGAAACCGTCAGCGTTGGCACCCCTATGTGGTTGATGTTCAATTTGCTCGCACGAAACGTTTCTGCTCGACGTTTCTGATACGAACCGCTAGGGTGTGGAACACCCTCCCAGCGCACGTGTTTCCTGCCACTTACAACTTAAGTACCTTCAAGGCAAGAGTGAATAGGCATCTTCTAGGCAAGCGCGTTCCAACCTAGACCTCATCATTGCTTTGCACTAAGCATGATTGTCGTCAAGCGCAAGCCTATCACCAATAAAAAAAAAAAAAAAAAAAACCAAATTGAGATTGTAACAATGATTTATGCAGATTTTACATAATAGGGCTACCTGATCGTACCGTTTCTATTAACTTATTTAGAATTCTGTGGATGTAAAATTAAAAATTTATATACTAAAAAATCTCAGCCATACATTTATTAACAGCCACCGTTTCTATAATCTATCTTACAAGTATAATCCGACTAAACATTTTTTAACGATTTCTTTGGCACATTTTTACTTTCATGTTTAAACTTGCTTGATTTACTTTAAAGCGATAGCACGCCAGGGAAAACTAACCTGTCCTAATCTAGGAATAGGAAAAATATCCTAATCAATGTGTGGCGGAAAAAAAGTCCGCCTAACTCTTTTATGGAGCCGCACCCACTAGTAAGACAAGACTTAACGTCGTTCCCTTTAGACGCGGACGTTTCGCGCCTTTGTCCTGGTGCCAACTGCCAACATTTTAAAGCCATATATATATATTCAGGCTGAAAATCAGCGCTGTATGGTCAGTGCTTGCACTGACATACAGCATTATGCTGAGCCTGGACCATTTTTCGGGTTGTGCCATGCGTGATGCGGTAGGTATGCTTCTTAAGTGTGGCACAGTTTGAAAATAAATGTTTTTCTTTCTTTCTTTCTTTCTTCCATATTGTTTCATGATTGTTAACTTTCGTGTTTTAGAATTATAATCCTTATTTTGGGAACTTCAGGGTACGCGACATCAAACTGTCATTTTGAGTAATATTGCATAAGTATTGATTCAATCAATCAATCAATCAATTTCATTTATTTGATCAAAAACATACAGTCTACATGATGCACAGTTATCAAAAAGTAATACAATACAATAAAGTTTTATAATATAATAACTTAAGGTTTTTCATTAATTTAACACTTAGTTAGTCTTAGATACATCATTTAAAACAAATCATTTTGTTACTGTTGCGCTAGGGAACCTGTATGACAGCAGTAAAATTGCTTTTGATAGAATTTGTATACGAATATTTTCAAAGTAGCAGCTAACTTTCTTCATTGTAATTTATAACCGCGGCGAGCATATAGGTTTTTCCTCCTACTTCGACGATTTCTTTATAGAATCCAGTGTGTGAATGATCATATTGTCTTTGTTGGGATAACCCTGGGTACCAATCATGTAAGAATGTCCGATCAAAACGTTAAAGTTCGTCGTCAAAGTTTATAAACCATAACGACATTAAATTAGAGCTCAATTTCGTGTATCCATTCTTAGACGTTCGAGTATCGTTCATACCTAAACGTATAAGAATGGGCAGACGAAATTGAGCTCTAATTCAATGCAGTTATGGTTTATTTTACTTTGACAAAAATCTTAAACGTTTGATGAACAATTCTTACGTAATAGGGGGGCTGGACCTGTATTCTGTATAGACCGTGGTATCCACAACTAAATGTGAACCATATGCATACTTAACTCAACTCGCAACCTATTTTATTTTTGCATTTATAGCATGTCCAATCAGTAGTTATGCAGTCGTTGATTGCTTCCTGCAGTAATCCGAGACCGCGGCTGAGAGTTAATATTAATATTGGTATTAATGAAAGTATACTCTTGGTGGTTCGAATAACCGCAGGAGCAATCAATGCTGCAAGTATAGTATTTTTCTAGTATGAACTGCGCCAAGGGGGCAGCATTGCATTATGCGTCTAATCGTTTGATGTTTTTCGAATAGGTCGTAACCTTATCTTGAAAAAACGAAATTCCACTTAAAATGTTAGCTATTTCAGCGTAATGCTCTCGCAATTTTTTTTTTATTAATTACACTCTGTGCAAGTTCAATAATAGGACAATCAGTGCAATTCAAACTCTCTGAGTAGGTTTTATTTGCCAATAGCCCGACCAGAATAGCCTGAAATATCTAATCAAATGCACACGTTGAAATAATGTATAAATAATTATAATATATCACGCAAGCGCACAGATCTTGCAATACTTCCATTTAAAAGAACTGGTGTGCAGTTTTTGAATTTTTTAAGATACTTATATCCCACTCCGGACAATGTTCTAAACATGTAGGTCTCGCACGCTGTTTTTTAGACATGTCATCTTGTTCGTCTTTACGTTTAAGTTTTTGTTCAGTCCTCCCCATTCCTCTTGAACATTCCAATCGTTATCACCTGGAATGATTTCCAGGAGTGAAAAATGGAATGATCCCTATACAACTGGACCGTTTCATATCCTGTATTTTTGTGATAGACTCTGGATATTTGAGCGGTTGTAAAGCTACTTTTGACTCGAGACTGAGTTGAGTATATTCGATACTCTTTTCAGGAGTGCTCCATTTATTATTATTTTGAGCCACGTCAAACGAAAGCTCGTCGGGTTTGCATTGGTGAACCATCCGACACTTTACAGCGTTCCTTTTATTTTATTATCGATTCGTTCAAGATGTTGCATGATGAATCTGTCTATACGCATCGGAATTTCACACCTGAATTCACGATTTTTTAAATCCGAAAATGCTGACTCAATCGGTGCAGAGGTGGCGTCTTCCAAAAACAGGTACCATGACCGCTGTCCACAGAGGTGCAAACTTAAGAACGTACCTTTTCAACCTTTTGGTGAAATCAATATTATAGCAAGCGTTAATCGTATCACCTTATTATGACAGATCAGCGATTATACTAGTCTACTTCAAGGTTCGCACAACGTGCAAAAAGTCCCTAAATGGTTCATACAAGTAACGTGTATAAACTTTGAAACTTACCTAGTTTATTGTTAACTGGTAGGTCCTTCAGAATCACAGGGTGTTTGACAGTGTTGATACGGCGGTTGAAGGAGCTAGCATCGCGTTTACATCTGGGTTGCTCTACGGGGAGGACGCGTCTTCGCTAATGATAATGTTCTCACAATATTTTTTTAAAATTAATTACACTCTATGAAAGTTTATTAAAAGGACAATCAGTACAATTCAAACTCTCTGAGTAGGTTTTATTTGCCAATAGACAACAAGAATAGCCTGAAAAATCGAATCAAATGCACACGTTGAAGTTATGTTAAACATAATGTAAGTATCACGCAAGCGCACAGATTCTGCGATATTTCCATTTAAAAGTACTGGTGCATGTGCAGTTTTAGAATTTTTGATGAAATCCCAGTCCAGATAGTCATTCAAACATGAAGGTTTTGCACGCTGTTTTTTTAGACAAGTCATCTTGTTCGTCTTTACGTTAAAGTTTTGGTTCAGTCCTCCCCATTCCTCTTGAATATTCCAATCGTTATCACCTGGAATGATTTCATCCCTAGACAACTGGACCGTTTCATATCCTGTATTTTTGTGATTGACTCTGGATATTTGAGCGGTTGTAAAGATACTTTTGACTCGAGACAGAGTAGATTATCTTCGATACTCTCGTTAGGATTGCTACATTTATTATTATTTCGAGCCACGTCAAACGAAAGCTCGTCCGGTTCAAGCGATGTTTGCATTGGTGAACCGTCCGACTGTTTACAGCGTTCCTTTATTTTATTATCAATTAGTTCAAGATGTTGCATGACGGATCTGTCTATACGCATTGGAATTTCGCCACTGAATTCACGATTTTTTAATTCTGAAAATTCTGACTCAACCGCAGCAGAGGTGGCAGTCGCCGAGCCTCTTCCAAAAACAGGTACCATGACCGCTGTCCACAGAGGTGCATACGTAAGAAGGTACCTGTTCAACCTTTTGGCAAAATGAATATTATAGTAAGCGTTAATTGTTATCACCTTTTGATGACTGATCAGCGATTATAACCGCCGCACTATAGAATTCATCCCGCCACGATTTCCAACCGAGTTTGTCCGTGTTCGATTATTTTAATAATTACACTCTGTGCATATTTAATAATAGGACATTCAGAACAATTCAAACTCTCTGAGTAGGTTTTATTTGCCAATAGACAACAAGAATAGCCTGGAAAATCGAATCAAATGCACACGTTGAAATAATGTTTAAAAATAATATATCACGGAAGTGCACAGATCCTGCAATATTTCCATTTAAAAGAACTGGTGCATGTGCAGTTTTAGAATTTTTAATGAAACCCCACTTCGGACAGTCATCCAAACATGTAGGTTTCGCACGCTGTTTTTTAGACAGATCATCTTGTTCGTCTTTACGTTTAAGTTTTGGTTTAGTCCTCCCCATTCCTCTTGAATATTCCAATCGTTATCACCTGGAATGATTTCGTCCCTAGACAACTGGACCGTTTCATATCCTGTATTTTTTCATTGACTCTGGATATTTGAGCGGTTGTAAACATTTTTTTTGACTCGAGACTGACTTGAGTATTTTCGATACTCTCGTTAGGAGTGCTACATTTATTATTATTTCAAGCCACGTCAAACGAAAGCTCGTCCAGTTCAAGCGATGTTTGCATTGGTGAACCGTCCGACTGTTTACAGCGTTCCTTTATTTTATTATCAATTAGTTCAAGATGTTGCATGACGGATCTGTCTATACGCATTGGAATTTCGCCACTGAATTCACGATTTTTTAATTCTGAAAATTCTGACTCAACCGCAGCAGAGGTGGCAGTCGCCGAGCCTCTTCCAAAAACAGGTACCATGACCGCTGTCCACAGAGGTGCATACGTAAGAAGGTACCTGTTCAACCTTTTGGCAAAATGAATATTATGGTAAGCGTTAATTGTTATCACCTTTTGATGACTGATCAGCGATTATAACCGCCGCACTATAGAATTCATCCCGCCACGATTTCCAACCGAGTTTGTCCGTGTTCGATTATTTTAATAATTACACTCTGTGCATATTTAATAATAGGACATTCAGAACAATTCAAACTCTCTGAGTAGGTTTTATTTGCCAATAGACAACAAGAATAGCCTGGAAAATCGAATCAAATGCACACGTTGAAATAATGTTTAAAAATAATATATCACGCAAGTGCACAGATCCTGCAATATTTCCATTTAAAAGAACTGGTGCATGTGCAGTTTTAGAATTTTTAATGAAACCCCACTTCGGACAGTCATCCAAACATGTAGGTTTCGCACGCTGTTTTTTAGACAGATCATCTTGTTCGTCTTTACGTTTAAGTTTTGGTTTAGTCCTTCCCATTCCTCTTGAATATTCCAATCGTTATCACCTGGAATGATTTCGTCCCTAGACAACTGGACCGTTTCATATCCTGTATTTTTTCATTGACTCTGGATATTTGAGCGGTTGTAAACATTTTTTTTGACTCGAGACTGACTTGAGTATTTTCGATACTCTCGTTAGGAGTGCTACATTTATTATTATTTCAAGCCACGTCAAACGAAAGCTCGTCCAGTTCAAGCGATGTTTGCATTGGTGAACCGTCCGACTGTTTACAGCGTTCCTTTATTATCAATTAGTTCAAGATGTTGCATGACGAATGTTTATACGCATTGGAATTTCACCACTGAATTCATGATTTTTTAAATCCGAAAATTCTGACTCAACCGCAGCAGAGGTGGCAGTCGCCGAGCCTCTTTCAAAAACAGGTACTATGACCGCTGTCCACAAATGTGCATACATAAGAAGGTACCTTTTCAACCTTTTGGCAAAATGAATATTATAGCAAGCGTTAATTACATCACCTTTTGATGACTGATCAGCGATTATAACTGCCGCACTATAGAATTCATACCGCCACGATTTCCAACCGAGTTTGTCCGTGTTCGATTATTTTAATAATTACACTCTGTGCATATTTAATAATAGGACATTCCGAACAATTCAAACTCTCTGAGTAGGTTTTATTTGCCAATAGACAACAAGAATAGCCTGAAAAATCGAATCAAATGCACACGTTGAAATAATGTTTAAAAATAATATATCACGTAAGTGCACAGATACTGCAATATTTCCATTTAAAAGAACTGGTGCATGTGCAGTTTTAGAATTTTTAATGAAATCCCACTTCGGACAGTCATCCAAACATGTAGGTTTCGCACGCTGTTTTTTAGACAGATCATCTTGTTCGTCTTTACGTTTAAGTTTTGGTTCAGTCCTCCCCATTCCTCTTGAATATTCCAATCGTTATCGCCTGGAATGATTTCGTCCCTAGACAAGTGGACCATTTCATATCCTGTATTTTTTCATTGACTCTGGATATTTGAGCGGTTGTAAAGATTTTTTTTTGACTCGAGACTGACTTGAGTATTTTCGATACTCTCGTTAGGAGTGCTACATTTATTATTATTTCGAGCCACGTCAAACGAAAGCTCGTCCGGTTCAAGCGATGTTTGCATTGGTGAACCGTCCGACTGTTTACAGCGTTCCTTTATTTTATTATCAATTAGTTCAAGATGTTGCATGACGAATCTGTCTATACGCATTGGAATTTCGCCACTGAATTCATGATTTTTTAAATCCGAAAATTCTGACTCAACCGCAGCAGAGGTGGCAGTCGCCGAGCCTCTTTCAAAAACAGGTACTATGACCGCTGTCCACAGAGGTGCATACGTAAGAAGGTACTCTTTCAACCTTTTGGCAAAATGAATATTATAGCAAGCGTTAATTGTATCACCTTTTAATGACTGATCAGCGATTATAACTGCCCCACTATATAATTCATCCCGTCACGATTTCCAACCCTTGCTGACATCCGGTTCCATGTTGGATTTTGATGATATTTTGCGCTTCTCCTATCCTCCTATCTCGAGTGCTCTGCCGGAAGTTTTACGAGAGTTCCAGATGAGGTATGTGCTGGATGTTATAGATTTGTTATTCTTCTATCAGAAACCGAAGAGTTTCTAGCCTCTGAATCGATAGTTATATTTTCTGTAAATTTTTATTTAAAAATAAAAATTCTAAGTTTGGTACGGGAAGTTAGCAGATCATTTTTTCAACCGACGTTTTTTAGGTTAACTCGCCAGAACTGTCTCTAAAATCTATCAGGAACTATAGAACTGAATGCTCTGCATGTGAACAGAATTCTCTTTTGTTTTTGATCTGCTAGCACTTGCTCTGCTAAGTTCACCGACTTAGCTGACTCTGGGTTAAAAGGATACCCAGCGTTTCTGCAAGCGGGCCTAATAGATATACCGTAGACGTACCGCCAAGTTAAGCGTTCCACTAGGTACTAGATATAGTTTTAATGAAAACTGCCATAAGCTCCATTCCGTTGTAGGGCGAAACCAAACTATGGACAAAAAGATTTGGTAGCAAAATGTCCGCGCGTCCGTGCTACACCGACGTTTCGTGCGAGCATTTTATCTGGTCTTGTCCATAGTGTGTTTTCGAACTTAGACAGCACCGATACCAATTATAATTATTACTTAATCTTGATTAATCGAGAAGTCTATCTAATGTGAATATATCATTATCATTTTAATCGAAAAAAGTTAAAAGCTGGTTAAATTCATACAGTATGTAATAATGTATAATATGATATTATACAATGTACAATTCAATCACTGTTACGTCTTTCATTTTACAAAATATACAAACATTCTAAAGGCTATCTAGTAACTACTAGCTAGTTTTGGTCAAGACAAAAGTTTTTAAAATCTTTTCATTTCATAAGACAAAATGACACGTTCATTATTTTAAAGCCCCCGGATATCACTTCAGTCTACGCGTTTGACGAGTGTCGGCCAATGTGGCAATCTATAGCTTGACGACCGTTGACCGAAAGCGACAAAAATACACATCATATCCTGAAGACATTTGCCAAAAACGTTGGGCTTACGGATACGAGGGGCATTATATATAAGAGTTTGAAAAGCTGGGACTCTTTATTAACGTTGCAATATCGGAATATAACATTTTAGAATAAGAATCTGGTTAGATAAAGCTTAAAATTAGCATGTGAGTTAGGTAAAATATATGATTGTATTGAGATGGGGACAGTTTTAAGGAATACACTTTTAAAAATAATAATAGCTTCTAGTACACACTGGTCCAGAGTGATCGCGCGTGAAATGTTGCAATTTTTTTCTAGATTCTTTGATTGTGATAGTGAAATTCATGAAAGTCGCCAATGTTTTCTGCCGCACTTGGAAAATTTAGGTATTTCAATATATTCGGTCGTAACGTCGAGTATATTCGCCGAATTCATTGAACCAATGTGCACCAGGTTCTTTATGATAGCAACGATTATTTCTTCCTGATTTCAAAATATGAATAGGTACGCTCTAATGTTTTTAGTCATAATCAAAGCAAAAATATAGATACCTATTAGCTTTCCAGTTCGGCGAAGGCACACTACTGACAGGACATAGCAAAACATCACGCTGCACAGACCTGCGCGACACGATGCAAAGTGTTTTCCATACGACGCAAGTTTCAACACGAGCGTTTCGTATACTGACGTATTGTCATGACCTGCCAGTAGGTAGGTGGTAGGTAGGTAGGTGTAATTTCGCTTTGAGGTTATATTATTATGTATACCTTTTCTTATTTTAATTTTTCTTAGTTTATTTAAAATCGATCTTTCTTCATGTTTACATTCCCAATCATCCCTTAATGTTTTCGACTCTAATTTAAGAACTTTTGAATTACAATTATCATTACTCATTATATAGTTAAAATTCAGTTTTTATCCAGATTTATTACTAGGACTTCTAGTTTCAACAAAATTTTAAGAATCATTCAAATTTTAATTTTATCTGCCCTAACTTGAGACATTATTTAACAGTTGGGGTTTCACAGCTAGATTTTTAATAAAACATTCATTATTATTATTATTTACAGTAATTATACTTATCAGTAAGAATTATTATTAGGACTATTTTCATTCGAACTACAATTGAGACTTGTATCTACCGTATTTAATTCTACAACATTAGAGTTAATTTCATCTTTCGAAACATTTTCTTCATTTTCTTGATAAACAATTTCATTTACAATAATAATATTATTATGATTTTCATTTATTTCGTTAACTAATTCATTCACATTTTCTTCTAAATTATTTACATTAAAATCTCTATCTAAATTTTCACAACTTATAACATTAACGCTACAATTACTAGTTTCTTTGACTGAATCGGTTAAGGATTCCCTTTTTTCTACTATAACTTCAACACTAGGTTTGAAAAAATCATATTTTGCGTTATTCGGTAAATCTGGTGGACGTACGGTTGATAGGGTACTGGAGAGAAAAGATGATTGTAGATTGTAACCAGGTAACAGTTTTGGTTGCAAAGGTAGCATCAAGTCTAAGGATCCGGTAGTTGCAGGTCTTGGTTGCAGGGGTGGGGCGGTCATCAGAGGTGGTTGCAGAGACGCCAGGGATATGGCACCGCACTGCGTGTTGATAATTGGACTCTCAACTGTAACAAATACGGGTGAAATCAGCATATATAAGGCAAGTGAAACTTAATGGTCAGGATATAATAGCGATCAGTTCAAGACATATTTTGGCAGCGCGGTAGGGTGAAAATACAAACTGTTAGGAATTGGATCTAAAGAACCATGACCATAAGATATATTTTTAAAAGAAATAAGAACGGCATTTAAAGGTTTTTAAACAATTATTGCAAATGAGATTTTTAGGCTAGAAATGGAACCTACACTTTTTTTAATCAAATCCGCAATCAGTCGTGAGACTATATTCGGATGCGTATTGCGACCTACACTTTTATTAAAAAACTGTAGTATACTTACTTTTAAATCAATGTTGTAAATAATCATAGTTTTTAAAATATTCAGAGATAAGTTCTTGTATAATAGCAATTATCCAAGTTATCCTAAACGAATGAAAGATGGTACCTACTCAACCGTAATCAACTGCTTAGCACTTTGCAAAGTAATTTCGTCATTTTGGCTTGTAAGAGTTGATTTATTAAAAGAAATCAGGGTTGATTCATTAAAAACTGACACTAAAAATTAACTCTTTGTCTTTGGGGCTGAAACCCCCACTGTCATGTACTTTACCGACTTTATAGTTGTCAAAGATCCAAAAAAAATCATCATGCACTAAGGGATAGCAGTCTGATGCTGCCTTCGGGTGGTATCCAAGGTTTTATAAGGGGAAGCATACATGATGATGATGGGATGCTTGGGTTTACCTATAGGGGCTCTGGCCTGTAGCGGCAAGGCGGCGGCGGGAGGTCGCAGCAGGTTCGATGGACCTTGGAGTGCTAAGCTGATCATATTCATGCCGTTCACACCTGGAAACAGTTGGAGGAATACGTTAGGGATGTTTGGTTGGAGTTCCATGATAAGTGGTAGAGCTAAAGAAAGCTGTCCGAAAATTGGAAATTAATAAAATATAGGTCGGGTATTAGTTATTTTTGAAGTGAAAACTTCTTTAGCCGCGTTGAGTACTTTTTGGTATGGGGTAAACTTGTGGATTTGCGTCACCGACACCGACACCTCGCTGCCCCATGCTCGCGTTGTTACGAAGACAAAAGATCTTAAATATAAATATACTACATTCGTAATTAAACTTTAATACCTTAGTAGGTTTATATATTTTTTTTATCTAATTTTTTTTTAATTAAAAAATTTAAATATTCGTTTTCACTTCTATCGGCAGTCCCTATGGCTACCAATTTTATTTTTGTTTAGCCTAGTGTATGGCCATGGTGTTGCCACTATAAACTTAAAAAATCAACTCGCAGTTTTCACTAGACATACTCGTACCTTTTCTCAAAACTTACGTTAGGCTGGGCATACATTAGTTAGTAGTTTATAGAGCGCGTTGAGAAACAAACAAGAAACCTAAAAGGAAACCATAAACATATAAACAGAACCTTTTGCTCACGCTAAGGTTCGTATCCATACGGTTTCAGGCAAACATTTTACTTCAAGGTTCGCACAACGACATGGTTCATACAAGTAACGTGTATAAACTTTGAAACTCACCCAATTTATTGTTAACTGGTAAGTCCTTCAGAACCACAGGGTGTTTGACAGCGTTGACACGGCGGTTGGAGGCGCTGGCGTCGCGTTTCCTTCTGGGTTGCTCCACGGGGAGGACGCGTCGTCGCTTCTTCGGCAGTTTCGACCGCGCCTGCGGACAGATGGCGTTGTTTTAAGTTATCATGAGAAAATAAATATTAAAAAAATGGCAGTCATAGGGACTGCCCATAGAAGTGAAAACGAATATTTTAATTTTCTTTAATTCTTTTTTTTATTTACAAAAAATAAAAATTTAAAATAGTTAAAATATAAACCTTAAAATTAAGCCATTAAAGTTTAATTACGAATTTAGTATTAAAGTTTAATTACGAATGTAGTATAAATAAATATACTTAATATTTAAGACCTTTTGTCTTCGTAACAACGCGAGCATGTCGGTGACGCGAATCCACAAGTTTACCCCCTATCAAAAAGTGTTCAACGCGGCTAAAGAAGTTTTCACTTCAATAAATAAATTGTTTATTGCTCCAAAGATAAGTTACAACTAGAAAACATTTCTGCAAAAGAAACTTCACACGGTCATAATGACCGTGGACCCGTCATGAAAATAATATATAATTGTGAAGTTGTGTTGAGTGAAATTCTTTATATTTTACTCTACACTAAAATAGGGGTGTTATAAGTTTTACTGTTTCAAGTGTGTTTGTCTGTGACATCGTACCGCTCAAACTTAGCAAAGAATAACGTTACAGGAAGAATTACTATTTTAAGTATCTTCTTAATCTGTGAATTACAACTGTGTTAATTATTACTGTACGTTACAAATAACAACTTTTCAGGAGAGCCAAAAAGCCATGTTTATTTTATAAAAAATGCTATGATATCTTAGTTAGTAATTAATGTTCATTTCGATAATATTATTTTCAAAGAATTTTGTAAGTTTTACCACCGTCGCTTGACTGCATTGATATTTTTTTTATTCCACTACAAGCTAGCCCCTTGACTCACCTGATTGTAAGTGATGATGAGGTCTAAGATGGTACCGGGTTAACCTGTTAGTGGTATGGCAGTTATATTACGAGTAAACCCATACCCATATCAAAATCGGTTAAACAGATGATCCATGTATGAAAGCATAGCAGACAGAAAGACTTTAAAATAATATAGTATACTTAGATTAAAATGATCTGCTCCATCAATCTAGGACAAGTCATGATTGACTGTAATAACTGATAAAACCCGTCGTCTAACGAACACCTTATAATATCTCGTCGTCTCCACAATCAATCATCATAAAATGACAATCTCTCAGTATATAAAAACTTGGGAAATGTTGCGGAAAACACACGTGCAATTTTCCCGGGAATTATTAACGCGACATCTCACAAAGGCCGGCCGTAATGAAATAAACCCCGGATATATGCCGCTTATGTTATTTTCCACTTACACTTCTGCTTGGATACGTAGGATTGTAAAATTCATCAAACGCGCAAATTAGTTTTTGTCCTACCTACCTTTTTATGTAATTAAGTTTTTTTTTATTCTTGCGGTAACCCCTTAATTTACCTCTATGGTAGAAACACATTTTCGCATTCATAAAATTACTAGCTGATGCCCGCGACTTCGTCCGCGTGGATTGAGGCTCTTAGGTTCCCGCTGGAAATCTTCAATTTTCCGGGATTAAAAATAGCCTATGTGTTATTCCAGACAGTGTTATTATCTATCTCTGTGCCAAATTTCATCTAGATCCCTTCAGCGGTTCTGGTGTGATTGAGTAACAAACATCCATCCATCCATACATCCATCCATCCGTCCAAACTTTCGCATTTATAATATTAGTATAGATATTAGTATGGAATGAGGAAAAGGCACGTGCAATTTTCGCGGAAATTAATTATTAACGCGACATCTCACAAAGGCTGGTTGTAATGAAATAAGACCGCGCGGATGTAGGTATGCCGCTTATGCTATTTTCCACTTACACCTCGGCTTGGATACGTAGGATTGTGAAATATATCCAGCGCAATTTTTTTAATCCATTTCCTCGTACTTACAGTGGTACCTTACTTTATCGCTATCATATTTATTCCCTTTACTTTTTCATCTTTCCGACAAAAAACGGGAGTTTGACCAGTAGTTTTTTTTTTCAAATTTTAATACTAAAATTCTAAGTTATAATTTTTCACTTCTATCGGCAGTCCCATATGATTGCCAATTTTTAATATTATAAATGCGAAAGTAAGTTTTTTTTTTGGTTTGTCCTTCAATCACGTCAAGAGATGATGACTCGACAATGAACATACAATTATACCTATGTTTAAAGACATTGTAAAGTCCTTTACTATTTATTGTGCATTGTCGAGTCAACATCTTGTAAGGATGCTCCGGTGTCAGAGGGAAACGTTGAGAATAATTTGGAAGATTTGTGTTATGTGGTGTGGTGGCGGAGCGAATTGCTGTTTTTGAAGTGAAAACTTCTTTAGCCGCGTTGAGTACTTTTTGGTAGGGGGTAAACTTGTGGATTCGCGTCACCGACATCGGCATGCTGGCGTTGTTACGAAGACAAAAGGTCTTAAATATAAATATTCTACATTCGTTATTAAACTGTAAACCCTTAGTTATAAGGTTTATATTTCAATTATTAAAAAAAATAATATTCGTTTTCACTTCTATCGGCCAATTTTTTTTCCTGGGTGGTGCATATCGCATAGATTTGTGATTTGTCTGTGTGTAGGTATGTGTTGCGTGCATACTCCTTTGACACTGGCTGGTCATAGCTTCGAATCTATTTTCAAATGTTCGAAATTCGAGTAATGCGCAGAACAATCCCGCAGAAAAGGAGATACCATTATTAATATACAAGTCATCATAGAATAATCATCTGGGAGCGCTTCCTGGAATTTCCCTGCTTTGTGATTTTATATACCTAGTTTTTATATTATGTTGTAATAAGAAGTAATATATTAATTTTATCAGTGAACACGCGTTTGTCCTTTATAGCCCTATAATACTAGGCTACGAGGTGACGTATCATTCGCCTCATATGGATTACAGCGAATTAAGCTTCTTAAACCTTGATTATCTAAAATCCTTTCGCTCGATGCTCAAGTCATTGCTCGAGACAACATCTACCCGTGTATTCCTATGACGGCAGGGTGGGTAAAACAAATGGCAGGTGAAAAATTGGGGGTTATTTCAACGTGATATAAGCACGTAACCTCACACCACTCCTATAATAATACGCTTCCCTTTTGACGGCGATATATTTACGAGAAAGCAATATTGTGTCAAATCCTTTTTTTTTTCGAAACGGTGAATGTTTACTTGTTTATACACCCGACCGGGATATGGAGTCGCAGATTAGATTCCTGGGCACGCACCTATGACTTTTCAGAAAAGTAAATGACCACCGAAATTTTAACAGGTATTTTACGTTCTAACTTTCACTAACTTTGGGTTTTGGCAAATATAGTACTTATCAAACAAGATTCGGTGAACATTGACTACATTTGGTCTTCAAATATATTATTTTGGTAAGATATCAAACAAGATTTGGTGAACATTGACTACATTTGGTCTTCAAATATATTATTTTGGTAAGAAAGCATAAGGTATCTAAAGTATTTTGGTCGTCGTTATGATATTAATTTAATCCCTTTTAAACAGAATCCTCTCACATAGCTCTTAACCAGGGCAACCAAGTTAATTAAGCAACAGTAACTTAACGTTAACTGAATAATTAGATTAGTGTAGACAGCCTGTTTAGTACAACAACGCCAAATTAATTGAGTGGAATGAGAATTATATTAATTAGTTCTCTAAGGGCCGACGTAAAGGTAAAAAGGACGACGACCGACGAATGGAGTGAAGTCGACGTTTTTTTGTTCATTTGTTATTGTGATGTTAAATAAGTAGAGAGGGTGAAGGCTAGCCCCACTTGAGATGCACAGAGCGGCGCGGCACGTAGCGGCAAATATTATTTGTATGAGTTGTTACGGAGCCGCATCCCACAGTGCATCTCCGTGCCGCGTGCAACTCTTTTTTTTACCCTGACTGCGATCTCACCTGATGGTAAGTGATGATGAAGTCTAAGATGGCAGCGGGCTAACCTGTTAGGGGCATGGCAGTTATATTAAACCCATACCCCTATTCAGTTTCTACACGGCATCGTACCGGAACGCTAAATCGCTTTGCGACACGTCTTCGCCGGTAGGATGGTAACTAGCCATGGCCGGAACCTCCCACCAGGCCAGACCAGGAAAAATTCAGAAATTATAGATTTCCAAACCCTGCCGGGGATCGAACGCGCTCAACACTGGGCCACGGAGGTCGTCAAACTCCATACAAACTCATACAAAGAATACATGTAGCTAAGTGACGCGCCGCGCCACGCCTCTGTAGTGGAGCTAGACCTTAAGAAGAACTATATAAAATGAGTTCTCTAATTCAGAGAGGCACTTAAACATTACCAACAAGCCTGATCAAGTATATAGCGTAAATCAGTTGGAGTTTTGTCCACTAACATTGGCTTCTTTCGATTCTCGATTCTATCTCGATTCGTTTTCTATACATCAAAAATTTAAAATCGAGTGCGCGTAGGCGCGTTCTTAGTCCAGGGCTCATTTGGATTTCTTGCAACTTTCGTTAGTCATCATTATCATCACCATCATTCTCAATCCATCATTTACTAAGTAGTAAGTAAGCATACTGAGCAAGAGTCTCTGCTAAGAATGAGAAGCGCTCAGGTCATAGTCCACCACTTTAGCCATTTGCACATGCAAGTTTGCTCACAATATTGTGTTTCATTGTTGAAGTAAGTGATAGGTACTTAATTCCTTTTATCACAGTACTCGAAAATATAAATCCGTACCCGGGGTTCGAACCCCAGACTCCCAAATAGGAGGCCAAAATCTTTACCAGCCTATTTGGTTATAATATAGACCTATGTAAACGTTTGTAGGTACATAAAATTAGCTGCAATGTTTCGTTAATTATACAAAACTAGATATTGCCAGCGGCTTCGCTCACGTTAGGTTCGATTTTCATACAAATTTCAAACCCATAATATTTTATTCAAAAAATCCTTTCTTAGGGCATAAGGCATCCGGCCTTCGTCATAATGACTATCTCTATGCCAAATTGCAGCTGTGCGTTGGTAGATCAACTAGTCGGTCATTCAGTAATTAATCAGTCAGTCAGTCAGTCACCTTTTTCTTTTATACATATTTTAGATAGAGTTTTTTCTCGACTCATTTGTCCCGGTATGGTTTTGCAGTCGAGTTCGTCCATGGACAAATAGTAATGTACTTGCGTAAGTGTACAGTGATCGTAAATTAGTTGGTGGCGGGCCATTTGCGCCACCCCTGATTAAATTCGCAGCCAGCTCGAGATTTGTGGACACAGGCAGGAATTACGTCATAACGGCAACCGAAAGATGTACACTGAATCGAGAATAGGTATAGAAATGGTAGAATTATTAGAAAGAAGAAAGATTAGAAAACTGAAATTGCAGTGAACAGGTGATATCTGTTGCAGAACCGATTGCCAATTGGGCTGACCTGTTCTGTACCCTTACTCTAAAAGTGTACTATTACCTATTCTGTGCCCTAAGTTTTAATTCGATTGATCGTATAAGCATTCGATGTAATTAGCGTCAAAGTAAAAGGAACTATAATAGCATTGCTTTAAAGTCACATTTAGTACAACGGATTTTAATTAGGAAACGTATCGTTGCATGCACGAAATTTAGCTCTAAATGAGCGCGCTCTCAAAAAGGCCTATGTCCAGCTGTGGACGTATACAGGCTGATGGATTAGATTGGATTGGATTGGCCCACTCGCAGCTAGCATGAGATTTGTGGACACTGGCTTGAGGGAATTACGTCATAACAGCAACCGAAAGATGTATAATATAGACTGAATTGAGCATAGGGATAGAAATGGGAAACCTGCCCCCCGATTGTGTAAGGAAATCGTAATCGTAATAGTTTGTCAAACGGATAATTCGACTTGTTTAAGGAGTTCATAGATGCCTGCACGTCAACAAGAATGTATGAACTTCTTAAACAGTTCGAGTAATATGTTTTAAGCTGTCAAATGATTACGATTTGCTTAGACAATCGAGCCTCTGGACATGAAAGGTTGAACCCGTCTAGTCCTTTTTATGTTTTAACTCTTATGAAAGAGTTAACGTGATCGAGAAGTTAAAACTCATACTAAACGTACTGATTAATTCCAAACGAATGGAGCTGATATAAATCGCTAATCATCTACAACACGTCGGGTCTTATCGACCGGTTCTAATAATAAAACTACCCTCTGTTTGTGTTATGACGTGAGGTGGCTAGCGAAGCGAGATAATCAACAGGGGATGTTTAAGGCTTTAGGGCATATCAGACGATAGGTTGTTTGTGTTTTCAACAGTTACTACTGTATCTGAAGGATATCTTTTTGAGAACCACCGTGGCACAACGATTAGGGGTAAAGGGGCCAGAAAGTAACAAAGTAACTAATAATTTTAAAAAAATTGGCATGCCGATAGAAGTGAACAAGAATATTTAAAATAATTTAAAAAATCCCTACCGGCAAAGACGTGCCGCCAAGCGTAGAAACCGAATAGGGGTATGGGTTTAATATAACTGCCATGCCCCTAACAGGTTAGCCCGCTACCATCTTAGACTGCATCATCACTTACCATCAGGTGATATCGTAGTCAAGGGCTAACTTGTAGTGGATAAAAATAATAATAATAATAATAAAAAATTAAAACTATGGCATTAAAGTTTAATTACGAATGTAGTATATTTATATTTAAGGCCTTTTGACTTCGTAACAACGCGAGCATGGGGCAGCGAGGTGTCGGTGACGCGAATCCACAAGTTTACCCCCTACCAAAAAGTGCTCAACGCGCCTAAAGAAGTTTTTACTTCAAAAAAAAATTTAATTCATAGCTGAGGTTTATCGAATTATTTGTTTGACAGAGTATAAATATTTGGCAACACACTTACAAAGTATTAAAAATTTCTATTAACTTATTTGAAATTCTGTGTACATCTTTATTAGTGCTCAAAATTAAATGCACTTATTCTTAATCAAGCACACCTTGGCTAGCAACACGTAGGTCGTGACTCGTGAGAGTCTGCAACCGAATGAATTAAGACCAATAAGCGAATTCCCTGTTCCATGATTCCCAAGTGGGGCAACAAGTCCTGAGCGGTAGCGGCTAACATATTTTTTTTATTTTATTTTATTTATTTACCTTCTTACATTATCTTTAAAGGGATCTTTAGATAATTATTTGTTGTACGCAAATTAACCTTTTTAAGTGATTTTGAATCGTCAAGTAAATCTACCATTGGTTTGGAATTCCACTTATACCTAAAACAGCCAGCAAAACACTCGGTGGTTGGTAGCTTCAGCGGTAATTTATAACTTAAATAAAAAAGTTATTAAACCTCTACTTACGAGATGCGAAAGTTTGGATGGATGGATGGATAGATGGATGAAATTTAACACAGAGATTGATTAGAGTCTGGAATAACATAGGCTACTTTTTATCCAGGAAAATTAAAGAGTTCCCGCGGGAACCAAAAATCCTCAATTTAGACGAACGAAGTCGCGGGCATCAGCTAGTTGTACCTAATAATTAAAGTGATAAACAAACATTGCAGAACATTGCATTGGTAGTCTCAAACATTGCAGAACCTTTAATATTCTGTGTAGGGTGCCTTGAGTGCTTTGGCCGTTATATACCAGTTCGGTACCTACAGGATCGCCACTTGCAGCATATTGAGTTCCCATAACATCTACTGAGTTTAATCAAAAAAAATTGGCAGTCATGCCGATAGAAGTGAAAACGAATATTTAAAATAATTAAAATATAAACCTTAAAACTAAGGCATTAATGTTTAATTACGAATATAGTATATTATTTATATTTAAGACCTTTTGTCTTCGTAACAACGCGAGCATGGGGCAGCGAGGTGTCGGTGACGGTGTCGGTGACGCGAATCCACAAGTTTACTCCTTACCAAAAAGTGCTCAACGCGGAAGTTTTCACTTCAAAAAATTATTTTATAACTTTATTGGAAACCGCCATCGCTTATGACTTAAGTTAGTTTACCACCCGTTATTAGAGCACTAACATCGTTTCTAGATCACATTTTCGCTAAACGGAGCGATTAGACTGCGCCGTTTGCATCTAACGTAGTTATTGATCTGAAATGATGGTTCAGACTTCAGCGTTCATGTTTCAAATTGAAATGTTAATAGGCCTACAACTACGTGTGTTAAACACGGCACTACAGCCTGCCTATATAATGTTACCTAATAGCTGATGCTTGCGACTTTTCGGTTCCCGCGGGAATTTTTAATCTTTAATCTATTTCTTTAATTTTTCGGGATCTTTAATCTATTTCTGTGCCAAATATCTTCCATATCCGTTCAGCCGCTCTGGCGTGATTTAGAAATAAACATACATCCATCCAAACTTTCGCATCATACTAATATTATAAATGCGAAATTGTGTTTGTTTGTTGGTTTATTGGTTTGTTGGTTTGTCCTTCAATCACGCCGCAACGCAGCAACGGATCGACGTGATTTTTAGCATGGGTAAAGTTGAGGACCTGGAGAGTGACATAGGCTACTTCTTATCCCGGAAAATTAAGAAGTTCCTGCGGGAATCAAAAAAACTTAAACAACGAGGACGAAGTCGCGGGCATCAGCTAGTTTATAATATTAGTATAAAAGTATAGATGGACTCTCCACAGTTAACGGGATTGGAAACCTCGTAACTTTAGTTTGAAGGCCAAGTCCGTGTTTTTATTACTAGTTTTAGCCCGCGACTTCGTCCGCGTGGAGTACGAATATTTCAAAACCCTCTACCTAATCTCACTATTTTACCCTCTTAAGAGTGGAATTTTTAAAAATCCTTTTTAAGTGGATGTCTACGTCATAATAGATGCATGCTAAATTGCAGCCCGATTCGTCCAAAAGTTTGAGCTGTGCTTTGATAGGTCAGTCACTTTCCTTTTATACAAAGTCCTTTTATATATTTAGATTGATGTTCAAAAAGTGCATAGCGCTACCAATTCTGAATAAATGACTTCTGACTTTGAAAGGAATATCCCATACTACGCTAAACTAGTCGCTAACTCAGTGGGTGGACCAAGGTATGTATTTAGAGTATCCTTCAAGACACGTGTCTTCTTCCAAGATATTTTACCGCGTCATAGTGTTTGATAAATTGTTAATTAAAGCATTTGCTTATTCAAAGGTTCTTTGTACTTTCCTTTGATAATGCTTCTTTGAATATTTATTAGCTTTAAAGAGACGTTAAGTCCTAGGTAACTTAACAAGTAGAATATTTTGCGCTTCGAGTATCATGGCATAAAAACGATCGAACCTCGCACGCACGCTCAGACTATAATATAATCTTTTCTAAGATAAGAACCTATTGTCGGAATTTTCGATGAAACGTGTCGAGTTTGGCACAGATCTAATTTCCGAGATTTACTACACTAGAGCAGTAAACAAGAAAGTCTGAAGTATGTTCCCTTGTAAACTGGCACTTACGGTAACCGTTGGCCCTCACAAGTTTTGTAAGCTACAAGTGAAAAGCGTAAGCGATATTATTGAAGTGAATTTATTTTAATTTCTATTTAAATAAAAAAAAAAAAATTAAACATTCGTTTTCACTTCTATCGGCAGTCCCTATGACTACCAATTTTCAACTAATTCATCATTCATCAAAATAGCTACCATAATTTTTTTCTGACTGGTAGCTGTCAAAATATCAGAATCTAGATTTTGCCTATTGCTCACGTTAGGTTGAAACCGCTATTTTACCCCTTTAGGGATTTAATTTTTAAAATCCCTAATCAGCGCATAATATGTCTGTCATCATCTGTATGCCAAATTTCAGCCCGAGCCGACTAGGAATTTGAGCTCTGCGTCAATCAGTCAGTCAACTTCTCTTTTAAAATATGTAGATAAGGAGAGCTGTAATAGAACAAGAGTAACGATATAGTTCAACGGGTCGTAAAGCTGAATTGGAAAGGCACAAAGTTCGAAAAACCATAAAATGTAGGGATTCCAAAAACTTTAAAAGCGTCTTCGCACCGGAAATACCTCCCTCCCCCCCTACCTCCTACTAGGTGGATGGACGACATCTAGTGAGACGTAGAGAGCCGCTGGATCCAATTGACACAAGACTGTGGCATATGGAGGTACCTACAAGAGACCTCTTTCTAGCTTTAGATTGACAAGGACAAACTAACACTGTTTCCGTATTGGTTATTTTTCTTCTTCTTGAGTCGATGTTCGTCTATCGCAAAGTGGTCTTTCGCTTTACACTTGTACCACACATGAAAAACATAATATTTGTTACTTATAACAGTTCCTGAGAGCACATAAAATATCATAAGAGTCGACGGAGAGGATTTTACTGTTACG
Organism: Erebia ligea; assembly: GCA_917051295.2. Classification (NCBI taxonomy): domain Eukaryota; kingdom Metazoa; phylum Arthropoda; class Insecta; order Lepidoptera; family Nymphalidae; genus Erebia; species Erebia ligea. The sequence continues at coordinate 15,045,170 of OU785238.1, read as the reverse complement.
AGTATGTTGGCGAAAGATTGCGAGCTTGGCTTATGAAGTTATGGGTCACGAAATACTCGTTAAGTTTAAAAATCTGCTTGTTTTTTGTCTTCTAAGGTTTCGTACCTATAGCAAAATCCCCAGGACCACAATCTTCAGCAATGAAGAAACGACTGGAGAGAGATACCCCCTACCAAAAAGTGCTCAACGCGGCTAAAGAAGTTTTCACTTCAAAAATCTCAAAAAAAAAAAAAAAAAATTATAAAAAATTATAAAAATCTCGAAATAAGACTTGATTCTCAAAATGGTCTTCGTATGGACTAATATTATAAATGCGAAGGTGTGTCTGTCTGTCTGCTACGCTTTCACGGCCCACCTGTTCAACCAATTTTGATGAAATTTGGTACATGCATAGTTTGTATTCTGGGGAAGGACATATGCTTCTTTTTGTCCCGGGATAAAAAGTAGCTTATGTAACTCTCCAGGTTCCCAACTATATCCATGCAAAAAATACGTCAATCCATAGCTCTGTGGCGGTGTGATTGAAAGACAAACCAACGAACAAACACACTTTCGCATTTATAATATTAGTATGATGAATTACCAAGTTGATTGCTGGCAAAGGCTGGAGTCCTCTTATTCAGGCTTTAAAAAATAAAAAGAGGCATTTAAAAAATGTTTTTCATTTTTAAAAAAAGGCAAATTACCGCGCCTCGGTTGGGAGGCTCACGCTCGAGCAGAGAAGTGTTATTGGCAATTTTTAAAGCACCCGAACGCTCGCCGACGAAAGTGTTTGCTTTTAATCTAAATAAACGTTCACCCTCAACAAATGTAAGGATCGGATAAACAAAACGCGATAGCAGCGACGCGGGGTTCAACGAAGCTTCGTTTTTTACATACTAGTTGAAGCGAGAGGAATGCGACTAGGGATATGCAAGTGGTGTTGCTATGTGAAATATTGACCCCACGTCATATGGTGATGATTTTTCATTCCATTGCCGACTAAGGGAAAAGTTAGAGGGATAACTTCTCGGTGGCGCACTTCTTCTGGCAAATAAGACGTGTAAAATTTTGACGTTTAAACTATCGTGAGTGATATACATTTTAAATATACATTATAACCATAATAAATAGTTTGTGGCAAAAAAGTTCTACGCACATCGCTTGCGCAGTTGGATTCTCACCTCTTAAAATTTAATTTCCTTTTAATACTATTTTTCTATACAAATAATGCTATTTAGACCATTTTTAACGTGGGTCAGAGATGTCACTGAGCTCTCCAGTAAATTACAATTAATGAATTCACACTTTTACACGTGTTCAATGGGACATCCAGCTGCCGTCACGCGTTGTGTTTGACCAAGGCTTTACATCAACAGCTGAGAGGCCTAATACGGTTCACGCCGGAATGAAAAAAACATTTTTCATCCAGTTATACCTCGGTGAAACAAAACCAGCATGCAAGAAATCCATTTATTTAAGTTCCATAACCATAAATACTTAGTATACTGCCATACTAATATTATAGAAATGTGTATTTTATCGAACTACATCAACGAGGCAGCATCTAGTAATCTAAATAAAAAGCAAAAGTGACTGACGTACTGATCTATCAACGCACAACTCAAACCACAGGAAAAATCGGGCTGAAATTTGGCATACAAATAGCCATACTTTCTTAGCCTACGCCATAGCTATCCGCGCGCGAGCTCCGAGGAATCCTATGGAATGTTAAAGTAATGACGTAGAGTCTATGATATTTAAAACATTAGATACGTTATCCGCGCTTTATTTTGGCAAGAATATAAGAAGGCACTTGCCGTCACTTGCAGCCATTGCAGTTAACAACAGTGTAACTCTGAATCTATATTCATCTCTTTCTAATAACAGGTAAAGCGTATGTTGACCTTTATGTTCTTTCCCTTTCTCCGCGTACGTAATATTTACGCCGTTTTTAGTGCAATGTTGTTCGCGTATGCCGCGTCTATTTGTAATAAGTCGTTGCGTAGAGTCGTTTAAAGTGCAAAACAATACTGCTATCGCAAAATTACACGCATCAAGCTCGAAACTAGTGCTGGGAGCGAACTGGATATGGAGCGACGATCGGGGGTTTCTTCAGACCCCGATTCCTCGGAGCTCGTGCGCGGACTGTATCTATGGCGTAGGCTAAGAAAGATTTTTTCAAAATTCAAACCTTAAAGGAGTAAAATAAATTTGAAATTTGTATGAATATCGAACCTTACGTGGGCAAAAGCTAGTATTATATACTCGCAATGGATAGCTTATGAACGGTTGAATAAATCTAGTTTGCGTAGTTTTAGTGGTACATAAAACTGGTACCCAACTCCGTGGAACAGTTAACTGTGTCCCGCGACCTAAATAAAATCTACCTTTACGATTGCCCCTAGGATTTAAATGGTCTACATATAGAAATCCTACGGGTCAGCGGTACCTTCATACTTTACTCCTATGTCAATAATTAAATTATTTTCATTATTAGTTATTTTTAAATGATTATTAGGGTTCCGTACCTCAAATGGAAAAAACGGAACCCTTATAGGATCACTTTGTAGTCCGTCTGTCTGTCTGTCAAGACCCTTCTTCTCAGGAACGCATGGAGGTATCAAGCTGAATTTCATATCAAATACTCAGGTCTACTGTCCCTTGGAGCTGTGAAAAAATCAAACTTCTAAGCCAACGCAATCAAAAGATACAGCCGTTTATGCTGCAAATTTTCGACACTCGCAAGGGAATCAAAACCTATAGGGTACTTTCCGTGAACTCATAATCTTGAAATTTGCTACGAAGCAACGTCTTATAGCACAGTTAAAGGGAAAATTGCGAAAAACATAAATTTTTAGTTACATCATATAATAAAAATATTTTTAATACTTTTAAACTTACTACCCCTTTCCTCATGAACGCGAAGAGGTATGAAATTGAAATTAAAATAGATAAGTGGAATAAAAATACCATAACTTTTACTTATATACCTAAAGGTTTGTACGGAACCCTCGGTGCGCGAGTCCGACTCCCACATTTATTTGTTGAAATAGGAAAATAGTTAATTAAGCAGTATATTAAGTTGGTACATTTTACTTTAGAAACACTATGTATGCCGCTAGGCGTACAAATGTTAAAATAGTCGGGCGGCTTAAGAACATTTACCCCTTGGGAAAAGGTCACAGTCCACAACACTAGTCAAGTTCATAATAGCAGATTTTACAGACCTTTGACAAAATTAAGGGTTGGCTTGCGGGTTATAAGTCTTACATCCGAAGTCGAGTCACACACAAAGACATAGGAGTCGTAAAAAACATTCGTGAAAAAAAGCTCTAGTTACACTTAATCTAAGATTAAATCTAAAAGCTGTACGGTCGTATAATTAAATTCTATCACGAGTGATAAGTTAGGCCTTACACGTGCATGCCAAAATTAATCTTATTCATAATGAATATAGAGGTGCTTTCGGGATATACTAATAATATTTTGATGGGATATACCAAAACTTAGCCATCGTACAGTTCAGTAAATTAAATAATAAAAGAGACATAATATTTTATATAAAGATAATAATAGGTTTGACATAATGAAGCATATAGCTTATTTCTGTTGTGACATTACCGAATCAATGGTAATTTCCCGTGACGATTCGTTTTTTTTTCGACTAAGTATAACTTTGAACAGAGTAAGGGTAGGCATAGATCATCATGGCTTACGTAGACGTACGTGAAACCGTACGTAAAACGAGTGCTTTTTAAAAGTCTCTTCTCATGTGAAAAAAAATATTTTATTTTAGGTTTAGAGAGAAAACAAACAAATGACCGGAGGAAAAAACGCATAACATCCGTGAAGGAGTAGGAGTTTTATATGTCGCACGAGTAAAAGAAAGAAAGAAAAATCTTTTTTTGAGACACTAAAACGGTCCCCCAAACTCACGTTTTTAAACGTGTACGGTGTAAAATAACAGCATGTACCGCGTAGGTTGACTGTTCCGGGGGGTAACTGTACTCTCCCTACGCCGTGGTGTTAAATGCTGGTGCCAAGTTTCTGTTTAGTTTTACGGTATATGAAATTACTCATGACGTGATGTCGAGGCAAATTGGGGGTAGTTTATAGGGGTTTTTATGTATTACGTTACGGTTATACCCAGGTAAGGCTATATGTGTAGTGTTTCCAGGGCATGAACATAACTTATAATATTTTTTTTATGTCATAAAGTACAAACAACAGTACTCTACTATGGTTACGATCTAGTCTATATCTTATCTGAGTGGTAAGTGATGACGCAGTTTTAGATGGCAGCGAGCTAATCCACCACCATCACCACCACTACAGCCCATTAACGTCCCACTGCTGGGCACAGGCCTCTACTCTCATAGGAGAGATTGAATTAGAGCTTAGACCCACCACGCTGCTCCAATGCGGGTAAGCGAGCTTTAACAACTATTCTCATGTTAGTGATAATAACCAGGACCGACGGCTTAACGTGCTCTCCGAGGCACGGGGGTGAAACACCCCCAACTTCCTAACTCCGGGCTATTACTGAGAATTTCAAGTCAGAAAAACCCAATACTTAATTATGGCCCGACCCGGCACTCGAACCCGGGACCTCGTCGGCCGCAGTCGAACATGCCAACCACTAGACCAACGCACTAGACCAACGAGGCGGGATAATCAGCTAGGGATATTATTGCAGTTATATTAACGATATATAGTTTGACGACCTCCGTGGCGCAGTGTGTAGCGCTGTTGTCTTAACGTGCGGAGGTCCCGGGTTCGATCCCCGGCAGGGTCAATTTGGGAATTTATAATTTCTGAATTTTCCCTGGTCTGGGGGTCTACTCTCTTTCTCTCAAACGAAACTTCGCAAACGAACGAACGAAATTTCGTTAACTCCTCTCCTACATAATATTATCTCTATGCTCCTCTCTATTTCGTTTTCGTACACGCAGACGAAGTACGGATCCATAGAAAATTTTCGTGACCGATAGGATTGAACGATTTTGTGTGGGTCTAATAACAGACTAATTACGTTCGTTTGCGAAGTTTCGTTTGAGAGAAAGAGAGTAGACCCCCTGGCCTGGTGGGAAGCTTCGGCCGTGGCTAGTTACCACCCTACTGGCAAAGACGTGCCGCCAAGCGATTTAGCGTTCCGGTACGATGCCGTGTAGAAACCGGATAGGGGTATGGGTTTAATTTAACTGCCATGCCCCTAACAGGTTAGCCCGCTACCATCTTCGACTGCATCATCACTTACCATCAAGTGAGATCGCAGTCAAGGGCTAACATGTAGTGGATTTAAAAAAAAAACCTAAACCCCTTATCGGTTTCAGCACAGCATCGTACTAAAACAGAATCGCTTTGTGGCACGCATGCGAAAAAATTCTATGTCTATGGTGGCACGTCTTTACCGGTATAAGATTGTATAATCAGCCGTGGCAAAGCCCTCCCACCAGACCAGGCCAAAGACAATTTAGAAATAATAAAATCCCAAAATTGCCTCTGCAGGGAATCGAACTCCAGACCTACCACTTATAAGACACAGCGCTCACTGCTGCACCTGCTGGTATTTCGTCGAATCTACTAACCATATCATTACTATCACTACAGCCCATCGTCCCACAGCTGGGCACAATTTCGGACACATCATACGACGTGGGGACAAAAGTCTCGAGAAGCTTGTCACGGGCAACACTGAGGGCAAAAGAGCGAGTAGCCGCTCACCAACTAAGATGGTCTGACCAACTGAGGGAGTCTAACGCGTCGAAGTTTCATACTCTAGTGAGAATGGCGACCAACAGAAGCCAATGGAAACAAATGATCCGTTCGAGGTTGAGATCCGGCCAGGACCACGATCTTCAGCAATGAAGGAACGACCGAAGAGAGAGAGCTGGGCACAAGCCTCCACTCTCATACACTCTCATAGGAGAGAGGGAATTAGAGCTTAGCTGACTGATCTACCAACGCAACCCACCACGCTGCTCTAATGCGTGTACCTAGCAGTAAATTTCAGCAATTTTTTTTCCCAATTCAAATTTCATTTAAGGCGCCAGCGGAGAGTGAATTTCTCATACAAACGTAATACCAAAATAATTAGTAATTCGAGCATATTTCCTCCATATTATGCGATTATTAAGATTGAACTTGTATTTATCTAGGTCCCTGGATAATTATTTTTCCAAAATACTTTCCCAAAATTAAATGTAAGCACATTGCGTTTTGCATGTTTTTGCGACATAAACGACATGTTTTCTCCTTATTTGTTTCATATTAAAACCAACGATATCTCACGTACTAATTGATCAGGAACATAGCCTATATTGTCGCGTTACAGAATAACAACACGAAGTTAAAAACACAACAATTTTTCATTCATCATTTTTGGTATTCACGGAACAAGACTAAATGTATAACAAATTCTGTACGCTCATATTGCTATCGCGCTTGCACGCGATCATGTGTCTTCAGCCAAATAGGGATAGCAATATACCGCCAAATTTATATTTGCGGTTCGAGTAGAAGTTGCGAGCGGCGGTCGCCGGTCCCTTAAGTACATTTAATTTCATTTCATTTAAGTACATTTAAGTATCGTAGGTACGATAGGTATACCTACTTAGCTGTAAAATTTATAACAATAATTTGAGGAAAGTCCTGTATCGTAGGTATTAGGTAGGTACGAGATAAACCGACAAGCCTGACATTTTTGGGACGGCAAAATAACGAATTATTTACGGTGGGAAAATAGGAAAATTCGAAAAATTCGCCTGAAAGAGTCTCGGGTCATTAGTGCCAAAGGGTGGCAAAGGGTGGCAAAGGGTTAAGGGAGTGGCTATTATATTTCGCTGATGTCATTTTAGGTCATGTTTTTAATTTGGTTCTGAATTCCTTTGGTTATACAAAGTACAAACCCTTAATTACATGCGGTTGTTTATTCATCCTTAACTAACAAACTATATGATGCCCGCGACTTCGTCCGCGTGGATGAGGTTTTTAACTCCCGCGGAAATTCTTAAATTATCCGAGACAAAATGTTACTTAATATGTCCTTCCTCGAGATACAACCTATCTTTATACAAAATTTTATCAAAATCGGTTGAAAAAATGGGCCGTGAAAGCGTACTTAGTAGACAGACAAATTTTCGCATTTATAATGTTTCTTTTTTATCTACTACAAGCTAGCCCTTGACTGCGATCTCACTTGATGGTAAGTGATGATGCAGTTTATGATGGTAGCGGGCTTACCTGTTAGATGCATGGCAATTATATTAAACCCATACCCTTATTCGCGGTTTCTACACAGCATCGTACCGGAACGCTAAATCGCTTGGCAGCACGTCTTTGCCGGTAGGGCGGTAACTTACCTAGAAGCCTCCCACCAGGCCAGACCAGGGAAAATTCAGAAATTATAAATTCCCAAATTGACTCTGCCGGGGATCAAACCCGGGACCTCCGCACGTTGAGCGCTACACACTGCGCCACGGAGGTCGTCAAAATGTTACTACTTAGATTACTACATAATGCCCGCGACTTCGTCCGCGTGAATTTTCCGGGATAAAAAGTAACCTATGTCCGTCTAGCTCTAGACCTAGACGATAGTTATTGCTTGAGTCCTTGTACTAAATTTTATCAGAATTGGTTAAACGGACATGCCATAAAGATAACATGGACAGACACACATTTGCATTTTAAATATTAATTAGATATGGACTATGGATTTCAATAGGTAAATAGAAGCATTATAATATCTTTCTGTTTAATTAACTTTTTTAATTAGCCAGATGTATACTATCTTGAAACACTATGACAAGGGAGTGACGGAAACAATTTGCGAAGTTATTTTAATTAGTGGAAGTCCCTCCGCAATGGCTATGTCTATCTGCAAATGTCAGGTGAAACAAAAGGAAACGTACAAATCGTTCAAATAGACAGTTGAAACAACCGTGTGACCCATAAAGGCCAAGCCACACTACAGAGGCGTAGCGCGGCACATAACGGCAAGTATTCTTTGTACAATTGGAATGATGACAACTCAAATCAGCAACTCTTTAACAAACTTAAAAACGCACTTCTAGTATGGAAGTTGTATGAAATTCACAGTTGTGACGTCTTAAAATTTCAACGCACTTTTTCTCTTTTATCTATATTAATTTAAAATGGTTATCAAACTTAAAACTAACCGAGGATGTGAATTTTTGGTCTTTTGGAAGACCCTCTATTTAATAATCAGTTAGAAATAATTTATTTATGATATCATCATCCCTATTTGGGATTCGCCTAGATCAAATAAATATTATAAATGCGAAAGTTTGGATGGATGTATGGATGTATGGATGTTCGTTACTCAATCACGCTCCAAGGGCTGAACGAATCTGGATGAAATTTGGCACAGAGATAGATTATAGTCTGGAATAGCACATAGGCTACTTTTTATCCCGGAAAATCACGTCAATCCACGCGGACGAAGTCGCGGACATCAGCTAGTAATAGATACAACTCGTGAAATGTAGCGCGCGGTATGGCAAGCTTAGTGTGCTAATGGCACAGAATAGGTAATAATCGCTAATGGCACTTATTCTGTAACTAGATGATACCCGCGACTTTGTCTGCGTGATTAAGATTTTTGATTCCCGCGGGAACTCCTTAGTTTTCCGGGATAAAAAGTAGCTTATGTCCTTTCCCGGGATATAACCTACCTCTATACCAAATTTCAGCAAAATCGGTTGAAAAGATGGGCCGGGAAAGCGTAGCAGACAGACAGACAGACAGACACACTTTCGCATTTATAATATTAGTATGGATATGGATATGGATATGAAACGTCATGTCTAAACGGGAATGTCGTCGTCGAGCTCGTGAAATGATAGACAAACCACTGTGCGTAAGTAATTATTATCCTTACAGTGGAAGGGCGCCAATAAAAAAGAAGGAATAAATATTTCAAGATCTTTGGAAATTTCACATCCTCACCGATTTTTAAAAATTACGCCCTAACAAATCCGGAGTGGGTCAGCTAGTTCAATATATACAGCCCTATCGCATGAGAAGTCCAATTAAAAGTAATTATTATCGCCAAAGGACCAATTAAGTTCACAATTTGGAAAATTGGTCAATATGTCCAAATTGAGTTCACAATATGGAAAATTGGTCAAAATGTCCAAATTGTGAACTTAATTGGTCACACATTTTGCATCGCTTGCAGGCAATTAGAGCACCAAAAGTGACCGTTGAAACGTTAAATGATTGATCGGTAATTAATTGCTTAATTAAACTGACCACTGGCTCTTTTGGTAATGAGAAGCATTACATTTAAAGACTGTGTTAAACAGCATCTGTTAAGTCGAGGGTATTATAGTAAGTATAGATGATTTTCTCGATGACAAAGTTGCATGGAAGCAACCGGCTTCGCATCCAGCAACCCACAAGTCAGTGTAATACCTACTTGTAACGTAGCGTATGCATTTTATATTAAGTATGTATATACAAATTGTTACATTTTTCTGATTTTGAAAAGAGCAACTGCTGAGTTTCTTGCCGGTTCTTCTCAGTAGAATAAGCTTTCCGAACCGGTGGTAGATTCTTACGACTTATCATAAGTGGCACAAGTTGTCCTACATAAACATTGTCCTACAAATCATTTTCATTTATGTACATAAATGAAAATGATGATGATGATGATGATGACAGTCGCGGTCTGAAAATTTTTGAAACACTTTTCGTTGTGTGCGTACTGACGTCACAATATGCTGACGTATCCCGCTGGTGTTTACGCATTATTGTCCGTACTAATATTATAAATGCGAAAGTGTGTCTGTCTGTCTGCTACGCTTTCACGGCCCAGATCTGTTCAATCGATTTTGATGAAATTTGATACAGGGATAGTTGGTATCCCGGGAAAGTACATAGGCTACTTTTTATCCCGGAAAATTAAGGAGTTCCCGCGGGAATCGAAAAAACTTAGTCCACGCGGACGAAGTCGCGGGTATCGTCTAGTTATAGCAGGTAATAAATAGAATATCTTTCTACTTAAGGTGTAATATCAAATCGCCCATTTTTATATTTTGGTTCGGAATTTAGAGTATTATTAGATATTGGTTGCTGGAAAACTCATTACCGTCCAATCCCCAGAAAAAATATCCCAAGGCCCTTCGAAACGTAATACTCTGCGAACTTCAACCTGCGTAAGAAAGTAGGTAATACCCTACTACTGTGTTTAGGAAAATTTTTTGTTTTATAAATATAACATAGGCAATCAGACCCGCTTGCAAATGCTGATGCAGCCTAAGGTGGAGCGCGCCTGCCTAGAAGATAGTTTGTGATAGAAGAGTATATTTAACCCTTTCTTAGCTAAGTGGCGAGGAGATTCTCACCTTGTCTAGAACAAGGGGTTTTACTTTTATATTGAGTAAAACATAACTTCTGCTATAGTTCTTGCAATTAACGAGCGCGCGTGAACTTTACTTGTAGAGCACATTGCGTAAGTGCGCGTGCCTCTCGGAGCGATCAGTCGCGTACACGCACACATTTACACGAATACAAATGCATGCAGATAGGACTTTAACACAACCATAAGCAACGCGCGCTGCGTTGCATAGGGCTGCGTCAAATTGTAAAAAACTATACTAAAGTATCAAATTAGCAGTTTGTTATCTTGTCGATTGCTGGAAAAATCATTACCAAACATTAGTTATGGAAAAATTTACGGTTGTCTGTAAAGTCGGTTTACGGACGATAGTTTTACGTGATAACTAGAAGTTCTCGAAGAAGCTCGCGTGGCGGCGTTCCAGTAGTAGAACTATTGGAACTGCTAGCTCTGACGTCACGCGAGAAGAGAGATAAATGTGTCACAAGCCAACGCTTGGGCCGATCGTGCCTCTCTATCGCTTGTTCCGCGCTCTCACTTGCACTCTCAGGCTCAGGCGGAACGTGACACTTTTTCGTGCGTGCAGCCGGTGTTCATCGATCTATAAGACGTTATCACGTCAAAAATATGTCCAAGCTCTTCGAAACGTATAGAAAAGTCGGCGAAGTTCAACCCGCGTCTGGAAAAAGGCAAAAGTTAAGAGCATTTTCAATTTTTATTTCAATTATATTCAAGTGGATTTTTATGGATCTCACAGTCGCTGCTCCCGAATGTGGAGTATTTAGGTTTGAGCTTGATATTTTACTAGCGAGTTATTTTTATGTATTCATACCGTTCGTTTTATCAAAAGAAAAGATGGATATTTTTTAGCCTTGGGTTGACTTTATAAATAAATAGTATGTTGCGGTCTTAGAATAACTACCTATAGAAACCTAGTACACTCGCGAAATGTAAGCTGTTCAATTGGTGGCATAAATGGCATCGTACGACGCTCGCGCAGTCCGAGAAAAGCTGGTTAACTTAGTTTTAGAAGCTACAATGCTACAAACAAACTAACCAATTACTTACCCAACTTTTAGGTGGAAAACATTTAAACTGGCAACATTATGTTTGCGTTTACGAGGCAAGTAAACACAGCACACATAGCGAATTTGTAGCTTGCGTTTTGAGAAGGCGTTGTTTGGAAACACACCTTCTATAGGTAGTTATTCTAAGGTTGCGGTATTTGATTTTATCCCTAACTAGCTGATGCCCGCGACTTCGTCCGCGTGGATTGAGGTTTTTCGATTCCCGCGGGAACCCTTGAATTTTCCGGGATAAAAAGTAGCCGATGTGTTATTCTAGACTATAATCTATCTCTGTGCCAAATTTCATCCAGATCCGTTCAGCCGTTGGGGCGTGATTGAGTAACAAACATCCATCCATACATCCATCCAAACTTTCGCATTTATAATATTAGTATAGATTGGAATAATGGATTGGATTGGAATTGGATAGGGATAAAAATATTTTTCTCTTGACTCATATTTTTCGGTTATATAGATACCCTGCAGCCCTCTAACTAAGTAGCTTTAAAAATAACATTTTCATAGCAAACCATTACAAGAATAAAGATAACTACATTTTTCAAGATTTTTTTTTTGTTCTTGTAAAAATATGTAGCCTATGTCACCCGGACCATAATCAATCGATTGAAACCTCTTTCATCAAAATCGGCGCAGTATATTTTTAGACGCTACGATGGAACATACATAAATATAATTAAGTAACAGACCGCTAAAATCATAACCCTTCCTTTTGACTTTGCCGTAGTGGGGTAAAAATAGGGGGGCTGGTCTGAGAAATGCCCCCAACAAACTCAGCCGGGTTTTCCTTTTTTCGTTATTACAATCTCACAAAACATCTTAAACTAATTAGAACTAGAATAGGGGTATGGGTTTAATATAACTACCATGCCCCTAACAGGTTAGCCCGCTATCAACTTAAGACTGCATCATAATATGTATGTATATATTTTTTATTGTACACCACAAAAACAAAAGAAACAAGATACAACGAAACTTAAAATATAGGTACAATAAGGCGGTCTTATCGCTAAACAGCGATCTCTTCCAGACAACCTTAGCGCTAGGGAAAAAATGGAGAAGAGGACAACGGGAGGTGGTGCAAAAATAAAAATAAACTTAAATACTAATATCTATATAAACTAACCTATACCATTTATATAAAACATAATTATGATACACTAATATACATATATACATAGACCGCGTATAAGTAAGCGTAGTGTGGGGCGCCCTCCAGCACGATGGACCGACGACATTAAGAGGGAGGCGGGAAGTGGCTGGATGAGGAAGGCTGAGGACCGGGTGTGGTGGCGTTCTTTGAGAAAGGCCTATGTTCAGCAGTGGACGTGCGCAGGCTGAGATGATGATGATGATGATGAATATATGCAAAATAATTATAATAGACATACGTAAGACTAAATAGACATAATAACTTAATACATAAATAAATATACAAAAGGAAAAAAAAGAAAATTATACATGCCGCTATTAAAGATAACAAAGAGACAGATAATGCTTTTTGACGTCAATTTTAAACTAATATAAGGTTTTAGCACGGTGAATATGTGAGGGAAGTTCATTCCAAAGACTGGTGGCCTTGAGTGCGAATGATCTTTGGAAGTATTTAGTCCGATACGTAGGCCCCTCAAGAATTAGTTTACCAGCCGACCGAAGAACCCTATCTGGTCTATCATGCCCAAGATATTTAAACTTATCCTTTAAATAGCCAGGAGTCATGGGATTAAACAATACACAGTACAGAAGAGAAACAACATCATCACTTACCATCAGGTGAGATCGAAGTCAAGGGCTAACTTGTAGTGGATAAAAAAAACTACTTAACCTATTCTTTAGAGCAACTAATTTCCAAGCTTTCTTGTCATTTAAATCCTTTCCATTGTATGTTCCATTGTATGATAGTATGCGTGTTTTGAAAAGCTTTGAACTCGTTGAGAGACATCTAAATATATAAAAGGAAAAGGTGACTGACTGACTGACTGATCTATCAACGCACAGCTTAAACCACTGGCTGGATCGGGCTGAAATTTGGCATACAGAAAGCTAATGTCACGTAGGCATCCGCGAAGAATGGATTTTTGAAAATTCAACCCCTCAGCGAGTAAAATAGGGCTTCGAAATTTGTTTTACAATCGAACATAACGAAAAGCCGCGGGCAAAAGCTACTCGTAGTCTCCAATATAATATCTTCTATAGGTTTATTATATTAGCTTACCTAGACAGTTACCAATAAATTAATTGCATTGATTCTGTTATAATTAAGAGAGCCAATAGATTTGTCTCGGCCAATTACAAGCTGTAACTTTTATGAGAAGATTAATCGCTGCCAGCATTAAGGGAACGCCCTAAATTGAAAGATATTACATCGTAGAACAATTTATTACCGTTTAATTAAACAGCGGCAAAAAATAACCTATAGATATTTAATTAATCTACTTCTACATTGTATAATTAAATGGAATTTTTCACTGCCTTGTTAGGTATATTATGTCTATTAATTGAAAAATTTACGTCCCTCATAAAAGGTCAGCGTAATTTTTGCACTGCTTCGGCCGTGGCTTGTAGAAACCTATTAGGGATATGGTTTTAATATAATTAGACCCCTGACAGGTTTGCCTGAGACTTCACCATCACACCAGGCGAGATCGCATTCAAGGGTTAGTTACTAGTGGAATAAAAAATCAAATCAGCCAAGTGCGAATCGGACTTGTACACCTAGGGTTCCGTACCACCGTACAGGATTTTACACTTGTACTTTTTAAATACCTGCTTTCGTAAAAGAAACAAGAAAGTCGCTCAAATATTTCTTGTATGGGTGTCCCGGTTTACTTTTTATTATTTGTTGTAATAGCGGCAAAAGAAATACGCACACGTGAAAATTTCAACTGTCTATTACGGTTCATGAGATACTTACAGCGCGCTGACAGACAGACGGACAATGGAGGCTTAGTAATTAGGGTCCCGTTGTCACTCTGAGTACGGAAACCTAAAAAGTTGATCCCTAATTAGGAGTGGAATTGTATCGGTTGACGATTGCCATATGAATTTACGATTTTGGTACGGATACCTTTGGTTTTTGACGACTTCCGTGGCGCAGTGTGTAGCGCTGTTGTCTTAACGTGCGGAGGTCCCGGGTTCGATCCCCGGCAGGCCAAAAGGAATTTATAATTTCTGAATTTTCCCTGGTCTGGCCTGGTATATGAGGCTTCGGCCGTGGCTAGTTACCACCCTACCAGCAAAGACGTACCACCAAGCGATTTAGCGTTCCGGTACGATTCCATGTAGAAACCGAATAGGGGTATGGGTTTAATACAACTGCCATGCCCCTAACAGGTTAGCCCGCTACCATCTTAGACTGCATCATCACTTACCATCAGGTGAGATCGCAGCCAAGGGCTAACTTGTAGTGGATAAAAAAAACCCTAATAACTCTTATCTTAATAACGCCCTTCATGCTTGGAAGGTAGTTCTGTTCAAAATACAGCCACACGAGATAGCTTTAAGATTAATGAAGCGAGCCATCCAATGAAGCGGACCTATTTCATCCTTAAATCTCGTGTGCCATACGAAAATCAACTTTGAGACCTTAAAATAAAGTACAATCTCAGATTTATGTTAAAAGAAACGAAAGATTAAAAGACTAGCTTGTACCCAAGACTAGGTTTAACCTATCTCTGCAGGATTTTGTCAATAAAATTGGGGTTTACTCGGTATAATAATGCGGTGGGTTCCCAGATCCTACCCTAAAGGCGAAAACATACTACCGATAGGACAGAACAAAACTCCCGCGCGAGGTAGGGGCAACAGTTTTAGAAAGAAAGAAAGAAATCTTTATTTGGGGATAATGCAAGTACAAGAAATAACATAAGACTATAACTAATAATAAAATAAGACTATATAGAAAGAGAAACGCGAAATGTGACTTGATCCCCAAAAAGGTCTTCACTCTGCATATGCTTTATCTGTTGGGATATAGCGCTGATCTTCCTTGAAGCCAAATTAGCCATTTTACCCTATCATGGTAGTGTGTGTAGCTCCATATTAAAATGCGCGCGGTCTTTTTGATTGCGAAGTGGAAATTTTTGTCCGTAAGGTGTTTAGGCTTTAGCGAACAATAATTAATAATTCCATAAAATAACATTTACGTTTAATTCATATTTCAATATTCTAAAAATATAAAAGAAAGGCAAACAAAATGAGCCGCGTACAGCATCGCTCTGTCTAGAAACACGAGATTTGACTCAACAAGTCATACAGGATTTTAATCCTGCATGATTTATTAGGATTATTCATCGACCATACATGGTCGATGGGCAAAATAATACTCCAAAAAATTGCAGCCATAGGAACTGCCGATAGAAGTGAAAACGAATACTTTTAATAATTAAAATATTATAAACCTTAAAACTAAGGGATTAAAGTTTCATTACGAATTTAGTATATTTATATTTAAGACCTTTTGTCTTCGTAACAAAGCGAGCATGTCGGCGCAGAGCATTTCGCATGACGGTGACGCGATTCCACAAATTTACCCACTACCAAAAAGTGCTCAACGCGGCTAAAGAAGTTTTCACTTCAATAAGACAGGTTTTCGGGATTATCAAAAAATATAAATCCAGGTAAATTTGGTTGACCAATCAACAATTTTAATAGTTTACGCAAAAAATCCAAACTGTACGTGTATTTTAATAGCATTCACTCTCCATTAGTTTAAATCTGTAGTGTTTATATAACGTAAAGCTTCCAGAGAGTGGTTCAAATTAAATTGTATAAGATAAACACTTTGAGGAAAAAGTAATACTAATGTTTCTTTGATGATAGCCTAACCTTCGGGTGTCTCTAGAGGTTACCATTATTTTCGTTAGAAATGTTTCTTTTTAAACTTTAATACACTTTTTTTAAGAACGATAAAATGCGGGGATCTAGAAAAATCGCTGGTGACAAAAAGTGTATAACTTTCTCTAGTAACACACTTTGATGTAATTGTAAATTTCTTTTTCAAAAGAGCTACCACCGAGTTTCTTGCTGGTTCTTCTCGGTAGGAACGGCATTCCGAACCCACTGGTAGATTCATTCGACGATTCAACCTGTACGAGTTTATCGATGGAGAGAGACAAAGGAACGGGATGTCATTATTTTAGTTAGTCAGTGGGGCTGATTCTGTAGTGTACAAACTAACTCTAACTCTCTAAACTAAACTAAAATTAGAGCATTACAAATATTGCTAACCCTTTCATAATACTCAATACGGAAAGGGACAGAACTAGATTTAAAGCTGCATTTTAGTTTAGTTTAGAGATTGTGTTATACAGAATTGGACACATTAGGTCTCAGTAGCTCATCCGGAAAAGAGTCGCGTTATAAGTAAGATGTCGCAGGTTCGAATCAACCTAACCAAATAATTATATTTTATTAAATTTGGTTTTAAATAACAAAACATCACAAGCCTGCAACTTGCGGAAGTCTCTACATGAGTCTCTACGAGTATATCTCGTGTTGGACGTAATGAAGTAATGAACGTACTCGGAAGTCGCACAATATCATCGCCGTGCTATTAGCTTATGGTATTTATAAGCTCGTGATATGGCTCGATCGTAACGTACGTCTGCCTACGTTTATACTTATAAATAAGGCTCCATGGTGACTACTTTGTTAGCGCCATCTGTTATAAGCTAGTTCAATCCACGAAGACGCGCCCCACTATTTATCGCGACGGGAAACAACGGGGTTCGGGGTTCGGGGGAATTTTTCGCTATTTAATTTTGTGTGCGTGTGTGACATTGCTACTCGCTGCGTAGTAATAGAACTCACATTCTTGTAGTTTACATTGCACACTTGCACTGTAAGCGATTGCGAAAAAGAGTGGGGCGCGTCTTCGTGGATTGAACTAGCTATACCTATAATAACACATACCTGCGTGTGCGAGTAGAACATGGAGAAGTTAGACACGATGACGGGCACGGGCAGCGCTATCGTGAGCACGCCGGCCAGCGCGCACAGAGCGCCCACGAACATGCCCAAGTATGTCTTGGGCGCCATGTCGCCGTAGCCCACCGTTGTCATGGTGACGATCGCCCACCATAGACCTAGTGGTATCGACTTGAACTGGTTGTCTGGGTTGTCCTGAAACATCGTTTGAAAAAACGTTTTTTATTGACGTTAGTCCATACTAATATTATAAATGTGTGTCTGTCTGTCTGTTACGCTTTCACGGTCCATCTTTTCAACCGATTTTGATGAAATTTATAAGAGATAAGTTGTACACCGGGTAAGAAATGCACACGTATGAAGTCGCGGGCATTATCTAATACTCTAATCAATCTATGCTAGGTCAAATGAATTAGGAAGTATAGATTTAAACGGAGGCCGGAAGGGCGTTCCACGCTACCACACTGAGAAAAAAGACCTTCCGAAATACGGAAGGTATTACCGTCCCTTTTGACTCAGTAGGAAATTTACCTTTCAACTTGGAAGGATATTATTACCGTCCAAAATTTCCTTCCAAACAATGTCTGCATTCTATTTCGGTGGGTAATACGTACCTTCCAAATTTCGGTCGGAAATTCCTACTGAGTCAAAAGGGAAGGTAATTTTTGGAAGGAAAATAAATGACGGTAAATACATACTTGGTCATATTTGTTCGGTAAATATAAATAACCTTCCAAACCTAGAAGACAAAATATTACATAACTAAGGCGATGGCGAATACGGAGCGGGCTTTTGCAAAATTATAGGCTTTCAAAACGCCCTGTCCCAGCAAGGGTCCGTATACCACCTATGAATTATGCTCTGCTATGCGCTTTCAATGAATGTCCCAACTAGGTGGAAGCACCATTTGCCACGATGCAGGTACCGATACAAGCGGACTTGGCGATATAATATATGTGTTTGACCGGCGCCACCCTATACCGCGAGCCAATATACGCGTAGCGACATCTAGTGGTCGGGTCGGGTACTACATTCGGTGTTACAATTTCTATTTAATACAACTTATTCGTTTTCCTTCCGATACCGAAATATTCCAATTTGTTTGGAGAGTTATTATCATCTAATTTAGAAAGATGTTCCTTGTGTTATTTTCTCCATATGTGATCCATCTAATTTGGATGGTTAT
The DNA here is from genome assembly GCA_917051295.2 of Erebia ligea. NCBI lineage: Eukaryota > Metazoa > Arthropoda > Insecta > Lepidoptera > Nymphalidae > Erebia > Erebia ligea. The sequence goes on along the minus strand of OU785238.1, from coordinate 15,026,629 downwards.
TCCTTCCAGCGAGCCTTTCTAATCCCTTCGTTTTTGATGGAATAGTAATGTACTTCATTTCCTACTAAATAAGAGGGTAAATATCCTTCAATTTCGGAGGGTAAATATGCGTTTTCCTTCCGACACTGTTCCTACCGAAAAATTATAATTGATTTAGAAGGATATTATCATCTAATTTAGAAGGATACTCCTTGTGTTATTCCCTGTGATCCATCTAATTTGGATGGTAGTTCCTTCCAGCGAGCCTTTCTAATCCTTTCTTTTTTGATGGAATAGTAATGTCAATTTATTTCCCACTAGTTAAGAGGGTAAATATCCTTCAATATCAGAAGGTTAGCTGCGTTTTCCTTCCGACAACTTTGGATTTGAATTCAGAAGGACATTAACATCTAATTTGGAAGGATAAATTTGGGAGGAATTATTATAATGCATCCTTATTTAGTAGGAATATTTAGCTGGAAGGAAATTCCTTCTTAGTTAATTCCTTCCAACAAATTTCCTTCCTTTATGTTCTTCCGTATTAGACGGATAAAATTCATTACCTTCTAAATATCGGTAGGAATTTCGCAGTTCCCCGATTCAGAAGGTAATCGGTGGAAGGAAAAGACCCAATTTTGGAAGGAATCGGTTTTAGAAGGTAAAAATCGGAAGGTAAACAAGGAAATTTTTCTCAGTGCAAGGTGTGCAACACCCCTCCGGCGTTCTTTTTTAGGGTTCCGTACCCAAAGGGTAAAAACGGGACCCTATTACTAAGACTCCGCTGTCTGTCTGTCTGTCTGTCTGTCTGTCTGTCTGTCTGTCTCCAGGCTGTATCTCATAAACCGTGATAGCTAGAAAGCTGAAATTTTCACAAATGATGTATTTCCGTTGCCGCTATAACAACAAATACTAAAAATAAAAAAAATATATATATTAAGGGGGGTCCCCATACAATAAACGTGTTTTTTTCGTATTTTTTTGCTCAATATTAAAAACGGTAACAGGTAGACGGTTCAAATTTTCACAGAATATTAACTTGTATATTACCTTTCAAAATAAATAATTAAATATCAATAAAGTAAATATTAAAGGGGGGCTCCCATACAACAAACGTAATTTTTATTTTTAATACGTCATAAATCGTAAAATTTACTACAGGTTTGTACGGAACCCTCGGTGCGCGAGTCCGACTCGCACTTGGCCGGTTTTTTTAATTTTCATTCCACTATTATAAGCTGTTATCAATTATATGCGATCGATTTTATAAACGTTAAATCGCTTGCCGGCTCGTCTTTGCCGGTATTGTGGTAACTAGCCAGGGGGTCTACTCTCTTTCTCTCAAACGAAACTTCGCAAACGAACGTAATTAGTCTGTTATTAGACCCACTCAAAATCGTTCAATCCAATCGGTCACGAACATTTTTTATGGATCCGTACTTCGTCTACGTGTACGAAAACGAAATAGAGAGGAGCATAGAGATAATATTATGTAGGAGAGGAGTTAACGAAATTTCGTTCGTTTGTTTGCGAAGTTTCGTTTTAGAGAAAGAGAGTAGACCCCCAGGGCCGTAGCCTCCCACGCGACCAGAGAAAATTCAGAAAAAATAAATTCCTTATGGTCGAGCGAATAGTTGGAATAAATGGAATAATGAATAATACTTTATACAAATTATTGTCATAATGTGTACCTACTCTTAGCACAATGGGGATATAGGGAAAACTAACAAGTTTAAGTTTCATGAAAGAATTATTGACCGAAATTCTGTTGATGGAAACAACAACCGGATTATCCGATGTTTGAATCCGGCATAATATCTAATAGGGATGATGCCTATGTCAAAAAGAAATTATTTCCTACTGAAATTATTTATTAAATAGAGGTTCTTCCAAAATACCTTAAATTCACATCCTCTATTAGTTTAAAGTTTGATAACCATTTTAAACTATAGATTAAGAAAAAAAAGTGCGTTGTAATTTGATCACGTCACAACTGTGTATTTCATTCAAACTTCCATACTAGAAGCGCGTTTTTAAGTTTGATAAAGAGTTGCTGATTTGATTGAATTTTCATCATCTCTAATAGTCCCCGAAGCACATAATATATACAAAAGGAGTATGACACCAGGGATAGAATTCGAGAGTCTTTTAACACTATAAAGATTAAACCACCTATCGCCCGCGAAAAAAAACCACTTTTCATCCTGTAGCTTCACCAAAAATATACGTAGCTATTATCGTCTTTCGTAAAGCCAGCCTGCACGAAAAACTGAAATAATTTCATATAAATAAAGATCAAGACGTCCCCAGTAATACCATGCGACGTGTCTTAGGGGAACGAAGCTTGGAGAGCGAGGTTCATATTCTATACTAATATTATAAATGCGAAAGTTTGGATGGATGTATGGATGGATGTTTGTTACTCATCACTGAGAAAAATTTCCTTGTTTACCTTCCGATTTTTACCTTCTAAAACCGATTCCTTTCAAAATTGGGTCTTTTCCTTCCACCGATTACCTTCTGAATCGGGGAACTGCCAAATTCCTACCGATATTTAGAAGGTAATGAATTTTATCCGTCTAATACGGAAGAACATAAAGGAAGGAAATTTGTTGGAAGGAATTAACCAAGAAGGAATTTCCTTCCAGCGAAATATTCCTACTAAATAAGGATGCATTATAATAATTCCTCCCAAATTTATCCTTCCAAATTAGATGTTAATGTCCTTCTGAATTCAAATCCAAAGTTGTCGGAAGGAAAACGCAGCTAACCTTCTGAGATTGAAGGATATTTACCCTCTTAACTAGTGGGAAATAAATTGACATTACTAATCCATCAAAAAAGAAAGGATTAGAAAGGCTCGTTGGAAGGAACTGCCATCCAAATTAGATGGATCACACTTGGAGGGAATAACACAAGGAGTATCCTTCTAAATTAGATGATAATATCCTTCTAAATCAATTGTAATTTTTCGGTAGGAACAGTGTCGGAAGGAAAACGCATATTTACCCTCCGAAATTGAAGGATATTTACCCTCTTATTTAGTAGGAAATGAAGTGACATTATTATTCTATCAAAAACGAAGGGATTAGAAAGGCTCGCTGGAAGGAATTACCATCCAAATTAGATGGATCACATATGGAGAAAATAACACAAGGAACATCTTTCTAAATTAGATGATAATATCTCTCCAAACAAATTGGAATATTTCGGTATCGGAAGGAAAACGAATAAGTTTTATTAAATAGAAATTGTAACACCGAATGTAGTACCCGACCCGACCACTAGATGTCGCTACGCGTATATTGACTCGCGGTATAGGGTGGCGCCGGTCAAACACATATATATCGCCAAGTCCGCTTGTATCGGTACCTGCATCGTGGCAAATGGTGCTTCCACCTAGTTGGGACATTCATTGAAAGCGCATAGCAGAGCATAAATCATAGGTGGTATACGGACCCCTGCTTCCACCCTTGCTGGGACAGGGCGTTTTGAAAGCCTATAATTTTGCAAAAGCCCGCTTCGTATTCGCCTTCGCCTTAGGTAGGTAATATTATGTCTTTACCTTCTAGATTTGGAAGGTTATTTATATTTACCGAACAAATATGACCAAGTATGTATTTACCGTCATTTATTTTCCTTCCAAAAATTACCTTCCCTTTTGACTCAGTAGGAATTTCCGACCGAAATTTGGAAGGTACGTATTACCCACCAAAATAGAAGGCAGACATTGTTTGGAAGGAAATTTTGGACGGTAATAATATCCTTCCAAGTTGAAAGGTAAATTTCCTACGGAGTCAAAAGGGACGGTAATACCTTCCGTATTTCGGAAGGTCTTTTTTCTCAGTGCAATCACACCCCAACGGCTGAAAGGATCTGGATGAAATTTGGCACAGAGATAGATTATAGTCTGGAATAACACATAGGCTACTTTTTATCCCGGAAAATTCAAGAGTTCCCGCGGGAATCGAAAAACCTCAATTCACGCGGACGAAGTCGCGGGCATCAGCTAGTAAAGATGATAAAGGTAACTAACTAAAATAATCACACTAATATCATAAAGCTGAAAGTTTGTATGTGTGTGTGTATGTTTGTTACTCTTTCACGCAAAAACTACTGGTCGGATTTGGCTGAAATTTGGAATGGAGATAGATTATACCCTGGATTAAATTTACGGTAAATAAAAAGTAACTTAATGTGGATCTATCTCTGTGTCAAATTTCATCCAGATCATCCATCCATTCATCCATCCAAATTTTTGCATTTATAATATTAGCTTAGATACAATGGAATAATCGAAAAAAGTGTATGCGGCTAGAAACAACATCGACTTTCCAAATTTCCAGTAGAAAAAAATAATATTTGTTTATCCGCCTAAAATATCCTAATAATCATACCTACTAATGTTGGTTTGTCCTTCAATCACGCTGCAACAAAGCAATGGATCGACGTGAATTTTTGTATGAGTATAGCTGTTGAGGACCTAAAGAGTGACATAGGCTACTTTTTATCCCGGAAATTTTTTATTGAACCTATTTGGCTGTAAATTGTAATGGAGATAGCTTATAATCTGACTTGACCTGATTTAGCCAATGTGTTGCATAGGCTTAATTTTATCCCGGAATATTAAGGAGTTCCAGCAGGAACAAAAAACCTCAATCCACGCGGACGAAGTCGCATACATCATACTTATATCATAAATGCGAAAGTGTGTTTGTTTGTTGGTTTGTTGGTTTGTCATTCAATCACGCCGTAACGGAGCAATGGATTTACGTGATTTTTTGCATGGGTATATAGTCGAGGACCTGGAGAGTGACATAGGCTACTATTTATCCCGGAAAATTAAGGAGTTCCCATGGGAATTGAAAAAACTTATTTCACGCGGACGGCGTCGCGGGCATCAGCTAGTCAAACCCCAAATTTTGATTCCGAGCCAAAACAAGAAACCGTCACCAAAACTTGAGCAATATAGCAACTTGTTATAAAAATTTCGCGCACCGGCGGTGTTCCAGTAACTTGTTTCGAAATTTTTCTTCGCGAAAGCTTCCACTTTAAAACTTATTTAAAAAGCAATAAACTTGCGGGATTTGACTGACTTTTTGCGTGTTTTGCAACTTATTTTTGCTCGGAGACAACATTTTAAATTTGCGGATCGCGAGATATTTTTTAACCGACTTCAAAAAACCTTCAAAATGCCGCCTTCAAAAATTAGGTATTTTTTGAAGGCGGCATAAGTTTTAATTTTGGTTCATTGGCTATGAGTAAATTGGATTAAAGTAATTAAAAATTTATTTAATGCTTTTCAGTGCTTTTGAAGTAGTAGTAGTTTATATAAAACTATTAAAAAATGTTAATCGTCACATTTTTTAATAGTTTTATATAAACTACTAGCTAATGCCCGCGACTTCGTCGGATGTATAGATAGATGTTTGTAACTCAATCCCGCCAGAACGGCTGAACGGAACTGGATGAAATTTGGCACAGAGATATATTATAGTCTGGAATAGCACATATGCTACTTTTTATCCCGGAAAATTAAAGAGTTCCCGCGGGAATCAAAAAACCTCAATACACGCAGACGAAGTTTCGGGCCTCATCTAGTTGATAATAATTTATTCAGCGAATTTGCACTATTGCAATGATTTTGCAATTGCAGAATTTGCAATTTAATAATTAGGATGAATGTCTTCAAGCTCTCTTGATAAATTAGTTTGTGTGCAAAAGCATTCCTCATGAATGCAAATAGGAATTAATAACGAAAAGCTTTGCATTTATAATGAATGCCAGGCAAGAAGATATTATTGCTAAAAATATTCATTCTTGCATTCAAAGTTGAATGAAATTGGCTTAAAATTAGTTCAGGGGCAGGGGTATTGCTTTCTTTGTTGATTTTGGAAAATACTCTTGGCATTTTATGATTTCTTCATTATCATTTGACTAGCTGATGCCCGCGACTTCGTCCGCGGGACCTAACTCAGTTTATTTGAATAAAAAACATTATTTATTTATTAACTAGGCTATTTTCTCAAAATATTCATTCTTGCATTCAAAGTTAAATGAAATTGACTTAAATTAGTAGTCTGGGGTCTCGCTTGCGCTTTCTCTGTTGACTTTGGGAAATACGCTTGGCTTTTTATTATTTCTTGCTTCTTGTTTATCTTATTCTTTGAAAATCTCATTATTATGGCTGAATAAAGCCGTTAACCTTGAGGAAATTCTATTGCGGCGACGTGCCGTCAATTTTAAATTACCTATCTCTGTTTTTATTTTTGATTAGTGAAAACTTCTTTAGCCGCGTTGAGCACTTTTTGGTAGGGGGTAAACTGGTGGATTCGCGTCACCGACATGCTCGTCACCGCGTGCTCGCGTTGTTACGAAGGCAAAAGATTTTAAATATAGTCATAGTCATAGTCATAGTCATAAATATTTATTCAATTTAGGTAGGTACACTACACTTATTGACGTCCAGTTACATAAAAATAAAAATATGATGGTGATAATCTGTTACGGTTTCTTAAAACTAAAGCTACGAGGGTTCCAAACGCGCCCAGGTCTGAGAAGAGCCCACAACAAACTCAGCTGGGGTTTTTTATTTTTTTCATTATCACCATCTCACAAATCATCTTAACTAAGGATATAGGAGGAATATATTACATTCGTAATTAAACTTTAATGCCTTAGTTTTAAGGTTTATATTTTAACTAGCTGATGCCCGCGACTTCGTCCGCGTGGATTGAGGTTTTTCGGTTCCCGCGGGAACTCCGTTAATTTTCCGTTATAAAAAGTAGCCTATGTGCTATTCCAGACTATAATCTATCTCTGTGCCAAATTTCATCCAGATCCGTTCAGCCGTTGGAGCGTGATTGAGTAACAAACATCCATACATCCATACATCCATCCAAACTTTCGCATTTATAATATTTAATATTTGATTATTTCTAAGTTATAAGTTTTCATTTCTATTCTATGACTGCCAATTTTTTAAGTAACCGCTTCGGCTGTAGCTTTCACTCTACTGGCAAAGACGTACCACCATGCGATTTAGTATCACGTCTTTGCCGATAGGGTGGTAACTACTGACTAGCCACGGGCAAACCCACCCACCAGACCAGACTATAGACAATTAGTATTTTTATCCGCTACTGCGTTTCACCCCCGTGCCTCGTAAAGCACGTTAAGCCGTCGGTCCCGATTATTATCACTAGCATGATAATAGCCGTTAAAGTCCGCCAACCCGCATTGGAGCAGCGTGGTGGGCCTAAGCTCTAATTCCCTCTCCTATGAGAGTGGAGGTCTGTGCCCAGCAGTAGGACGTTAATGGGATGTAGTGGTGGTGGATAGCGAATTAAACTTCTAGTTCGTTCATTTGCAGTCGAAGGTGGTAGCGAGCTAACCTGTTAGGGGTATAGTTCTTTTGACTAACCCAGCCCCTAATTGGTTTGTACCGAAACGTTAAATCGCTTGGCGGCACGTGTTTGCCGTTAGGGCTACTATAGTAATAGCAAGGAGGTATATTTGCCCCGAGGCAGGTTCGTAACGGCACGTCGCGTTATTACGGCAGACACTGACTTCGCGATTTCTTTGTCTTCGTAGCAAATTGTATCGTTTTTGTGAGTGGAAATTATCTTTTTATCCTTGAAGGAAAAAGGTGTAAAGGATTTAGTTTAAGGCAGAGTGTAAGAGATGATTGCATTTTTTATTGGATTAATATCATACTAGCTGATGCCCGCGACTTCGTCTGCGTGGATTAAGGTTTTTCGATTCCCGCGGGAACTCTTTAATTTTCCGGGATAAAAAGTAGCCTATGTGCTATTCCAGGCTACAATCTATCTCTGTGCCAAATTTCATCCAGATCCGTTCAGCCGTTAGAGCGTGATTGAGTAACAAACATCCATCCATACATCCATCCATCCAAACTTTCGCATTTATAATATTTATTTGATAATTGAAGAAAAATATAGCAAGATAATAGAGTAATACGCATTATATATTTATAAACACACTTAAAGAGAGAAAGAAAGAAAGAAAATACTTTTATTCCATAATGGTGACACAGACAAACATATTTTAACGTACAATTGTACATAAGTAAGAATATGTATGCCTGTGACACCACCCAGAATGGAAAGAAAGAAAGGAAGAAAAATCTTTATTTGAGGCACTGCACATACAACATCAACTGTATTGCAGAATGGGTGTACAGCTCAGCTTTGTGCCCAGGATTATACCATTATAGAGGTTGCCACAGCTTGCAATATAGTCTTAAATTACACAATGGGTCGGAGAAAAAAGTAATAAAAGAGGAAAAGATAAAAAATGAATTTACTAATTAATGATGATGATAGTGCAATTTAAAAAAAAGAATTAGTACCAACCTGTGATTTCTCCGCGTAGTAAACTAAACTGGCAAATATCACAATGCCTAGTACAAGAAAAAACACCAACAGCGTCAGTTCCTTCGCAGACGCCTTGAAAGTATGCACTAGAATCTTCAGTCCTGGACTGTGCCTTGTTAGCTTGAACAGCCTCAAGATCTTGATGATTGAGATGAATTCCAGTATATCGGCTCTGTCCACGTTTCTTTTTAATACTGCCAGTTCCACTACCACGTCCATGTAAAAACTTAGTGTAGCTATGAAATCTATTATGTTGACTGGGGATTTTATAAATTCTATGATGTTCGGTGCTACCTGTAACAAACAGAGAGGAACATTTAGATCGAAAGCTTTATTAAAATACTAAAGGGTCGAATGCATCAGCCCCCCGATTACGTAAGAATTGTCGATCAAATGGTAAAGGTTCGGCGTCAAAGTAAAATAAACCATGACAGCATTGAATTAGAGCTCAATTTCGTCTGCCCATTCTTATACGTTTAGGGTATCGTACATACCTAAACGTATAAAAATGGGCAGACGAAATTGAGCTCTAATTCAATGCAGTTATGGTTTATTTTACTTTGACGAAAATCTTTAACGTTTGATCGGCCATTCTTACATGATTGGGGGGCTGATTAGCCGGTCATGTGTGATTTGGCCTAATTTAGTCAAATTCATAAACAGACATTTCACATTCGCATTTATGATAATATTATAATATATTAGCATAGATCAAAGGTTCATGTAAAGGATTTAATAGACACAATTATTCAGGGATATATGGGGTAAATACGTGTTGCTTGTAGGCATAATTATATTAACCGTTCGATGGGTGACTCCCAGTTACAACAGTCGGTAGCCCTAATCATTAGTTATTTATATAGAATAATTAACCTCTAGAATCAAGGCCAGCCTGTAACCGAAAGGGATAGGTAATAACTTTGAAACACCTCCCAAATGTCATAATTTGTCTGGCACAATAGTATGCAATAGGCACAAAACCCGTGACACGCAGAAAGGGATAGAAAAAACCGTAGACTGAGTAAGATATATAGACGCCGCCATATCTCCTTTTCACTCCCACATGAAAGAGATGCAGTGTTGGGATGTTACACAAGACAGAATGAGAAAAAAATATGTGTTTTTCTCTCCCTTTCTGCGTGTCACGGATTTTATGCCTATTGCATATAAACAAACCATATATTGTGCCGACGTTTGTATGACGTTTGGGAGGTGTTTCATAGTATTACCTATCCCTTTCGGTTACACGCTGACCCTGATTCTAGAGATTCCTTCTTCTATGGAAAAAACATTTTTTTCTCATTCTATCTTGTGTAACATCCCAAAACTGCATCTCTTTCATGTGGGAGTGAAGGGAAGATATGGCTTGGTCTATATACCTCTCTCTGTCTACGGTTATTTAACAATTTACCCGTTGTCCTGGTTGACGAAAGTGACGCGACGCAACGCGATGCAATACGTGTCTACAGAAAATGACAAACACACTCACGCTTTATATGCGTAGTATACAAAACACAAGAGGCAAACTTACATTTGACAGCCAACTTGCCCTCAGAGATGTCTATGAATATGTTATATCGCTTTCCGAAGCCAATTCGTATGCAGTGTTTGCCTCTGGGAGAGTGCAGGCAAGGAAACCTTGTTTCGTACAAATGGTACAGATTTGTTTGCCTATTCTTATGTAAAACAACGTATTATCTGTATTTCCCCGACGCAGAGAGCTATGCACAAATATGCGCGATAGAAATTAAGAAATCATCCATATTTTATTGAATATTTATTTATTCAAATTAAGTACTTTGTACACTAATATTATAAATGTGAAAGTGTGTTTGTTTGTTGGTTTGTCCTTCAATCACGCCGCAACTGAGCAACGGATCGACATGATTTTTGGCATGTGTATAGTTCAGGACCTGGAGGAGGGTGACTTAGGCTACCCGGAAAATTTAGGAGTACCCGCGGGAATAAAAAAGCTTAAACCACGCAGACGAAGTCGCGGGCATCAGCTAGTAACTTATAAAAAATGATGGTGATAATCAATTACGATATCTTAAAACTAAAGCTTCGAGGGTTCCGAACGTGCCTTGGTCTAAGAAGAGCCCACCACAAACTCAGCAGAAATATTATTTTCCAACCTTAAAATTCAAAATTCAAATGTTTTTTTATTCAAATAAGCTTTTACAAGCGCTTTTGAATCGTTATAATATGAATCTACCGCTGGTTCGGAATGCCATTCCTACCGAGAAGAGCCAGCAAGAAACTCGGTGGTTGCTCTTTTCCATCAAAACTTACAATCATCATAATGATACAAGTAACTGCAGTCCCACGCATAGCTGGAGCGAATCAAATCCACGCTGTTTTTAGGGTTCCGTACCCAAAGGGTAAAAACGGGACCCTATTACTAAGACTCCGCTGTCTGTCTGTCTGTCTGTCTGTCTGTCTGTCTGTCTGTCTGTCTGTCTGTCTGTCTGTCTGTCTGTCTGTCTGTCTCCAGGCTGTATCTCATAAACCGTGATAGCTAGATAGCTGAAATTTTCACAAATGATGTATTTCCGTTGCCGCTATAACAACAAATACTAAAAATTAAAAAAATATATATATTAAGGGGGGTCCCCATACAATAAACGTGTTTTTTTCGTATTTTTTTGCTCAATATCAAAAACGGTAACAGGTAGACGGTTCAAATTTTCACAGAATATTAACTTGTATATTACCTTTCAAAATAAATAATTAAATATCAATAAAGTAAATATTAAAGGGGGGCTCCCATACAACAAACGTAATTTTTATTTTTAATACGTCATAAATCGTAAAACTTACTACAGGTTTGTACGGAACCCTCGGTGCGCGAGTCCGACTCGCACTTGGCCGGTTTTTATTTTTATCATATTTTACGTAATCTTCGATTGTATAGTAAGCTTTTCTCACGAGCATACAATATTCAATACACGCCAAGACTGGCAGACAGAGGCAGCCCCATTTCCGACGGTGGCACCCGTTCACGAGCATGACGCATGATCCAGCCATTGCTTCGCTCAACCATATTTGAGGGAACGTAACAACCCGCACCACACGACACCACCACAGAAACGTTAAAGAGAGTGTGACATACCCGACCACCCATATCAGCATAATGCTGTGGGCCAGGGGTAAATAGGAATAACCCTCGCCCCATTGGTGGGGCAAGCCGGTGGGGCTAGGGGTCGTGACCCAAGGTGACTGACTAATCTATCAACACGAGTGCTCAAACCACTGGACGGACGGACAGTTCCGCTAATATCTGTATACAATGGCTTCATATAGCGCCAAAATAGCGTCAAACAATAGTCTATATACTAATATAATAAATGCGAAAGTTTGGATGGATGGATGTATGTTACTCAATCACGCCAGAACGACTAAACGGATCTGCATGAATTTTGGCAGAGATAGATTATAGTCTGAAATAAGACATATGCTACTTTTTATACCGGAAAAATTAAGAGTTCCCGCAGGAATCAAAAAACCTCAATCCGCGCTGACGAAGTCGCGGACATCAGCTAGTTTGAAGTAAATGCGACAGCAGCCTGTCCAGTAGCAATAATAGAGGTTAATGTGAGATCCGTCAAGCGCAAGCCTATTTTGCAATTTAAAAAAAACGCAACTCGTGGTGGGGAAAAAATTTAATATATTGGACTTAATTAAGTTGAGCTCGCTGATAAAAGAACGCTGGTATTTTCAAATAACCCCGTAAATACCGCCGGTATCAGATTCATTCAGTTCGATAATTCATTTTGCGTCTCGCTTCGCGTTTGGAATATATTAAAATAAAAAAAATAAAAACCGCTCTCGGTTTTTCAGTCCGTGTTTTAAATTATTGCGCGTGGAAATGAAAATATCGAAAGTAAAGTTATCTTCTCACGATGGAGCAGACAAATTCACCATGTAGCGTTTCACTGAGCAATCGTGTCGCACTTTATTTTTACTCTGATTTTGAGAGTGCATCGTGAGTACTTTTTCGATCTATTACGTGGTAGATACAAAGAGAAGCTTCTTTCTTCCTTCACAACCTTTCTCACTGCCAAGGGTCACTGGTAGAGATCTCTTAAAGAGATAAGTGTTTCCTTGTCCACTATGTTTCTGTTTTTTCTACATATTGTATAACTTTTTGGTACAAAATAAATTTAAAAAAAAAAAAATTTTGACGAGTTTTTGTACCGCCACGATAATGGTTCGTTAGTCAACCTATCATATTCTGCACCGTATGTACAGTACAATGTCGATTGTCGTCCAGAGAAATACAATATTGTGTATGTACATTTACCACAAGTTTTTTAATTACACCGACGTTGAGCATAAATTGATCGTACTATTTCGTGTCAGAGTAAAGTGGACTCAAACTCCCTTGATTTAAGGTTACAAATTCAGTACCACCAATTTTAATTTCGTGTGTCTGCTTGGAGCGCTAGCTGTAGGTAGATGTCTGGACAAATCGGAGCTTTAGAACAAAGCTGTTAGGGTTATTTTTCTTTAATCATGTTATCGACGCTCAAATGCGCTTAAAACGTTGGTGCGATTTATTTTGTAGCAAGGGTAGGTACTTGGAGCAGCGAGGTTCGTGCTTTCCCGTACCGTGAGAAACAACCTTAAATCAACATTTAAACATGAAAAGGGAATTCATCTCTCACAGTGAATTCCAGTCAATGTGATTAATTAGGAAGCATCCATGATTTATTATGTACACGTTCTCTGAAGCCTGTTTCCATTATGCAGACGAAGCGCCCTTGAGCTATTTGTTAAGAGCATTTAAAGCTGGGTTTCTTTTTTATCCACTACAAGTTAGCCCTTGACCGATATCTCACCTGATGGTAAGTGATGATGCAGTAGAAGATGGTAGCGGGCTAACCTGCACGTCTTTGCCGGTAGGGTGGTAACTAGCTACTGCCGAAGCCTCCCACCAGGCCAGACCAGGGAGATTCATAAATTATAAATTTCCGAACCCTGCCGGGGATCGAACCCGGGACCTCCGCACGTTAAGGCAACAGCGCTCAACACTGCGCCATGGAGGTCGTCGAATCAATATGTACTAAGTCTTTCGACAGGACACGGACACACAACAGGGGGTCTACTCTCTTTCTCTCAAACGAAACTTCGCAAACGAACGTAATTAGTCGGTTATTAGACCCACACAAAATCGTTCAATCCAATCGGTCACGAAAATTTTCTATGGATCTGTACTTCGTCTGCGTGTACGAAAACGAAATAGAGAGGAGCATAGAGATAATATTATGTAGGAGAGCTGGAGTTAACGAAATTTCGTTCGTTTGTTTGCGAAGTTTCGTTTCCGCGACTTGTAGCTATGACTCAAACCGCGTGGTTGTAAGGTTTGGTAGGATCCCGAATGGACTCTAATTTCCCGGGAGTAAAGCTACTATATTATTATGTAACTTATTTCACTTTCTAAGTCTATATCTAGATCAAAATAATGTGTTGTGACATTATTGTAATGTGGCCGAAATTCGGTCGGGAGGACACTATTATTATACAGACTAACAAAATAGGTAGGTACGTCAATTATAATATTCGTTTCACGAAGGTATTGTAGACTGCTTTGTTAGTCTAGTGGTTGGCATGTTTGACTGCGGCCGACGAGGTCCCGGGTTAGAGTCCCGGGTCGGGCCATAATTGAGTATTGGGTATTTCTGATTCATTATTGTTAAAAGATTAAAACAGAACAGCCTGTATCTCGGATATCCAAAGTCCAAACGCTCCGGTGCTCTGTACTCGTACGTCGTGCATTGTTTTACTGAAATACCCTACAATTTTATTTTATTATGTATGATGCCGTTTGTTTACTTTATATCACTTTTTGTTCAATTGTTTCGTGTACTTTTACCTAATTGTTTAATGTTAAGTTAATGTTATTTTATTTGTCCGCATAATACGTGTATTTATGTAATAAGTAGATCTAAGAGGAATGTGCAGCCCCCACACAAGACGACAAGGCTTAAGGGGTGCTAAGGAACCATGAAAATGTAAAAAAATCTTTCATAATAATAAATAAATTGGAAATTGGAAATTGACAAGAAATTCTCAGTACTAGACCGAAGTTACAGTTCGCACGCGAATTGAATGCAGAGTAAATGCATGTGTCAGCATACATTTGCTCTGCTTTCAACTCGTGCGCGAACTATAGGAAGTTGGCGGAGTTTCACCCCCGTGCCTCGGTGTCGGTCCCGGTTATTATCACTGACACAATAATAGTCGTTAAAGCCCACCAACCCGCATTGGAGCAGCGTGGTGGGTCTAAGCTCTAATTCCCTCTCTCCTATGAGAGTGGAGGCCTATGCCCAGCAGTGGGACGTTAATGGGCTGTAGCGGTAGATACTTACCGCTTCTAATCCCAGAAAATTTTCAACGTCCCCTCGGGCACTTTAAACCCTCTATTCAGGCGGACAAAGTCGCGGGCATCATCTAATTTGTTATACGAACAACGAAATCAAATATCAATACATAACAATTTTAATTATAATTTTATTTATAATACAAATTTGCCTGCCTTTGCCGTGGCTAGTTACCACCCTACCGGCAAAAACATGCCGCCAAGCGATTTATTATTCCGATACGATGCCGTGTAGAAACCGATTAGGGTTATGGGTAAAATATAACTGCCATGCCCCTAACAGGTTAGCCCGCTACCATCTTTGACAAAAAAAAAATCTATATAACATTTATATGTACAAAAAAAGAAGTAACCTAATATTGGAAAATGAATGGATGAAAATGATGTATTTGTCGAGCAATCGAATCTGAATTTCCGAGTAGCAACTAATGGAAAGGTTCAACATAATAATGGCTTGTAACGGAACGGACAGACAAACAACCGGAAGCGAACCTTTTCGTATTATATCGGAGGGTTTAGAGGCTTCCGATAAAAAGGACATTGTTGGTGAAAGGACGAGAAAATACCGAAAATGTCTTTGAATAGACAATATTTAGTGGCTATAGATAAAACTGGATATATTGACTTATAGATAAACCTGGATTCTTTACAATTTTGAAACGTTATAATTCTGCCGGACGATGCACGCAATTTCGTCCGCGTGAATTCAGGTTTTTGGTTTCCCGCGGGAACTCTTTAATTTTCCGAGATGAAAGGTAGCCTATGTGTTATTCCAGACTATAATATATATCTATGTCAAATTTCAACCAAATCCGTTCAGCCGTTCTGGCGTGATTGAGTAAAAAACATCCATCTATCCAAACTTTCGCATTTATAATATTACAGTATAGACGAATACTTTATACTGTAATATTATAAATGCGAACGAATAAGTTATAGACGACGTCCGCGACTTCGTCCGCGCGGATCAAGGTTTCTGGGATCCTGCGGAAACTCTTTAATTGTCCAGGATAAAAAATAGCTTTTGTGTTAATCCAGGGTTTTATCTATCTCCATTCCAAATATCAGCCAAATCCGTCCAGTAGTTTTCGCGTGAAAGAGTTACTCTTGCACACATACACACATAAAAACTTTCGCATTTATAATATTAAGTGCGATAGTACAGATATAGAAAATAACAGCTGTCTTTACTCTCTGTACTGTCTGTATTGTATGATTACTCTCGCAGCGTCGACGCAATTTGAATTCTAATGTGCTGATGCAAATTCATGAGTGTTTCCGCACGCGTTCACAAACATGCCAATTTGCGCACTCGACCAACATTGAGTGATGGTTGTAGGAATATAAGGCATTTAATGAACCTCATACAAAATGGGAAGCTTTAAAATCAATGCTATATCTTGTTTACATTAAGTATTTTATGTTAGTCGGTAAGTCATACGAAGTCGCGGGCATCAGCTAGTTTCATATAAGTGAATCTTAAACCAAAGTACGGAACCCTAAATAGGTCGTTGATTGAGCAATGTGCATATTATAATATTTTCAGTTAAATGAGCCTTTATTTAAATTTCAACAGTTCTTGAATTTCCATCGCTTGAAGCGCTTCCAATATTTTATTTCACCGCGACGATACGAGTGACTATTTTAAAGCGTCGCCATTGACATTCAACGGTACTTTTTTCGCTAGGCATTTTATATTCACAGCGCGAAACGAAACTCGACGAAATATTTTTATCAGGCTTAATTTGGTCGGTGGTAAATAAAGTTTTATATTTTTAGTTTAACACAGCTTTATTCTGATTTAGTCGCTGGATTTTCTCACATTGTTGAATAAACTATTGGCAGCTGCTGCTTTGTATTTTGAAGCAAATTCCATTAATTATTACAAGCTTTTACTTATATTTAGCTTCGCCTGTCCCGGTGGCGTATAGAACTTTCCGTATTCAATACGTCCCCCAAGGAGAGACGAGGTACGCTTTTCTAAGTGGTTTTATTCTCATACATAATAAGGCTGATCCAAGTTGAAAAATGTAATTCCAACGCTTAAAGCAATACTTAAGTAATATTACAGCTTGCTTTGTATGCAATTTATTAGCATACAATGCAAGGCTTAACGCTGAGCTGTACACCCATTGTCACAGACGAAATCAACATAATGTAATTTTTTTTTTTTATCCACTACAAGTTAGCCCTTGACTGCGATCTCACCTGATGGTAAGTGTTGATGCAGTCTAAGATGGTAGCGGGCTAACCTGTTAGGGGCATGGCAGTAATATGAAACCCATACCCCTATTCGGGAGATATGTAATCTGTGTTTTGCCTGTGACACCATTGTCAAATAAACTGTTTTTCTTTCTTTTCTTTCTTAAGATTATTCATTAAAGCGAAGCTCCACGATACTCAAGTTTTCAATTAAGTATATCAATTCTAAGATAATTCATTAATTAAGCTGTATTAAGGCGATGCTCCAAAGCACGTTAACGTTAACTCGACATTTCCTTCGCTCTCAGTCTTCCATGAATATCTAATAACCCGCCGCTGTGTTTGTCTTTTGTGAAAATAAAGACGTTGTTCCTGTACTAATTGAGACGAGCACCTAATAATCATACTAATATTATAAATGCGAAAGTGTGTTTGTTTGTTGGTTTGTCCTTCAAATCCGCCGCAACGGAGCAAATAGACGTGATTTTTAGCATGGATATAGTTGAGGACCTGGAGAGTGACATAGGCTACTTTTTATCCCGGAAAATTGAGGAGTTCCCACGAGACTCAAAAAACCTACACCACGCGGACGAAGTCACGTGCATCAGCTAGTTAAATACATAATATAATTAAAAGAAATATTTTCATCGATACTTCTGAGACTAAAAATAGAACATATCATTTCATTTATCTCTCGAAGTTCTCGATCGTTATCAAAGAGTTTATGGCGCGTAGATGATGAACATATTAAAACTTGTCAAAGTAAAGCAAACTTGGGTCTTATGACGTCACGAAGTCTAATTTGCCCCGAGCCGCTATAAACTACTGGAACACATTTACACCATTAGGGAGGGCCACAGTTTAGCAATCATACAGTTGAGCAGTTGTCCAACTGCATCTCGAACTATCGCCGGCGATCTCACGGCACTCCTGTTTCCTATCAGACTGTAAAGGATTTAGATTTTAGGCCCTGTCCAAGTGTGAATTGGGTATTTGACTACTATTCAAATAAATATGTTTTAGTGATTATTGAATAGAGGATCTCCCAAAACTAGTAATATCTACGTTCGACTAACTATCGATTAAAGTAAAAAAGTGCGGCGAACTTTAATGACGTCACAATTCAGTATCTATATATATAAAATTCAAAGTCCTGACTGACTGACTGACTGACTGACTGACTGACTGACTGACTGACTGACTTATATATCAACGCACAGCCTAAACCGCTGGTCCTAGAGACATGAAATTTGGAGGTTGTGTTCTTTGTAAAGAGTAGGTATCCACTAAGAAAGGATTTTTCGAAATTCTACCCCCAAAAGGGTAAAATAGGGGTTGAAAGTTTGTATGAAAGTCCGTCGTTTTTTAAGTTATAGCCATGAAACTTGGTATTTGGGCTTCCGGTTTAAAATTATGAAATACGTATTTCACATTTTTTGTAATTTCTATCCCCAAGGACGTTAAATAGAGAGTTTGGCCTTCACTCACGCGGCAACAGAGCAACGGATCGACGTGATTTTTTATGGGTATAGATGAGGACCTGGGCAGTGACATTTAGGCTTATTTTTATCCCGTAAAATTAAGGAGTGGCTGTGGGAATTAAAAACTTATGCCACGCGAACGAAGTCGCGGGCGTCCGCTAGTTTCATATAAAATCGCATACCAAGCACGCGTTTTGACGTTTGCATAAAGTTGCTGATTTGACAAGTCAAATACCCAATTAACTGACACACACATTTGTAAACATTATGGAGAATTCACAAGCTTATCTGTTACCTCACTACGTTTTCCTTACCCAATAATTATATTTAGCGAGATTTGAACCCAATACCCTACAAATAGAAGCTTAGCCCCAAAAGTTATGAAAGGAATGTGAAAATGTAACGACTTGTCAAAGTACGGCGAACTTGGGTCTTATGTCGTTGCGAAGTCTAATTTGCCCCGCGAGGCTTTAAACTACTGGAACCCGTTTACTCCATTTGGACTAGAGAGAGACGCTGTTTAGCTATCAAAACGTTGGGCAATTTATTATTGAAGTGAAACTTCTTTAGAATCATTGTGATTTGAAAATTCGATGAAACGAAAAAGCGACACTAAAAAGAGACGAACAAATTCATAATAGGATTTAGCCTGCGAGAGAATGCGGTAGAATACATATATTTTTCTCATTCTCTCGTAGGCTACTTTTCTAAAGTTTCACTTCTGCCTTGTGTCAATTGCACACACATACACTTTTTTATTATTTATGCCTACTTTCTCTAAAACTAAATCATACTGAGCCTAAGCCGACTATTTTGGCATTTAGCTTAGCAAAAAGTAACGGTGAAAACCTAGCTTATAGCAAGTTTGTGGGATTTATTTTGTGGGAAAAATTTACCACCTGTGGCTTTGCCATGGGAATTAATGTCAAAACTGGCCTTATTAGTTGCCTTCATTATAAAGGAAACATCTATTCAAAATTTCAGCTTTCCAGTGCATTGGTGACTCAGTGTGAGTGAGTGAGTCTGAATTTTTCTTTTTATTGTATGAAGTGGCAACTCCAATAGAATGAATAAATGGCACAAGTTAAATAGTACGAACAAACAGTTTTACATACGATTCCTTCTACTGTAGGGTAGCTAGACTGTGTTACTCGTAAATGTTTCATAGTACTTGCTCCAAGTTTGAAATTGTTTCAATAGTTCTAGTAGTTTATTAGGTCTACATCCACTACATTACTGGATAATGCTAGGCAGAACGTTGTTTAGAAATTATTACCGCAGAATTGACTCAACCGGTAATCGAACTCAGGAACTACCATTGAATTATTATTATCTACTAGCTGATGCGCACGACTTCCCACGAGAACGCTTTAATTTTTCGTCATAAATAGTAGCTTTTATGATATTATAGACTATAATCTATGCCTGTGCCTAATTTCATCCAGATCCGTTCAGCCGTTCTGGCGTGATTGAGTAACAAACATCGATCCATCCAAACTTTCGCATTTATAGTATTAGTAAGATGTATCTATTGGGTGTTAGAGTGGTATGAAGAGAGCAAAGCCAGAAGGCACGTCTATTTAATAGTGTGGTCACCCTACAAAGCAATTCTATTACAATGCGGCTAAAAGTGGGCCGCCGTCGCCGTATTGTAGAACGTATCTCAACACAACTCAACTCAAAACATAATTGACCGAGCGAAGCGAAGGTCTCTGAGTCTACTTGAGTGAATTTGCACTTGTCCGTCCGTCCGTCCGCCCGTCTGTCAGAGCCAGAGCCTTATAACTTCTGAATTACTGAACGTAATTATTTCAAGTTTGAATATAATATGTAAACCGATGGCCTCCCGCCGAATATGGCTTAAAAAGTTATAAAAATCTTTATTTCAGGGGGGTTTTCATAGCAGCGAATACGAAGTAAAATATTTTTTATAGCGTTACATAGGGTTGCGGTATATCATTTTAAAGATAATTAGGAACAGAGTCCAAACATATTTTTTTTTATTTTTCCCCTAAAATTGACGAAATGGGGTGCTTTCAAAGTGGAGATTTTCTAACGTCCAAGGTTGACCTCAGAACTCTCAATTTTCTGAAAGGTTGACCCTGAAACTTGATCAATTATTTGAATTATATCCTGTACTTGAATAACAAATACTAAAATTAGATAAATATTATAAGGAAACGAAATTATTTAATTTTTAACAGAACTTCACAATTATGTCAATAGATGGCGCTCTGTACAAGTTTATGGATACCGCGAGGTCTCAGTTCGGGGCGAACCACTAGTTATTCAAAATAGGAACCTACAAACCTATACCTATACCTACTGAACGTCATGCTTACAAAGTATAAGACGTGATGGTGATAATTAACTACGGTATCTTAAAACTAAAGCTACGAGGGTTCCAAACGCGCCCTGGTCTTAGAAGAGCCCACAAAAAACTCAGCCGGGACAACAATCCGCTAAATGTCGAGCCGCCGTATTAAAAAACAGCGCCATTTTGTAATACGGCTAGCCTATAAATGAAACAGCGGATTCTAGGATTTGTCGACGACATAAGTGCACAGATTAAAAAATAAAGCACGCAATAGTCGTTGTGACGTTTTGCTACGAAGTCTTGTAGCGAGTGTTGTAGCAGCGTAGGCTATTGCTACGAAAGAATGTTATTCCGAACCAGTGGTAGATTCATTCGACGACTCAAAACCACTTGTAAAAGTTTATTTGAATAAAAATCATTTGAACTTTGAATGTTGAAATAATATTCTAACCTAAGAAAAGAGTGTCTGTCTGTTAACTTTTCATAGCTTATATCCTGTAGCCTGGCATAGGCTTTTTTTTAGATCAGTAAATCAAGGTTATAAAAAAAACATAAAATTTTGCCTGGAGGCTTCGGTCGTGACCACCCTACCGGCAAAGACCTAAGGGCTTTTGAGCTAAGCCGCGGATAGATAGACAGACGGTCATACTTGGCGAGACTATAATGGTTCCTTGTTGACTACTGAACCCTAAAAACTTATATATCCACGTGGATGTGGCGTTATCTAAGTAAAAATATAAGAAAGAAAGAAAGAAAAATCTTTATTGGAGCACTTCTGTACAAAGATAAAAAAAAATAACTTAAACTAAAGCACTTACATGCGAAATCATATAAAACATATAAAACACTAGCCCGCGACTCCAGCCGCGTGGATTGAGGTTTTGTGATTCCCGCGGGAACTCTTCAATTTTCCGGGATAAAAAGTAGCCTATGTGCTATTCCAGACTATAATCTATCTCTGTACCAAACATCCAGATCCGTTCAGCCGTTGTAGCGTGATTGAGTAACAAACATCCATCCATACATCCATCCATCCAAACTTTCGCATTTATAATATTAGTATAGAGTATAGATAATAATATCTTGTATGAGTAACAAAGATTCTTTTCCACATTATAAGTGAAACACGAGAACTTAAAGAAAACATAATTTTTTCGAAGCTTATTCAATAAAAACAGTTATTCATAGAAACGGTTGTTTACTACAGTTTCTCGTGACTTCGCTTGCGGAAAGAATAACTATGAGTGGGTGTTACTTGGGATTGTGAGCACGCGTCACGCAAACAATATAAGGGTGGAAATACACTACGGATAATATAAATATCATGCACGCAATCTGCGTGTGGACTTGTAGAGCTGTACAGACTACGCGAAAAGGTGAAACGTGTTTTCCATATCACCTCCCTGACGCAGTTTTGAGCGCTGTTGCCTTAACGTGCGGGGTTCGATCTCCGGCAGGGTCAATTTGAGAGTTTATAATTCCTGAATTTTCCCTAGTCTGGCCTGGTGGGAGGCTTCGGCCGATTATGGGTTTAATTTAACAGCCATGCCCATAACAGGTTAGCCCGCTAACATCTCAGACTGCATCATCACTTACCATCAGGTGAGATCGCAGTCAAGGGCTAACTTTTAGTGGATAAAAAAAACGTGAACAATTCAAGACTTACCTCACCTTTCAACTATCGAATTAGCTCTTTTGATAAAAATTTACAAAAAATAAAAAGTTAAACATAATCTAGTTTGTAATTATTTCAAAGAAGTCTGTAATAACGAAACAGAGAATTTTTTATGCTTCTAAGACACGACTGGTAATTGGAAAGTAAAAACTGTTACATTTTGCTAGATACTTTTTATTTGAGCTGAAAAAGTTCTCTGTAGTTAAGTTAATCAAATAACTTATTTGTGATGTTAAATTAAAATGTTCTCCTATGTTATCTTTACGTACTATAGCTGATGCCCGCGACTTGGTCCGCGTGGATTGAGGATTTTGAAGTGAAAACTTCTTTTGCCGCATTGAGCACTTTTTGGTAGGGGGTAAACTTGTGGATTCCACCACCACCACCACCACTACAGCCCAATAACGTCCCGATTTAGAGCTTACACCCACCACGCTGCTCTAATGCGGGTTGGCGGGCTTTAACGACTATAGCTACGACCATGCTTGTGATAATAATCGGGACCGATGGCTTAACGTGCTCTCTGAGGCACGGAGGTGGAACACCGCCAACTTTCTGACTCCGGGCTAGTACTGAGAATTTCTAGTCAGAAAACCCCAATACTTAATTAACTCGAACCCGGGACCTCATCGGCGCAGTCGAACATTCCAACCACTAGACCAACGAGGCAGTTGTGGATTCGTGTCACCGAAACCGTCACCGACACTTCGCGTTGTTACGAAGACAAAAGGTCTTAAATTTAAATATACTACACTAGATGATTCCCGCGACTTCGTCCGCACGGATTAAGATTTTTTGATTCCCGCGGGAACTCTTTAATTTTCCGGGATAAAAAGTAGCCTATGTCCTTCCCCGGGACACAATCTACCCCTGTACCAAATTTCATCAAAATTGGTTGAAAAGATGGGCCGGGAAAGCGTAGCAGACAGACAGACAGACAGACAGACGGACAGACAGACAGACAGTAGTATGGATATGGATTCGTAATTGAACTTTAATGCCTTAGTTTCAAGGTTTATATATATTTTTTTTATTATTTTAATAATTCGTTTTCACTTCTATCGGTAGTCCCTATGACTGCCAATTTATAAGCTTCTCACGGGAACTTAACAATTTTTCGGGATAAAAACTACACTCTTACTACACTTCACAATCTTAACTAGACTTTACAATCGTGCATTGTCGAGTCGTGTTTGCCGATGCAGTCTAAGATATTGGATAGAAGCAGGCGTTATTTTGCGGAAGTCCATGATATTGAAGGAACTAGAAGTTTAATTCGCTATAATCCGCGACAATAGGTACTCGTAAATCTATGTGGTACAGTGTGTATCTTGCACTGATAGCCCGCGATATTCACCTAAGATTGTAAAGTTTACAATCGTGCATTGTCGAGTCAGCATCTCCCGAAGATGCTCCGGTATCGGAATGAAACGTACGTTGAGAATAATTTGGAATATTTCTGTGGTGTGGTGAATATCGCTGGCTATAAGTGCGGGATACACACTGTACCACATATATATATCTATTGTCGCGGATTATAGCGAATTAAACTTCTAGTTCCTTCAATATCATGGACTTCCGCAAAATAACGCCTGCTTCTATCCAATATAATTAATTGAGTTTTATTAAAATTTATATCACGATTACAATATTAATTAGAATTTAATTTCCAGGTACGGTGATTAGGGACAGCAAGGGAACACTTTAATTGGATTTAATACCCCATTATTATTATGATCAGGACTTAAAAGGGCCTACATAGATTATGATTATAAAGCTTCGAATAGGTATTAAGTTATTAACCTAACTTAATTAAGATTAAGGGTTAAAAAGATATATTGTCGTAGCCAAAGTAATGCCCGTATTTACTGCCTCGTTGGTCACTAGTGGATCACATGTTCGACTGCGGCAGACGAGGTCCCGGGTTCGAGTCGAGTCGGGCCCTAGCAATTATTGGATTTTTCTGACAAGAAATTCTCAGTACTAGCTACTACTATTACCTATTCTGTGGTACTAGCCCGGAGTTAGGACGTAAGCGGTGCTTCAGCACGTGGGTGAAACACCGACAACTTCGGAGAGCACGTTGAGCCGACGTTCCTGCACCTAATCTCTCTCCGGTCGTGTCGCATTTTCTGTCCCATTGGGCCATGAGAGTAAAGGGACAGAGAGTGTACCTGTGTCTGCGCACACACTTGTGCACTATAATTTATCTCCTCTTAAGATTGGCCGCCGTGGTCGAAACTCGGTCACTCAGACGACTTTTTCTACATACTGTATAACTTTTTGGTACAAAATAAATTAAAAAAAAAACAATCACGGAGTTCACGGAATTATTAAAAACTTAAGTTCACGCGAATAAAGTCACGGGCAGTATCTAGTACGGAATATTTTAGCTGAGTGCTTCTATAAAGTTTACCAAGCGACGCTTATCTCTGGATCAGGTGTGAGCTGGCATAGATAACAGTTCAAACACTCAAGTTTATATCGTGGCAACTTGCCAAAGCGTTGGCGCCAATGTTTGCTGAAACTTGTTACGCCTTGGACAGAGGTATTCTATTAAGAAGAGTACTGTTTACGTGCTTAAGAGTACATTGAAAATATACGGCTTAAAACCATGAGCGTTTTGCCAGGTTTTTTTTTAACGTTTTTGAGTGACGACCTCCTTAGCGCAGTAGTGAGCGCTGTTGTCTTACAATTTGAAGCTTGGATGGATGGATGGATGGATGTTAGTTACTCTATCACGCCAGAACGGCTGAACAGATCTGGATAAAATTTGCCACAGAGATTGATTGTGGTCTGGAATAACACACAGGCTACTTTTTATTCCGGAAAATTAAAGAGTTCCCGCGGGAACCAAAAAAACCTCAATCCACGCATCAGCTAGTTAATCTGAATCTGAATTTTGTCTAGTCTGGTCTGGTTAGGAGGCTTCGGCCAAGCCTAGTTACCAACCTACAGGTAAAAACGTACCGCCAAGCGATTTAGCGCTCCTGTACGATGTCGTGTAGAAACCGATTATAACTGCTATCCCTCTATAAGATTAGCCCGCTACCATATTCTTAGACTGTATATTCACTACGAAATGAGCCACTTAATAAGTACTGCGTAATAATTCTTAGGAGAATACAATTTTCAAAATCGACTAGGGAAATTAAAATTTTAGAAACGCGAGTTTTAATCACGCCACTATTACACAAACAAACGCGTTTACCAAAAGTTGCCTGGAGCCTTCGTTCCAAATTAGAAAAAAATGCAGCGGTTCTGTAACGATTTGGGCCCCGTGTGTTTCCACGTCAATTATTCCGCCGCATTTCGTGCAGTTTCAGCGAGTAATAGTCTCGTGCAGTTTCAGCGAGTAGAAATAACCTCTTGCAGAGGACATTTCTCGCGAGCTTCGCATTATAGTAGCAGAAGTAGAAGTAGTAGTAAAGTAAATAAGCAGTCAGTATCCAACTGCGGTAAAACAAGAAAACGTTTTTTTTATAATTGGATAAGAATTTGACAATTTATCAAATAAGCCACAGCTCAGCTGTTATTTATTAATAAAGATTTAATTATTGATAAAGAGCTGTCATTCAAACGAAGACCTCCCTAGCTTAGAGCTGAGCGCTAATGGTCTTATTAGACTTTTAAGCGGAATGTCCCGGGTTCGATTCCCGGCAGCGTCAAAGTCAAAATCAAAATATGTTTATCCAAAATTAGTACCTACACGTAAGTATATAAAGTATAAGACGCGATCGTCCGCAATCGTACCAGAATGCTAAATCGCGTGGTGGTAATAACTCAAAGAATTAAAAAATACGACTGCCATAGTTAAATTATATTTTTTTGTGAATCACTGGATATTGAAATATAGTCTTATATATTTTTAGAATCTACTTATCATTTTCTTGATGATGACAGTATAGTTAATCTCATTTTAGAAAAAAAAACAACTTTAGTCTTTGATGCGGGACCATGGTCACCCTATCAAATTTTTTTTTCAACTTTACTAGCCTATGTCACCCGGAATAAGCTAAGGATTCTAACGATACCTGATTCATCAAAATCCGTTCAGGCGTATAGAAGTTATGGTGGAATATACAAACTCACATACATACTTATATGAACCCTGAAAACAATATACTCCTTTTTTCAGGCAGTCGTATAAAATCAACTACGCGTCATGATAGTAGGTACTTACTAACCTTCCCACGAGTTGGATTTGACTACGACCTTTCAGATTAAGTCAGGCTTTATTTACATAGGATTTCCATGTAATTATGTACATATGCAATGAACTGTTAAGCTGGGAAGGGGGGGTGTAATCTAATCATTTGAAATTCAATCCTGATCAATCGATCGCCGTACGAAAACACAAATTCGGCCGAGCCGAGGCTCCGTCCCTCAAATTATTAAAATAATCGTTCATTAATTCATTCGGTTTTATTTTGGGAACCGCTCATTAATTTGTATTAATTTGAAATTGAAATGGGACCGATCATTGAAATTTTATTATTCATTTTAACTAGCAGTTGCCCGCGACTTCGTCCGCGTGGATTGAGGATTTG
The DNA here is from genome assembly GCA_917051295.2 of Erebia ligea. Lineage (NCBI taxonomy): Eukaryota > Metazoa > Arthropoda > Insecta > Lepidoptera > Nymphalidae > Erebia > Erebia ligea. The sequence goes on along the minus strand of OU785238.1, from coordinate 14,999,650 downwards.
TGGTGCCCGCCGAAACTCTTTAATTTACCGGGAAGAAAATAGTCCTGTGCAGCCTTCCCCGGTACCTAACCTATATCTGTACCAAATTTGGTCAAAATCGGTTGGTCCGTGAAAGCGTAGCAGACAGGCGTTCAGACAGACTGACAGAAAAACACACTTTTGCGCAAAGGATCAGGCTGGCTGTCTAGCGGCGCAATGCAGCCACCATCCCACGTGATTTCTTTGTTAATTAAGTTAGGCTAGCTTGTTTCAATTTCTATTTTACTGTTTTCAATACATATTATGTAAATAAAATACAAAATTATCAATTAGGCTAAACTCTAAGTAAATTAAAACCGAAAACCTCAAAATAAATGAACATATTATATAGTCCATTTCATCATAGGATTATATCTAGAGCTTAAAAATTAGTTTAAACATAATTCCGTCTAAAGACTTCAGAGCCATGGTTTATCTCTTTTAATTGATAAATTATCATGTTCTAAGATATTTAATTTAGTCGCTCATTTGCTATCTCGGCCAGTGGGTATTTAGCGAGATTTTGATGAATGCCTAAAACAAATTTAGAGACTGACCTTTAGATGCCCTACTTAGCCGCTAGAAAGGCAACTGAGACCTATTTTCATTTTACACTGAATTAAATTTTAATTACATTTTGTATTCACTTTTATGTTTCGTATTTTAAGAGCTGATAAATGATGATGAGTATTAAGATTATATTTTTTTTTACTTTATATTAGTGATTATACTCTATCCAATGATGTTAGAGTCATCATAGGATATGATAGGATTTTACGTAGAGTAACTTAAGAGGTCAACTCTGTTGTATGCAATCTCTAAACTAACATAATTATATTGATATGAGTAATTCTTTCATAATACTCCCTGCGGGAAGGGACAGAACTAGATTTAAAGCTGTTATTTTAGTTTAGCTACGAGATTTTGTACAGAATTGGCCACAATGTCTTCACGATAAACTTTCCGACAGGTGCACGCTCTATTAACTTACTCTCAAAGCCCAATGGGACGGAAAATCCGACACGATTGGGGTGAGATCAGACACAAAACTGACGGTTTTACGTAGTTTCCGAGGGTGGAACACCACCAGCTTCCTAATTCCCAGCACCCGCGCCCTCCGTGGCTCAGTGGTGAGCGCTGTTGTCTCATAAGCGGGATGTCCCGGGTTCGATCCCCGGAAATTTGAATAATTTCTGAATATTATCTGGTCTGGTCTGGTGGGGGCTTTGGCCGTGGCTACTTAACACCTTAACGGCAAAGTCGTGCCGCTAATTAATTTAGCGTCCCGGTACAAGACCGTGTAGATACTGATTAGGAGTATGGGTTTAAAAAAATAACTGCCATACCCCTAACATAAAAGCGAAATACCACTCATTCACTCACTCACTCACTCACTAACTGACTGATTGACTAATCACGATATCTCAGGAACTATAAAAGCATACAAACTTAAAATTTGAAAGGTAGATTTCGTCTATAGTATAGACATCAGCTAAGAAACGGTTTTGAGAAATTCACCCCTAAGGGTTGAAATGGGGATTGGAAGTTTGTATGAAATTCCTATATTTTTGAGGTTAGAGACTTGAAAATCGGGATTTAGGTTATTAGTTTCAAATAATAGTATGTAACCTGTTTAAGAAAATCCACCCCAAAAGGGTTAGAAGGTTACATAAAAGTACTAGATAAGTATAGACATAAAAATCAGCATTTAGGTTATTAGTTTTAAATAATGAAAACCTGCATAAGTATATATAAAGCATCTATAGATAGGCTTTTCGCAGCAGGAAAATTTCATAATCTCATAGGAAATCAGAAATTGAACGCGGATAAAGTCGCGGGCGACCTCTAGTGACTTATGTAGTAAGAAGTAAAAGAAAGTAACTTACCACAGATCGAACCAGCAGTTCAATGGTGAACCAGACATTACAAACTAGCTCTATATAGAAGAAGGCCACGTGCGGCTGCCCGTTGTCTATCCAGGACTTGGCTACTTCTGTGCCGTTCTCGTCGTCGCCGTCCAGGTATATTGGCTCCAGGACCCGCAGGTCTGGATGCGTCTTCAGGCAGAAGGAAAGCACCGATATGCAGATGAACAGCACAGATATGCACGATATCACCTGCAACCAGAGAAAAAAATTACCTTCTTATTTTAAAAAAAAAGTGTGTGTGTGCAATTCACACACGGCAGAAGTGAATCTTCAGACAAGTAGCTTACGAGAGAATGAGATAAATATAACTTGTATTATATCTCATTCTCTCACAAGCTAAATCCTATTTTATGAATGTGTTTGCCTATTTTTGGCGTCGCTTTTTCGTTTCATCGAATTTTCAAATCACAACAGTACCCTTACTCTGAGATTGGTCGAATTTGAAATACGGTCTCACTAAGTGAGGTGAGTTACATTTGCGTCAAACTAAAATGAATCTTAATCTTATTAATTTAGAGCTGAATTTCGTGTATGCATTCACAGCTAGCGCTCCAAACGATACGTTTCGAAATTTGAATCGGTTGCACTAAATTTGTGGCTTTAAACCAAGAGTTTTTGGGTCCATTTTGGTTTGACGCAGATGTGATTCACCTCGCTTGGTGAGACCGTATTTTGGATTCGATCAATCTCAGAGTAAGGGTACAGTGCTAAAGAAGTTTCAGTTTCACTTCAAAAAAACCCGAAATTTTTATCCTGAAAAATTAAAGAGTTCCCTTTTGAGCTCTTTAATTTTTCGATAGTTTAAAAACTGGTTTTTCAACAAAACTAACAGGAAACTTGGATATTACGAATTTTGGAAGTTCTATTCAATAATCACCAAAAAATAATTTACTTGTTGTCAGTTACCCAATTAGTAATAACTAGTTACTAGATCATTCCCGCGACTTCGTCCGCGTGGATTAAGATTTTTTTGATTTCCGAACTTTTTGAACTTTTTAATTTTCCGGGATAAAAAGTAGCCTATGTCCTTCCCCGGGATACACATCAAAATTGGTTGAGCAGATGGGCCGTGAAAGCTTAGCAGACAGACAGAAAGACGGACAGACAGACAGACAGACACACTTTCGCAATTATAATATTAGTATGGATTTGAAACACCTCGACATAAATCATGACGGCACCAAAATCTTTAATTTATAAACTGTAATGGAGACGGATAGCATTGAAGGCGTTTGACCGAATAAGAAATAACCTATTAATATTTATCTTGTCATCCGAAGCAAAAGAAAAATGATTTTATTTCCATTTCGGGGAATTTTCGGTTCCGCAAAAATCAGCTTTCGCGGACAGGAAGCCGGATCATCGATCATAGTGCCCTGTGGCAGTCCATTTCTCTTACAATGGTACAATATCATAGGAAATGCGGATTGTTTTTCATTCCACTACAGTTAGCCCTTGACTGCGATCTCACCTGATGGTAAGTGATGATGCAGTGTAAGATGGTAGCGGGCTAACATGTTAGGGGTACGACAGTTGCATTAAACCTATACCCCTTATTGTGCCTACTTATTGTTGTTATCTTGTTTGTAACATGTTTCTTTGTATATTTGTGGTGTACAATAAAGTATATACATACATACATACATACCCCTAATCGGTTTTAATAAGACATCGTAACGGAACGCTAAGTTGCTTGGCGGTACATCTTTGTATATATCATCGATAGGGTAGTAACTAGCCGCGGCCGTAGCCTACCACCAGCTCAGACCAGAGAAAATTCAGAAATTATCAACTCCCAAATTGACCCTGCCGGGAATTGAAACCGGGACTTCCCTGTAACTGTAATACCACAACGCTCATCACTGCTCCAAATCCATCGAGGAGGTCATCAAAATAGAACAGTTAACTATTTTTTCTGATTTAGGGAAATCGCTACCTCTTCTTCTCTGTACCACCTACCGCTTTTCGTTAACAATTTGTCAAATTATCATTTCGCAAATACACACAGAAAATACGCGAACGCTTTGTCGTTGTTATTGTATCCCGCTTATATAATTTTAATTAAAGCCCCATACCACTTGTTTACTTCGCAAGAAACGTGTACATATTTGCCTCAAGGTCTTCCTTGCTTTGTTTCTGGTACTTAATAATGGTGAATTTTATATTCCAAACTAGTCGCCCATCATGAAAATCTGGTCTTCATGGGACCACGAACTCAAACTATAATCTTTTTCATTCAAGTAAACTGTGACAAGTGCTTTTGAATCGCCGCGCCGAGTGAATCTACCACTGGTTCGGAATACCATTCCTACCGGAAAGAACCAGCAAGAAACTCGGTGGTTTAGATACATAACACAGTGTAAATAAATACAGTAAGCCAACCAGTGGCGAAGAAGTGGCCAAGAAGTGGCGCCATCTATGACTAAACGCCGTAGTTTACTTAAATAAAATCAATTATTGTTAACCTTACTAATAATATTACAAATGCGAATGTGAGTTTGTTTGTTAGGCTCTAACAGCCCATCTTTTCAACCGAGTTTGAGTTGTCCCTGGTAAATACATCAGCTAGGTACTTTTTATCCGGGAAAATTAAGGAGTTCCCGCGGAAATTCAAATACTTATTCCATTTATTATTTTCAAGGGTCTCATAATGACATTCAATTTCGAATCAAAGATGGCAGACATTTTTCATCGAGAACGATATTCATATCCTTTTATATATATTTAACGTCGGGACTGTTTGATTTTAAAATGGATGCATTTCTTGTGTTCTCAGTCCAGGGCGCGTTTGGAAGTACAGTTTGAACATACCGTTATTGATTATCACCATCATGTTTTTTACGTTATTGGACTGCCATGCCCCTAACAGGTTATCCCGCTACCATCTTAGACTGCATCATCACTTACCATCAGGTGAGATCGCAGTCAAGGGCTAACTTGTAGTAGTACTACTTGTACAGTGTAGGTACCTAATTTGAATAAAATATAAATATTGATTAATTGATTAATTTCATCATCACTCATTCTTTGCTATTTATCTTGTCTCTCTCCGCGTCGTATTCCTCATTACTGAGGGTTAATCAAATAATGGTAGGAGTTGGGATAATGATGCGGTGGGTTCTCACGTCCTTCCGCATACGACTCGACTAAGAGTATTTAAACTTTTAGGTTTTTTTTAACGATTATTATCAGATGTTAGTGGTAATAACCGGGACCGACGGCTTAACAAAACGAAAAGGCCAAATTGGAACCTCAAAATTCGATTACCCATCCAGTTACCGACTTGGGTTATCGTAGCTTAACATTCGCAATTGACTGATATGCGTTGTCACAACTAGGACACTCGTCCCTCATATTATCGTAAATAATAATTTTCATAATAAGGCGTGTACATGAATATAATACTCGTATCAATCAATATATTTTATGTATAGCTAAGATCTTCATAAATTCATATTCTACTAGTTCTACTCGTAAGTAGACACGTAATAAATATTGGAGTGCTAAATCTTGTATAGTATTATAATGTTATGGATCTCGAATAAAACCTGAATCGACAAACAAAATACAAGGTTTACATTTCCATTTTATTTATTTGGCATAATTTGGCAATTGGCATCGACATCGTCGACATCCATACTAACAATACTAATAAATGCGAAAGTGTGTCTGTATGTCTTCCATTCTTTCCCGGCCCATCAACCGACCATTTTCAACCGATTTTGATGAACTTTGCAGAGGCATCCCCGGGAAGGACATAAACTATTTAAAATCCCGGATAATAAAGGCGTTCCCGGAATCAAAAACCTTAATCCACGCAGATGAAGTCGCGCGCATCATCTAGTGAAAAATCTGTTTGTCAATCGCTTTACAACTTTGTAGAGCTTTGATATAAAACTTGCCCCCCGATCATGTAAGAATGGCCGATCAAATCGTTAAAGTTCGTCGTCAAAGTAAAATAAACCATAACAACATTGAATTAGAGCTCAATTTCGTGTAACCATTCTTATACTTTAGAGTATCATACATACCTAAACGTATAAGAATGGGTACACGAAATTGAGCTCTAATCTAATGCTGTTATGGTTTATTTTACTTTGCCGCAGAACATTTTCATCGGCCATTCTTACATGATTGGGGGGCTGATATAAGCCTTTGGTTAAAACTCCCGCTGGGAAACTTCAAAATAGATTTTCTTCTCAAAGTTAATAAGGAGCGTTAAATACAATAATAATTTAATTGTTGACTAGCTTGTCACGCGACTTCTTTCGCGTGGAATATATAGTACAATAGAGACTTTTAATATATCAATAGTGTTTGTCAAAATACCTCATGAAACAACAAGACGTGTTTAACGTCATTATCCATACTTCCATAATCTATCTATATATATATAAATCTCGTGTCACAATGTTTGTCCTCAATGGACTTCTAAACCACTTAACCGATTATAATAAAATTCGCACACCATGTGCAGTTCGATCTAACTTGAGAGATAGGATAGTTTATATTATATAGATTAGGATTATTAGTGCTACCCGTGCGAAGCCGGGGCGGATCGCTAGTATTATATAGATTAGGATTATTAGTGCTACCCGTGCGAAGCCGGGGCGGATCGCTAGTATCTATATTTAATATATAAAATTCAAAGTCCTGACTGACTGACTTATATATCAACGCACAGCCTAAACCGCTGTGGCTCGAAACTTGAAATTTTGACAGTAGGTTCCTTTTGTGACGTAGGCGCTCACTAAGGAAGGATTTTTCAAAATTCCACCCTTAAGGGGGTGAAATAGGGGTTTAAAGTTTGTATGAAAGTCCGTCATTTCTCAAGTTATATCAACGAAACTTGGTATTTTGGCTTTCGGTAAAAAATAAAGAAATACGTATTTCACAGTTTTTCGAAATTCCACCCCCAAAGGGGTAAATTGGGGTTGAAAGTTTGTATGAAAGTCCTTCATTTCTCAAGATATAGCCATGAAACTTAGCATTTGGGCTTTCAGTTAGATATGAAGAAATAAGTACTTCACAATTTTTGAAATTTCAACCCCCAAAGGAATGGAAAAGGGGATGAAAGTTTGTAAAAAAGTCCTTCATTTCTCAAGTTATTTCTCAAGTTATATCAACGAACCTTGGTATTTTGGCTATCGGTAAAAAATAAAGAAGTAGGTACGTGTGTCAAAATATTTAAAAATTTCACCACCAAAGGGGTTAAATAGGGGTTGAAAATTTGAATGAAAGTCCGTCGTTTTTCAAGTTATCGCCCTGAAACTTGGTATTTGGGCTTCCGATTTAAATTTATGAATTACGTATGCCACAGTCTTGAAATTTCTATCCCCAAGGACGTTAAATAGAGAGTTTGTCCTTCAATCACGCCGCAACAGAGCAACGGATCGATGTGATTTTTTGCATGGGTAGGTATAGTTGAGGATCTGGAGAGTGACATAGGATTCTTTTTATCCCGGAAATGAAGGAGTGCCTGTGGGTATTAAAAAAACTTATGGCACGCGAACGAAGTCGCGGGCGTCCTCTAGTAATATTATAAATGAGAAAGTGTGTCTGTCTGTCTGCTACGCTTTCCCGGCCCATTTTTCAACTAATTTCGATGAAATTTGATACAGGAGTAGGTTTACAGGGAAGGAAATAGGCTACTTTTTATCCCTGAAAAGTATCGAGTTCCCGCGGGATTTGATACAAGACTTTCGCATTTATATTTGTAATATATCAGGTGAGATCGCAGTCAAAGGGCAAACTTGTAGTGGATAATAATATATATATATATATATATTAGTATAGAAGTATAAATGTAATACATAATATTATTGTATGTGTTTTATGTTGTACCTAGTAGAACGGATAGAGTGGATGTAGATTTCAGTTCAACAAAGTCAAACCCGCGACATTCAGAGCGGCAATATCGAAGGAGCTGTGAACAGCATCTGCAGCAGACATTTAACTTTTATTTCTATCTGCACGATTGGAACTTTTTATAGCTTAATTGTAGGAACGGGTATTAAGCTCTTTTCAGACTACGCTATAATATAATAACATATAGCATATAGTTCATAGCACAACAATATAGCGCACCATACATTATTATGGACACGTTCACACTTCACTGTACGATATTCCTTATTTGCTATACTTTATTATTGAACACGCTGCAATATAGACCGGAAATATATAAGGACTTATTAGCTCACATAGTATTGCTCTATTGTATATTTGAGGACCTAAGACTGAGGAAATAAGTATATATATCACTCTCCTATACATATAATATGACGACCTCCGTGGCGCAGTGTTGAGCGCTGTTGTATTTTAACGTACGGAGGTACCGGGTTCGATCCCCGGCAGGGTTAATTATCCTATCAATAAAATTAAAATAAATAAAATAAAAAAAAATTGGGAATTTACAATTTCTGAATTTTCCCTGGTCTGGCCTGGTGGGAGGCTTCGGCCGTGGCTAGTTACCACCCTAACGGCAAAGACGTGCCGCCAAGCGAATTAGCGTTCCGGTACGATGCCGTGTAGAAACCGAATAGGGGTATGGGTTTAATATAACTGCCATGCCCCTAACAGGTTAGCCCGCTACCATCTTAGACTGCATCATCACTTAGCACCAGGTGAGATCGCAGTTAAGGGCTAACTTGTAGTGAATAAAAAAAAATTACTTTTTATCCCGGAAAATTAAAAAGTTCCAGTTCGAATTAAAAAACGTATTCCAAGCGGTCGAAGTCGCGGGCATCAGCTAGTAAGACGGATAAACTCAACGACAGCTGCTTTTACAGTAAATCTGGATTTAAATAAATTTCCTTGACAAGTTAGCCGGAACGTAGCTTAAAGTTCCAAGGCGACAAGAATCGGATTTTCCTTACAAAATTGAATAGAGGATTTCACTTTACGTTTAGGTTTAACTCTGAATAAAATTATACTCAAACTTTTCGGAGTTATCGGAGCTTTTAGCAATTAAATTGAACTTGCTTTTACGGTGAAGGAAATATCGTGACAAAACCTGTGTACCCTACTAATATTATAATGCGTAAGTGGTTCTGTCTGACTGCTACGCTTTCACGGTCCAACTACTCAACCGATTTTGATGAAATTTGGTACAGAGATAGGTTACATAAGCTTCTTTTTATCCCGGAAAATTAGAGTTCCCGCGGGAATCAAAAAACCTTAATCCACGCGGACGAAGTCGCGGATACCATCTACGAGTACCTAGTTCTCTACAATTTTACAAGCTGCATAGTTAAGTTTATATTTTCGCTTACGTAGTCGAAATTCCACGGACACATACAAAGCGATTTGCTTCCTCTTTCCTAATTCGAACCGCGTGGATATGGAACGCCTTTGCGCATTCCGTTTTCCCTGCCTCTTTTAATAAACCACGCGAATGAAGGCGCGGGCATCTGCTAGTAAAAGGCTATAAATATCGCCACTTTAGGAATTTTAATCATTTTAATGAATGAACGAGAAGTTTAATTCGCTATAATCCGCCACAGTAGACAAATCTATGTGGTACAGTGCGTGTCCTTCACCAATAGCATGCGAACACCCACCACCCAGCAATTCACCCTGGAGATGTTGACTCGACAATGCACGATTGTTTACAAGGACACGCACTGTACCACATAGATTTGTCTGCTGTGGCGGATTATAGCGAATTAAACTTCTCGTTCATTCATTATCATGGACTTCCACAAAGTAACGCCTGCTTCGATTCAATATTAATTATTTTAAATAAATAAAAATTAAATATTCGTTTTCACTTCTATCGGCATTCCCTATGACTGCCAATTTTTTATGAATTTTGAAAAACACTTTGTGCTCAAACGCGAAAGTTAAATTGTACCTGTGACAGAAAGCCGTTCACATTTGGCAGTTTTTGGTCTGAATAACTGGAGTTTTCCCAATTTTTTGTCGGTCCCATTTCTGTTCCTCACAAAGGTAATAAACTGGAATGGCCGGCGTGTTTCACTTTTGTGTTTGATGTGTCACACGTCTGGTTGTGTAGTAAAAGTTTGAAAACATAAAATTCCTATTTATTATAGCCTTTGACAACCTCTATGGCGCATTGGAGGACCTGTAAGTGTAGGACCTGTACCCTTACTCTGAGATTGATCGAATTTAAAATACGGTCTCACTAAGTGAGGTGAATTACATTTGCATCAAACTAAAATGAATCTTAATCTTATTAATTTAGAGCTCAATTTCGTGTAGGTATGCATTCACAGCTAGCGCTCCAAACGATACGTTTCGAAATTTGAATCGGTTGCACTGAATTTGTGGCTTTAAATCAAGAATTTTTGGGTCCATTTTAGTTTGACGCAAATGTGATTCACCTCACTTAGTGAGACCGTATTTTAAATTCGATCAATCTCAGAGTAAGGGTACTTTAGAGTGATATAGGTATATTTAACTCTCCTATACATATAATATGACGCTCTCCGTGGCGCAGTGGGGAGCGCTGTTGTTTTAAAGTGGGAGGTCCCGGGTACGATCTCTCAACAAGTTCTAAGTTTTCGTAAAACGTAAACTAATTGAAAAGTCTTATTATAGTATAAAGACTAAGACTGCATCATCACTTACCATCAGGTGAGATCGCAGTCAAGGGCTAACTTGTAGCGGATAAAAAAAGGACTATTTGAACGATAGGCAGCCATGGGTATGACTTGTTCTAGCGGCTAATTATGTTATATTATAAATATAATTAAGTAATTTCCTATATTTGTGAGATGGTGATAATACATTAAAACAATCCGGGTGAGTTTGTTGTGGGCTCTTCTCATACCAGGGCGCGTTTGGAACCCTCGTAGCTTATGTCCTAAGATACCGTAGTTATAATTATCACCATCAAGCATTGATGTAGAATTTTAGTATTACTCATTCTATTTCAATGCCATCAAGTCTTATTCTTTGTAAACATGACGTTCAGAAGGTGTACTTTGTAGGTACCTAATTTGAATAAAGATGTTTTGATTTGATTGATTTGATATAATCCCCAGCAGGGTCAATTTAGGAATTTAAAATATTGAATTTTCTAGTCTGGTCGTGTCTAAGTTACCACCCAACTGGTAAAGACGTGTCGCCAAGCGATTTAGCGTTCCTGTACGATGCCGTGTAGCTACCGATTAGTATGTATGGCTTGCCTATACCCATTACAGGTTCTTAACATCTAAGATGGTAGCGGGCTAACCTGTTAGGGGTATGGCAGTTATATTAAACCCATATCTAAGACCACAGGGCTTACCAATGCGCCAGGGAGTTCTTTAAATTCACAAAAACAAGTGATACTTTTGGATGGATGGACGTATGGATGGATGAATGTTTGTGACTCAATCACGCCAGAACGTTTGAATGGATCTGGATGAAATTTGGCACAGACATAGATTATAGTCTGGAATAAAACAAAGGCTACTTTTCATCCCGGAAAATTAATGAGTTCCCGTGGGAACCAAAAAACCTCAATCCACGCAGACGAAGTCGTGGGAATCAGCTAGTTAATAATAAGTATTTGTAAACTCAACAGCCTAAATTATTTCATAATATTTTGCTTTGTTCACTTTACCACTTTCGCTAGCCATTAATCTTTTCTGAAGAAAACAGTTTAACTTTGAATCCTCCTTCAATGGGGAAAATTTAATAATAATTTATAAGAAATGTCACAAAGATATTTAAATGTTATTTTAGTAACAGATAGGACAAAACGAGCAAAATATAAGCACAGTTTAAATATTCACATGATATTATAAGTCAAGTAAAAGACCTTATGGCTACTTTTCCCTAACATATAGCAGGGATGGCCCGTACAGTGACAGTGAATGACAGACAATGTAATAATATGTATGAACACGGCACATTTGTTGGTGAAAAATCAATCTTAGTGAAGATATTATGCTATACTAGATGATGCCCGCGACTTCGACTGCGTGTTTTGTGAATCTCACGGGAAATCTTAATTCAACCGCGATAAAATGTAGCCCATGTGTTTATTCAGGGTATAAGGCATAAGCTATCTATCTTCAAAATTGCATCTAAAACGGTTCATTTTTTCTGTGACCCGAAATTTTCTGTGTCTCGCTCTCTGCGTGAAAAAGACTTCCCGGAAGGATACTTCATGGTAAATTATTGTATTTTTAAATGTCACGATTATCTGTTCTACGGAATAAAATCTCTTTGCTTCTAATAAAATTCCTGCGATCACTTTATTTGATCTTTAGGGATTTCTTCACGATCGTCTTTTGTAAGTATGTAATTCGATATAATTTTTAGGATGACAGAAATTGTTTGATATTTTTATACCAAAGAAATACCTAGATAGGTTAAAGATTGCTTTCGATCTCACCGATATATTTGTCTGAGACAATTTTACTTGTGATAACAGTTTTTTTTTTCATTTCTTTTTTAGGCATTATAAATTACTAGCTGATGCCAGCGACTTCGTCCGCGTGGTTTAATTTTTTTTATTCCCGCGAGAACTTCTTAATTTTTCGGGATAAAAAGGTCCTCTATACCCATGCCAAAAACCACGTCGATCCGTTGCTCCGTTGCGGCGTGATTAAAGGACAAACCAACAAACAAACACTTTCCCATTTATAATATTAAGTTAGTATGACGATCAATCCTCATCCAACTGACTATAGATAGAACCTTCAAACCATTTATCCTATTATAATTTTAGAAAATATAAAATAATGAAGCATTTTAAGTAAAACTATTTCATAACCTTTTATTCTATTGTAGAAATTATTTTTTAGGAAAAAAGCGCTTTCAAACGTTTGCCGCGGTTTTTAATCTTCTACTTTTATATACACCTTTTCGCTTAAATAAAAAGGTAAACAGAATATTATATTCTTTTTAGTCTGTTTTACTTTGACCTAGACGTAAATAATGCGTTGTTTGTTTACCGAGTGTTATATAAGCAACAAACAAGTAATTACTTTGTATTATACTGAAAACATATATAGTTAGGTAATTCATTTGGAAAATTCGTTTCAGTGGATTTTGAGTGTCTGATAAATATACAAATACTAGAGCATCGCGACTTCGTCCACCTGGATTAAGGTGTTTTGATTCCCGCCGTAACTTTACAATTTTCCGGGATAAAAAGTAGCCTATGTGTTATTCCAGACTATAATCTATCTCTGTACCAAATTTCATCCAGATCCGTTGTGCCGTTCTGGCGTGATTGAGTAACAACCATCCATCCATCCATACATCCATCTTTCCATCCATCCAAACTTTCGCATTTATAATATTAAGTATAGAAGTTTAAATAAAGAAACTCACATACTATATTAACTCTGATATTATAGTGATTCTCATACTAGGATAGTTTAAAAACTTCCCTAGTATCAGAAGCACTATATATATATATATACAAATGAAATATTAAAAAAGCGAAAGTGTGTTTGTATGTTGGTTTGTTGGTTTATTGGTTTGTTGGTTTGTCCTTCAATCACGCCGCAACGGAGCAACGGATCGACGTGATTTTTGGCATGGGTATAGTTGAGGACCTGGAGAGTGACATAGGTTTCTTTTTATCCCGGAAAATTAAGGAGTTCCCGCGGGAATGACAAAAAACTCAAACCACGCGGACGAAGTTGCGGGCATCAGCTAGTATATAATAAAAATTAAGAAAGAAAGAATAGTTATTTGTTATACAAGAGTGAAAAGTTGTTTTTTAACCGCGTGCTCAATTTTGATGACCGAGCAAGCGAAGGATTCTAAAATTGAATCACGAGCGGAGCAAGTGATTCAAAAATTAGAATCCTGAGCGTCAGCGAGGGAATCAAAAGAGCACGAGGTGAAAAATCTTTTCACTCGAGTGCAACACGTAACTTTTCATCCCACCTCAGCGAGGAAATGACTAAATGCAAAAAAAAACACAAGGTAACTTTTCATCCCACCTCAGCGAGGAAATGACTAAATGCAAAAAAAATCACAAGATTAAATTCAATTCTGTTAATTTCTTCGTCACTAGAATCACTCATTTTAGGTTTTTCACTTATTTTCAATTTTCTTGTTTTTAATCGGTTTTAATTTTAAACAATATGACGTGAAAGAAAATGGTGCGCGCAAAGCAAATTAAAAAAGTACACCAAGAAGGTTACGAGTGTGAGTTTTTAACAAATTAAAAACGATTGTATGGAAATTCGGCACCATAGAGGTACAAGTAAATAGGTTTTAATGATGTTTTGAATTCACAAACTTCATAGACGAGTGATAAATACTAACGTGCACACGATGTTCTAAATTCAATTTACTTTATCCTCTAGAGGATAATAACGGCTTTTACCATCAGATATCGAAGAATAAAAATACTCTTTCCGAGATGGTGGGATGAAAAAAACATTTATTCACAGCATTGTGCCACACAAAACAATACCTTAAGGTAAATGTTACCATGGCGCCTCCAGTACCTGAGCATTAGACTCATGATCAAGTCATAGAATCACCATGATAACACTTGTGGTGTGTGGCACAACCTGAAAAAAGGCATCAGCTCAGCATAATGCTGAAACCCTTGCAATGAATTACAAGGGCATTCAGCGCTGATTTTCAGCTGAAGCCCTCCTCCAGGTGACACCACGGCTACGTAACTATACTAATTAAAACTAAACAATCTCTAGTTAAGGCTTTAGGTACTGGTAAATAATAAATAAGTATACATTTATAAAATAATATGCATATAATATACTACTTAAATAGTGAGGCTAGTTAAAAATAAAAATAAAAACCCAATCACCAGATACTTCAATATTTATACTATATTTAATAAAATAACAATTACAAAAATTAATAAAGAATTTATGCCATCTGTCTATCTAGATCAGTCTTTATAACTGACCGACGGCTAAACGTGCTCCCTGAGGCACGATATGGACCGGAATTAATCTAATTCCTCCTAGTTCCAGTAAATTAGTGAGGCGGACTTGCTCAGACTAGGTCAGGGCTGGCACTAGGTTAGGTACTATTTTGCGGCGACCGCAGCTTTAAAACGAATAGGTGCCGTTACATAATGGTTTTTATTTGCTATTTCCATACATTTACTGCAGTTTGGAGTTTATATTCCGATGCAGTGGAACTGTTTGCAGGCGGCACGGGTAACGTTACGTACGTAACCATATAACTCTGACCATGTACGTAACCAGCCCCTCGATTATGTAAGAATGGCCGATCAAAACGTAAAAGTTCGGCGTCATAGTAAAATAAACCATAACAGCATTAAATTAGAGCTCAATTTCGTGTATCCATTCTTATTTTACTTTGACGCCGAACTTTTACGATTTGATCGACAATTCTTACATAACCGGGGGGCAGTTATGGTAGGGGAGGCAATGATGCTAAATGTGGAATTTTTTTTTTGTTTTTTACCAATATTTTTACTTCCGTGCGGAAAACCCCACCGATGCATAACCATAAAAAAAAAAAAAAATCCCCTCTTGGGCTCCCCTACTATCACTCACACTTTTATGCTTACCGTTTTATGATTAACGCCAATGCGTTGCTGGCTTTTGAGAAATCCGTTGGCACGGTAACGGATAGCTGGAACGCTTTGTATTAGAATTAGGTAGTCATAGCGATACGGAGAGCAACTAATGTGTTCTAGAATATTCATGAGCACATTAACACTGGAATAGTATTTGAGATTAGCTGCTTTGTTTGTAAATACTCGTATTTGTTTCGCAGAAATATATATATTAATGAAATTAAATGATTTATTTACCAATAGAACCGTAATTTTTCATAAATAATTATTAAATTGTGGTCATAAATTCGTAAGATAATTTTCAAAAGTTGACATTTACACGCAGAATCCGGCATTGTCTTTTCAGTTTAATATGACGTCCCTATATAAATGAAGATAATAATTATTAAGAAACAATAGCGTCAAAAATCATACTAATACTAATAATATTATAAATGCGAAAGTGTGTTTGTTTGTTGGTTAATTGATTTGTTGCATAGAGTTAATATTACTTTCTTTCTCTGAGGTTTGTTGGTTTGTTGATTTGTCCTTTAATCACGTCGCAACAGAGCAATGGATCGAGGTGATTTTTTGCATGGGTATAGTTGAGGACCTGTCCCCCGATCATGCAAGAATGGCCGATCAAAACGTTAAGTTCGTCGTCAATGTAAAATAAACCATAACTGCATTAAATTAGAGCTCAATTTCGTGTGCCCATTCTTATACGTTTAGGTATGAACGATACTCTAACGTATAAGAATGGATACACGAAATACAGATATAATAGCACTTAAACCAATACAGTTTCCAATGAATTATTTTGCACATATTTTATAAACAATTTTACAAAGGAAATAGTTGGGTATTAACCGCTAAAAGAAACAAAAACTTATAATTATACTTTAAATTAGAACAGAAGAAGAAAAGAAAAAAACATACTAAAACACACGCATTTACAAATAATAAGCTAATTGGTTTTTGCCAAACTATCTTAATAATACTTGACTTATACTTAGGGAGAGAGAGATGAAATATGTCATTAACAGAAAACAACTCATTATATTGGTTACAACATCTAAATATATAAAACGCAAAGGTGATTGACTGACTGACTGACTGACTGACTGACTGACTGACTGATCTATCAACGCACAGCTCTAACTACTGGTCGGATCGGGCTGAAATTTTGCACTCAGATAGCTATTATAACGTAGGCATCCGCTAAGAAAGGATTTTTGAAATTTCTACCCCCGAAGGAGTGAAATAGGGGATGAAAGTTTGTATGAAAGTCCTCCATTTCTCAAGTTATATCAACGAAACTTGGTATTTTGGCTTACAGTAATAAATAAAGAAGTATGTGTGTCACAGTTTTTCAAAATTCTACCCCTATTCTAATATTATAAGGGTTGAAAGTTTGTATGAAAGTCCTTCATCTCTCAAGTTATAGCCATGAAACTTAGCATTTGGGCTTTCAGTTAGATATGCAAGAGTACGTGTTTCACCATTTTTGAAAATTCGACCCCCAAAGCGGTGAAATATAGAGTTTGTCCTTCAATCACGCCGTAACAGAGCATCTGATCAACGTGATTGCATGAGTATAGTTGAGGACCTGGAGAGTGACAGGCTACTTTTTAAACCAGAAAATTAGGAGTGCCTGTGGGGAAAAAAACTTAAACCACGCGGACGAAGTCGCGGGCATCAGCTAGTCTTTTTATAAATGTATTAGAAGCATATACTTTGTCTTGCTTGGTGCAATGCGAAACACAATGACATAGGCTACTTTTTATCCCGGAAAAGATCCCGTGGGAATTAAAAAACTTATTCCACGCGGACGAAATAACGAACGCGGGCATCAGCTAGTATTAAAATAATACCGCCTTACAAGTACGCAGTCTATTCTATCAGCTATCTACCTTTGCAGGCGGCGAGCTGGAGGGCTCATCGAACAGTGCCCAGACCTTGGGCTTGAGCCTCTGCCACACGCCCAGCTCCCCGTTGTGGTACGCCTCCTCGTAGCCGAACAGCCTCGCGATCTCCTCCTCCGACGGCTTCTCGCTGTCGATGTCCAACTTGTCCAGAATGGCCAGGGTGTTCTGTCAACAATACAATAGTGATTGGAGAAACCTTCACTATTTATATTTTTAACAGACTTTTAAGCAAGAACGCTTCCACCTAGAACTCATCATTGTTTTGTATTTTTTTTTTTAATATATATAGGCTAGCGCTTGGCTGCAATCAAACTTGCTAGCGAGTGGTGATGCATCCTAAGGTGGAGCGCGCTTGCCTAGAAGATGCCTATTCACTCTTGACTTGAAGGTACCTATATTAAAAGACGAGGGGAAAACGGAAGGGCATTTCATATCCTAGCGGTTCGAATTAGAAACGAGGAAGCAAATCGCTTCGTACGAGCCCGCGGAATTTCGACTGCGTAAGGGTGCAGACCTTGTCGATGCCTTGCGGTTCGATAATAAAAAGGTGACGGAGGAACCAGATCGAATAGTTCTTGGGCACACTCTCCGAAATATATCCTGTAGAATACCGACAGACACGCAACTTTGCGCCGATGTTCCAAGTTTTGCAGCTTCAAAAATGCATTAAGCATAAATATTAAGCATGATTGTCATCAAGCGCACGCCTATTCTTTGATTAGAAAAGGACTTCATTAACAGACTTCAAAATGGACGTTCTGTATTCGACCCGTATGTATGTAATATCGATTTTCCCGGAAACTAATCGACCGATTTTAATAATTTTTTCACTATCGTAATTTACCTGCTCTCAGGACTGGTGACTTGACATGTAGGTACCAAGTACAGATTACGACCTTATTAATTAAAATTGAACTCCAAGTCACAACTCCTGAAACCTGATGCTGCAGGGTAGGTACTTCACTAATGAAGATTAACAAATTAAGTAATGTTGTAATGAGACACTATAAAAAGCCTAAGATAAAACTTTTTTTTAAAAAAGTGAACAGACTTCAAAAGCAATGCAATTAATAAATTTTCAATTACTTTCATCCAAGTTACTCTGAACAATTAACAAAAAAACAAAACTTATACTGTAGGTCGTTTTTGAAGGCCGATTCGACCAATGTTTATTACATGCTCCTAGCGCTGGACCCAGACGACGGGGTAGACCCAAACAAAGCTGGATGTCAGTTATAATGAACGACCTGTAAACAGCCCAAATTGATACAATGACGACCCAAGATCGAACTGCTTGGAGCTCGTTAGGAGAGCCAACTACAATTATTAACATGGGATAAGGCTAGGTCTATATATATTCTCTTTACATAACATTATCTTAATATAGGTAGGTACGCATGTTTCTATCAATCATTGGAAAAGTGTATAATATTAAAGCCATCTGTTTAAAGTCGTTCATAAAGTGGGCTAACGTGAAATCCATATAATCTCAGCGCTCCAATTTGGGGTCGTAACGGAGGGATTTAAAATCAATGCTTTTACTCGGTTTATTTTTTTAGGATTTGCGGAATCTACTTAGGCATTTAGAATGAAGGCTTTGATTTGAGTAGGTACTTTCTATTTAAATAGCTGGGGTTTTGAGTTAAAGTTTTATAATAACTAGCTGATAACGCTAGTATTCGCGTATTAATTTGTGTTTTTGGGGTGAAAACTTCTATAGCCGCGTTGAGCACTTTTTGGTAGGGGGGTAAACTTGTGGATTCGCGTTACCTTCACTGACATGCTCGCGTTGTTACGAAGACAAAAGGTCTTAACTTTATCTTATCATACTAATATTATAAATGCGAAAGTGTGTTTGTTTGTTGGTTTGTTGGTTTGTTGGTTTGTCCTTCAATCACGCCGCAACGGAGCAACGGATCGACGTGATTTTTGGTATGGGTATAGTTTATATAGTATAGACCTGACATACTCTACTCTGAGGCTACTTTTTATCCCGGAAAATTAAGGAGTTCCCGAGGGAATCAAAAAAACTTTAACACACGGACGGAGTCGCGGGCATCAGCTAGTATAAATATAATACATTCTTAATTAAACTTTAATGCCTTAGTTTTAAGGTTTATATTTACATTGTTTTAAATATTTTTTATTTAAAAAAAAATTAAAAAAATATATATTTTAAATATTCGTTTTCACTTCTATCGGCGGTCCCTATGACTGCCAATTTTTTATAATTTCGTGGGAAGCGTGTGTGGTGATTGTAAGGCTGTATATTTCCCAAACGTTTCCTCCGTTTCAAATTTTTCTGAGGACTCTCCATTAGGACTGGAGGCTGTGGACCCTCTGAAATACCTACTGAAGCTTAATTTATTTATTTGCTGTAACAGTGAAGTTATCTGCAGATTATGCCAGGAATCCATTGAGACTCCGCTGCATCTAATCTGCCAATGTCCTGCTTTAATGCATTAACGAAGTATCCATCTGGGCAAACATATTATTGACCTAAAGGACACTTTCCGTATTCCAGTCAAGAAAACGCTGATATTCCTGGCGGAAACAAGTATTGGCGAGGAAATCTGATGTAGAGGTGATCACAATAGATCGGAGACGGTCGCAGTGATACAGGTCGGACGGAACTGGAGCCTCAACAACAAGAAGAAGAAGAACAGAGAAGGAAATCCTCATGAAGAACCCATCGATGGAAGAAATCTACCAATGCCTGAGAGTTTTCTATACGTTCTCAAACGACCTTCCTGGCGCAGTGTTCAGCGCTGTAGTCTTAAAGTTCGCAGGTCCCCGGTTCGATCCCCGGGTCAAATTGGGATTTATAATTTGTGGATTTTCCTTGGTCTGGCCTGGTGGGAGGCTTCGGCCGCGCCTAGTTACCACCCTACCGGCAAAGTCGTGCCGCCAAGCGATTAAGCGTTCCGGTACGATGCCGTATAGAAACCGATAAGAAAAAAAAACTATTAAGTTCTGAATTATCCCTGGTCTGGCCTGGTGGGGGGCTTCGGCCGTGGCTAGTTACCACCTTACCGGCAAAGACGTGCCGCCAAGCGATTTAGCGTTCCAGTACGATACCGTGTAGAAACAGATTAGAAAAAAGCTCAGTAATGAGCTGGGTCATAATGATAATCATTATGAGCGACTAGTGGGCCCGGCAGAATTTGTCCTGCCTTGAAGCTAAAACCCGATTGCAGCGCCCCCTACCGGGTCCAATTGTGAATATAAACCATCCCGGGATCCACACAAACACGCTCAAAAAATTCCATCTAAATCGGCCCAGCCGTTCTCGATTTTTAGCGGGACAAACTAACAGCAATTGATTTTTATATATGTACTAGCGATCCGCCCCGGCTTCGCACGGGTAGCACTAATAATCCTAATCTATATAATATAAACTATCCTATCTCTCAAGTTAGATCGAACTGCACTGTGCGAATTTTATTATAATCGGTTAAGTGGTTTAGAAGTCCATTGAGGACAAACATTGTGAGACGAGATTTATATATATATATAGAGATTATAGACGAATTCACAGACAGAAAGTTCAAAGGTAAATTATATAATTTCATTCATTTCCAATCACACTTTTGTCTTTGAAAAGGCCTCGCGGAACTATAGAACAATAAATCATAATGGCGGACAGGAAAAGGCTTTTATTCAATTCCATACATCGCTCAGACCACTTGCTTCCCTTTAACTATATTAAACGATCCTCGCTGCTGTAATTTCAACTTTATTTCATCGCAAAAGGGTTCAGTTTTATATGAAGATTGGGTTGGCCATTTTCCTTTATTCTATTTTTATTTTATTTGCAAAACGTTAAGCATGTCGTATAATTTATATACACTGTCCTCGAACAAATAGTCAAATACATATTTGGAGGGCATATATCTGTTCACAATTACTAATAATTGTTTGCTTTTGTTCCTTTATTACATTGTTAAAATTAATTAGTACCTATATTATGAAATATGTATATTTCACAAACATGCCCCAGATTCGCATGGGTGGGTTTAATTTATTTATATACTTAGTTGCAGCGTGATGCAGTAACAGACAGACAGAAAAGTAGACTACAATAATCTGAAGGTACCTAGAGCTTCCTTATAGAGAATGGCATGGTGGAGAATGCCACAATCTATATGCTGCGTGCTTAAGAGGGAAGGCTCGATCGGCTCTGATGGTGTGCGTTGCCCCTTACACACTTGGGCGTGTCAAGAATTTCACCCTTTGACTGTTGACTCATAAAATCGGAGTTCATGGAGTCGTAAATTGCTGCGTTAGCCCGGATCAGTATCACGAATAAGATAACGGTGGCCCAAATGACGAGAGAGAAAATCTAAAAGTATTTTTTTTTATCCACTACAAGTTAGCCCTTGACTGCGATCTCACCTGATGGTAAGTGATGATGCAGTCTATTATTATTACTGGATTTTTTTAACCGAAATTAGTTACTCTTTTTGGTTTGTTCTTAAGAGTGTAAGAGCAAAAAAACGGAGCCGCTTGAAACTGTATTTATTCTGACCAAAACTTTGAGCGTATGTATAAGCACACTTTGATGTTTCATTATCTTACTAATTTTAAGAGATATAAAGAAAACAAAAACACACTATTTCTTGTAATTTTTTCGGATCATTTTAATCTATACTTATATTATTAAAAAGCTAAAGTTTAGATGGATGTTTGTTACTCAATCACGCCACACCGGCTGAACGGATCTGGATAGAATTTGGCACAGAGATAGATTACAGTCTGGCTACTTTTTATCTCGGAAAATGAAAGAGTTACTGTGGGAACCAAAAAGTCTCAATCCGCGCAGACGAAGTCGCGGGCATCATCTAGTACTTCATACGTAGCTCGCTCATGACTTGTACCATAATATAAAGCAGCCCAAAGCAACAGATGGCACTACATACAGAATTTCGGTAATATGGATATAAATATTTTTCTCTACAAATTATTCTATCCTCTTGCTCGATTATTTCTTTTATTATCCTGTTTCTTGGCAACAAACACAATCTGATATTTGGGAAGAAAAATTATGTTTTTTTATCCGCTATAAATTAGCCCATGACTGCGATCTCACCCGGTGGTAAATGATGATGCAGTTGATGGTAGCGGGCTAACCGGTAAGGGGTATGGGTAGTCATATTCAACGCAAATGCTTAATCGGTTTCTACACGGCATTTGGAGTCGTAACCATAATTATCTAACTTATTCTGTGGTTAGGTACCTTTACCCTGCATGCATACAATTAATTATGGTCTTTATTGGTCTGAATTTGTACTTTGTAGGCTTATTATTATACCAATTGTGTACTTACTTTTTGACGACCTCAAACGGGTTTTTAGAATGAAAAGGGTTTTGTCCCCAACGCTGGGCAAGATTTGCAGATTACGCACACATTCGAGAACATTGTGGAGAACTTAACCGCTTTAAAGCAAGTGATAGGTAATTTTAATATGTAGTCAAGGTCAAAATATGTTTTTTCAAAATTGGTACCTACTCACTCAGTAACCTTTATGAACGTCAAGAATGCAAAGTATAAGATGTGATGGTGATAATTAACGACAGTACGTTAAAACTAAAGCTACGAGGCCGAGGGTTCCAAACGCAACCTGTTCTGAGAAGAGCCCACAACTAACAATGGCGCACACATCGCACATTACATAAGTACTGAAAAAAGTCATAAGTTCGTACCGAGGATCGAACTCCCGACCACCCGAATAGGAGGCCTTAAATCTTAACCAATAGGCTTTCTTCAAACTTCAAATTTCAATCTTGCTTTATTCAAATAGACTTTTACAAAGTGCTTTTGAATCGTCGAGTGAATCTGGTTCGGAATGCCATTCCTATAGAAGAACCAGCAAGAAACTCGGTGTTTGCTCTTTTAAATCAAAAATTACAGTCATTATATGGATACAAGTAACTGCAGTACAACATAGCCGGGAGCCGCAGCAGAAAAGGCTGAAACCGGCAAACGGCGGAAGTATGCCTCCCTCAGAGAGAGTTACATATTTGTTCCGTTTGCCGTGGAGACCCTGGGGCCGTGGAGTCTTAGTGGCAAAAATTTTTTGCGAGATATTTCACCGCGGTTGGTTGCCTCATTTGGTGACAGAAGGGCTAGCTCATTTTTTGCGCAAAGGATCAGCCTGGCTGTCCAGCGCGTAAATGCAGCCAGCATTATTGCCACCATTCCACGCGGGCATGATTTATATAGTAGGTTAGACTAGCTAGCTTTAAGTTCTATTGTATTGTTTTCAATAAAAAAAAAGAAGCATAGCTGGAACGAATCAAATCCATGATCATACTAATATTATAAATGCGAAAGTGTGTTTGTTTGTTGGTTTGTCCTTCAATCACGCCGCAACAGAACAACCGATCGACGTAATTTTTGGCATGAGGACCTGGAAAGTGACATAGGCTACTTTTTATCCCGGAAAACTAATATTATAAATGCGAAAGTGTGTTTGTTTGTTGGTTTGTTGGTTTGTCCTTCAATCACGCCGCAACGGAACAACCGATCGACGTGATATTTGGCATGGGTATAGTCGAGGACCTGGAAAGTGACATAGGCTACTTTTTATCTAAAAAAAAAAAAAAAAAATCACGCGTACGAAGTCGCGGGCATCAGCTAGTATTTTATAGTTTACGTAATCTTCAACAGTTACATAGCTTTGTTCAACAAATGAATAAGCTTTCACTGCTCTACCTTTGCCCTGCAGACGTATAAAATTAATTATGGTCATAAATATAACGTTTAATCTAGCGAGGACAGCGGGGGCGTATGTTTGTTGTACCTGGAAGGTATTTGGTGCGGGACTTTTCGTAATTATCGCTTGCGTCAACCGTGTAGGGATTTCCTGGGGGATTTAACGAAGGTTGAATAATTTGTACTTACAGGTACATAATTGTAAAAAGCCCATAATTTTTTTAATTAGTTGGAAGTGACGTAGACAGGTTTTACAGGTAGACTTGTACCGCCAAGCGATTTAGCGTTCCGGTACGATGCCGTGTAGAAACCGAATGGGGGAATGGGTTTAATATAACTGCCATTCCCCTAACAGGTCAGCCCGCTACCATCTTAGACTGCATCATCACTTACCATCAGGTGAGATCGCAGTCAAGGGCTAACTTGTAGTGGATAAAAATATAAAAAAAGTGTTTTAATCTAAACTTGCAAATTCGAGTCTACCCCTTTTCATTCACCCCCTCAAACATTTTCCGGCTCGCGTTAGTGGTAAGATGGTAATTAATTTATGCATAGTACCTAGTAGGTACACTTAACAACAAGCATGTTCACAATAAAAAAAACTCGGGAAAAAACAATAAATAAAAAGAAAAGAGCTCTCTCTTTTCAAAGAGAAAAGAAACACTCACTCTCTCAGAAATCTCACGATAAAACTGAAAAAAAATTATAACTCAAAAACTACCAAAAAATCGCTGAGCACCTCTAAACCTACATGGGGCTAAAAACCTACATGGGGTATTTTATAGGTCTAGGCAATAGGAATCTATTTTTTTTATTTGGACATCACTATTTGAATTGAACTTGTTAATGTAAAACGAAATTGTTGATGTAAAACGTAAACTCATTGAAAAATCCTATTACCATGTGAAGGATTACTTATGTGACAAGGAAGCTTGGCAATAATTTGCTCTAATGGCTCTGATAGTTCCTTAGTTAAGATGATTTGTGAGATGGTGATAATGAAAAAAAAACCCGGCTGAGTTAGTTGTGGGCTCTTCTCAGACCAGTGCGCGTTTGGAACCCTCGTAGATACCGTAACAAATTATCACCATCATATTTTTATGTAACTGGACGTCAATAAGTGTAGTTCACCTACTTAAATTTAATAAATATTTATGACTTTGACTATGACTATGAACCATTCTGCATAGAAAAGCAATATACTTATATTGAAAAACAAATAAATAATCGTAGCTTTCTGTAAAATTCCAGCTTTGCAACTGAGAACTTCAGCGTCCATTATTGTTGTTGGGCCATAAAACGCTATACAATATCATATCTATTGTAAAAACGATCCTTTATTCGCTCACAATACATCGTAAACAACGCAGCGTCTTTTGAATTTCCTTTTGAACTTTATTTGGATTGTTATGGGATTTAAAAAGTTGGCTTCAACGTCGAACCTTGGAGGAAAGATTAATTACTGTTTGTTGGTTTGTCCTTCAATCACGCCGCAACAGAGCAACGGATCGACGTGATTTTTCGTATGGGTATAGTTGAGGTTTTTTTTATCCACTACAAGTTAGCCCTTGACTGCGATCTCACCTGATGGTAAGTCATGATGCAGTCTAAGAGCGGTAGCAGGCTAACCTGTTAGGGGCATGGCAGAATATTAAACCCATACTCCTATTCAGTTTCTACACGGCATCGTACCGGAACGCTCGATCGCTTGGCGGCACGTCTGTGCCGGTAGGGTGGTAACTAGCCACGGCCGAAGCCTCCCACCAGGCCAGACCAGGGAAAATTCAGAAATTATCAATTCGGAAATTGACCCTGCCGGGGATCGAACCCGGGACCTCCGCACGTTAAGACAACAGCGCTACACACTGCGCCACGGAGATCGCCTAAAAGGTCCTGTAGAGTGACATGGGCTACTTTTTATCCCGGAAAATCAGGAGTTAAAAAACATATTCCACGTGGACGAGGCCGCGGGCATCAGCTTGTAAATCATCAAATAAATATTATAAATGCGAAAGTTTGGATGGATGTATGGATGTATGGATGTTTGTTACTCAATCACGCTCTAACGGCTGCACGGATCTGGATGAAATTTGGCACAGAGATAGATTATAGTCTGGAATAACACATAGGCTACTTTTTATCCCGGAAAATTAAAGAGTTCCCGCGGGAACCGAAAAACCTCAATCCACGCGGACGAAGTCGCGGGCATCAGCTAGTATTACTTATCTGCATTAGGTCAATCGACAGTTTCCGCACATAAAAATAACGTCTAAAATCTCATTACGTCATACATCAGATATCAGTAGTCGAGAGTTTGTTTTTAAAAGCGCCTTGTGTACATCATACTGTATTTTATAAGTGTTTGTTATACATTTTTACGATTTATTTACAGAGAAAACGCATTTGGGTAAATTTTCTTAGAACAAACGAGAAAACGTTCGAGTAACTAAGTAGTACAATGGATTTTATGTACTAAGGCTCATATTATAATAGCTAATATTATAAATGCTTAACTGTGTATGTATATCTGACTTTGGCGAAAATTGGTATACAAACATAGTTTGCATTCCAAAAAAGGACAGGGTTTATCCCGGAAATTCTAAGATATAGAAAGGAATTTTACAAATTAAAATGTTTTTTTACGCCGCTACAAGTTACGAGTATACTTGGTACTGAGCATCGGGTCTGCTCTCAGAATTAAAGGAGTTAAGTCACAGAATAGGTAATAGTAGTAGTTAAGTCCACTTACCACCAAGTTTCCAATGAGGATTTGTGAACTTCACATTAAAAGCGTGATATTAAATTGCTTATACCCGCAAAATTAAAGGTTTACTTAGAACCGACTCAAAACCTTTTTTTTTATCCACTAAAAGTTAGCCCTTGACTCCAATCTCATCTGATGGTAAGCGGTGATGCAGTCTAAGATGGTAGCGGGCTAATCTATTAAGGGAATGGCAGGGGCTTTGCTTTGCCGGTAGGGCGGTAGAAGCAGGCAGAAATTATAAAATCCTAAATTGACCCTGCCGGGGATCGAACCCGGGACCTCCGCACGTGAAGACAACAGCGCTCAACACTGCGCCAGGGTAGTCGTCACCTACCCTTATACATAAGGTCGTAATCTAGAACAAAATATAGCACAAAATTAAAGATTTACTTAGAACCACAGACTCAAAACCTTTTTTTTATCCACTAAAAGTTAGCCCTTGACTCCAATCTCACCTGATGGTAAGCGGTGATGCAGTCTAAGATGGTAGCGGGCTAACCTATTAAGGGAATGGCAGGGTGCCATGCTTTGCCGGTAGGGCGGTAGAAGCAGGCAGAAATTATAAAATCCTAAATTGACCCTGCCGGGGATAGAACCCGGGACCTCCGCACGTGAAGACAACAGCGCTCAACACTGCGCCAGGGTAGTCGTCACCTACCCTTATACATAAGGTCGTAATCTAGAACAAAATATAGCACAAAATTAAAGATTTACTTCGAACCACAGACTCACAACCTTTTTTTTTATCCACTAAAAGTTAGCCCTTGACTCCAATCTCACCTGATGGTAAGCGGTGATGCAGTCTAAGATGGTAGCGGGCTAACCTATTAAGGGAATGGCAGGGTGCCTTGCTTTTCCGGTAGGGCGGTAGAAGCAGGCAGAAATTATAAAATCCTAAATTGACCCTGCCGGGGATCGAACCCGGGACCTCCGCACGTGAAGACAACAGCGCTCAACACTGCGCCAGGGTAGTCGTCACCTACCTAACCTTATACATAAGGTCGTAATCTAGAACAAAATAGCAGCCTAGGTCCTCTAACCACTAAACTTAAAGCTATCACCGTTTCTATAAAGACTCTACTATTTTTATAACTTCCTTCGTTTACTCGTCGGTAGTGTATGAATCAGATCCCAAATCTATATTTCAGTGAAAATAAAAGAAAAACCAACATTTTCCCAGTATCGCTGTTTACGTTGCCGTTCAAAATTTACGACCCGTCCACGTTTAGTATCTTTTAGGGCGTTTAAATCATTCGCTTTTACTGCACTTGTCTATAGTTACTATTTATATGATATTATTAAGATGTAGAGACTGGTGTAGTATGTGAATGAATTTATTTTCTATACACAAGAATAAGTTGGCGGTGGCGTTTGAACTAAATAAATATGTAGGGTTACTAACTTAATTTTAATTATATAATATACTAGAGGACGCCCGCGACTTCGTTCGCGTGCCATAAGTTTTTTAATTCCCACAGGCACTCCTTCATTTCCAGGATAAAGAGAAGCCTATGTCACTCTCCAGATCCTCACCTATACCTACCCATGCAAAAATCACATAGATCCGTTGCTCTGTTGCGGCGTGATTGAAGGACAAACTCTCTATTTAACGTCCTTGGGGATAGAAATGTCCAAACTGTGGAATACGTATTTCATAATTTTACATCGGAAGCCCAAATACCAAGTTTCAGGGCTATAACTTGTGAAATGAAAGACTTTTATACAAACTTTCAACCCATATTTCACTCCCTTAGGGGTGGAATTTTGAAAAAACCCTTCCTTAGTGAGCGCTTACGTCACAAAAGGAACCTACTGTCAAAATTTCATGTTTCTAACCCCAGCGGTTTAGGCTGTGCGTTGATATATAAGTCAGTCAGTCAGTCAGGACTTTGAATTTTATATATATAGATGATAACTAGGTATAGGTAACAGTAGTGTCTAAGGATCAGTGCGCGGCGTAGTTTTAGTTGAGCGCCAACTCGCCAACAAACTACGTGTGTAGTTTGGCGAGAAACAAAATTTTGTATTTGTTTGTGCATTTTATAAAATAAATAACTTATTATAATGTTGAAGATTAATGTAAATGATAAAAGAGCATGGATTTGACTCGCTCCAGCAATGCTTAGGACAACGGTTACTCATGTTTATTAAAAAAAAAAAAAAATGTAAATTTTTTTTTCAAAAGAGCAACCACTGAGTTTCTTGCTGGTTCTTCTCGATTCTGGATTCTGAAGTACTTGTAAAAGTTTATTTGAATAAAAAATATTTGAGTTTGAGTTTAAAACATCAATCTGCTCAGTCCACATCAGGCAATCGGTAGCCGATTTTTTGTCGGCAGAAAATGAAACATATAGTTTGCAATATTTGAAACGCACATGAGCTACAAAAAATCGGTAAAAACGGTTTGCCGGTGGAAAATGAAAGGTTCGGACGATTTCGGTCACAAAGTCGGTGATAAAGTCGGACCTACGAAAAGTCTAGTCTAAAAAGGTTATAATTTCTGATTTTCCCCCGGTCTAGCCTGGTCTAGCTTCGGCCGTGGCTAGTTACTACCCTACCGGCAAAGACGTGCCGCCAAGAGATTTAGTGTGCCGGTACGATGCCGTGTAGAAACCGAATAGGGGTATGGGTTTAATATAACTGCCATGCCCCTAACAGGTTAGCCCGCTAAAAACAAGCCTGACGTAGGCCCAGGGTTAGTTCATAGATATTGATGCGTATAATTTGTAAAATATTAAACAGTTTTCTTCCTTTAGTGCCATCTCCTATCGGTGGTTGGCACCCATTAGGGCTATCTGGGGGTCTACTCTCTTTCTCTAAAACGAAACTTCGCAAACAAACGAACGAAATTTCGTTAACTCCTCTCCTACATAATATTATCTCTATGCTCCTCTCTATTTCGTTTTCGTACACGCAGACGAAGTACGGATCCATAGAAAATTTTCGTGACCGATTGGATTGAACGATTTTGTGTGGGTATAATAACCGACTAATTACGAGTACGTTCGGTTGCGAAGTTTCGTTTGAGAGAAAGAGAGTAGACCCCCTGCACCTTAGACGCTGCCGCACGATATAACGATCGCGCCCTTTATTTATAGGCGACCTTTATAGCTATTTAGGGTTCTTTGAATTAATACGTCGCCGTTACCCGGGTAGGCGAATGTGTCAAGCACCATTACCCATTTAACAATGACTTGAATGATGTGGATTGTGAAGGTTGTTATGCGTAATTGCCACTGCTTTGTTACAGGGTCCAAGATCCCGCGACGATCAGACCTTCGTTATTTTATTAAAGCTGAAACTTTTTCTATGTATGTCTCTAGAGAATAGAGTTATAAACGATCCCCGACTATGAAGTTTGGTCAGACACCCTGACAGGGGGTTGCAATCGTACTAGGTGTGTGACAAGTGACAATGGACAACGTGGTTTCTAATATTATTCCAAAGAAAAATATAATAAAACGGCGCTTAATACTTTAACGAATTAGAGGTGCCACCTTTTCTACCTGATACCTTCCAAAGCAACCGCGATCAAAACTTCATAGTCGGGGATCCTTTATAGAGACATACATAGAAAAACTTTCAGCTTTAATAAAATAACGAAGGTCTGATCGTCGCGGGATCTTGCTCTATTTATTTATAGGCAACCTTTATAGCTAGGGTTCTTTGAATTAATACGTCGCCGTTACCCGGGTAGGCGAATGTGTCAAGCACCATTACCCATTTAACAATGACTTGAATGATGTGGATTGTGGAGGTTGTTACAGAGATCGTTGTCAATCAGTAAAACGACTGTCGCAATGGCTGAGTTTAACGACATTTAAATTACTAGATGATGACGACTTCCGCTGCGTGGATTCGGGGTTTTGATTCCCGCGGGAACCCTTTAATTTTCCGGGATAAAAAGTAGCCTTTGTCCTTCCCCGGGATGTTACCTACCTCTTTACCAAATTTGGATGGGCCGTGAAAGCGTAGCAGATAGACAGACAGACAGATAAAAATACAGACAGACTGACACACTTTCGCATTTATAATATTAGTATATAAGTATAAATATATATGGACTAGATGATTCCCGCGACTTCGTCCGCGTAGACTAAGTTTTTTCGATTCCCGCGGGAACTGCTTAATTTTCCGGAATGAAAAGTAGCCTATGTCCTTCCCCGGTATACAACCTATCCCTGTACCAAATTTCATCAAAATCGGTAAAACAGATGAGCCGTGAAAGCGTAGCAGACAGACAGACAGATGGACAGACAGACACACTTTTGCATTTATAATAAGTATTAGTATGGATATGGATAGTATGGATATGGATTAGGGTACGATAAGGCTGACATACATAAATGTAAAAGTTTTTAAATAAAAGATTTTAAAAACACGCGGACAAGTCGCGTTTTCATATTATAGTAGCAATAAAAAAAACTTTTTACTTATAACAACAAGCTTAGAATCATAAACCCGCAACATTATAACCAGGGGGCATACTACGAGTACCATCGCTTACAGCAGTATTGTTTTAATATTGATAACGTTCGTGTTTTACAATTATAATCCTTATGATAGGGACTTCAAGGCACGTGACATAAGATTGACACACGCAAGCGCGTTCCAACCTAGACCTCATCATTGCTTTGCACTTAGCATGATTGTCGTCAAGCGCAAGCCTATCACGCAATAAAAAAAAAAAAAAGATTGTCATTCTGAAAATAATACTGCTTTCAACGATGGTAGTAACCCCCCAGACCCTGTTTATTCAAGTACAAGGGGAAAATGTAAGAAAGAAAACCTTTTTCTCCTTTCCATGTTCACCGCTCCACAACTTAACAAGTTTCCGATTATTACGTGGACATAATGGTATTGAAATGTACTGGAATGTTAGAAAGTAGATCGCAAGTTATTCCGCATGGATGATTAGGTTTTGTAAAATCCCGTGGTAACTCGATTTTCCTGGATATAAAGTAGCTTTGTCCGTCTTCAGGATGCAAGCTATACCTGTACCAAAGTTTTCAGAGAGGAATTTCTTGATGTTTATTTTGTTGTCTAAATTTAAATAATATGTATTTATACTATTATACTATAATATTATAAAGAGGTAAAGTTTGTGAGTTTGTGAGGTTGTAGCATGTAGGGGGTAATCTCTGGATCTACTGAACCGATTTTGAATATTCTGGTATAAATAGAAAGCCACATTATTTTTGACTATATATTAACCGGAAAAAATTAGAGAGTTCCCGTGGAAATTTAAAAACTTATTTTACGCGGACGAAGTCGCGGGCATCTGCTAGTATATAATTCAAAAATAAAAGGTGACTAACTGACTGATCTATCAACGCACGGCTCAAACCACTAGACGTATCGGGCTGATATTTAGTATACAGATAGCTTTTATAACGAAGGCATACGCTTAGAATGGATTTTTGAAAATTCAACCCCTAGGTAGGTAGAGGTTTGAAATTTGTATGAAAATCGAACTTAACATGAGCGAAGCTGCGGGACAAAACTAGTTATAGACAAGAATGTTCCCTTTCAATAATAAGACTTTTTTTGTACTCCTCCTTTCCAGCTTTCTTTTATAGCAATTTCTATACAATTGAAATTGAATTGAATTGAATTGAATTTCTATATGAATGAGTGAGAGATTTTAATTATTTTCTGTCACGTAAATTTTTTCCAGCCCGAGTCCCCGCGTTTTTTTACTATCTTAAAGAACTTACGTTCTAAATAAAAAGTGTGTGTGTGCAATTCACACACGGCAGAATTGAAACTTCAGAATAGTAGTCTACGAGAGCATGACATAAATACAACTTGTATTCTATCTCATTCTCTCGCAGGCTAAATCCTATTATGAATATGTTTGTCTCTTTTTAGTGTCGCTTTTTCGTTTCATCGAATTTTCAAATCACAACAATAATTCTAAACAAGTTTAATTTTTTAAAAAATCTCCGCATGATCATCTATACGAATATTATAAATGCAAAAGTTTGGATGGATGGATGTTTGTTACTCAATAACGCCCCAGCGGCTGAACAGATCTGGATGAAATTTGGCACAGAGATTGATTATATTCTAGAAAATTGAGGAGTTCCCGCGGGAACCAAAAAACCTCAAACCATGCGGGTCGCGGGCATCAGCTAGTGATACGTATAAGGGAATAATAGGGTGTTTTCTTATCGATTAACACGGTAAAACAATACATTAAAGTACCTATCTTTATAGAGAGTTATTAAAATTAATGCGTCCTCCATTACCCGGTCCATAAACAGGGTATAACCGCCATTAAACGGTTTTACACTGCCGTAATCGATGTAACGGCAGTCTAAAGGAGGTTATCTTTTGTTTAAAGTCCAAAATACTTAGTACTTACTATTTAGTTTTTCTTTATAATCTACTAGCTGACTAGCTGATGCCCGCGACTTCGTACGCGTGGTTTATTTTTTTTATTCCCGCGGGAACTCCTTAATTTTCCGGGATAGCCTATGTCACTCTCCAGGTCCTCAACTATACCCATGCCAAAACTCACGTCGATCCGTTGCTCTGTTGCGGCGTAATTGAAGGACAAACCAACAATCAGACACACTTTCTTTCGCATTTATCCCTCATATTAGTAAGATATGAAAATGAAAAATGAAAATGAATTTCGGCGGACACTTTTGAGGCGAAAATATGGGACCCACGACTCATCCGTACTCGAGCTAGGCACGGAACTCGACGGAACTCCATACCTAATCACATCACATATTAATGACATAGCTGATGTGTGCATGCAATTATGAACTTTAAAGTGGTATACAATTTCGTAATAGCAGCGTATGATTGTTTAATATTATAATCGAAACCAGCTTTCGATGCTTTGATATCGAGGTTTAATTACAAAATAAATTTAATTATGCTTTATTTTGTTGCAATTAGCACGCAATTAGTATCCGGTGTCACGGCAGATGTTCGAGTTAATTACTTTTGTGATACTCGATAGCTTTTTATCGAGATAAAATCATTAAATTAAAGCCCGGAGACGACTACAACCGAATCGCTTTGAATCGAATCGATTCGCATAAGCATTTGGTCCGTACCTGTCTAAA
Source organism: Erebia ligea (assembly GCA_917051295.2). NCBI lineage: Eukaryota > Metazoa > Arthropoda > Insecta > Lepidoptera > Nymphalidae > Erebia > Erebia ligea. The sequence continues at coordinate 14,965,741 of OU785238.1, read as the reverse complement.
GTGTTAATTCGATTGATAGTACCTTTGCATTCGATGACATTATAGCGTCAAAGTAAAATCAACCTTAATGACGCATATATGAATGCTATTTCGAAATCCGAACCGGTGGTAGATTTAGATTCAAAAGCTTATTTCAAAAAAAAACTATCAAAAGTTTATTTGAATAAAAAAAAGTGTGTGTGTGTGCAATTCCCACACGGCAGAAGTGAAACTTCAGAAAAGTGGCCTACGAGAGAATGAGATAAATATAACTTGTATTCTATCTCATTCTCACGCAGGCTAAATCCTATTATGAATATGTTTGTCTCTTTTTAGTGTCGCTTTTTTGTTTCATCGAATTTTCAAATTCTAACGATTCTAAAGAAATTTCACTTCAAAATATAAAAAACCATACGAATTTTGAAAATTCCTTCCATTAAAAATCCACTGCGCCAGGAAGATCGTCGAAGGTCCCTTTCAGCCAGGCGTGTTTGATTCATTAGGCGTTCGTGAATAATTAATGAAATCCTAATGAATTTAGGAAGACATCCCGCCGCAAAATTGCGAATTACCAATCCATTGTTTAAATTAATCAAAAAAATGTGTAACATAATCTTTGTCCGCGTCGTATTCCTAATTGCTGGCATAGATGTGAAAGATTTCAATCTCACGATATTAGTTATCTAAATCAAGTCAAACGTTTAGTTTCATTTAGTTCCTGGCTTGGCACGCGCGTGAATAATAAACTTGGCACTTGGCGGTGGCTGTTTCAATTGTACTGTGAACTGGACTATAAATACCCAGGTTAGCCCGCTACCTACTTAGTGTATCATCAGTTACCATCATGTGAGATCGCAGTCAATGGGTGATTTGTAGTGCAATAAAAAATACTTAAATGTGAAAGATTTCAATATCACGATATTAGATTATCAAATCAAGTCAAACGTTTAGATTCATTTAGTTCCCGACATGGCACGCGCGTGAATAATAAACTTGGCACTCGGCGGTGACTGTTTCAATTGTACTGTGAACTGGACTATAAATACCCAAGTTAGCCCGCTACCTTCTTAGAATGTATCATCAGTTACCATCAGGTGAAATCGCAGTCAAGGGCTAACTTTTAGTGGAATAAAAAAAACTTAAATGTGAAAGATTTCAATCTCACGATATTAGATTATCAAATCAAGTCACACGTTTAGATTCATTTCGTTCCCGACATGGCTCGCGCGTGAATAATAAACTTGGCACTCGGTGGTGGCTGTTTCAATTGTACTGTGAACTGGACTGAGGCAATCGTGTTAGATATTCCACAGCCATTTATCCTAAAGTGTTTGACAAAACGTATGGCTTGAAAGTTTTAGGGAGACTACACACCTTCGACTAAGTATTTTTTGACGACCTCCCTGTCGCAGTGGTGAGCGATGTGGTGTCATGGGAATTCCTCACTTTCTGAACGCATTTTCATTGGAGCGCTAAGCTGTACACCCTTTCTGGGTGGTGTCACAGACGAAAGTGTTACATTTGTATATAGTTAGGTCTTTTTTTTTATCCACTACAAGTTAAGCCCTCGACTGTGATCTCAACTGATGGTAAGTGATGATGCAGTCTCAGATGGTAGCAGGATAACCTGTTATATTAAACGGGCATGGCAGTTATATTAAACCCATACCCCTATTCGGTTTCCACACGGCATCGTACCGGAACGCTAAATCGATTGGCGGCACGTTTTTGCCGGTAGGGTGGTAACTAGCCACGGCCGAAGCCTTCCACCAGGCCAGACCAGAGAATATGCAGAAATTATAAATTCCCAAATTGACCCTGCCGGGGATCGAACCCGGGACCTCCGCACGTTAAAACTACAGCGTTCAACACTGCGCCACGGAGATCGTCAAAAGGTCTGTGACATCCCTTGCGACCGGGTAGATTTTTTACTGTCCGGTTCCTAGTATGTTTTTGTACTTAGGTATTCTACATCCATGTTTCTCAGTGATTGACAAAATGTATGGCTTGAAAGTTTTAGTGATACTTTCGACTAATTCACTCTCAATAAAGTTGAACAGCTACAAGTAAGTTAAACTTCGCTCGTAAACTTTCGATAACATTCGCTAGTCCATAGACCATATCCATACTTCCATACTAATTTCATACTAATATTATAAATGCGAAAGTGTGTCTGTCTGTCTGTCTGCTACGCTTTCCCGGCCCATCTTATTAACCGATTTTGCTGAAATTTGGTATAGAGGTAGGTTATATCCTGGGGAAGGACATAGGCTACTTTTTATGCCGGAATCAAACAACCTTAATCCACGCGGACGAAGTCGCGGGCATCATCTAGTAAGAAATAAGTATTGAGCAATATCTTAGAACTGCCTTCATGCCTCTATGACCTGCACGCCACAGTTCAGAGTGAGGGAATAGAACAGTTCCGTCGGGATTCGCATAAAACCAACAAACAACAAAGTTTACAAGTGCTCGCAAAAGCGATTAGAATCCCATACGCCTCCCGCGGGACCCTTCGAAAACTTCGCTAATACATGCCCCGGAGTGAACATGACAGACTGTAATCCATACTAATATTATAAATACGAAAGTGTGTCTGTATTTCTGTCTAACTGCAGCAGCGCGGATCTTTGTAAGCGGGGGTACGGGCCTCGAGGCATGACCTCCTTACCCGGGCGGGACGCGAGGCAACTCTGTACCAAGATGAATGTCTTTTAGCCGTGATCGGCTAGGGCCTGCCTTGTAGGCTAGACCTAGATCAAATTTGGTATAGACAAAAGTGACTGAATGACTGACTGATCTATCAACGCACAGCTCAAACCACTGGACGAATCAGGATTAAATTTGGCATGCAGATAGTTATTATGACGTAGACATCTGCTAAGACAGGATTTTTGGAAATTCAACTTCTAAGGGGGGGGGGTCAAATAGGGGTTTGTTTGCTTAGTCCACGCAGATGAAGTTGTGGGCAAAAGCTAGTTTGGTAAAGAGGTTGTATCTCGGGGAAGGACAAAAGCTTTTAATCCCGGAAAATTTAGTAGTTCCCGTAGGAATTAAAAAAACTACCACGCCTAGTGTGCGTCATCTAGTCAGAAATAAAAAAAGTTCCACTAACCTGTAGATATCGCCCCAAGAGATTATGAAAATCCGGATTAAATGGTATAGAAAAGAAGACGATTACGTAAAACAAATGCTGTCGCAAGGCGAAGAACAATTTGTATGGAAATCGGCCAAACGCGCCCGCGGGGAATATAGGGAGGCGTTGGAAAAACACTTACTTCAATACAGATTGGTTTGTTTCGTCTACTCTAAGATGTATAAATAGAATAGTTTTTTTTCTTTATTCCACTACAAGTTAGCCCTTGACCGTGATTGCACCTGATGGTAAGTGATGATGCAGTCTAAGATGGTAGTGGGCTAACCTGTTAGGTAAGTGTTAAGGGTTTGGCAGTTATATTAATAAACCCATACCCCTAGTCGGTTTCTACACGGTATCGTACCGGAATCCTTAATCACTTGACAGCACGTATTTACCGGTAGGGTGGTAAGTAGCCACGGCCGAAGCCTCCCACCAGGCCAGACCAGAGAAAATTACTAATATTATAGATGCGAAAGTTTGAATGGATGGATCTTTGTTACTCAATCACGCCAGAACGGCTGAAGGGATCTGGATGAAACTTGACACAGAAATAGATTACAGTTTGGAATAACACATAGGCTACTTCTTATCCCGGAAATTTATAGTTTCCGCGGGGACTAAAAAAACTCAATCCACACGGACGAAGTCGCGGGCATCAGCTAGTAGCCTATGTACAATGTCGATAGATAAACCCATAGATAGTCGTCTACAATTTAGGTATCCGTTCGAATTGAAAGAATGGAATGAAAGGGTCAAGGGATGGCTATCTATTTACTGTACGACACTTTCTCGCAATCAAGATATCAGAGCACAATATTTTAGCCCTTTTTGTTGGGTAGAAATTCAGACATTATAAATTCCCAACTTACCACCCTACCGCGTTCCGGTAACCGAACCGACACCGAAACCGAATCGATCGATAACTTAGGTATCGTAAGGTTAATCGGGGGGCAGTACGCCTAATTGTAGTAGATACTGGTTAAATATGCCATCGCCACACTCATTAATGATTTTTTTCTACTCAGTTATAAATCCGACAAACCGGCCGGGCCGGGTGGCCAAAATTGGAACTGAAAGAAAGAAAGAAATATACCTAGCGACGCTGTAACCTGGTCAAATCAGTTTGTGGGACTAAATTTTACATTTAATTTTAAATTTTGACATTTTATATTCTCCTTATAATTAATTTATATTCTCACTAGCTGATGCCCGCGACTTCGTCCGCGTGATTTAAGTTAATTTGATTCCCGCGGGAACTCTTTAATTTTCCGGGATAAAAAGTAGTCTATGTCACTCTGCAGATCCTCAACTATACCCACGCCAAAAATCACGTCGATCCGTTGCTCCGTTGCGACGTGATTGAAGGACAAACCAACAAACCAATAAACCAACAAACAAACACACTTTCGCATTTATAATATTGGTAAGTATGATATATAGATCATATTTATAATTTTTAAACCATTGTTTTGTACCTCTCTTGCACGCCCGAATAGGCAATGTATAACCACAGAATAGGTATAGTACCTACGTTAAGTATAATGCTAGAAATGCCTTTGACTTTGGCCCCTAACGGGTTAGCCCGCTACCATCTTAAACTACATCATCACTTATCACCAGGTGAGATCGCAATCAAGGGCTAACTTGTAGTGGAATAAAACAATTTCTTGCGCACATATTATCATTTTCATACTCTGTTTACTTTATCTCGATAGTTTTTTAAGCTTCGTTACGTTACACTGACCTATTTTAAATTACCTAACATCTTCATTGTAAGTATTTTATTTTTATAGTAATTCGTCCGAAACTTGTGGATCCACGGAAGACCAGCGCTGTGCCTGTGCTCGAACCACAGTCACAGTAAATGCTGAGTGGAGTCCATTTTGGGATCACACAACTCATATTTTTGTCTCATGTCTCTGACTACTACTACTATTACTATTTATCTACTATAATTATTGTATTGTTATATTGGATCCAAATAAACGCTTTTTCTTTCTTTTCTTTCTTTCTTTAAATTTCCTTCTAGTTAGTAACGGTAAAGGGTTGTAAATTGTAGCTTAATGGACAGTTAGCTGTGAACAAGGGATGTGTCCCCTACTTTCCTTTAGTAATAAAAGTTAATTGCGTATTAGCTGCTTTCCGGTCTGGTAGACCGGATTAGCTATTATAAATTCCCAAATTTACCCCAGCCAGGAATCGAACTTGAGACCTAGCACTTATAACACAGCTTTCACAACTGCGCTAGAGAGTTCATTTTAATATACTAAAAGACAATCGTCCAGGTAATTTTCAGGTTATATACTTGAAAATACAATTCGGAACATCTGCTATCTCTCATCTAAATAATCCTAATTATCATAGGATTGAGCATGGAACCTTATTTAGCTAAAGGTATGCAAAATTGAATTCTATTATGAGTTAATTCAGCTCAAAATCGAATGTCATATGGCTTTGTGTTTTAGAGGCGTAATGGGGATTGTGAAACGGTTATACGAATAGGGTTAGCACCTTTTTAGAGGCGATAGAATATTTTTCGTTTCAGTATTAAAAACTTAGGTATTTTAAAACAAATTGTTCTAAAATTCATAGTTTAGTGGGTAGTAGTTTGACGGCTTGACGGCCGGCCTGGGGTATAAAGAGGCCTGAGGCCTTATCTGCCAACGCTTAAAGAATTACACAAAAGTCAAAATGACAGTTTGATGTCACGTACCTCGACGTTCCTAAAATAAGGATTATAATCCTAAAATACGTGGTATAGTATGGCCCTTGAGAACTGTGTGTGTGTTCCGTTATAAGCACTGGCAGTGCTCTTTACTGGGGACTTCCAGTGCTCTCAGTGTATTTCGGAACGCCCCCATAATCAACACAATAATTATGTCAGTCAATTCACAAAATAAAATTATTTATCTATACTAATATTATAAATGCGAAAGTTTGGATGGATGGATGGTTCGGCTGAACGGATCTGGTGAAATTAGGCACGGAGATAGATTATAGCCTGGAAGAACACATAAGCTACTTTTTATCCCGGAAAATTAAAGAGTTTCAGCGGGAACCAAAAAACCTCAATCTACTCGGACGAAGTCGCGGGAATCAGCTAGTAATATTATAAACGTGTTCAATTTCTTAAGCATGACGAAAATAGTGATTTATGCTACTTTTTATACCGGAAAATTAAAGAGTACCTACCTGCGGGAATCAAAAAACCATAATCAAAGCGGACGAATTCACGGGCATCATCTAGTAAGAACATAATATATCGCATGTTTTAATCTATATAAATAATAGACTTGTGTCAACCCTATGATGGCATACGATTGGACCGAACCGTTTTCTGATATGATAAACGCTACTTTTACTCGAAGAATTGAAGCATATTTGCGAGTTTTTCATAGACAATAAGTATGTCAATTTAACATACTTTATAACATCTGGGTCTCCAATTGTGACAAGCATTATATTGGATGGGATTCTTTATAGGGATGAAAAATCGGGGTGGCTATAACATAAATCTTTTGTATGATTCATTTTATGTTTTGATTGGGTTGTGAATCTTCTTTTCAGCCCCCAGAACTCTAGCTCTTTTGGCATTGGAGCTATAATATGATTTTTTGCCATGTTCTGTCAGTAGGTAGTTCTTTTCGCCCTGTCTCCGCGTCGTATTCTTCATTATTAAGGGTCGTGACCCCATTCCACTAATCACATAATGGCAGGGGTTTTCTTGGGATAATAATGCGGTAGGTTCCGGGGTCCTTCCGCAAACGACTCGACTAAGAGTACTATTTCAACTCTTGGGTTACTAACGATTATATTATCAGATGATAGTTATAATAACCGAGACCGCCTTACCGCCGTAATCTTTTCGCCCTAAGGGACAAGTATGCCCTACATGATACACAGAAGTTTGAGTGTTAGTCCCATACCTGTGTATCCCTGTGTATGCTGTAGGTGGACCAGCAGCAAGGCTCCACCTGGTTGGAGTCCAGCCCCCAGAACTCCAGCTCCTCTTCAAACAGCGGTCCGCACACATTTGTTGGGTAGTGGAGTTTTCCCGTCCTGGGTAAAGAAATAATGAATGAATGAATGAATGAAATATTCTTTATTGTACACCATAGATAATTAATAACCAGAAACAATAAAACAAATACAAATCGGTACAATTGGCGGCCTTATCGCTTTTAAGCGATCTCTGCCAGGCAACCAAGAATTAAAACCAGCGAGTGAGGGAGGTGTACGTTAAAGTAACAGATAAAAAAGAAATCCAGCACCTAACTAACAATATAATATTATTAGATATACACACAAACATAAATAAATACCACACAAATAATACATACAATTCATACCTATACATAGCAATACATTCATACATAATATATACTTACATACACTTTTATGCATATATATAATATATATATTATATACAATAAAAATAAGGAGTAAATACTTAAAAATATAAGCCATAAGAATCGCTATTTGAGCTTTTAATTCATAACTTTCATCTCTAGACCGGATCTTATTTATACTAATATTGTAAATGCGAAAGTTTGGATGGATGAATGGATGTTTGTTATTCAATCACTCCAGAACGGCTGAACAGATCTGGATGAAACTTGGCAAAGAGCTAGATTATAGTCTGGAATATCACATAGGCATCCGCTACCGGCACAGAGAGCTTGTTTCGGTGAATTGATACTACGGTTTTTTTATCCACTACAAGTTAGCATTTGACTGCGATCTCACCTGATGTTAAGTTATGATGCAGTTCGCGATACAGGTTCCCTAGTGTGGAGACCAAAGTTAAGAAATAATGACTGTAAACCTTATTGTCAATAAAAAATAAAAATAAATATTTTTTTCGTCTAAGACTAGCTTATGCCCGCGACTTCGTCCGCGTGGTTAAGTTTTTTTCTTATTGCCGCGGGAACTCCTTAATTTTCCGGGATAAAAAGTAGCCTATGTCACTCTTCACTCTTTTACTATATCTATGCCAATAATTACGTCGGCCCGTTGCTCCGTTTCGGCGTGATTGAAGGACAAACCAACAAACCAACAAACCAACAAACAAACACTTTCGCATTTATAATATTAGTATGAAGTATGATGGTAGCAGGCTAACCTTTTAGGGGTATAGCTTAAGCTAAAGAAATAAATCATGTAACCCCCGACGCAAACAGCGGGGTGGTATAAGTGTAACGTGAGTATCTGTCTGTGGCAAACCAAACGGATGAACCGATTATGATTTTGACTTTTTTTATTTATTTAAAAAGTGACTTTTGATCGAGAATCTTCTTAGTTATGACTCTTTAATCAAGGTATATTCTGGTTGATGTAGATTTTTTTTGACATTGCAAAAAATTTCTTTACAAAGTTCATACGTATGAATGTTATTACCTCTCTAAAACTATTATTAGTTTGTATTGCCTATGTAAAGCAAATGAAAACTGTATATCAATGTCTACTTCAGGTGTTAGAGTAAAAGTTTGCCCCCTAAGGGGCCGACCTAGACCCATTAAACAGTCTACAATGAGTCAATTTGGGTAATTACCACGCACGGGCCCAATGTACTCGCGACCCTAATTTATTTATTTATAGAGCCTATCGTTTGATGTCGAGTGCTTCTCGAGTGCGTCGAGGAAAAAAAAGGTAGCCTATGTGCTATTCGAGACCATAATCTATCTCTGTGCCAAAGGGGTTGTTTCATCTTGGGCCAGGTACTTGTACAGTATTCCAAAAAATAGTATAAAATCATAGAAAACAAAATAAAATATGCTTTTTGGCAGTTTTACAGTGATTAAGAGGTACAAAAATAAAATGTTTAATTAGGTACATTTGTAGAATAGCAACTCTCGCAGCGCATCCATCCATCAATCTGACTGTTGTTGGATATTTTAGGGTTAATTGTGGTTAATTCACATTTCCCAGAGGTAATTTTATGTCAAATGTCATCATGACACGTGTAATATACGTCAATGTCAAAATGGACGCATGTTGTTGCGCTTTTATTTTGCAAAATAATTTCGCATTATACCTCGTAAATTGAACTTTTTAGTAAGAAATAAAGAAAAAAATGTTACTATTTTATGACCCCGAACATTTTGAAATACCGTACAAATACCTGGCCCAGGCTCCATATAAATTTGAAACAAGCCCTTTCACCCAGAACCGTTAAGCCGTTGTGGCGTGATTGAGTAACAAACATCCATCCACACATCCATACATCCATCCAAACTTTCGCATTTACAAATGAAATTTATAATATTAGTATAGTATAGAAGTATAGATACTCTTATACGAGACTATAATATTATTTGATTTAATTGTCTCATGGTGACTTCCGTCACTATGGCACATTTTTGCGCGAAGGATCAGCCTGGCTGTACAGCGTGGAATAGCAGCCAGCATTCCTGTCACCTTTCCACAAGGGTATTAATTGTATAGTAAGTATTAGTTAATGCAAGGTATAGTTGTATAAGTTTCATTGTATCGTTTCTTCCTTGGACATTATTTTTTACGCTCGTTATCGTAAATAGATAGACGTCCACTGCTGGACAGTGGACATAGGTCTTTTGGAACGTTTGGAACGTACTTTTTACACCTATGAGCTCTGCTTGACAAACAAATGAAAAGAAATTAAAAAAGCTAAGATTAGCTTTTTTAATTTATTTTCATTTGTTTGTACACATGTATAGACAGATGTCTATCCCTATAGAAAAACAACAAAATGAAACTCCTATTATTATGCCTATTTCTTTATTTTGCTATCGTCTAGACAAAGTAAACGGGTAAGGAAAACCATAAATACAAATAAGCCAGGGCCCGAATCGCAATACCTTTGATAGCTTTTAATTAAATAAACTTTGTTATTTACCGAGGGCACTCACCTAGGTCTGTCTTGTTTGTTTTTAATTTTATTTAACGACGAGCTAATAAGATAAGCCCAGGGGCATAGGTACTACCATCGCTTAAAGCCGTATTGTTACAATATTTTTGACGTCCATGTTTTAGAATAATAATCCTTCTTTTAAGGACGTCAAGGTACGTGACATAAACTGACATTTTGAAATAATACTGCTTTACATCTCTCATATTCGGTAAGTAGGTCCTTATTACCCCCAAATGGAGCTTGTAGGTGACCAATTAGCGCTCTAGGATAATAATGTAGCTAGAAAAGCCCTCGGGCGGTAAGTAATTTAAAAAAAAATGATGGTTAGATGTACGCGAACTTTTTGAAAGAGTGAAGAGTTTTTTTTTTAATTACTTACCGCCCTAGGGCTTTTCTAGCTACATTATTACCCTGGAGCGCTAATTGGTCACCTTCAAGCTCCATTTGGGGGTAATAAGGACCTACTGACCTCACAATCGAGATGTAAAGCAGAGTAGTTAGCTCGGGTGTAAGCATCAATTGCACCCTCGAACTATAGGCGCCCTCGCTGTGCTCGTGCGCCTAAATATCTCGGGCTGCAATTGATGCCTTACAGCCCTTGGCTACTAATCTACTATTAAGCGATGGTAGTGTAGTAACTAGTAACCGCGCCATAAAACAAAATAAGAAGAAGAAGTAGTAACCCCCCTGAACAACGATATTCCTGTTAGAAACAGTTTAAACGGGAAGGGGTATAGCTTGTGAGCGCCGCTCGATGACAGCGCCGCTCGATGTTAGTGCCGCTTGATGACTACAGGTGGCGCTGAACCGGTGGCGCGGCAAGGCAGTCTACACGCGTTGTTTTCCGCCATTAATGGCGTGACGTCACAATACTGCTTTAGAATTTACATTATAGCAACTTCAAAGTCTTTAACCATTCGATACTCAGATTTGCCTTGAGTAGCAAGTGTTCCAGAAAGTAGACCTATCTCTATAACTTGGTCGCGAGTGGTTATGGATCTAGTTGTTGTTATATTGTTACATTGCAATTAATTTAATATATCTTATATGGATTTATGTTTCTTCCTTAATAAATGGTCGAGTCTGTGTATTACATATTGTTAGTTTGTCTACCCTATCCATCACCACACGCATGTAGGTCTATAACAAGCTATAGCAGTATTGTTAAATCTATAACCCATATTATTGATAATGTGTGCATTTAACGCTTAAAGCAATACATACGCCATATTACTCAAAATGACAGTTTGATGTCACGTACCTTGACGTTCCTAAAATAAGGATTATAATTCTAAAACACGAAAGTCAACAATAATGAAACAATATGGCAGTATAGCCCCTGAAGACGTATTAGAGATATCTCTAAACAAGTTCAGTTATTTTAAAACGCAAACTTATTGAAGATTCTTATTACAATGGTATGATTTTATTTGGATGCTAGATGTTGACCGCGACTTCATTCAATTCAAATCAAATGTTTTATTAGGAAGTTGGCGGTTTGTACCCCCGTACCGCCGTCGGTATCGGTTATTATCACGTTAGTGATAAAAGTCGTCAAAGCCCGCCAACACGCATTGGAGCAGCGTAGTGGGTCTAAGCTCTGATTCCCTCTCTCCTATAAGAGTGGACGCCTGTGCCCAGCAGTGGGACGTTAATAGGCTGTAGTGGTAGTGGTTTTTAACCGACTTCAAAAAAAGGAGGAGGTTCTCAATTCGACTGTATGTTTTTTTTTTATGTTTGTTACGCGATTTCTCCGCCAATTATGAAACGATTTTGATAATTCTTTTTTTGTTTGGTAGGTCTTACTTCAGAGGTGGTCCCATTTTAATTTGGTGAAGATCTCCGGAGATGGAGAACGGAACTCCTCAATGGATAAGAGTAAATTGCTCGCGATCAGTGTGATAGTTTTGTAAACAGTATGTTTTAACCATGCATAGCATATCTCGTTCTGGTTACACCCTGTATTTTAAAACAGTGGGGCCACTAAAAATTAGGAAATAAAAAATTTTCAAAAAAAAAAACGGATTTCAAAAACCACAAACAGTCGGTGCCAATGTGGAGTCACGTCAACAATAATGAAGAGTAGGTAGACAGTTCATGCGGCTAATTGGTACCGACTCCAAAAAATGTTATTATAGAACTACATTAACTCTTGTATACATAATAAATTAAATTATTTTTTACTTTTTAGTGTTTATGGTTTTTGAAGTCGGTTTTTTTTTTTTTTTTTTGTAATTTTTTTTTAATTCAAATTAACTGTTACAAATGTTTTTGAATCGTCAAGTGTCACTGGCGCTTAATTTAGGTTTTATTCATAGGATAGAGAGCCTATGCGGCATAGTCTATGCCTCAGTTGCCTTAATACTGTACCTGTGATCCAGTGATGCCCCGTTCTATAGAACGATTTCGTGGCTCCACGCCTAGAATAGCCAAAATAATATCGAAATAATGCTCCCAGCATGCAACCTCGTTACGGGCGGCGGCCATCTTGCGGAAACTTAGTTTGTGCGAAAAGTTTCAATTTCCCCAAGGGGCGGCGATTTACTGATTTGCTACAATGGCCGATGAAGATTAGACGAACTGGAAATAATTGTTAGCTGGGTAGTTATAGCTGTGCTTTCTACTACTTGTTTGTTTGTTGAAAGAAAATGTATTTTATTTGATCATTAGGTACAAGGAGTTAGTTTTTACGGACGTTTCTGAACTGCTAGAGTGTGGAACACCCTCCCAGCGCACGTGTTTCCTGTCACATATAACTTAAGTACCTTCAAGATAAGAGTGAATAGGCATCTTCTAAGCCAGCGCGTTCCAACCTAGACCGCATCATTGCTTTGTACTAAGCATGATTGTCGTCAAGCGCAAGCCTATCACACAATAAAAAAAAACAACGAGTAGATTTTAGACTAAATTCATCATCTTCATCACTACAGCCCATTAACGTCCCACTGCTGCTCACAGGCCTCCACTCTCATAGGAGAGAGGGAATAAGAGCTTAGACCCACCACGCTGCTCCAATGCGGGTTGGCGGCTTTAACGACTATTATCATGTTAGGGATTATAACCGGGACCGACGGCTTAACGTGCACTCCGAGGCACGGGGGTGAAACACCACCAACTTCCTAACTCCGGGCTAGTATTGAGAATTTCTAGTCAGAATAACCCAACACTTAATTATGGCCCGACCCGGGACTCGAACCCGGGACCTCGTCGGCCGCAGTCGAACGTGCTAACCACTAGACCAACGAGGCAGTCGTTAGTCTAGTAGTTAGACTAAATTACCTATTATATATTAAGTAGGTATATAGTAATATTATGTGACCGATTACAGGTCTCCATCTCAGCATCATGCTACAGCAGACTACAGCGCTGGTTTTCAGTGGAAACCTCAATTATAAGTGGAGTCCCCGTAACAAAAATTAATCAAGGGAATTCATGCATGAAGGGAATTCGTCAATGTTTTTGCATCGATACAGTTAAAGATGTACAGAGTATACTACATTTATTTCTTTAGTTTATTAATATAAATGTATATAGGTAGGTATGTAATTACAAATAATTAATGTGCAATATATTATTTGGGTTTTTCGTTCTCGTAAGTGCTTGGCGGCTTGTCTGAGCAATGCACATTCCTCCATGCTTAATATGTGATCAGTAATAGTACAAATTAAATCTACAAGAGGTTCTACAAAAAGTAAGGAAATCTACAGACCTAGGCTACTGTCTTATTCCGGAAAATCAAAGAATTTTCACGGATTCATCAATTAGTAGGCAACACGTAGGTAACTGGTGTACAGCTGCCTGTTAAACATATAAAACCTTCCGGTACATTCTCATTATCAAAGACGCAGTATTTTATCATACACTAATAGTAGATTAGTAGCCAAGGGTTGTAAGGCATCAATTGCAGCCCGAGATATTTAGGCGCACGAGCGCAGGGAGGGCGCCTATAGTTCGAGGGTGCAATTGATGCTTACACCCGAGCTAACTACTTTGCTTTACATCTCGATTGTGAGGTAAAGTAGGTCCTTATTACCCCCAAGTGGAGCTTGAAGGTGACCAATTAGCGCTCTAGGGTAATAATGTAGCTAGAAAAGCCCTAGGGCGGTAAGTAATTAAAAAAAAAACTCTTCACTCTTTCAAAAACTTCGCGTACATCTAACCATCATACTTTTTTTAATTACTTACCGCCCGAGGGCTTTTCTAGCTACATTATTACCCTAGAGCGCTAATTGGTCACCTACAAGCTCCATTTGGGGGTAATAAGGACCTACTTACCGAATATGAGAGATGTAAAGACCCTTTAAGGGCAAAGTTTATAGAGCCCTCTAAAGCCATAACTACCGTTTTAAACTCCCTATGGAGTGTTAGAAGTTACCACAATCTCTACACAATGACGCTATTATGCTAAGATAGCTCTGCTTTTGACGTTTAGTATAAAGGGGTACCATAGATTATATAAATGATTAAAAAACGTGGTTTGATTCGCTCTAGGGTCCATACTGTGGGTCCATACTGCCAAGCCACGTTGTTACATTATTGTTGACTTTCGTGTTTTAGAATTATAATCCTTATTTTAGGAACTTCAAGGTACGTGACATCAAACTGTCATTTGGAGTAATATTGCATAATGCTTTAAGCGTTTTTTTTTTTTTAAGCGTTGGCAGTATGCCTCCAGCTAATCGTTGGACTGCGGTCACCTGCGGTTACTTATTATGTATACTTTATATTTGATTTTATTGTTTGCAAAAAACCGACATAGCCACTGTAAAGTAAAAAAAAATAGATTACCTACTACACACTTTGTTGAAGTCGGGCGGGTATAACAAAGATAAGCGAAGTTAAGTTAAAAAAAAATTGAGAATCTCCTGCTTTTTTGAAAGTCAGTCAAAAAAGACAAAAATATACATAAAGTCTTTATTTATTTTCCACAAAAAAAAATAGTGTTCACTTTGTTAGTTAAACACTCGGAGTGGTAAATCGAACGGGAAAATGAACCCACTATAGATGTAACAAAAAAGTCGAAAAAAACTAAAATATTGATAAATTCTTTATTTATTGTCCACAAAAAAACAAAAATCTCTTTGTTAGTGTGAAAGCCCCACTCGGGGTGGTGTTTTCAGCGGGTCAAGAGGTGCTCGTCTGCATGCGGCGCTTCACGCCGCCATTACGTCCCAATACAAGAGTACTGTGTTAAAAAGAACAATAACACAGTGTAAGGGCACGAAATGAGCGGTAGCGGGGCGACGGCGGTAGCGGGGCGATGCGGTTAGTCGGAGAGCTGGCGACGAATTTCGGGAACAATTTGAAAGAGGTCTGGTAATACTTTATAACCGACAAAAACGTCTGGGATCTATTTTTTCGAATTCTATAACTATAAAATTTAAAGATAAAAAAATAAAGTTCCCAAAACAATGTTTTTTCAGTTTTTTTTTTTGCAAATGTTATATGCTGCGCAGTAGCGAAATAACCGCAAACGCTCTACTAGACTGGCAGAACTGGATTCGCCAATGAACGAAATTATATTTTTCCACAATTTCAGCTTGCCTAAAGGACCTTCCCGAAATTCGTCGCCAGCTCTGGGATTCCATCGCGGAGCGATCTTTTCCATCTTTATACAAAGTATAAAAGATGGTTATAATTAACTACGGTATCTTAAAACGAAAGCTACGCGGGTTCCAAACGCGCCCTGATCTGAGAAGAGCCCACAACAAACTCAACCGGTTTTTTTTATCATCACTATCTCATAAAACATCCTCAACTAGCTAGATCGATCAGGAGCCGCTAGAACCATTCATTCCGATGCTCTTTTATCATTTAAATAATACTTTACCATTATAATAGGATTTTTCAATAAGTTTGCGTTTTGATGAATAGGTATGGGGACGAAATTTGGTACAGAGACAGATTAAACACCCCTTTTCATCCGGAAAATCAACACCATTATGATGAAGCCTTTAACACCCAAGGGAGCGTTAACAATTCGCCGCGCCATATTTAATGTGCTTTTTCAGTGTCAGCTCGTTATTTATTAGTTAACAAATTAATAAATTTATAAATACATGGTGTTAACACCACTACAGCCCATTAACGTCCCACTGCTGGGCACCGGCCTCCACTCCGTTTTCCCCTCCTCTTTTAATATAGGTACCTTCAAATCAAGAGTGAATAGGCATCTTCTAGGCAAGCGCGCTCCATCTTAGGCTGCATCACCACTTGCAACCAAGTCTGATTGCAGCCAAGGAGAGAGGGAATTAGAGCTTAGACCCGCCACGCTGCTCCAATGCGGGTTAGCGCGGTTATTATCATGTTAACGTGATACGACGGCTTAACGTGCTCTCCGAGGCACGGGGGTGAAACATCGCCAACTTCCTAACTCCGGGCTAGTACTGAGAATTTCTAATCAGAATAACCCAACACTTAATTATGGCCCGACCCGGGACTCGAACCTGGGACCTCGTCAGCCGCAGTCGAACATGATAGCCACTAGACCAACGAGGCAGTCAATATGAACTATGAAAGTGACTCTACATACCTACCCTTTACCCTTTTCAAATTCTAACAAGCACAGCATGACACTTACATCGATTCGATGGACACTTCCCATTATATACCTTCACTCATAATCTATTCTTCTATACTAATACTAATATATTATAAATTCGAAAGTTTGGATGGATGGATGTATGGATGGATGGATGGATGTTTGTTACTCAATCACGCCACAACGGCTTTATGGATCTGGATGAAATTTGGCACAGACAAAGATTATAGTCTGGAATAACACATAGGCTACTTTTTATCCCGGAAAATTAAAGAGTTCCTGCGGGAACCAAAAACCCTCAATTCACGCGGCGAAGTCGCGGGCATCAGCTAGTAAATAATAAGTCGCGTAGATAAGTTGGTTATCTAAATATATAAAAGGCAAAGGTGACTGACTGACTGACTGACTGACTGACTGATCTATCAACGCACAGCTCTAACCACTGGTCGGATCGGTTTGAAATTTTGCACTCAGATAGCTATTATAACGTAGGCATCCGCTAAGAAAGGATTTTTGAAAATTCCACTCCTAAGAGGGTGAAATAGGGGTTGAAAGTTTGTATAAAAGTTCGTCGTTTATCAAGTTGTTTTTCAAGTTATATCCATGAAACTTTGATTTTGGGCTTTCAATTAAAAATAAAGAAATACGTACTTCACAAATTTAAGAAATTCCACCCCCAAAGGCATCACATAGGGGATGAAAATTTGTAAGAAAATTTCTGATTTTAAAGTTATTTTTGAAGTAATATTTTTCAAGTAATATCCATGAAACTTGGCAATTTGGCTTTCATCTAAATTATATAAAAGGCAAAGGTGACTTATTTACTTAACGTGAGCGAAGCCGCGGGCAAAAGCTAGTTTTCTATAAAGTCCTAGCGCGTTGCGTGGCATTGCGTCGCTTTCGTCGCTTACATGGGATTACGAGTAACCGTGTGTCGATACCTAGAACGTGTAAATATTGCGGATATAAATCTGCATCGTTTTTATGCTCTGTTGAATAGCGCTTTTACGTACCTACTATTTGCGGAGTTTCTCGCGGACGTTCTATTTTTTTAATAATAATATATAAATAAATTTCTTTACTGAGGCAACCAAAAGGTCAATTTGTTAGTATACGAGTACATACATAAACTTAAAAACTATTTTAGTAAAGAGAAACTATTAGGATTTGAATAATTATAGATTTCACTAGTATTTCAAAAAGTGTTCCAAGATCGGTGTGTCCAACTTCCCGCTAACATTTAAAATTGACGTTTTATATGACGTACCTTGGCGTCCCTAAAATAAGGACTATAATTCTGAAACAAGAGCATCGTCAAGATTTAAAATGTTACTGCTTTGAGCGATGATAGTAAAAGTGTGTATCCGCCCTTACCGCGTGTTGTAGTTGAGGACTTACTATTATTTTGAATTAAAGTTCTGTATGAAGTAAATTGACATCTCTAAAATAAGGACTATAATTCGAAAACAAGAGCATCGTGAAGATTAAAAATATTGCAGCTTTGAGCGGTGATAGTAAACCTCCTAAGTGTGTTTCCACCCTTACCGCGTGTTGTAGTTGATAAAAGAACGTTTAATATTGCTGGTATAAATCTGGACCGTTTTTATGCTCTGTTGGACAGCGTTTTTACGTACTATTTGCGGTCATATCTCAACGGTTCGACAGGTTTACAGTTTGTGGACTGTGATAAAAAACACCTAACGAATAAACGTGGAAATTTTCAGATCAGATCTTTTGCATTCTTTTATAGCTAACTCGAAGCGGTGATAGGTTTAAGACCCTCGACCTCTATACAGGGTCACGGGTTCGATTCCCGGGCACGCACTTTTCATAAATTTTGATAAAATTTCGTATAGATGTATGGTTACATCGGGAAGGTACGAGTACATTACATAGGATTTTTTTTTCGTTTTTATCCCGGAAAATTAACCCAGAGCACGTGTTTCCTGCCACGTATAACTTAAATACCTTCAAGGCAAGAGTTCCAACCTAGACCTCATCATTGCTTTGTACTAAGCATGATTGTTAGATGATTGTAAGAGGTTGTAAGCATGATAGAGCAAGCTTATCTCGCAATTTAAAAAAAATAATGAGTCCCCAGTGAATTAAAAAAAAACTAAATCCACGCGGACAAAGTTGCAAGCTTTTACTAGTACCCAATATTCCCTGGCATGTTTTCGGGGTCAAAGCGAGCTTACCTTATTATCCTAAATCCATTATTCCAAGCTAGTAATTTTCATTAAACATGGGCCCCGCGCCAATTCGCAACAGCTGCTTAAAACTTTAACCTACAAATCCGACGGTAACCAAAGACTTATTAAGTAATTAATACCTACTGTTGATAACAGTTTGCAAAACCTATTGTAGTTAAGCTACACAAAATCCATACTAATATTATAAATGCGAAAGTGTGTCTGTCTGTCTGTCTGCTACGCTTTCCCGGCTCATCTTTTCAACCGATTTTGCTGAAATTTGGTATAGAGGCAGGTTATATCCCGGAAAATTAAGGAGTTCCCGCGGGAATCAAAAAACCTTTATCCACGCGGACGAAGTCGCGGGAATCATCTAGTAATTGTATAATTATATGTGTGTAATACTTGTAACGTAACGTATGTGTTGCGTATTGTTTACTTACTGTAACATTTTTCTTCTTAAGAAAAGAGAAACTGCTGAGTTTCTTGCCGGCTCTTCTCAGTAGAACAATTTCCGAACCGGTGCAGGTAGAGTCTTGACCACAGATAAGAGAATCAAGGGAGATATGTTTTATGAACCAAATTGTATAGAAACCTGCTGTCGCCAGCTTATCCCTACCACTCGCTACCAATACACATGCAACTAAATAAAAATAATAGATGAAGTCGCACTAACACACGCATACCGATAGGTAAGTGCATGAAGCACGAACCAATATACACTTTATTGTTTACCACACAGCTTTCAATTTCAATCACCGTGCATCTTACTCACACAAACGTCAAACGTTGTCGATGTGCTGTGCAAAATTATACTTTATTGTTTAGCATACAGCGTTCAATTTCAATCACCGTGAATCTTACTCACACAAACGTCAAACGTTGTCGATGTTCTGTGTAACGTTCAATAGTGGTTGACTAAAATGGATCTATCGATGCTCAATTTCTTAATATTTGGGTTTTTGACAATGACTACCTATTATGAAAAGTGATATATTACTTAATATGTACCAAAAATAATAAGATGTAAAAAATCGTTTACATATTAGATTATTTTTAACCGACTTTTAAAAAAATGAAATAGTTGAAAGCACTTTGGCTCAAAGTGAGACGAACATATTGTGCTATTTTTCGTAGGAAACCAGCTTGTAACATTTATCCACTTTTCTTTTCTTTCTGCATCCTTCGGATATCTTAAATATTAATATTAATGAGTGATATTAATATATACAGTGGTGGTCATATAATTAAGAACGCTTATTTAAAGGGAAGACTTTTAAAAACTAACAGGTATAACTAATTGCATGTATTTTTTTGTATTTTTCTCGGTATCGCAAAACTTTTCCATACTAGCGGTACATTCGTTAATACACATGATTGGCTAAAAAATAAAACGATAAACTTTATACATTAGATCTAAACCTAACATTACTACTTACAGGCTGGTCACATAATTAAGAACGCTGAATAGTTTATTTTTTTATTCAAATTTAAATAAAGAACACTCTGTGGCTCTGTGGTTGTAGGTTACTATTCGTACAATTTTGGCGCCATTTTGTGCTGCAAAAGTCTTAAACGTGATTGCTTCATATGAAAACAATGGGGAAAAATAAAAGTTGTGATAAATCTACAAGGGAAGTAATAATAAAACTTCGCGAGAAGAATTGGTCGTATAAAAAGATAGCCGACCATCTGCAATGCTCAAAAACGATGGTTTTCCACGCTGTGAAGCATTTTGCCACGTATCAAACTACTTCAAATGTTCCGCGTGTACCTAAACAGAGAAAGTCATCTCGTCGAGATGATCGCAATATCGTTCGTTTGGCAAAACAAAATCCTTTTAAAGGGTCTAATGAGCTGAGAAAAGAATATTTTGGTGAAAACAACCCTTCAGCAGTCTCGGCACGCACTATTCGAAGGCGTTTGATAGAAGAAAAGTTGCACGGAAGGATAGCAAGGAAGGTGCCCATGTTGAAACGGTGCCATAGGCAAGCCCGGCTTGCATTTGCAAGAAGGTATGAAAATTGGACAGTTAGACAATGGAAAAATGTTCTTTTTTCTGACGAGACAAAAATAAACAGGGTATGTTCTGATGGAAAACTATATGTACGACGCCCTCCGAATAAAGCATTCGACCCTAAGTACACAAAAGTGACATTAAAACATGGTGGGGGAAATGTGAAAATTTGGGGGTGCTTTTCTGGACATGGTGTTGGACCTGTTAAGCTGATAGAAGGAAACATGGATCAATTCCAATACAAAAATATACTGGAAGAAACAATGTTACCTTATGCTGAAGAAGTGCTTCCGGTTATTTGGACATTCCAGCACGACAATGATCCAAAGCATACTGCACGCACCGTTAAGGAATTTCTCATGTCGCAATCAGTTCCTGTCTTAGATTGGCCAGCTAACAGCCCAGATCTAAACCCAATAGAGCATCTTTGGTGCGAAGTCAAGAAAAAGGTTTCAAATCGACAGTGTGGCAATTTAAGAGAGCTGTACGACGTTTTCTTGCAAGAATGGAACTCTATCTCTCTTGCGAAATGTCAAAAATTAATAGAGTCAATGCCTCGCCGGTGTAAAGCAGTAATTAAAAGCCGTGGACATGCTACTAACTATTAATTTAAATTTAAAATGTATTAAATTGCTTTTTTACTTTACGCACTTCACATTAATGTAATTTATTCAATCTAAGTTTCATATAAAACAACTCTCGACAAGTTTAACAAATCGTTCTTAATTATTTGTCCAGCTTCATTACTTTTTGAATTTGTTACTTTTGAGTATAAACAAAATTTGTGAAAAAAATAGTTGACGGTTATATTCTATATTCCTAATCCCGTTTGCTCTATTCATGTGTCTATTTCATAACATAACTAGTTACTTCTAAGAAGAAACACATAACTACACAAGACATGATTTAGATAAAAAAAATCGGGATCTTCAAATCGTTCTTAATTATATGGCCACAACTGTATATAGCTGCTCGTGCTGACTGACTGACTGATTGATCACCTCTCCTGGACAATTTTGTATGAACTTTTTTTTTTTCACTTATCGTTTCGTATAGAAAACAAAAATTCATCCGGAGGAAAAATACGGAGAGAGCTGATGATTGAGGATTTCGAAGACGGATGAAGAGCACCAGCCAGGTTATCGAAGATAGGTGGGGGGTGCTCGACCAAATGTCACTCGAAACTTCATCCAATTGACAGTTAGCTGAAAAAAATTTCAAAATGGCGGATTTAAGATGGCCGCCATACAAATTTCGTCGGTGTCTATCTCGGAGAGTATAAAAGATGGAAGAGTGGTTTCTTGACAAAAGATGATCAGGACATGAAGGTCTACTTGATGAACAGGAAAAAAATTCAAGATGGCGGAATTTATTTTTCCATAGAAAAGGGTATTGAAGATAGGTGGGGGTGCTCGACCAAATGTCACTCGAAACTTCATCCAATTGAAAGTGAGCTGAAAAAATTTTCAAAATGGCGGATTTAAGATGGCCGCCATACAAACTACGTCGGTGTCTATCTCGGAGAGTATAAAACATGGAAGAGTGGTTTCTTGGCAAAAGATGATCAGGACATGAAGGTCTACTCGATGAACAGGAAAAAAATTCAAGATGGCGGAATTTATTTTTCCATAGAAAAACTATGCAAGATTACGGTTTTTTTTCAAGATTTGTTTTTATGGAAGAATTCTCATTTTGACGAATGGTTCGGAGAAAAAAATATGGAGAGAGATGATGATCGAAGGTTCGGATGATGGGTGAGGAGCACGGTCAGGGTATTAAAGATAGGTAGGGGCTGCTCAAACAAAAAATACTCGAAACTTCATACAATTGGCAGTGAGCTGAAAAAAATAATCCAAAATGGCGGGTTCAAGATGGCGGCTATCTCAGACAGTATTTTAAAGATGGAAGAGTGGTTTTTGGGTAGAAAATTATCAGGGCCTGAAAGTCTACTTGATGAGCAGAAATGCATGATTTTGATATGGTTTTTTTACAAGATTTGTACTTTATTTCTTTATGGAAGAATTATTGTCGGTTTGCCATTAGGAAAGCCAGCTTTGTTTTATGTTTTTTCCTTTATGAGAATTTTCTTTTATGTCGGACGCTTGGCGTGCTGGCGCTTCCACTGTGCTCACTAGCATAGCAGTGTTGTTCCGTTTTTTTTTCTCCACTACAAGTTAGCCCTTGACTGCGATCTCACCTGATAGTAAGTGATGATGCAGTCTAAGATGGTAGCGGGCTAACCTGTGAGGGGCATGGCAAGTTTATTAAACCCATACCCCTATTCGGTTTCTACAGGGCATCGTACCGGAACGCTAAATCGCTTGGCGGCACGCCTTTGCCGGTAGGGTGGTAACTAGCCATGGCTGAAGCCTCCCACCAGGCCAGACCAGGGAAATTCAGAAATTATAAATTTTCCAAACCCTGCCGGGGATCGAACCCGGGACCTTCGCACGTTAATTCAACAGCGCTCAACACTGCGCCACGGAGGTCGTCAAACACGTAGACAGTAAACCAGGATATTAGGACAGCGAGTAAGTAGACAGTGGATTACAGTGGGCCACGCGGTCCACCACGCGGTCCGCTAGCGGGCCGCGCACCCACGCGCCATACTAGTTAAATATATCCATACATGAGTAATGAGTATCTACGTAAATTGACATTATATTAATTCACCTAGTATATTTTTATACGTTTCGTCAGCTAAGTAAGTTGAGTACATCAAAAAAACCAGCCAAGTGCGAGTCGGACTCGCGCACCGAGGGTTCCGTACAAACCTGTAGTAAGTTTTAAATTATTAAAAAAAAACTACTTACTAGATCTCGTTCAAACCAATTTTCGGTGGAAGTTTGCATGATAATGTACATCATATATTTTTTTTAGTTTTATCATTCTCTTATTTTAGAAGTTACAGGGGGGGGACACACATTTTACCACTTTGGAAGTGTCTCTCGTGCAAACTATTCAGTTTAGAAAAAAATGATATTAGAAACCTCAATATCATTTTTGAAGACCTATACATAAATACCCCACACGTATGGGTTTGATGAAAAAAAATTTTTTGAGTTTCAGTTCTAAGTATGGGGACCCCCAAAATTTATTGTTTTTTTTCTAGTTTTGTGTGAAAATCTTAACGCGGTTCACAGAATACATCTACTTACCAAGTTTCAACAGTATAGTTCATATAGTTTCGGAAAAAAGTGGCTGTGACATACGGACGGACACACAGACAGACAGACAGACAGACAGACAGACAGACAGACATGACGAATCTATAAGGGTTCCGTTTTTGCCAAATTTGGCTACAGAACCCTAAAAATGGTAATAATTATAACTAAAAATATAGTTATAATGATTATTACTCGCGATAGTTTAAACGTTAAAATAGCAATTATTGTTTACTAAGTAGGTACTATTAATTATTGTATCACAGATCATAGTTTGGTTGTTAAAATATCGACAACAATGTACTCGTATTTACATCGTCACATCTCTAGGGTACCACGGAAATTGATCTATCGTGCTAGTGAAAGAATCGGTAAAGAACACATAACCATTGCGTCGTAAGACCGGCCGATTCATTGATAGATTTCTACTAAGCAAGCAATGGTTTTTGTTCATAATGAGATATAGACTTGTCACTTTATTAAATTTTGATACCACTAAATAATGTTTTATTGGTTTTTATGGAAATTTACACCAATATACTTGTACTTAAGTGTAAAATGAGATGCCATCTTTCATGTAATTCACTTTGCCACTTGAATTTTTACAAACAACCACTGAACAACACGGCATTTTGCTAAAAACCGAGAGAAGTGAAGCGATCGTTGAATGACGTCCGATTGAAGACTAAAATCGAAATTATGTCTATTTTACACCTGATGAGTTCGCACGCACCACGCCCCCTTAGCATATCTCCCTTGATTCTCTGATCTGTGGTCTTGACTAGGGCTTCCAATACCGGGATCCCGGTATTGGCCAATACCGGGATCCCGGACTTTTTTCGCCGGTTTTCAATACCGGTATTGAAATGTCTAATACCGGGATACCGGTATTGGTGACACTATAACCGAAACAGTGACTATTGCATATATTTCTTGGTAGATGCCACTGTATTTTATTCGGCTAAGTTTAAAACTTGTATCATAAGCATATTAGCTCAAAAAGAGCGCTTTTATTGCTTAAAACCAGTGAAGAAAAGTCGTTTTTGTTCACTCAGAGGGAAAAATTAGTGTTTGAATTTAGATCCCTGTGGCTTGGCATTTCTCTCAAAACGTTCAGAAATCTGATTTATAAAGTCTAATGCATATTTTATTATGATACGAGTATAATATTATTTTCTTTTAAATAAGTAATAACTATTGGATTTTAGATTAATTTGTGTTTTGACAAAATTATCGTTTTCTTCGACTTCGATCGACTTCTTACAAAAATATCGTTTATTACTCATTTAGTAGTTCCTCAACAGGTGGGCCTAAAAATGAATATGAGCAAGATAAAGATCATTTCTAATGCACACGTTTAGCCCCAACCTGTGTTAGTTGAGAATTCTGCACTCGAAATTGTTGATGAGTACATATACCTAGGACATACAGTCCAGTTAGGTAGGTCCAATTTCGAGAAAGAGGTCAACCGCCGAATCCAACTCGGCTGGGCAGGGTTCGGGAAACTCCGCGACATCTTCTCGTTCAAAATTCCTCAGTGCCTGAAGACGAAAGTTTTCGAACAGTGCGTGATGTCAGTGATGACTTACGGCTCCGAAAAATGGTCGCTAACTTTGGGCCTGTTAAGAAGGCTCAGGGTCACTCAGCGGGCAATGGAGAGAGCTATGCTTGGAGTATACCTGCGTGATCAAATCAGAAATGAGGAGATCCGTAGGCGAACCAGAGTAACCGACATAGCTCGAAGAGTCCAAGCTTTAAGTGGCAATGGGCGGGGCACATAGTTGGTAGAACCGATAGGCGTTGGGGTCCCAAAGTGCTTGAATGGCGGCCTCACACCGGGAAGCGCAGTGATGGACGACCCCCCACTAGGTGGACGGACGATCTCAAGCGTGTAGCTGGGAGCCGCTGGAAACAAGGGGCACAAGACCGTGCTCTGTGGCGATCCATGCAGGAGACCTACGTCCAGGATGTCTATAGGTTGAGACGACGACGACGATAGTAGTTTAAATTACAATCTTCGACACTAATATACTAATTATTTAAAATTCCCTGCCATATTTATTTAATTTTGTGTGTACGTTGAAAAAGTGCGTCACAAATATACTTTATATTCAAAATTCAATGGAGGTTAAAAATATATATTTTCGTAAGAATTCATCCAAAAATAGTTCTATTTTAAAAATCATATAGTTGATATTCTGATTGATATGAATAAGAAATTGATTATATGATAATAATATAAGTATTACTTAATAAGATTGTATTTAAAATGATGTGATGGAGTTTCAGAACATTACGTCGTCCGTAATTTTCACCTTATACATAAGTACATGAAACAAACGATAGTTTCGTAAGAATTAAGTCAACGCGTAAATAACTATCTCAATACTCAAAATACAAATAAATCTAAAAATCAATACTTGGTGATTTTTTTTTAAAGAAAATACAATTTCATAAAATATTGTATGATATAAAATAGAGTGAAGGAATTACTTAACGGCTTTTCTTCACTGAATTTATGCAGAAAAGGCACTTTGTTGAGTTAATTTTTTGAAAAAATTCTTTTATGAAAAAACTGTTTTTTATGGTGCCGTTTGCGTCAGAAAAGACTAATTTTAAGTTAAAAAACATCTACCACATTTTAAATTTTTATTGAAAAAAATCATTCCGGTATTAATACCGGTATTGAGAAAAACCGGTATTCGAAAGCCCTAGTCTTGACGTATCACACACTCACAAGTTGTCGTAAGTGAAATAAATAAATCGTTTATCTAATTGTTCTGGTTGACGGTTTTATTTATTACTAAATCATGCCCGCAACTTTATCCGCCTGGAATAAGTTTTTTTGACTTCCTGGTGAAACTTCTTAGTTTTCCGTGAAAAAAACGGATTCAAATTCCCGGGGTGTACCCTACAACTATACGAAATTTCATCCAAATCGGTTGAAAAGATGGGCCGTTAAAGCGTAGCAGACAGACATACACACATTCGCATTTATAATATTAGTATGAATAAGAATCTGAGCTATAATTTTTTTTTTATTCCACTACAAGTTAGTCCTTGACTGTGATCTCACCTGATAGTAAGTTATGATGCAGTCGATGGTAGCGGGCTAACCTGTTAGGGGCATGGCAGTTATAATAAACCCATACCCCTAGTCGGTTTCTATACACGGCATCGTACCGGAACGCTACATCGCTTGGCGGTACGTCTTTGCCGGTAGGGTGGTAACCTAGCCACGGCCGAAGCCTCCCACCAGACAAAAGTTGCATTTAAATCCTCTGCATCGACAATAAAGCTTCCTCAAATTAAAATTTTCTAAAAAATATTCAATGTACAAGAATTGTCCAGAGATGTAATATAAGTAAGTATAGATAGATATATGGCAATAGCGCTAAGTATCTGAAACTTCAACCTGAACAACATTTCAGCTTTGGACAAATACATGAATATTTCAGCTGTAATATTTCACAGTCTTGTTCTTTTTTTTGGCGCATACAATCAGAAGTGAAAGCATAAATCGATCAGTTTTAGAATAGGCCACCGAGGCCGGCGATGCTGCACTCAGCGTAATTGCCTCTGGGAGTTCCCCCCACTCCCGAATTTTGATACTGGCCAATATTTAGGTATGTTGCTACTGCTAGCGTAGATGTACCTATTCTGTGGTAGAAGCTCGTAGATCACCATCACGTCTTATACTTTGTATAGGTACTTGACGTTCATCAAGTGTGTAGGTACCAATCCATATCCATACTATCTATACTTCTATACTATATTATATTATAAATGAGAAAGTGTGTCTGTCTGACTGCTACGCTTTCACGGCCCATCCGTTCAACGGGGCGTTCCGACGGGAATTAAAAAAACGCGATCGAAGTGGCGGGTCTCGTCTAGTTTTAAATAAACATATTTTGACTTTTGACTGTATATAGGTATTATGCGTTATAGCTATGAAATCCGTCGGCCAAGATACCTGCTTCGTAACGCTTGTATTCATTACTCAATTTTTGGTAATTTCGTGTACTTTTTAATCCAGGTACCTACATAGGAGCTTGACCGCTATAAGCTATAACCGCTTTTTTAATTCTTAGTTAGAGTCCTGAGTGTATAGTGTTGGATTCAAGGGTCGCTGGTAAAGATTTCTTATAGAGATTTAAAGTGTTTCCTTGTCCACTATGTTTCTGTTTTTCTACATACTGCATAACTTTTTGGTACAAAAATATAAATAAATAAAGGCGCGAGAAACACAAAACTTTGCTATCGTGTGATACATCTTTTTTACCGAGAAGATGTAAAAAAAATATTGTACCTACCTTGATTAAACTGTGTTACATTTTACTCTTATATTGTTAAATTAAAAAACTTAAAGTTTAAGCAACGAAGGCGCCCTTTTTGAGTTAGTAAGGTGATAAAGTAAATTTTGACTAAGAAAATATATTATCTCTTAAAATTAATATAAGCAGGTATGAATCTCTTCGAATATTTCGCTTATTTGGAAATTGATAAGACATGGGTTCAACTGTCTTGTGAAAATCTTATTTGATATCAGACAAAAGATTTCGGTAAATGAGAGGATAACGCCCGGATAACGCAAGTTAATGCCGTCTATAAGCTCCCCTTACCTTATACGAGTAAAAGCATATTATGTGACTAGGTTATGCCCTCAGCTTCGCCCGCGTGAAATGTAGGATCTCAACAGGGGCCATTCTGCCTCACTGCCTCGTTGGTGTAGCGGTTGGCATGTTCGACTGCGGCCGACGAGGTCCCGTGTTCGAGTCCCGGGTCGGGCCATGATTGAGTATTGGGTTTCTCTGACTACAAATTCTCAGTACTAGCCCGGAGTCAGGAAGTTGGCGGTGTTTCACCTCCGTGCCTCGGAGAGCACGTTAAGCCGTCGGTCCCGGTTATTATCACTAACATGATAATAGTCGTTAAAGCCTGCCAACCCGCATTGGAGCAGCGTGGTGGGTCAAAGCTCTAATTCCCTCTTTCCTATGAGAGTGGAGGCCTGTGCCCAGCAGTGGGACATTAATGGGCTGTAGTAGTGGAGTGGTGATTACTCAAAATGACAGTTTGATGTCACGTACCTTAACGTTCCTAAAATAAGGCTTTAAATAATTCTAAAACACTTAAGTCAACTATAATGAAACAATATGGCTTTAAGCGTTGGTAGTATGGCCGCTGTACGTTTAGTCTAAGTTTTAATATTGCAAATTCGATTGATCGTAATCGAGCGTTTGATCACATTGGCGTCAAAGTAAACTGGACCCAAAAGTTCTTGATTTAAAGTCACAAATTCAGTACAACCGTTTTTAATTTAGAACGTTTTACTTTTAGATGGATTTTTGTTACTCAGTTCATGCGGGAACCAACAGACCTCAATACACGCGGAAGATATTATTCTCAAAGCATTTCCTTTGGCAACATGATATTTAAAACACGGTGCTTTCAAAGCTTTATATAAAAGCTTATCGTGACTTCCTATAAGCGGATTTCAGCTTTTCATTTCATCTGAGCATTAAGAGCATAGTCTAGTTGTAAATCTCTATACAAAAAGCGATAACGTTTTTCTTCCTGTAAATGTTGTCCAATTTTCATATTTTTTAGAAATGTTGCAGATACAATGAAGAACTATGCTCGTACGTTTTAATTTTAAAGAAATATTGCTTATGTTAAAAGTTATTAGCATCTAAATACCCATATTTTTGACCTAAAAACTTCCTCGAGTACCTATTTTAATTTTTTTAAATTTAACTAAACTAAAATACTAAAAAAATAAAACGTACGAGCCTAGATTAAGGTGTACTGAATGAATCTAATGAGACCAAAATTGTCTAATTTCGTAAACGTTTGGGGGGTTAAAAACGTTATCACCCGAAACAATATTTCAAGAATAAAATGTAGGCATATGTCTACTTGACTTGCAACTCTCTCTATCGCACGATACGGGGAAGGCAGCGAAGCGTTGTGAAACAGATAGCATTATTGAAAATACCTACTTCGTCGCGTTTCGTCACTAGACGATCCTCTTAACTGTACACAAACGATTGCAAACTGATAAATTGACAGACATACCGATGTAAATGGTCAACCGGTTTGCACTTAATCCAATAAAAACATCATTCATTTCCAAAAAAATACAAAAAGAACTTTGTAAGTACTTTTATACGGATTGTATAGGTATGCTGCGAAAGTTCAAATTTTAATTCAATGATCTAATGAAATATGTAATTTAATATAATTACTTTATTAAAAAACAATTTACACACAACGGGCTAACCTGTTAGGAGCATTGCACTAATATTTAACCCATACCCCGAATCGGTTTCTTGGAATCATACCGGAACGCTAAATTGCTTGGCGGCACGCCTTGGCCGGCACTAGCCACGGCCGAAGCCTCCCACCAAGCCAGACCAGGTAAATTAAGAAATTATAAATTCCCAAATTGAACTTGCCGGGGATCGAACCCGGGACCTCCGCACTTTAAGACAACAGCGCTCAACACTGCGCCATGGAGGTCGTCGAACGTCGTCGTTTCTGTTTTATTGAGTGAAATTAAGAATTGTAACTATCTACCGTCTCTCTATCAAAAATCAAAAATCAAATCAAAATCAATTTATTTGTTGAAATAGTTAATACATAGA
This sequence comes from Erebia ligea, assembly GCA_917051295.2. Classification (NCBI taxonomy): domain Eukaryota; kingdom Metazoa; phylum Arthropoda; class Insecta; order Lepidoptera; family Nymphalidae; genus Erebia; species Erebia ligea. Next base: position 14,935,176 of record OU785238.1, on the reverse strand, counting down.
GTAAGTTGTTACATTTTTAAAATTTTTTAGAAACACTATTTCATGCCACTAGGCGTACAAATATTATATATAGGTCTTAAACCAAAAGTTATACAATTATTATTCCAGCATAATAATACAATGCTGCTGGTTATAGAAATTAACAGTAAATTATCTATATATATATTGTTCTTCCTCTCTTGTAGTAAAAATTCTGGATAAAAATTGTTTACGTCAGCATTCATAAAATGATTTAGCCTGAAATAGGTATCATTAAGCGGTAGTCTCCATGACGAGGGTACACGCCTCACGCTGACATTTCTGAAGGCGGAAGATTAATTTGTAGTTCATTTCGCAGCTCTTCATTTAGGACTGCGGCTCTAGCACGAAAATGTATGATGAATAAATATAGGGATGATGAAAACTCAATCAAATCAGCAACTCTTTATCAAACTTAAAAACGCGATTCTAGTATAGAATTTTGTATGAAATACATAGTTGTGACGTCATCAAATATCAAAGCACTTTTCAAAATGGTTATCGGTAAAACTTACCGAGGATGTGAATTTTAGGCCTTTTGGAAGACCCTCTATAATCAGTAAGAGATAATATATTTTTCTATTAGACATAGACATTATCCCTATTATAACCACAGAATTTAGAATAGGTAGGTACGTATAGTACGTTATAACATACGGGATTTCCAACGGAACTAATTATTTGCAAGTTAAGTGATAAAATCAGGACGGACGGACGGAAGGGCGGACGGCCGGACAAGTGCTAAGTAAACCAAGTAGTATAAGTAAGTAGTTGTCTGGTGGGAGGCTTCGGTCGTGGCTAGTTACCTACTGGCAAGTGTAAGGCACCAGAAGTAGGTTTTAATAAAACACTTTTAATATATCGTCGCTGTAGTTGGAAAAATGAATAACTAACAAAACCAATATCGCGAGTAAAACGCGATTTACTTTTTTTTTGCGTTAAAAATGGGGATAACTTTTTTTTCATAAACAATTTAACTGTTCATGTTTTTATATGTTATAGATTGTTGCTGTATCTGTTTTAGAATCTACTTATCATACATTTTTATTCATTTGTTTGTGAGTAAAAAAATAAAAAGCAACTATTCAATTTTCCCTCGCCGAACTTTTGAATACTTGGTGCACTTATTTATTTGTGCATGTTAGTTATTTAGTTCTTCTTCGTCAATATTGCGTTGAAGTTCGAAAAGTTGACGATATAAGTACCTTTATTTAATTTTTCCCCTTTAGTGAGATGATTAAATGACCTATTATTTACTTATTTTACTATGACTATCGTATTCATGGAACTGAAAATAGGAAGTTTTTTAAAGGGAAACCAATAAATAAACATTTATTTTTATTAGAACTGTGAAAAGTAATCAACAAAACTACTGAAACACTTAGATTCTTCTATCAGACGTACAAAATGAAATATAAAAAAAATAAAATCACTTATCAATCTATTATTCAACTCTACTCATGAATTCAACAAAATTTCACTTTTAATAAATAACAATTATACTTATCAAAAACTTAGTATTAACTGAAATGATAACTATCAACTTTTCTTCAGTTAACAATTGAGATCAGAGAGATTGAGATCTTTTCAAACCAAATAGCTTAATAATTTATGAGTAACGTACAGTATAATCAAAACTATGTATTTAAAGATTATTATTAACTAAGAATTAACTAAGAATGGTTTAATCGAACTAGGATTATGTAAGTGAAGCTAGTAATTGTTATAATAATGACTCTATTCATAAAATAATAACAATTTACACAGTTTGTAGAACACAACGATTAAAGACTAGCTGATGATTGATTCCCGCGGAAGTTCTCTTAATTTCCGGGATAAAATATTGTTTATGTGCTATTCTGATGTATAAGCTATTACATCATGAAGTTTTATCAAAATCCGTCGTGTAGTTTTTGCGTGAAAGTGTAACAAACATTCATCCATCCACTCTCACAAACTTTCGCATTTATAATAGGTAATTATTACTAGTAGGCATAGACTTATTATATTAGTAGGACATCAAAATCAAAAAGGTACACACGTCCATTAAAATTTAAACTAAGTAGCTATCTATTGAAATTATAACAGCTATCAACTTTCCTTTAGTTTTACCTCTATAAATTTTACATTTTAAATCAGATCAGTTCAAACGAACTAAGCTTAAGTATAAAACTAATAGCTATATATCTAGCTTAAGATAAGATAGCGTTCACTAAAATCAAAACTATCAATTATGAATATAATTAGTTAACTGAGAAAGGTTTAATTATAAAACTAGTACGATTGAACTTATTTCAATGTAGATAGGTATGCTAAAAAATTACTATGCCTGTAAGATTTAGCCTAATTATTCACGTACAGTTCTATACACCATTCTTAAGCAGTCCAATCATTTATTAATCAACTTTTTAGTTAACTACGAATTATTAATTGGCTATTGGGAATTATTTCCGGATTGCTTATAAAATTTTTATAGTACGTATATCTTTGCAATCATGGGATGAATAATTAAATAACTGACTTTGTTTAATTTTTCCGAACTGAATTGCCCCTGTAAAGAATATACGCGTCGAGGGAAAACTAAATAACGAACTTTATGCATTTTATTCGCTCTCGAAGTGATGCATGAGAGAACTTGTTTATTATTTGATAAGTTATCTAACTTTCATTCGCTACTTTTTTATCAATTTTTCAATATTTATTTTTCCACCTTTGCCGCCTTGCGAGATTAATTTCATATTATCTTTTTAATTTTAACTAGCTAAGAAAAATTAGAAATACAGAAAGATGCGGCTTTAATTGGACTTTCAGGAAATGCAATAAAGTCGATTTCGCAAAAAGAGTAATTATTCATTTTTCCAACTACAGCGACGATATTTGTCCTCTCATTTGAAACTTGCACGAGTAAATGGTTAAACGTGTAGAGGTTCCACGAGAGATTTAATGTAATTCGATAAAAGTTGGCGAAACTTAAAGACACATTCATTTGAACCGGCCACGATTGCTATCGTTAAGCTCTAAATCCAATTGCGATCTAAACACAAAAGTATTAAATAATCGCTCCCTCCCGACAAAGACGTGCCGCCAAGCTATACTATAGCGTTCCTATACAATGCAGTGTAGAAACCGATTAGGGGTACTTATGGGCCTAACATAACTGCCATACCCCCATAACAGGTTAGCTCGCTACCACGTTAGACGCAGACATGGGCTAACTTGCAATAGTGTTAAAAAAATACCGTAAGGGGGTAAAATCGGGGTTTGAAATTTGTTTAGTCCACGCGGCCGAAGTCGCGGGCAAAAGTTAGTCCCAATATAAGAAAAACCGGCCAAGTGCGAGTCGGACTCGCGCACCGAGGGTTCCGTACAAACCTGTAGTAAGTTTTACGATTAAAGACGTATTAAAAGTAAAAATTACGTTTGTTGTATGGGAGCCCCCCTTTAATATTTACTTTATTGATATTTAATTATTTATTTTGAAAGGTAATATACAAGTTAATATTCTGTGAAAATTTGCAAAAACAAAAGCAAAAAAATACGAAAAAAACACGTTTATTGTATGGGGACCCTCCTATATATTTTTTTTTTTTTAATTTTTAGTATTTGTTGTTATAGCGGCAACGGAAATACATCATTTGTGAAAATTTCAGCTTTCTAGCTATCACGGTTTATGAGATACAGCCTGGAGACAGACAGACAGACAGCGGAGTCTTAGTAATAGGGTCCCGTTTTTACCCTTTGGGTACGGAACCCTAAAAATACTCAGGACGTGCCCTGCGGCGATACGGAGGTTAGAAGGGAGTTTTCCATAAAATATGCAAGTGATGATCAAATTGTGGATTCTTGTCATGAATAAGTGATCACTTGTTTGAAAAACGTTCTTACGATAACACCACAAAAGACGTTGTCAGAAAAATATATGAAAATGTTACATAGATCAAGGTGATAGGTGGATTATTAAGAATCTAAAAAAAGGGATTCTTGTTCTTCAATATTCTTCGTATTATAAATGCGAAGGTGTGTTTGTTTGTTGGTTTATTGGTTTGTTGGTTTGTTGGTTTGTTGGAGCAACGGATCAACGTGATTTTTGGCATGGGTATAGTTGAGGACCTGGAGAGTGACTTTTTATCCCGGAAAATAAAGGAGTTCACGCGGACGAAGTCGCGGGCATCAGCTACTTAAAAATAAAGTACAAATTATCTCTGTCTCTCTTCGTCGTATTCCTTATTGCGGAGGGTCGTGATCCCTTTCCATTAATCACATATTTAAAACGGCACATGAAATTTGGCACATATATAGATTAGTCTGGAATATAAGCTACTTTTTATCCCGGAAAAATAAAGAGTTCCCTCCCAAAAAAACTTAATCCACCCGGACGAAGTCGCGGACATATCAGCTAGTAATAGGGCTAACCAATAACCATTAAATGTAACATCGAAGTTAATAAGACAAAGTAAGAAGCTTAAGTCCTTACACCTAGGAACTGCACGTCTAGTGCCAATTTCACGCCTACTGGCTCCAGCAACGGTTCACGAGGCACTCCGACAGATCTAGACGCCACTTAGTTACGCCTGTGTTCTAAGTATCTATACTAATATTATAAATGCGAAAGTTTGGATGGATGGATAGATGGATGATTGTTCCTCAATCGCGGCAGAACGGCTGAATGGATCTGGATGAAATTTGGCGTTGAGATAGAATTAAAGTCTGGAATATCACAGAGGCTACTTTTTATCCCGGAAAATTAAACAGTTCCCGCGGGATCTAAAAACCCTCAATCTACACGGACGAAGTCGCGGACATCAGCTAGTATAAAATAGGGCTAACCATTATGTAACGTCGAAGTTACTAAGACAAACCGGCAAAGACGTGCCGCCAAGCGATTTAGCGTTCCGGTACGATGCCGTGTAGAAACTGAATAGAGGTATGGGTTTAATATTAACTGCCATGCCTTTAACAGGTTAGCCCGCTACCATCTTAGACTGCATCATCACTTACCATCAGGGTACCAATCATGTAAGAATGTCCGATCAAAACGTTAAAGTTCGTCGTCAAAGTTTATAAACCATAACGGCATTAAATTAGAGCTCAATTTCGTGTATCCATTCTTATACGTTCGAGTATCGTTCATACCTAAACGTATAAGAATGGGCAGACGAAATTGAGCTCTAATTAAATGAATTTATGGTTTATTTTACTTTGACAAAAATCTTAAACGTTTGATGAACAATTCTTACGTAATAGGGGGGCAGGTGAGATTGCAGTCAAGGGCTAACTTGTAGTGGATAAAAAAACAAAGTAAGAAGCTTTGCACTTAGGAACTGCACGTCTAGTGGCAATTTTACGCCTACTGGCTTTAGCGACGGTTCAAGAGGCACTCCGACAAATCCAGACATCACTTAGTTACGTCTGTGTATTATGAAAACTTAAATCATTTGCCTAGAGTTTATATTTTTTTGTAATATTCATTTATTTATTTCGATTTTGGCTTGTACCTATAAAGCTCTTACGAATGTCATTACAAAATTACAAAAAAAAACACGAAACAAGATCATAAAATTATCAAAATTAAACAGGATCATAATGACAATTTAGAAAATGTATAAAATGTCATAAAATAAATAATTTATATTATACTTGCTCAGTAACTAGGGATTACTATGGTGGAAAGTCTCCTTGTAAGTTGGTGTTTGCAATTCAAGGCAACATTACGTCGCACAATGCTTGAATTGTAATGTTCACATTACAGTTCAAGCTATGCAAAACTCCTTGGTAAACAATCTCTTTTCTTATAAAATGGTAAGAAAACTTTTTACTGAAAAAAAACACTGAACATGGCGGCATTTAATTTCCATACATTTCAAACTATGCAAAACTCCTTGGAACTCAGAGCCGTAAAAAAAAAATGGAAAACTATTTAGGAAAAAAAAATGGAAATGGCGGCATTTCATTTGATCTGAAAGTTTGTGAAGTTTGTTCGTAAAGTGATTTTTCTATTTTTTCTCTAAATTTGCTAATTATTCTAATTAAAATTTCATTTTGCATTACCAATGTTTTATTTACCTCGCAAGAATGATATAAAGTAGAATGCTTACCTCGGTTGCAAGTAGCTATTACACCCTCGAACTATATTCACCCTCGCTCGCTGCGCTCGCTCGTGTGACTAAATATCTCGGGTGCACGCGATCCATTAGCGCCCTATGCGAGCTGCGCTCGCACTGGCGCCAAATTGGATCTTGTTATGTAATAGCTTACTTACGTCCCTTGTGTAAGAATCTACTATTAATAGTCTTGAGAAACATTCGTGAATTTGTGTTACATAAAAGATCTATCATTTGACGATTCGAAAGCACTTGAAAAGTTTATTTGAATAAAAAACGTTTGAATTTTGAATTATGTTTATTTCATAAAGTGCATAATATTATGTACTCGTAGATCTCTACTATGATACGTCTTGTTTTGACTCTACCACCGATTCAGAAATAAAAGTTCACTAAGAAAAGCCGGCAAGAAATCCAAATGTGGAACAATTTGCTCGCTATGTTGTGATTTACTATTTATTTCTGAACTAGTTGATGCCCGCGACTTCATCCGCGTGGTTTAAGTTTTTGATTCCCACGGGAACTCCTTAATTTTCCGGGATAAAAGTAGCCTATGTCACTCTCCAGGTACCATACCAAAAATCACGTCGATCCGTTGCTCCATTGCGGCGTGATTGTAGGACAAACTAACAAACCAACAAACCAACAAACCAACAAACCAATAAACCAACAAACCAATAAACCAACAAACCAACAAACAATTAACAAACCCACTTTCGCATTTATAATATTAGTATGACTATTAGAAACATACCTAAGATTAACTGGATTAACTGGAACACTGCCAAAGGTTAACTGGAAGAGAATAGTTCGCCTTTGTACATTGTATTTTATGTGCAATTAATACTTTAAAACAAACCAAACATTCTGAAACTTCGACATTTATTAGAAAAAAATCTATTAACTTAGTATAATCTATACATACTTCGTGCTTACTTCTCTATCTATACTAATATTATAAAAGCGAAAGTTTGGATGGATGGATGTATAGATGTTTGTTACTCAATCACGCCACAACGGCTGAACGGATCTGGATGAAAGGCACATAGACTACTTTTTATCCTGGAAAATTAGAGAGTTTCCGCGGGAACCGAAAAACCTCAATCCACGCGGACGAAGTCGCGGGCATTAGCTAGTATTACATAAAGCAACATATTTGTTGAAATTAAGGAAAAGTTCAAGCAAGCTAAGAAGCTTAATAATTCCTTGCATTTAGGTAGAGAGTTTCACAAATTCCCGCTGATTCGCTCCAGCGCCATTTCAAGGGGCGCTCCGACAGATGCTGACATTTGAAGCCACTTAGTTACGACTTTGTTCTAGGTATTAGCGAAAACTCGAAGAATTTCCCTGAAGAACATACTAAAACCCACTCTTTGACTACTACTGAACATTTAAAAAATAATTTAAATACAATTTTTAGGGTTCCGTACCTTAAGAGAAAAAAGGAACCCTTATAGGATCACTTTGTTCTAGGTATTAACGAAAACTCGAAGCATTTCCCTGAAGAGCATACTAAAACCCACTCTCTGACTACTACACCTATTCTGTGCTACTACTAAGCATTTAAAAAATAATTTAAATACAATTTTTAGGGTTCCGTACCTTAAGAGAAAAAAGGAACCCTTATAGGATCACTTTGTTGTCCGTCTGTCTGTCTGTCAACCCCCTTTTTCCCGGAAACGCGTGGAGGTATCACGTTGAAATTAAATATTTCGGCTGCAGTCGCTGGGAGCTTTTTTTTTTTTTTTTATCCACTACAAGTTAGCCCTTGACTGCGATCTTGCCTTGATGATCTTGATCTTGATCTTGATGCCTTGACTTGATTGATGCTGTAAAAAAATCAAGCTTCTAAGTCAATGCAATCGAAAGGTACGGCCGTTTATGCCGCATATTTTGTTTGACACTCGCCAATTCATCAAAACCTATATATAGGGTACTTCCCGTTGACCTAGAATCATGAAAGGGGTTGTTTCATCTTGGGCCAGGTACTTGTACAGTATTCCAAAAAATAATAGGTATAAAATCATAGAAAACAAAATAAAATATGCTTTTTGGCAGTTTTACAGTGATTAAGAGGTACAAAAATAAAATGTTTAATTAGGTACATTTGTAGAATAGCAACTCTCGCAGCGCATCCATCCATCAATCTGACTGCTGTTGGATATTTTAAGGTTAATTCACATTTCCCAGGTAATTTTATGTCAAATGTCATCATGACACGTGTAATATACGTCAATGTCAAAATGGACGCATGTTGTTGCGCTTTTATTTTGCAAAATAATTTCGCATTGTACCTCGTAAATTGAACTTTTTAGTAAGAAATAAAGAAAAAAATGTTACTATTTTATGACCCTGAACATTTTGAAATACCGTACAAATACCTGGCCCAGGCTCCATATAAATTTGAAACAACCCCTTTGGTAAGAAGAAACGTCTCACAGCATTCCGTACTCATAGGGTGTCGAATTGTTTGTCAGGCACTACCATTTTAGCGCCATATGTAAGCCAGTTATTTCACAGCTGATTACGTGTTATTATGACATCTTTCTTGTTATTTACTAAAATCATTTATATTGTGTGGTGATACGGAACTCTTTATGCGCGAGTCTGAATCGCACTTGTCTGATTTTTTTTTAAAAAAAGCGTATCTCAGTCGATTTTCGAAGCAACTAAAAATTAAATAAGACAGTCACTATTTTATTCAACCAATCTTTAACATGACCTGGAAATTGAACTGAGAACCTCACCATCCGCAGTCAAACACTCTAACCACTAAGCGGATGAAGCAGATAAAAGGATACAAAATAAACTATGCGACATGAAAAGGGTTTGAGTACAAACTTTGTCTAAGGGTGCCTTTCCACCAGAGATGTGCTACGTTGCTAAGCTACGGATGTGTGTTAACCCCGCCAATAGGAGCAATTTCAATTTCAATTTATTTATTTAAAATATGTAGGACATACAGATATGTATATAGGTCATGTTTTGACTCTACCACCGGTTCGGAAAGCAGATTCTGCTGAGAAGAGCCGGCAAGAAACTCAGCAGTTGCTTTTTTTAAAAAAACAAGATATTAAAATACGTATATAAGTGTATATATTAAATACAATAGTGTAAGTTATTATACTATCCTGTGGGGGCTGGACCCAAAGTCGATTTCTTCCGCTTGATTATCATAGCTAAAATCGCTAGTTTTTTTTTAATTTTACCTATTTTTGTTGCCAACCTATGAAAGTAAGTAAATATGAAACAGTAGTCTGAAAGTACTATATTAAAGTATGCGCTAGTCGCTTCCGGGTCATGATGCCACACAATTAGGCTCTGCCTTGAAATCAGCGCTAGCAATAATCATAATAGTACTGCAGATGAGGTAGCAGCCCCTTCGGCTGAAACACGAAGCAATTAAAAATATTGTACCTAAAAAAACATCTTGTATTTTGTAATAGTATGGTTTACTGTAATTCAGTAATTTTCAAATATAATTTCTCAATTGTTTTTCTGTATCTGTGACAACTAAATAAACGATTTTTTATTTATCTTATTTTTATTTATTTATATAAAGCTCCTATTGGTGGGTTTGACACACGTCTGTAGCTTAGCAACGTTAATCTCTGGTGGAAAGGCACCCTAAGTGTCAGCGTGAATATTTCGTGGCACGTTTTCCACACTAGAGTGGCTATGTGTCACTTACACTCGTCTAGAGATGGAATATTCACGTTGTAAGTGAACACTGTAGAAACGAGCTTTTAGTTCCTAAATAAATTATAATGGATATGAAATTTAAGTAGAATTTATAGTAGTTTGTGATATTCTTGGAAAGAAAAAATGATTTACATATTAATTACTAGATGGTGCCAACGTCGCAACAGAGCAAAGGATCGACGTGATTTTTGCATGGGTTTATCCTGGAAAGTTAAGGAGTTTTTTTTAATGTATAGGCTAGCGCTTTGCTGCAATCAGACTTGCTTGCAAATGGTGATGCAGCTTAAGGTGGAGCGCGCTTGCCTAGAAGATGCCTATTCACTCTTGATTTGAAGATACCTGCGAGTATATTAAAAGAGGAGGAGAATAAGAAAAAAACTTATTCCACAAATCGCGAAATCGCGGGCATAATTCTAGTCATACTAATATTATAAATGCGAAAGTGTGTTTGTTTGTTGGTTTGTTGGTTTGTACTTCAATCGCGCCGCAACGGAGTAACGGATCGACGTGATTTTTGGTATGGGTATAGTCGAGGACCTGGAGAGTGACATGGGCTACTTTTTATCCCGGAAAATTAAGGAGTTCCCGCGGGAATCAAAAAACTTAAACCACGCGGACGAAGTCGCGGGCATCAGCTAGTTTATTATAATTGATAACATTCAAGTAAAATTACGAGGATTTTTTTTTTTAACCTTTATTGAAAACAATACAATAGAAATTAAAGCTAGCTGGCCTAACCTAATTACTATATAAATCATGCCCGCGTGGAATGGTGGCGAGAATACTGGCTGCATTTCCGCGCTGGACAGCCAGGCTGATCCTTTGCGCAAAAAATGAGCCAGCCCTTCTGTCACCAGATGAGGCAATTAACCGCGGTGAAATATCTCGCAAAAAATTTTTAGCACTAAGACTCCACGGCCCCAGGGTCTCCACGGCAAACGGAACAAATATGTAACTCTCTATGAGAGAGGCATACTTCCGCCGTTTGCCGGTTTCAGCCTTTTACTGAAACCGGCAAAGGATTTTTCGAGGAATTACTTGACAGGTACCTACAGCATGATGATATAATTCCCTCCAGCGCTACCTAATACGGTTCCCTAATATATCATTCGTTTATCTTAACAATGATTAATAGCAACATGTCCTAATGTCACTAATTTATAACCTAAAAGCGTTCGCACTGAATTCTGATTGGGTACTATAGAAGTCGTAGAAGCGTCCTTTCTCCATCTAGATCGGTTACGTACCCGTTTTACTAGGTGAGCGACGAAAGCGACGCAACGGGACAGTGCCTGAGCGACAAACGAAACTAAGAGAAACGCGAAGAGAGACGCGAGGAATTTTGGTATAGATAGTTCTTGCAATTCACAAGCGCGCGTGAAGTTGACCCGTTGTCCTAGGTAACCCGTTGCCCTACGTGAGCGACAAACGCGACATCGCGACTCGATACGACGCGACGCGACAGTATCAAACAGTAGCTGACCCTTCACGTGGCCTACGTCGTAGCGTAGACAAGTTTTTCATATTCTATGGTGTCGCATCGCGTCGCGTCGCGTCCGTCGCTTACTTATGACAACGGGTGAGCGACAAACGGAACTAAAAAAAACGCGAAGAGAGACTCGAGAATTGTTTGTTTAGTTATTGCAATTCACGAGCGCGCGTGATCTTTACTTGTAGTTATGCACTTTGCGTACGTTTGCGTGTTTCGCGGAGCGGTCAGTCGTACGTACACGCACACATTTACACGTATACAAATTTATACAGATAGATAGATAGATAGATAGATAGATAGATAGATAATTTATTTGCCAACTGAAACAAAAATTTACAATATTTACTTACATAAGTAATTAAATCTATTTTTATAGTTCGTGAACAAACAAGGCTCCTCAAGAAAACCACAGAAAGCTGCAGCGCTGGTTTCAGATAGGACTTTTTAACACATCCATTTGTCACGCGCACTCTTGAATTGAAGAACTACATTTGGTTTGTAACTGTTATGAACTGAAAAAGGAAAACAAAAATTTTGGAAAACAAAAATTACCTTCCCAGTCGGAGATTAGGTATATGTAGCGGTCTTCGCAGTCCGCACATAATCCAATAGATGGCACTACTAGTACGATGGACGCGAACATGAAGAGCCCAACTCACGCTTACAAAGTTTTCTAAGAATTACGCTAAGTATATATACGACCTCCAAAAATGAACTGTCGGACCAGTGGTCCCCGAGCACAACACCCGCTCGGAGGATGATCATCCTATTATTACGGTCGAGCCATATCACCTGCTCCCGTACAGTGGTGACCCCGACGTGATCTCAGAGCCGCCGCCGCCGACGCACATCAAAGCTCACGAGTCACGCTCTCACTCGTCAGACATCAGCAACATCGCACATCACAATAACCCCTAAAGTCATCGCGACGAGGACAACAGCATCATCAGAAGGCAAGCACGGCACAACAGCAACTCAACGCAGCACAGCAACAAGCAATACAACGCAGCACAGCAACAAGCAACAAGCAATACAACGCAGCACGGCAACAAGCAACAAAGAGCAACAAGCAACACAACGCAGCACAGCCGCTCACAGAGCCACACGCTCAGCGGCCAGCACAGACAATACGCAGCGGCATATCAGTACACAGCCCGTCGACGCCAGTACCAGCCGCACAAGTGGGTCACACAGCCTCAGAGTAGTATGAACCTACAACGCCACTACCCTGGTTGTTACACGACGCCACTTCTCCAGATTCTTGCAACGCCATCTGCATGCTGACGACCTCCAGACTCGAAGGGGAGTGATGTAGCGGTCTTCGCAGTCCGCACATAATCCAATAGATGGCACTACTAGTACGATGGACGCGAACATGAAGAGCCCAACTCACGCTTACAAAGTTTTCTAAGAATTACGCTATATATACGACCTCCAAAAATGAACTGTCGGACCAGTGGTCCCCGAGCACAACACCCGCTCGGAGGATGATCATCCTATTGTTACGGTCGAGCCATATCACCTGCTCCCGTACAGGTATGTGAAAAATTTGTTATCCCCAGGTTTTCGAGAAAAACTCTAAAGATTAAACAAACATACAGATCGAATATAGAGCCTCGTTTTTAGATTCGTTAGTTTAAAAAGGCAAAAAAATTAATTGTATTCCCTAGTCAATAAAACTGGGTCTAGATTCTACAAATTCGTATAAAAACTTTCTGTATAAAGTAGGGTACGGCTGTTCTTTATTGAGGATTTTCAGGAATTCAATCCAAGCGAATTTCGGGCCAGCGGGTAAATTATCTGAGTTAGTAAAATAATTTTAGGTATAACCACAGCGTAAGTATAATATATTAATACAGTGGATAGAAGCCCCATACAAATGAGTTCGGCTTCCGTTACTAGTGTGCGGTACTATCCTTATAATGTCCCGAACGAATTTCGGCCACTTCGGCCAATTTCTATAGAGACACCTTCGCGGGAGATATCATAGAACACAAGTGTGTGCGCAAACCAGGTGCACTTTCTGTTCCTTTATTCTCATAGCCTGGATATATACAATTCGGGGTAATTTTTTTTTTTATCCACTACAAGTTAGACCTTGACTGCGATCTCACCTGATGGTAAGTGATGATGCAGTCTAAGACGGTAGCGGGCTAACCTGTTAGGGGCATGGCAGTTATATTAAACCCATCCCCCTATTCGGTTTCTACACGGCATCGCACCGGAACGCTAAATCGCTTGGCGGCACGTCTTTGCCGGTAGGGTGGTAAATAGCCACGGCCGAAGCCTCCCACTAGGCCAGACCAGGGAAAATTCAGAAATTAGGAATTCCCAAATTGACCCTGCTGAGGATCGAACCCGGGACCTCCACACGTTAAGACAACAGCGCTACATATTGCGCCACGGAGGTCGTCGTCGCGGTGTAACCGTTATTCTGGTTACAGTTTTAGCACTGACTGTCACGGAACCCGTCACGACCCTGTTACCCCGCAGCGTAACTCCCGACGTCTCCGTCGAACGACTGGTAGGAAAGAACGTATTTTCTTAGACTGTGGTATAACTGTGGTATAGACAGGATATGTGTATAAGGATAATTTTGATACGCTAACTCCTACGTAGAAAACGTAGGAGTTAGCGTATCAAAATTATCCTGTCTCTCAAATATCAAAACGGGATTACAGAGTTTGCTAACTAAAGTACCTACCTAGGTGCACCGCAAGCGCGAGGATGTAGGTACAAACTTGACTCTTAACTCTTAAACTTTGTCTAAGGACTGAGGCAAATAGAACGCGCTACGCCGGAGCGAGATGAGATGGCAACTTTCGGAAATATTACCTAACTAGCTGATACCCGCGACTTTATCCGCGTGGTTTTTTTTTAATTCCGGCGGGAAATCCTTCATTTTCCGGTATAAAAACTGGCCTATGTCACTCTCCAGCCCCCCGATAATGTAAGAATGGCCGATCAAAAAGTTAAAGTTCGGCGTCAAAGTAAAATAAACCATAACAGCATTGAATTAGAGCTCAATTTCGTGTACCCATTCCTATACGTTTAGGTATGTACGATACCCTAACTAAATTACGATTTGATCGACAATTCTTACATAATCGGGGGGCTGGTCCTATTTACTATACCCATGGAAAAAATCAAGTCGATCCGTAGCTCCGTTGCGGCGTGATTGAAGGACAAACCAACAAACATACACACTTTTGCATTTATAATATTAGTATGATTAACTCGCACGTCCACTTGTACGATTCTTTATACTTTCGAACCAGCCCCCCGAATGTGTAAGAAAATCGTAATCGTTAACGTTTCCACTACAGCCCATTAACGTCCCACTGCTGGGCACAGGCCTCCACTCTCATAGGAGAGTGGGAATTAGAGCTTAGACCCACCACGCTGCTCCAATGCGGGTTGGCGAGCTTTAACGACTATTATCATGTTAGTGATAATAACCGGGACCGACGGTTTAACGTGTTCTCCGAGGCACAGTAGTGAAACACCACCAACTTCCTAACTCCAGGCTAGTACTGAGAATTTCTAGACAGAAAAACCCAATACTTGATTATGGCCCGACCCGGGACTCGAACCCGGGACCTCGTCGGCCGCAGTTGAACATGCTAACCACTAGACCAACGAGGCAGTTAACGTTTATCAAAGGATAATTCGAACTGTTTATACAGTTTATAGATGCCTGCATGTCATAAAGCATGTTTAAACTGCCTAAACAGTTCGAGTAGTATGTTTTAAATGGTTAAGTAGGACACAATTTCGTGCCGCGTTCAGTGTGAATCACCCTTTAAACTTTGTCTAAGTTCGCGGTAACCAGCAGTTGAACAATGTAAGGGATAATGGACTATCGGTCCCACATAAAACAATTAGTTAAGTAACATTAACCTCCCGAAACCAAACGTTCCTACATTGTATGGTATAATATGTACCTATAATCTATTATTTCGGAGCCAACTAAAAGTTCGAATTATTCGAAATATCTAACTGTTACCGTACAAAATCATAACCAATCAAAATCAGTTTTGACTGGGAAAAACAGTCAAAAGTAGGTTTGACAATGGACATTGGTCAAAACCACTTTTAACTAAGAAATTTAAGAGCAGCATTAAATTAGCAGCATTAAATTTTGCTCGACGTTTCTAAACCGAACCGCTAGAGTATGGAACACCCTCCCAGCGCACGTGTTTCCTGCCACGTATAACTTAGGTACCTTCAAGGCAAGAGTGAATAGGCATCTTCTAGGCAAGCGCGCTCCAACCTCATCATTGCTTTGTACTAAGCATGATTGTCGTCAAGTGCAAGCCTACCACACAATAAAAAAAAACCGGCCAAGTGCGAGTCGGACTCGCGCACCGAGGGTTCCGTACAAACCTGTAGTAAGTTTTACGATTTATGACGTATTAAAAATAAAAATTACGTTTGTTGTATGGGAGCCCCCCTTTAATATTTACTTTATTGATATTTAATTATTTATTTTGAAAGGTAATATACAAGTTAATATTCTGTGAAAATTTGAACCGTCTACCTGTTACCGTTTTTAATATTGAGCAAAAAAATACGAAAAAAACACGTTTATTGTATGGGGACCCCCCTTAATATATATATTTTTTTAATTTTTAGTATTTGTTGTTATAGCGGCAACGGAAATACATCATTTGTGAAAATTTCAGCTTTCTAGCTATCACGGTTTATGAGATACAGCCTGGAGACAGACAGACAGACAGACAGACAGACAGACAGACAGACAGACAGACAGACAGACAGACAGACAGCGGAGTCTTAGTAATAGGGTCCCGTTTTTACCCTTTGGGTAAAAACGGGACCCTATTACTAAGACTCCGCTGTCTGTCTGTCTGTCTGTCTGTCTGTCTGTCTGTCTGTCTGTCTGTCTGTCTGTCTGTCTGTCTGTCTGTCTCCAGGCTGTATCTCATAAACCGTGATAGCTAGAAAGCTGAAATTTTCACAAATGATGTATTTCCGTTGCCGCTATAACAACAAATACTAAAAATTAAAAAAATATATATATTAAGGGGGGTCCCCATACAATAAACGTGTTTTTTTCGTATTTTTTTGCTCAATATTAAAAACGGTAACAGGTAGACGGTTCAAATTTTCACAGAATATTAACTTGTATATTACCTTTCAAAATAAATAATTAAATATCAATAAAGTAAATATTAAAGGGGGGCTCCCATACAACAAACGTAATTTTTATTTTTAATACGTCATAAATCGTAAAACTTACTACAGGTTTGTACGGAACCCTCGGTGCGCGAGTCCGACTCGCACTTGGCCGGTTTTTACCCTTTGGGTACGGAACCCTAAAAACAGAGAGCATTTAATTGAAACTTTTTTTTTTGAGTAAAAAAGATTCCCCAAGTATGGAGACTAATCATTAACCGTCCTAATGATGTCCTCACTTTTGAAATAAGCACCCAGTAACCGCCATTTTACCGCAATTTCAATTCTACTATAAACAAAGCGAACTCCCCTATTGTATTTATTTACACCCACATCAAAACACACTTTATTCGCACTAATAAAAGCAGTCATAACTAGGCAACCAGGGATTTACGGCGTAGCATTAAAACTTGGTAGTTAAGGATGCTTATACAGTTGCGTGGTTCTTCTGGAACAGTGTCGTTAAATTGTTCAGTTATTTGATTTTAGATTTCGGTAGTCAATGGTTAGAGGTTACAGGTAAAAAGCAGTTAATAACTGTAAAAGTAACTGCCTAATGGGTCGGCTGCAGTCGAACATGCTAACCACTAGCATGTTCGACTGCAGCCGACGAAGTTCCGGCTTCGAGTCCCGGGTCGGGTCACAACAAGTACTGGGTTTCTCTGGCAAAAAATTCTCAGTACTAGCCCGGATTTAGGAAGTTGGCGGTGTTTCACCTCCTTGCCTCGGAGAGCACGTTCAGCCGTCGGTCCTGCGCCTGATCTCTCTCCGGTCGTGTCGGATTTTCCGTCCCATCGGACTATGAGAGTAAAGGAACAGAGAGTGCACCTGTGTTTGCGCACACACTTGTGCACTATAACATCTCCCGCGCAGATGGCTAATCTCTCTGGAGATTGGCCGCCGTGGCCGAAATTCGGTCGGGAGGACATTATTATTAACTGTAAAAGAGCAACCGTGAGCGTGAAAAATTTCAAACGAGTTAGCTGGATGATTTATTTTATGGCAAGTAAAATATTCTCGTTAGTCAAGAGTGGTGTTTGAGTGGCCTAGTATAGTTACGATAATGCATATCAGTCGACTGGTTCAACGATGACCCAAGTCGGTGACTGGATTGGGTGACCGGATTTGGTAGTCCAAATTTGACTTTTTTTTTTTTATTTCAATTTATTTATTAACCATAGTAAACATTAGGTACAGAATATTCTATTTTATTCCGTCAAACTGCATGGCAGTTTGTTGACGGGATCATGCTCTTTTTTAATTACAATAAATAAGTACCGTCTCACAATTTCATACTTAATACTTACTTTAAAATTAAACAAAATTTAAAAACGTGCAAAAGGTCGTTTCTACGTGCCTCGGAGAGCACGTTAAGCCGTCGGTCAAGGTTATTATCACTAACATCTGATAATAATCGTTAGAAACCTAATCGTTGAAATAGTCTTGGTCGAGTCGTATGCGGAGGGACCTGGGTACCCACCGCATTATTATCCCAAGAAACCCCTGCCATTATGTGATTAAAGAAAAGAGGTCACGACCCTCAGTAATGAGGAATACGACGCAGAGAGAGAGAAAAGTTTTCTCACCGTAACGATGCAGTTAAATGGAAGCGAATTAGCTTTTTTGACAATTCAATAGCACCTTTCAGTAAAATAATTAAAAACATAAAACTTTTTGGAAATTTTAAACTAAAAATAATAAATTCAAAAGCAATAAATTCCATCAAGCAATAAAACTGAAATAGATCTAGCCTGAAATAGACATTCAGGAAATATTCCGCGAATTATTGGCACGAGCTCCATTATGCTGTTGAGCATCTGTTTTGATAAGATTCATACATTTTGACGGAAATATAACACCTAACAGAATCAGCCTGGCTGTTTGAAGCGATGATGTTCTATAACTCGCAAAATACACAAATCACTAATGTTATATTCGGAAAACTCAACACATTTGGTACTGAAAATGAAATATTTCCGTTGTTATAATATATTGCACTAGATTCATCATAGTGAAGTGGTAGTAGCATAGTAAAGACATCGTCAGAATGCTCGGGGTCGCGGGTTCGATCCCCGGGCATGCAACTCCAACTTTTCGAAGTTTTTTTTTGACGACCTCCGTGGCGCAGTGTAGAGCGCTGTTGCCTTAACGTGCTGAGGTCCCGGGTTCGATCCCCGGCAGGGTTTGGAAATTTATAATTTCTGAATTTTCCCTGGTCTGGCCTGGTGGGAGGCTTCGGCCGTGGCTAGTTACCACCCTACCGGTAAAGACGTGCCGCCAAGCAATTAAGCGTTCCGGTACGATGCCGTGTAGAAACCGAATAGGGGTATGGATAACTGCCATGCCCCTAACAGTTTAGTCCAGGCCAGCAACCAGGCCAGACCAGGGAAAATTCAGAAATTATAAATTCCCAAATTGACCCTGCCGGGAATCGAACCCGGCAGCGCTACAAACTGCGCCACGGAGGTCGGAGTATGTTTTCTTCCTAATACTAATAAATGATTCAGAATAAATCAGAGGTGGACAGTGACGAAAAATATTCGTATATGACGTCATGTAATAAAATATTCCTTTGAGGTATCCAGCGATTACGTGGGAGATCTGAAATGGATAAGAAAAACTTGTACAAAGTATTTCCAACTCCTGAAAAGAAACGATGGCAAAAAATGGTATATAATGACAAAGTTTTGTGGGTGGCATTAACGACGTCCCGTCTATGTCTTGTGACGTCAAATCAATGACGATTTGCTTGTACCTACCCAACGACTTAATACAAATAGACGCGGCATACGCGAACATCATTGCACTAAAAAACGGCGTAAATATTACGTACGCGGAGAAAGGGAAAGAATATAAACGTCAACATTTTTTTTTAATTGAAAACAATACAATAGAGCCTAACCTAATTACTATATAAATCATGCCCGCGTGGAATGGTGGCAAGAATGCTGGCAGCATTTCCGCGTTGGACAGCCAGGCTGATCCTTTGCGCAAAAAGTGAGCCAGCCCTTCAGACCTAATAATTTATATCTGTCCCAGTCAGATTATTGAACCCGCCGTTTCTTTTATATTTTTATTTCACTACAAGTCAGCCCTTCACTTGCCCTTGCCCTAACTTCTTGATTTTCCATAAAAAATTAGCTATGTCACTCTCCAGATCCTCAACTATACCCATGCAAAAATCACGTCGATCCGTTACTCTGATGCGGTGTGATTGAAGGAACCAACAAACAAACAAACACAAAATATTTTAAATGAGAAAGTTTGGATGGATGGAGTGATGTTTGTTACTCAATCACGCCAGAGAACAGAGGGTTGAACAGAGACAGATTATAAAGTAAAGTAAATATTTATTTGGTAAAATATGGTACAGACAATATGTTATTAGGTTATTATGTACAAGCATATTTTATCGTTGCCGACGCTCAAATATTGAATTAATACATAGTCTGGAATAACACAACGGCTACATTTTATCCCGGAAAATTAAAGAGTTCCTTCGGGAACCGAAAAACCTCAATCCAGTAACTAAGTTCCGGGAATCAGCTAGTACTTAATATGAGTATGATTAAAATTACCTGTAATAGTTGAGAACCTGGGCAAATACCCCAGGATGCCTGTCAAAGAAGTACTCATTCAGCACTGGGTCGTAGTTAGCCAGGGCTTCAGTGAGCCGGGACAGGCGAGTCGCCGGGATCTTCTTTAATGTTGCCTTGTAGGTTTCGTATCTGGAATGGAGGAAAAGGTGCTATTAATACTCGGTACCCTCCTTATATATGGACGAAAATAAGAACTAACTGGTACCCACTCGGAAAAAAAAAAAAGAGGACGACCATTTAAAAGATGGGACGATCCCATAGTCCAAGTAGCAGGGGATAGTGTGGATAAGATTAACTAGAGACCGGGTTAGATGGAAGTATTGGAGGAGGCTTTTACCGCATAAGCGGTCCTTACATTAAATACATAGTTTGTCTCAATAACTGCAGCATTTCACTAAGCACTGAGGCAACAGTAGTGATGGTATATGGATGGTTCATAGTTGAAAGCTATAAACAATGCATACTATGAAATGTTTTTTTATATTTTTATTTTTTATACTATGAAATGTAAATGTAAAATGTTTAAATAAGCTATTTTATTTATACCCTCCTGTCCTGTAAATGGGAAGTCCCGGTTCCCGACAAGGGCAATTTGTTTGTATTTGGTACTAGATGATGCCCGCGACTTCGTCCGCGTGGTTTGATTTATTTGGTTTCCGCGTAAACTCTTTAATTTTCCGGGATAAAAAGTAGCCTATGTGTTATTGAAGACTATAATCTCTGTGCCATATTTCATCCAGATCCGTTCAGCCGTTCTGGCGTGATTGTGAACAAACATCCATCCACCCATCCAAACTTTCACATTAATAATATTACATAGTATAGAAGTTTAGATTCAATTCAATTTCGCAATCAGCAATGCCCAATAGCTTTTTGAATCAATTAAAATGTTACTAATATATGAAACAAGTTTCACGGAACGCGAGGCCTCCCTCGTACCGTCCCTTAGCGTCGTCAAACTATTTGCCCTTTGCCATCCGACACTAGAGAAATCAATCAAAAAGGCCAGCGAGTAGATCATTTATTAATGCTTTGGGTCCCCTTTGATCAAATACTTCTGGAACTATTCGATTTCCCTGAGGCATTTTCTACGTAACAAAGCAACCGCAGAAACAATTAATGTAGTGCGTGTAACGTGAGGTTACCAGTGATTGCCTAGTGATTAAGACCTCAGCCTTCCATTAGGTCTCGGGTTCGATACCCAGGGACACCCATTTATATAACTTATTTTTAAATATTTTAATTGGTAATGCCTTAATATCTTTGGGCAGCCTAATGTAAATTTTTACACATAAGGCTGAGCAATTTTTCAAATAGATGGTACCAAAAGAATTCTTAGATTTGCCATTGTATAAATTTAAAGACTGTAATTGCATTAAGTTATACCGTTTTTCTCAGTTGTAGCTACCTTCCGAACCGGTGGTAGAGTCACGAAATTTCATAAGTGGCACCAGTTGTCCTACGTCAAATAAATCGTTTCATTTCATTACACTTGGCGGTACGTCTTCCCGCCCCGGTAGAATACCTCTAACATTTCGGAGTAACGTGCGTTTTAAGCAATTATTTATCATTTGCTTCGCTGTTTCGTTACTTATATGACATCCCTTTCTATATAGTACCTTTATATTACCTGTATGATTTCCCTTGAGTGTACGTACGAATGAAGTAAGTACTATTGTATTTTTTTTGTGTTTCAACCTTAAAACATTTTGGTTACATACTTTTAACTCTATCGAGAGAAGAGGGTTGAAATGACGATGAGAAAAATGAGTCCAAATTGTAAGCACCCACCTCATCCCGTAAAAGCATATAAGAACAATATTCTGTGTTAAAATATTACACAAACTCTGCTAAATAAAATATGTCACGTGCACGCTCAGTCCAAAAGGCTTTTATTTCCAAAATATAATCTACTTTAACTAAGCACACGGGGTATTTTCCCCGCACAAACAACGCGCGTTTCACGAAAGCGCGTTGTCTACTCGTTTTCAGTACAAAAAAGCAAATTCTAATTCAAAGCCATTTATTGCATTAATAGGTACATTGCCTCTTCGGGCGTGCAACAGAGGGACAAAACAATCGTTAAAATTATAAATATGATATATTAGTGTTAGCATTTAAGGAAAATATAAATTAATTATTATCAAAATGTCAAAGACTAAAAATATTTAGCAGATTGTTGCATTTGTATCGATACAAACGCTCGCATAGCACGCGTTTTCTTCCCTAAAATTTGCACCTAAGGGCGGTTTCAGATAAGCGTCTTTTCGGCGCGTATAAGCTCGTTTTTGGAAGCGCGTGGAGGCGCGTATAGGCGCACCCTTTGCCGCACACAACTCTTACGAGCATTGACGTGCTTAAAAACTCGAATACTACTACTGACTACTACTACTACTACTGACTGACCCACGGGTTAGAGCGAACATGTCAGAATAAGCGCGTGTATACGCAATCGGTTTTTCGAAGCGCAAAATGTGGCGCGCATGTAAGCGCGTAAAGTCGATACGAGCTTATACACCCAAAAATAACGCTAGTTTGTAACCGCCCTGGGTCAAACGCGCGTCTACAGCGTGACTGTATCGACGTGTCTACGCGTATCAAAAAGTGATGTATGAATTATATTAAGTTATCCCAAATATTGGTTAGTGGATTTTTTCGTGGAAGGGGATTTTTTTTTATCCACTACAAGTTAGCCCTTGACCACAGAATAGGTAATAGTAGTAACCTTGACTGCGATCTCACCTGATGGTAACTGATGATGCACTCTAAGATGGTAGCGGGCTAACCTGTTAGGGGCATGGCAGTTATATTAAACCCATACCCCTATTCGGTTTCTACGCGGCATCGTACCGGAACGCTAAATCGCTTAATAGCTGATCGGATGATAGCAACTCTCTGAGCTTATTGTACCGATACAAACGCGCGTCTGAATTTGTGGACTTGTGCAGAGGTTTCTATCTGCGACTGACACGCGTTTGGTTTGCGAGAATCGCGTCGTCTGAGCGCAGAAAATACTCCGTGTGTATAGGCTCAAATATTATAAAGTATGTATGTACGTAGCATTTCTCATTTAATAAGGAAAGTGGGACAGAGTTACATTCTAGCGGCTTGCAGTCGGTGTCAAGGTTGGCCGATGCAGCTCGAAACTATCTTGAATTACGTTTCGTAGGTTTATAAAAAATATCCAATTTGATTTCGAAATAAAGAAATCTCTTTTCAAAAAATATATCATCATACTAATATTATAAATGCGAAAGTGTGTTTATTTGTTGGCTTCTCCTTCAATCACGCTGCAACAGATCAACGGATCGACGTGATTTTTTGCATGGGCATACTTTTTGGCCCGGAAAATTAAGGAAAATATTATATAAAAACTTATTCCACGCGGACGAAGTCGCTAGTTTTCTAATAACTGTAATGGTCGATGTACACTATCGTCGAAAAATAATGTATACGATAAAACCAGTAAGACGGACCACTGTGTGAATGGACCCTTAGTGTATGGGCGGGCCATGCTTGAGTTTCATACAACAGTGAAGTTTAAACTGGAAGTCATAGAATCTAGGTTAAGGTTCTGATATCGTATCTACTGGTTTAGAATAATTTCAATCAAGGAACCAATACATTACAAAGGTTTCTTTGATCAAGACTTGAGTAGATTCTATTCAATTGGCACAAAACTAAGTTCTTTGTAGCGTAGGTACTCCATGAAATACTTTGGAATGCTTCGATTAAACGCGAATCGGAACGTTGAATAAAAGTTAGATGAAAGAAATATTCATTATATTATCATAACCAATATATTTATTTAAGTATATATGTACTAAGTTATTTTATTTAATCAGGACGGACAATATTCAATAATACTAATTTATCACTAGTCAGGTTTAGTTTTATACTAGCTCGCCCACCCTTCTTCGCGCGGTTGGAATTTCCAAAAATCCTTTTACACGTACCTATCTACTATCTAGGTTAATACTCCTTAATTTCTTAGTCATAGACTGAATACCATTTTCATGGATATAAATTGAGACATGATGAACTTTCATACAAAATGTCCTTTATATTTTTGTGTGGAATTTCCAAAAGACCTTAAAGAAAATTACATACATTTCTTCCCAAAAGCTCCCTCCCTTCCCTTGGGGCCTAGGGGTTGAATATCCAATGGTCATGAAATACGTATTCTTTTACTTTTAACCGATACCCAGAATGCCAGTTTTCATATTCATGAAAACTGGCATAACTTGAAAAATCATCATACAACCCCCATAATCTACAATCTTCCAAAAATCGTCTTTTCTTTATTTAATTCTATTCTTGAGTTCGTGTTACAATAAATAATTTAAGAAATAGCACCTGAGGCTTGCAACACTGGGAAATTACAGTTTGGTTTTGCGGTTACAATATTAGACGAGGACGGTTCGACCAGTGGCTGACCGCAGGACGTTGGAAACGTAAACTTGATTGCTTGATTTCAATCGAACGTATTTTAAGTACAGTAAAAACTAGTTCAAACTGAAAGCTTTTGTTACAATACTAGTAATTAACGCTTTGAATTATTATATGATGATGTTTTACATTTGTTACTGATAGGTATGTGTTCATTTGTACAATTTAGAGAAAAACTGCAACGTATGAACTACTTAATTTAAATTCTATGAATATTGGTGTTTTTAATTCTGCAATCTTATTATAATAATATTAGTGTTAGTATTATAAATGCGAAAGTTTGGATGGATGAATGGATGTATGTATGGATGGATGTATGGATGGATGGATGGATGTTTGTTACTCAATCACGCCACAACGGCTGAACGGATCTGGATGAAATTTGGCACAGAGATAGATTTATAGTCTGGAATAGCACCTATACTACTTTTTATCCCGGAAAATTAAAGAGTTCCCGCGGGAACCAAAAAACCTCAATCCACGCGGACGAAGTCTTGCGCATCAGCTAGTAAGTATATAGATTTTTTAATGATTCTTTCAAATTGTTAGTTTAATATTAAATCATTGCCAGGTTTTAAGTAAGTGTGTAACGATTGGGCTGACAACGTTATATACGTCATCTATAAAAGCCCCTTAAAAATACCAGTTTGAAAAAAAATAAACGCTGGCTTATATTTTACTGTTATGGGCAAATTTTTAAGACGTAACAAGTTTCTGTAACTGCTTTATTTCAGCTTTATATATATCTACAGCTCTTCACACTCATAGTCTGTATTACATTATACTAGATGATACTTGCGAGTTTGTCCGCGAAGTATAGGTTTTTTAAACATTATATAGGAACTCTTTCATTTTCCAGGATAAAAAGTAACCTGTGTCCTTCTCTGGGATGCAAACTATTTATGTGCCAAATTTCTTCAAAATCGGTTGTGCAAACTTATCACAGACAGACGGACAGACCGACTTTCGTATTTATAATATTAGGATGGAAGTATGGATAAGTATGACAGCACTTATACAGATGCTTTTTGCGGCTGTCACAAATAAGTAGACACTGGACGATAAACTAGTAGTAAAATAAGAAACCTTTTTTACTACTAAACCCTAAAAAAGGGTCTATCTGAACGTGTATTATGGACATGCTTACTTTAATAAGGGACTTCTTTACGAGTTGAAGCACCTTCGTAACCTGAGTTGTATGGATGTAAAAATGTATATCACACACTTTGGTATCAAAAAGGAATACCTGGATAGGTGGTGTAAAGGATAAGTATTTACAAACTTACATAACAAAATTGAGTGATAAGTAGTATAAAAAGTTCCCTAGAACAGAATTTCACCGTTCATCTTATTCAATATCCCTAGTAAATTCGCAATAATCCATCCATACCAATTTTATAAATGCGAAAGTGTGTCTGCCTGTATATTTGCTACGCTTTCACAGCCCATCTGTCCAACCGATTTTGATGTTTGGCACAGGGATAGGTTGTATCTCGGGAAAGGACATAGACTACTTTTATCCCGAAAGATCAAAGCGTCCAAATTTAGTCAAAATCGGATAAAAAGATGGGCCGTGAAAATGTAGCAGGCAGACAGACAGACACACGTTCATATTTATAATATTAGTATGGATTCATGCATTAATGTCTAACTCTAGATATTATGTAGGTATAAGGGAGATATCTTGTAAGGTAACCAGATGAATTTCATTGCTTATGACGTTACATAATCTTACAGTGTCAGAACGAATTTGCAGAGCAATTTAACTCTCAAGATGAAGAGCGTTAAATGTATGTAAACGCATTTGTACAAAGAGCTGGTAATACATTTGGATACTCAATTTCTATCTTGACTTTGTCGGCGTGGATTGAGATGTTTTGGTTCCTGCGGGAGCCTATGTGTTATTCCAGACTATATAATCTATCTCTGTGATCCAGATCCGTTCAACCGTTCTAGCGTGTTTGAATAACATCCATCCATCTATCCATCCATCTAAACTTTCGCATTTATAATATTATAGTATAGACTAGATGATATCCGTGTCTTTGTCTCTCTGACTGTGCTCTCCGTGGCACAGGGGTGAAACACACAGATTCCAACTCCGGCTTGGCACTGAGAATTTCTTGTCAGTAAAACCCAATGCTCAATATTTTATGGCCCAACCCGAGAATCGAACCCAGGACCTCGTCAGCCGGAGTCGAACATGCTTACCACTAGACCAACGAGGCAGTGATTTATGTGATAACTTGATAATGCCCGCGACTTCGTCCACGTTGATTAAGTTTTTTAATTCCCGAGGGAATTTCTTAATTTTCCGGAAAATAACCTACCTCTATACCAAATTTCATCAAAATCAGGTGAAATGATAGGCCGTTAAAGCGTAACAGACAGACAGACACACTTTCGCAGTTATAAAATTACCTAGTATGGTTAAAGGGACTAGACCTTTAATCATGAGGAATACGATGCAGAGAGTCTAGTATACATAATCAAAGTACTAAATGGAAGAGTAATTATTACAAAAGTATATAATGCTTCAAAGTTCCATGCCTCTCTTCTTCTTTTTCTTTAAGAGTTTCTTTGCTTTTATTTATTTAAATTAATAAGTCATCTAAATACACTCTGAGGCGGCCGGGCAGCCTGAGACGAATTCGCTAAGATTATTCTGTTTCTTATTATATTTTAGATACTTTTTTCAACTTCAATTTTATAAGCAGAGAAAATTTCGAGCATCGTTTTTCATCATCATCATCATTCTCAACCGTTAGACGTCCACTGCTGGACATAGGCCTCTTGCAAGGATTTCCATACGCCGCGGTCTTGCGCCGCCTGGATCCAGCGGCTCCCGCAGACTCTCCTGATGTCGTCTGTCCAGCGAGTAGGGGGTCTACCAACGCTGCGCTTTCCAGTGCGCGGTCTTCCACTCCAGGACTTTGGGACCCCAACGTCTATCGGTTCTTCTAACTATGTGCCCCGCCCATTGCCACTTCAACATCGCAAACCGTCGAGCAATGTCGGTTACTTTAATTCTTCTGCGGATCTCCTCATTTCTGATTTGATAGCGCAAAGAAACCCCGAGAATTGCTCTCTCTTGCATCGCCCGCATCGTTTTCAGTGTTTTAATTTTACATAATTTTGGAAAACAACTAGTTTTCTAAATGACTGAAGAATCGTTTCCACCAGGGATGTGCTGCATTCCTAAGCTACAGATGTAGTATCTAGTATTATATCTTAAAGCCACGTGGACGAAGTCGCGGTTAAGTATTTACATGAGCTACTAAATAAATAAGGACCTAGAAAGGCTGCAAAAGGTAACTTTTATTTAGCCGTAAAGTCTAATAACATTCTCATTTTTTACATGATATATTTTCCGAATATAGTCAAATGTACAGAAAAGGTCGGAATAAAAAAATTGCTCAAACAAAATGGCAGAAATCGAAGCAAAAAACATCGTTAGACCGTTCAAGTTACAGAAGCTTCGTTAATTTTTAACAACCTTTTGTATGGATGGTACAATTGATAAACTTCCAATTTGTCTTCTTTGTGAGATAAAATTATTTGTATGAGCAGATTAAAAGTAGCTCAGATCTTTGCGTAAGTAACGCGAACGTTTAAAATAGTCACTAATCTGAAAAGCTGGTATTTGAGGCCGAACTCTTTTTAAATAGATATATAATGTTCTACGGCTCGCCCCAAGGCCGCTAGGGACAAGAATTATAAGCGGAAGCGATTCTGTTCTTTCCTTAGCATTAAAAGTGTTGTGAGTGATGTTCATTATGGACATATGTATATACATATTACATATAATAATTATAAAGATGTAGGCATACTTTGTTCTTCACCACCACCACCACTACAGCATATTAACGTCCCACGGCTGGGCACAGACCTCCACTCTCATAGGAGAGAGGGAATTAGAGCTTAGACCCACCACGCTACTCCAATGTGGGTTCGCGGGCTTTAACGACCTATTATATATACATACTTTGTTCTCATTATAGTACAATAAAATATAAATTATTGTCAGTAATTAGTAATTAAAATTCATTAATTTAACATTCCTATTTCCATGGGATCGATGTAATAATACCAATCGACTGAGCAAAGGAATATTGAAGAAATCCCAGGGATTATCACTTATAGTGTACGGACGATCTCAAGCGCCAAAAGACCATGTAGGTACTATGGAATTACTTGAAAGATACCTTAGCCTTTACCTATCTCCTTTCATATAGGTCGCCTGGAATAGATCACTCGTAGTGAAAATGCTGCCTTTACACCGTAACAAGTTGTAAATTTTGTCACGATTCGTGTTACCCCTGTTATGTTATAATTTATTTGTGTGTAATAAAGTGTTTTTACTTAGACCAGAAGTGTAGGTCTATCAGTTCAGTAACGATAGCATTATCCACGACAAGCTTAAGCGTGGATAATGCAATCGTTAGAAACGATAAAATGACGCTCTTTAACGCTACCGCTTATGCCTGAGACCCAAACCGACGGTAACAGGCGAAGAAAGTATGAAGTTTATACAGCGATAAACGCGGTCTTATGTACCCTTCGCGAAACCACGTCCCTTGCGGCCTAGGGGAGAGTCGAGGTTTATAAATAGCTATGCTTTATATACGAGTAGGTCGGTATAATTGTCGAAAAGGTCGGCAAAATTGTGTAGGTACTTGAGAGTTGAGAGTAAAAGAACGCTGCAAAAAGTTACATTTATATAAAAATTACTTAGAATTAGATGACGCTCGTGATTACGTCTGAGTGGATTTATTTATTTTTAATTCAGCGAAGCAGGGACTGGGGGCATGACTACCATCGCTTAAAGGAGTACTATTATTACAATACTAGCTGATGCCCGCGACTTCGTCCGCGTGGTTTAAGTATTTTTTATTCCCGCGGGGAAAAAAGTAGCCATGTCACTCTCCAGGTCCTCAATTATACCCATACCAAAAATCACGTCCATCCGTTGCTCCGTTGCGCCGTGATTGAAGGACAAACCAACAAACCAATAAACCAACAAACAAACACACTTTCGCATTAATAATACTTATTAGTATGATGATATGATTGTTGACGCTCTAGGAACGTCTTATTAAACTGACATTTTAAAATAATACTGGTTATGCCCATAATCATATCGCATATAATCGCAAAAAGGGTTGCAAACCTACCTTTTAGGTACGCAACCCTAAGGACAGCTTATTATTTTTTTTTTTTCTTAAACAAGTTTACAATGAGACTTACAAAATAACTTTTATCCTACAAAACTGTTTTCACACTTTGACTCACGTACCTACTTTAACGTCCCTAAAATAAGGATTATAATTCTAAAACAAAAACGACCACAATATTATAATAATACGACTCGCGATGGTACTATATCCCCTGGGGCCATACTACCAACGCATAAAGCAATACTCAAGCAATATTACTCTAAATGACAGTTTGATGTCACGTACCTTGACGTTCTTAAAATAAGGATTATAATTATTCTAAAACAAAAACGACCACAATATTAAAAAAAAATACGACTCGCGATGGTACTATATCCCCTGGGCCATACTACCAACGCTTAAAGCAATACTCAAGCAATATTACTCTAAATGACAGTTTGATGTCACGTACCTTGACGTTCTTAAAATAAGGATTATAATTCTAGAACACGAAAGTCAACAATAATGAAGCTAGCAAAATATAAAAGTGAAAAAAAAAACATTTTAAATATTTTATCTAGATTCCATAGTGAAGTGAAGTATCTTCAAACTTCACGGTATCTCTAGAGCTCTGCCTTTTGTGTTCCAACTCTTGACCGAGCGAGTGCCTCTCGACTTGAGACTTTGGCCGAGACTTGGTCGAGACTAGACGTTAATTAGGCCAGTGACCGAAACACTACAGCGAGACTAAGGTATATCTATCTCTAAGGCATATCTATCCATAAGGCATATCTATCCATAAGGCATATCTATCCATAAGGCATATCTATCCATAAGGCATATCTATCCATCTTCTATACTAATATTATTATTGCGAAAGTTTGGATGGATGGATGAATGTTTGTTATTCAATCACGCCAGAACGGCTGAACGGATCTGGTTTTTTTAAAATTTACTTTTAAACTACCATTCGCTTTTGATTAAAATAAATTTATGTGTAACTAGCTGATACCCGCAACTACGTCCGCGTGGATTGAGGTTTTTTGGTTCCCGCGGGAACTCCTTAGTTTTCCGGGATAAAAAGTAGCCTATGTGTTATTCCAGACTATAATCTATCTCTGTGCCAAATTTCATCCAGATCCGTTCAGCCGTTCGGGCGTGATTGAGTAACAAACACCCATCCATACATCTATACATCCACTCAAACTTTCGCATAAATATAATATTTATTTGATTGTGATTAAAAATAAGATTTTTTATAAATAAATGGTTAAGACGCAACAACAGCCCAGTTTTGGGCATTCTCCTTTGGCACAGACATAGATTATAGTCTGGAATCATCATAGCATAGCATCAGCTAGTTACGAAATATGCGAAAGTGTCTTTGGTTTTGATATGTTGATTTGTTCTTCAATCACGCCACAACTGAGAAAAGGATCGACGGGCGACGCGATTGTCTACGTCAAGTCACATAGATAAAAAATAAAAGTAAAAATATGTACATCTATGAAAAATGTGCAAAATATTCATTCCCAAGTTTCATCCGTATCAAAAAGATACTCGTAGCAGAACTTTTTATATTTCCCACAGTAAAAAAATAAACATAAATGGAAACAAATTCAGGTCCCTCTTTTTGTGTTCCGAAATTTGCATCTCTTTGTTTTATTTCAACCTCTAAATACCAATATGGCGCCTAAACCCGCCGGAGGGTAAACCACGCGCTTGGGACTTAAATTGAGGTTTCCGGGGCCGCATTTTTATAACTCACTAGCTGATGCCCGCGACTTCGTCCGCGTGGTTTAAGATTTTTTTGATTCCCGCGGGAACTCCTTAATTTTCCGGAATAGAAAGTAGCCTATGTCACTCTTCAGGTCCTCAACTATACCCATGCCAAAAATCACGTCGATCCGTTGCTCCTTGCGTGATTGAAAGACAAACCAACAAACCAACAAACAAACACACTTTCGCATTTATAATATTAGTATGATACTAGATGATGTCCGTCACTTCGTCTGCGTGGATTTATTCCCACGGGAACTCTTTAATATCCGAGGATTAGCCTATGTACTTCCCCGGGATGCAACCAAATTTCATCAAAAGCGGTTGAAAACTTGGGAAGAGACGAGATAGAAATTGCCAAACTTTGCAAAAATCTATTGAACAGATAGCGGACGTATCGACGGTTAGACAGACAGTTATTACTGTCGCATTATTATAATATTAGTATGGATAACAGAAAATTACACAGAGTCATTGATTTATTAATGCTCATAAGTCTTTAACGGTTTCTTGAGCAAAGGGTCTACAAGTCTTCGTCTTTGTCTACAAAAGTGATATAATAATTATCATCAATCCACGCGGAAGCCACGAAACAAAAAATCCTAATCCACGCGGACGAAGTCGCGGGAATCATCTAGTAATATATAAAGGACAAGGTACATGACATAAAACTCATTTTTAACTACTGCTTTATGGGATGGTAGAATCCCCCCTTGTTTACATAATTGTCAACTAGCAAGCCAAGCATTTGCTTATCTATTTGGCAACAAGGAGACTGTTTATAAATTATCGTATATTCATTGGCCAATGGCAAACGTATGCTGAACAAGTCGAACGAAAGCAACCATTTACAAAACAAGTGACATAAAAACACCTGGGGGTCTACTCTCTTTCTCTAAAACGAAACTTCGCAAACAAACGAACGAAATTTCGTTAACTCCTCTCCTACATAATATTATCTCTATGCTCCTCTCTATTTCGTTTTCGTACACGCAGACGAAGTACGGATCCATAGAAAATTTTCGTGACCGATTGGATTGAACGATTTTGTGTGGGTCTAATAACAGACTAATTACGTTCGTTTGCGAAGTTTCGTTCGAGAGAAAGAGAGTAGACCCCCTGTTCTCAAACCTCGGCAGTACAGCGTACATACCTATTCATATTGAGTTAAATATCATAGAGAATAGAGATAGAGCCGTCATCGAAATTGCGCCGACACCTTTCTACATAAATACTTTTTTTTATCCACTATTAGTTAGCCCTTGACTGCGATCTCACCCGATGGTAAGTAATGATGCGGTCTAAGATGGTAGCGGGCTAACCTGTTCGGGGCATGGCAGTTATATTTAACCCATACCTCTAATCGGTTTCTACACGGCATCGTAGCGGAACGCTAAATCACTTTGATATATCTTTCAGACCGTTATGCGAGAAATATCCCTTCTATTCCTAGTATATTGACACCTCTTTGATTTGTTTATTCAAATAAGGCGAACTTCTAAATGCTGCGTTTTGAAGTTGAAACTCCTGTATAAGCTCTACATACGAGTACGTAGCGAGTACACGGCCTAGCTATCATTCAGTTCAAAACCAGTAAACAATACACAACTCGCTAGCTCGTTTCTAATATGCACTGCTAGAATATAGAATGCCCTTCTGGCTGCGGACCGTTTTCCAATTTCCTTGTGGCTATTGGACTTATATTATAATTGGTATCTTTAAAGGAAGAGTGAAAAGACACATACATCGTAGTAGGCGAACTTCGCCTTACACTACTTGACACAGGTACAGGTAAAAGGAAAAGGTGACTGACTGACTGACCTATCAACGCACAGCTGAAACCACTGGACGGATCGGGCTGAAATTTGACACGCAGCTATAGCTATTTTGACGGAGGCATCCGCTAAGAAAGAAAATTTGAAAATTTAACCCCTAAGGGGGGTAAAATATTGGTTTGAAATTGGTGCTGTCCACGCGAAGTCGCGAGCAAAAGCTAGTTATAATGTAATGTGATTGCAATTTGCAGTCAGAAAGCGCAAACCTATTTAAAACACGCTTGGATACTCATACCCTGTACCCTGTACCCTGGGACACTCACAGTTCGTAACTGCATGATTCGGAACTGCATGATAGCTATACCACGGCGTAACTCATATTTTGAAGCCAGCTGCGGGTAACCGTCTGCAAACGCCTAGCTAGGCCTTTCCAAGCGTATATTTTTACGAAACACATAACACGTTGTGTGTTTTTGACGCTTATAGACTAGTGGTTCGCCCCGAACTGAGACCTCGCGGTATCCATAAACTTTTACAGAGCGCCATCTATTATAAACTAAAGCTCATTAAAAATTAAATAATTTCGTTTTCTTATAATATTTATCTAATTTTAGTATTTGTTGTTCAAATACAGGATATAATTCAAATAATTGATCAAGTTTCAGGCTCAGCCTTTCATAAAATTGAGAGTTCTGAGGTCAACTTTGGACGTTAGAAAGTCGCCACTTTGAAAGCCCCCCATTTCGTCAATTTTAGGGGGAAAATTTAAAAAAATATATTTTTGGACTCTATTCCTTATCATCTTTAAAATGATATACCGCAACCTTATGTAACGCTATAAAAAATATTTTACTTCGCATTCGCTTCTATGAGAGCCCCCCTGAAATAAAGGTTTTTAAAACTTTTTAAGCCATATTCGGCTGGAGGCCATCGGTTTACATATTATGTTTAAATTTGATGTAATTACGTTCAGTAATTCAGAAGTTATAAGGCTCTGACAGACGGACGGACGGACGGACAAGTGCAAATTCACTCAAGTAGACTGAGACCTTCGCTTCGCTCGGTCAAATATAGATACGTGCTTGGACGATTCACGATACCTATTCTGATTTGAGATTCTCTGTAGAGAGATTCCGTTTGGAATTTGGATTAATAATATAAGGTTACCTTTGGAAAATACTCCATCCCAATTAATACCTAATACCTACTCCTAAAGTCCTACTATATTTTTACGATACACAAAACACATTGCATTTTTCTGAAGCTTTTAGATACGTGCATATTATAATACGGCTTTGGACGATAGTAGAGATTCTATGTTTGGAATTTGCGTTCATAGTATAAGTTAAGCTTTCGAAAATACTTCCAGCCTCCATACTACAAACTTTGATGCCCTATTTACCGTATCTAATTATTATATAGGGGTGGAATTTCCGAAACTCCTGTCATAGCTCCTTTCTTAGCAGCTTTCGCTACAGGTTTTTCGCTCAATGAACGTTTTCGTTATTTGACCCCTAACATAAATTATAGAAGTGTACTTAAATACCTATATATAATACAATTTTGTACAAATTACAAAATGTCGAAGGGCAATAAACCTCTATCTCATATCAAAGAAAGCATACCTTTGATCAATACCTAATTATACATCACATTAGATCCATTTGATCTTCCATTATGTTGTTTTTCCATGTGTGACACGAATCGTGTATGTCTCCGTTATAACAAACAAAGAATGAATAACAACTTTCTCTTTAGCCAGGGTTCCTATATTTATCACAATACTGAATACCTAATGCCTGCGACTTCGTCCGCGTGAATTTAGGAAAAAATCGCATGGAAACTTTCGGATTTTCAAGGTTAATAAACAATTATATAGATAGACAGATATATAAATGTTTTATTTGCTCACGAAAACCATCCATACTAATATTTTAAATGCGAAATGTTTGTCTGTCTGTCTGCTACGCTTTCACGGCCCATCTGTTCAACCGATTTTGATGAAATTTGGAAGGTATGGGGATAGTTTGTATCCCGGGAGGGACATAGGCTACTTTTTATCCCGGAAAATTAAAGAGTTCCCGCGGGAAACAAAAAATCTTAATCCACGCGGACGAAGTCGCGAGCATCATCTTATTTTTATCGGATTAGGGTTTTTTAATTCCCGCGGGAACTCTATAGGTAGGTAATTTTCCGGGATAAAAAGTAGCCTATGTCCTTCCCCGGGATGTAAACTACCGCTATACCAAATTTCATTAATTCGTTCGTAGCAGACCATTGACTTATATGTATATAAGCCAATGTAGCAGACAGACAGACAGACACACTTTCGCATTTATAATATTAAGTATGGAATAAGTATGGAGGCCTACGCCGTAGAGGCGACTTATACGTTAAAATAAATAAATTGACATTTTATTCCATATTTTATATATTTTATTGACCAAATTGAATTTGTAATATGTTTAATAATTTAATTTAATGTGATTGAAATTCGTTATAATATTGTGAGAGTTTGTAATTTTAGGTAGTTTTAAATTGTAATATAAATGTAATTAATTGTAATATCAATCAATCAATTATTTGTAAAATTTTTGTAACGTATTAGAAATAAAGGCTATTTTATTATTTATTATTTATTTATTTAAGTATGGAGTATGGATGATACAGTGCCCGCATGGTAAGCTATAACTCTTCTCGGCGAATTCCTCTTGTAAGAGATTACTCCAGCAAAAGCCAATAGAATGTAAATATTTGAACGGGCTCCATTCTAGAGCTTATGTTATTCGTGACATGTACCAATTACGATCTCTGAGGAACCCAGACAAACTTATTCTTACTAAAACACCACAAACAGTCCTGTATAACAGAAACTTTTGTGCAATGGTTATAAAAAAAATAAGTTACCGTCATACTGGATGGATGGATGTATGGATGTACGTTTGTTACTCAATCACGCCAGAACGGCTGAACGGATCTGGATGAAATTTGGCACAGAGATAGATTATAGTCTGGAATAACACAAAGGCTACTTTTTATCCCGGATAATTCAAGAGTTCCCGCGAGGACTAAAAAACCTCAATCCACTCGGACGAAGTCGCTGGCATACCTAAAACCTACATACATACCTAGGTATGGTAAGTACCTAAAAGAAAAAGTTGCCATGGTATTTTTAAAAAACTAAATCCAAGGGGATTAAAGTCGTGTACATTATCTCGTGTTTAAAGCAGAATCGTGTATATGACATATTGCAAGCTTTAAGCTATCGGCTTCGGTTCGAGAAAATCCCTTTTAATGAAACCAGAAGGCTTAGCATGCGCACAACGAGATATCTCGCGATAAGTAGAGAGATGTTGTCTTTGCCGGCTAATTTTTCGTTTACCCTGCCGACTATTTTTTTCTCGTAATATACCGGATTTTACAAAATCCGGTATATTACAAAAAAAAATAGTCGGCATACTAAAAAAATAGTCGGTCGACTATTTTTTTCTCGTAATATACCGGATTTTACAAAATCCGGTATATTACAAAAAAAAATAGTCGGCATAATATGTAAGGGTTCGTAGAGAAAAATACCACAGATAAGAAATATTACTTTTATCTCTACTTTTGACGTAACAAGTCATATATGTGTGACCATGTTAGCTTCGGTAGATAAATAGAGATAACGGGTAGACATATAATTTTACTCGTTAATTGTGAGCATGCTAGCCCTACTGGGGGCGTTGTAGTCTCGCATGACTCATGAAATGTTTTCAAGGGATCGACATAATTTTTCATCATTTCAACTTGTACAGAAAGCTAGCTATCTCTCTCTCTCTCCCTCTCTCTCTCTCTTTTATCAATACGCATAATATATGCATGAGAAAGAATTTCAGGAAATTCAAACCCTATATTATGAATTACTGTATTACGACATTAAAATAATTGTTCCGCTATGTGGGTATAGTACATGACTGCAGCGGCCAGCAAAACAAGCATTGAAGGACGAACGTGTAAATGTGAGCCGAGGCGAAGCCGAGGCACACATACGTAAGTCCATCAATGCCTAGTTGTGGCCAAGGCTTATATAGTACTTTTCTCAAATAATGCGCAGAAATTAAAACTAAGTAGTACCTACCTACCTAGATAGAACTTTTTATTTAAAAAGTAAGTTCATCAGACTCATTGTCTTCACTTGAACTCATTTTGTCAAATACATTTCAGAATCAATGACGAACAAAAGGTACTAAAATTCTACATCAATGCGAACAAAGAA
The DNA here is from genome assembly GCA_917051295.2 of Erebia ligea. Classification (NCBI taxonomy): domain Eukaryota; kingdom Metazoa; phylum Arthropoda; class Insecta; order Lepidoptera; family Nymphalidae; genus Erebia; species Erebia ligea. The sequence continues at coordinate 14,897,651 of OU785238.1, read as the reverse complement.
CAACACTAATTTTTCCCGCGTTAAAGTGTTCATTTGTTTTTTTTTTCAATAAACAGCTTTCTAGTTGCAAGCTAGTCCGAAATTTAAATAAAACCTTTGATAAGTTACCTCCTTAAAGTGGTTATGGTGGGGTGGTCCTCCTTGGTTGCCATGTTTCGGAGTAAAAGATCGTTCCATTTTTCAATTACACGACAGATATATGAGTTTACTATGTAATTTATTTGGCCGCTAAACCACGACAGATATGGATTTTCATACAACTTTTGCCGGCCGCTGCTCGCATGTATTTGGCCAGTACAGCAATTTCGATTTATCTCGAAGAAGGTTGTCAAAATAATGCTCAAATTTCCAAGCATGTTTGAGAAAATAGAATTACCTAATGTAAGTCGAAGAAATTTGCAAGTAGGTAGGTACGTCAGGTTTATCTGACTGAATATGCGGTTCTAATTTTAAGTATAAGATTAGACATCTTGTGTCATCCCATTTTCTTGAAAAATGTAGTTTAATTCTGAATTCTTAGTACAGAAAGAGCCAAGAGGCGCAAGTATGAAATTATAGAAAAAAAATTAATTTTTGTGCCTTTTGGTGTTGAAACCCTTGGGTCGTGGGGTGAAGATGCTAGATTATTTTTAAGGATCTATCTTCTCGTTTTACAGAGCCCACAGGTGACCGGAGGGCTGGCAGTTACCTCGGCCAAGCCTGCGCACATTGCCTCATCGCAGCGGCTTAGATGATATAATTTATGTTTAAGGTTTAGGTTTTAATTTAGATTTTAATTTAAATAAAAATAAATTAATTTCATTTCATTTCATGACTGCGCCGTGGAGGTCGTCAAATACCTACCACTACTTGGATGTTTATAAAACGTTATGCGCATTCCGAGCCAAATTCTGCAACGCGGGATTTAATGTAAGATTCTATTTCTCATACAAATACAAACGGAATATTTGATCCGGAAGTGGAGCTTGCAAACGGAACGTGAAAATATACCTCTCATCTACTAAGTATACCAGATAACTCTTCCTCCTATAAAGTTATCTAATGTTTTTAAGGTTTCGGACAAAAATGGTTTTATAATAATCCATATTAATATTATAAATGCGAAAGTGTGTTTGTTTGTTGGTTTGTCCTTCAATCACGCCGCAACGGAGCAACGGATCGACGTGATTTTTAGCGTGGGTATAGTTGAGGACCTGGATAGTGACATAGGCTACTTTTTAACCCGGAAAATTAAGGAGTTCCCGCGGGAATCAAAAAACTAAAACCACGCGGATGAAGTATCGGGCATCAGCTAGTATTTTATAATAATAATTCATTTATTTGCTATAAAAATGGGTTACAAGTTACAATAGTAACAATTATATAATTATGTAATTACAATAGTAGGTAGTAGTAGTAGTAGTAGTTTGCCCCTAACAGGTTAGCCCGCTATCATCTTAGACTGCATCATCACTTACCATCAGGTGAGATCGCAGTTAAGGGCTAACTTGTGGTGGATAAAAAAAAAAAGTAGGTTACAATAGTATTTTGTGAGTCCAAATATGGTATTGCCATATAGGACTCCTTAAAAACATTGGCTCATAGCTTTAGTTTTAAGATATCGTCGTTAAATATCACCATCACGTCTTATACTTTGTAAAATGGACGATCAAAAATTGTACTGTGTAGGTAGTAGGTACCAAGTATGAATAAATATACTTTACATCTCTCATATTCGGTAAGTAGGTCCTTATTACCCCCAAATGGAGCTTGTAGGTGACCAATTAGCGCTCTGGGGTAATAATGTAGCTAGAAAAGCCCTAGGGCGGTAAGTAATTAAAAAAAGTATGATGGTTAGATGTACGCGAACTTTTTGAAAGAGTGAAGAGTTTTTTTTTTAATTACTTACCGCCCTCGGGCTTTTCTAGCTACATTATTACCCTAGAGCGCTAATTGGTCACCTACAAGCTCCATTTGGGGGTAATAAGGACCTACTTTACCTCACAATCGAGATGTAAAGCAGAGTAGTTAGCTCGGGTGTAAGCATCAATTGCACCCTCGAACTATAGGCGCCCTCCCTGCGCTCGTGCGCCTAAATATCTCGGGCTGCAATTGATGCCTTACAACCCTTGGCTACTAATCTACTATTGACTTTGATTAAAAGCAAAAACAGCGGACTCCTTAAACATTATAGCTCGTAGCTTTAGTTTTAAGATATCGTATTACGACTTAAACTTTGTAAAATGGAAGTTAAAAAAGTGTACTGTGTAGGTACCAAGTTTGAATAAATGTACTTTGACTTTGATTATAAAGCAAAAAATGGGATAAGTGAAGGCCAGGGAAAAAAGCGTAAAGTGCCCGGAATCGCCACCGTTTATTAATTTAGTAAAGGAGATTGCGACAGGTAAAAAGTTATTAGTCCTGAAACGAAGTTCAAGATAATATTCCCTTAGCGATTCAATGGAATTGGAATTCTCCTAGGAGACATCGCTTTTTTAAAATTCAAGGTAAATTGTTACGGCCGCGGTGCCTCGGTGAAAGGTGTTTTGATAGAAAATGATAGTTACATTTTTCTTAATTTGAACTGACACTGACATTTTGAGAGATGTACCTAGCAAGTTAAAACTATCGATATAATAAACTAGCTGATGCCCGCGACTTCGTCCGCGTGGTTTAACCTACTTTTTATTCCCGCGGAAATTTTCCGGGATAGTTGGTAGTACCCTATATAGGTTACTCCAGGTCCTCAACTACACCCATTCCAAAAATCATCACCATAAACCAACAAACAAACACACTTTCGCATTTATAATATCATACTTAATATTATAAATGCGAAAGTGTGTTTGTTTGTTGCTTTGTTGGTTTATTGGTTTGTTGGTTTGTCCTTCAATCACGCCACAACGGAGCAACGGATTGACGTGATTTTTTGCATGGGTATAGTTAAGGACCTGGAGAATGACATAGGCTATTTTTTATCCCGGAAAATTGAGGAGTTCCCGTGGGAATTTAAAAAATTTATACCACGCGGACGAAGTCGCGGGCATCAGCTAGTTAGTTATAAATACGATATTTATTTTCCCTCGAGATTTCAAAAAAAGTCTAATTCAACGAAGTCGCGGACATAACCTAGTAATATCACAATGTAATCTATCTTTAAAGCGCAATGAAGTCCTTTAAAACTCGGACAGACCAAACGAAAGATCAATTTATTGATAGAACTCTTTTGTCGACTCTACATTAGGCAGTCAGAGCTACACAGCTCTATTACGTCATAGAATAACTCCAATTATGAAATAAAAATATCGTCTGTACTTAATCTAATCAATGTTTACATAAGTTAACGAGATTCAAGGGCTTACGAGAAGAGCATTCGAAATCCAAAAGGTAGTAAGTAGAATCAAAGCACACGTTTAGACTCGGTACTACAAGTTAGTCCTTGAATGCAATCTCACCTGACGGTAAGTGATGATGCAATCTAAGATGGTAGCGGACTAACCTGTTGAGGGTAAGTTATATTAAACCCAAACCCCCAATCGGTTTCTACACGGCACCGTACCGTAACGCTAAATCGCTTGGCCGGTAGGGTGGTAACTAGCCACGGCCAAAGCCTCCCACCATGCCAAAGCAGAGAAAATTCTGAAAGTATAAATTCCCAAATCGACCCTGCTGGTGATTGAACCCGGGACCTCCCACTTACTTGAGAGCTGTTAATTCATTCGTAACGACATATATTTTCGCCAAAACAGCTGTTAGATGAGACTCTTTTAATGATTATAAATTAGCTCTACATATTTAGGCCCAATAGCACAAGGACTCTTAATTGATCTAGTTAAATATTTTAATGCTGTCCCTTTTTGGCAACTACAATATGCATTTGCCAAAATGGGATAGCATTACAAAATTTAATTAAATCATTTTAAATGTCCTTGTGCAAGCGGCCCTTAGATTTCGTATGATCTTAGCCGATTATTATCAGATCCTTAGATTAATACACACTAATTAGTGGTCATAGTAATTATTTTTATTCAAATTCCATACTATGGAGTATGGACCGTAAAGTTTTATATTGCAAAACTTATCCTAAAATATCTAAAAATATTTATACGAATTCCACAAACCAAACCGTATTTACTTAATGCTGAATTGCGATATACAAACTGTGCAATTATATCAATTGAAACTGAACAGAACAGCTCTGATTCATTAGTACAAACTAGTTGATGGCCGCGACTTCGTCCGCGTGGTTTAAGTTTTTTTATTGTCGCGGACGCATACTTTTTATCCCGGAAAATTAAGGAGGGGACTCCTTAATTTTCCGGGATAAAAAGTAGCCTATATCACTCTTCAGGTCCTCAACTAAAAACATTCCGAACATCACGTCGATCCGTTGGTCATTTGCGGCGTGATTGAAGGACAAACCAACAAACAAACACGCTTTCGCATTTATAATAATATTAAGGTATGATTACGTTCAATAAAATATCGTAAAGCGCAAACCTTATGCCGCCAACGTTCAAAATTATTCGATTCTCCCCATCCATTACTGCTCACAGTCGAAACATCGACATTTGATGTATCACAACACTATGCCACCGTAAATTTCGAACTTCGAACACGCATTCACATGACACTGAAATAAATTTTGAACACCAATTTTCGTTTGTTTTTTGCACGTGTTTTTTTGTTAGTTTTGCGGGCGAAGACACGTCCGTTCGCGACGGCGGTCCAAATGCTACTGATGCTGGGTAGGAGATGAAAACCACCCCCCACCTGTAGACAACGCACTGCAGTTACCCTTTGCGCCTTTTACGTTGACGGAGGCACGCTTTTCGGTGGAAACATACTTTCAAAACGTAACGCGATGTAGAAAAACTCAATACAAGACCATACTCTACCTGCTGCTTTTGCTTTACCGGAAAATGTGATTGCAGCCACGCACAAATCCAAGAAGGCATTATGGTATCAAATAATCAAATAAATATTATAAATGCGAAAGTTTGGATGGATGTATGGATGGATGTTTGTTACTCAATCACGCTCCAACGGCTGAAATTTGGCACAGAGATAGATTATGGTCTGGAATAACACATAGGCTACTTTTTATCCCGGAAAATTAAAGAGTTCCCGCGGGAACCGAAAAACCTCAATCCACGCGGACGAAGTCGCGGGCATCAGCTAGTGTCAAATAAATGATTGAATTTTTAAACTAGCTATTTTTTATTAACTGTATTTCTGTCGGATTCCACTAGTTATAATCAGTGATTCATATAAATTCATCGTTTGTTTTATTTTATCACTTTGAATATAATGCCCTCCCGACCGATTTCGCCCATGGCGGCCAATCTCCAGGGAGATTAGACTTTTACGCGGGCGATATTATAGAGCACAAGTGTGTGCGCAAACACAGGTGCACTCTCTCCGGTGTACCGACATGACCGGAGAGAGATCAGACACAGGACCGACGACTTTACGCGCCCTCCGAGGTACGGGCGTGAAACACCGCCAACTTCCTAAATCCGGGCTATTAGGTACTGAGAATTTTTTATCAGAAAAACCCAATACTTAATTTAGTTTAGTTCAGAAGGCTCTATGGTAGCCAAGGAATATTGGCCGCTTAAGGCAAAAACACACTAGGCATCGGAAATGACTAAACTAAAGGATATAAATAAAGGGGTATAACCACAGAATAGGTAATAGTGGTTTAGCTAAAGAACAAGGACATTTCAACATCGGAACGCCCGCGTCGTAGGAAAACGACTCTTTGTTCTGTCCATTTCGTGATTTTTTCTGAGACACCTCCCCCGCCTTTTCGAGTCTTACGTGATTAATAAATAATAAATAAATAAAAAAATCTTTATTTCAGATCCTTAAAATCCATACATTGTTAGTAACAAGATATCTGAAAAACTATGTTAGTAATAAAAACAATTCACACTTAATAAATTTATCTTAATTCATGTACCTCTTAATACTTATACCTGTACCTCTTATGATACTTGGAGACTGGAGTTGACATGGTCATAGTTATTATTCTGTGGCATGGTGCTTCATAAAAGGGTGTTTTCAGAATACTGTTGGAGCTTCCGCGTACTCTATTCATCACAGATGCCGCTCTTTTCCTCATTATACCATAAAAATCGTCGGTATGAGCCTCCGCAAACCTCTGTGACGCACTGCAGTAGCGCGGCAACCCCATTAGCATTCTGAAACTATTGCTATATTGTACGCGTAGGTCATTGTAAGCCCTGCGTATATGAAACCTACAGGCTGCAGGTAAAGAGAGTTTGACAATGGGGCTGATTCTGTAGTGCACAATCTCTAAACTAAACTAAAATTAGAGCATTACAAATATTGCTTACCCTTTCATAATACTACCTACGGAAAGGGACAGAACTAGATTTAAAGCTGCTATTTTAGTTTAGTTTAGAGATTGTGTTATACAGAATCAGCCCCAATATGCTTTAAATAGAGCTTACCTCTCTATTGCAACGAGCAAAGCTGCGGGCCAGCATATTACTTCGGACTGCCAACGCCCTGCGCTACCTCTCTAAGTATATCTTTAACATCCAACATATCTTCTGCTACGATGTGCCCTAAATGGACGATCCCTTAACTTAAACGGTTCATTCATTCATAGAGTGCGATTTTCAGGGACTTTAGGTATTGGTTTAATATGACTGCCAAGTAAGCCCGCTTCTATTTTAGACTGCAGCATTTGATGACATCGCAATCGTAATGTGTATCGGTTTTTAACACTTCGCATTTTACATGGAAGCGTTTATAAAGTATGTTTCCACCTTAACATTTTTTCTCATAGCAAAGTTTTAGCATAACTATTAACTATTAGATCTGTTGAAGAACTCACAATGTAAGTGCTTCTCATATTTTTTTTATTTTTCATCGTCAAGTTTTTAAGTGAAGTTCAAGGTTTGTTCGATACGAGAATGAATGAATATTGTTTTTATTTTTTAGTTTTGGCTAATTTGATTTTTTTTTCCTTCTTACCAAAAAGTCCTATTACATTATTATAATGGCAACCTATCTAGCCTATGGGCTAATAAGTAATATTAAGTCAGCTTAAACTTCTACTTAAAATTATTAATTTCTACATCTAATGTAATGTAATGTAATGTAATGTAAGTTTATGTACTGCTATATATTTTGTATATGTGTTTATATTTATTAATTTAGTTATTTATGTATTATTAGTATGTATAGTTTAAGTAGTATATAATTGTTGCATGTTTATTGTTTATTGTTGCACTTTCCCGCTTCTTTTTAATTTTCCTTATGAAACGGGTTGTCTGGAGGAGATCACTTTTAGTGATAAGACCGCCCTTGCGCACGTGTTGTTTTCTGTATTTTGTTTATAATTAAGTTATTTCTGTGATTTATGTGTGGCAATAAAGAATTTATCTATCTATCTATTTATCTATCTATCTAATTTACAGTCCAATAACTGTCATTAGTTTATTCTCATGTACCTACTTAGTGTTCACTACGTTTTTATGACCTACTTAAGTAGCACAAGCACTAATTCACTACACAGCACTTATGCACTTTTTACACTAGTTCGAATGGTTTAACCGACTAAAAAAAAGATTCGGTTTTTTTTTTTTTAGACTAGCGCTTGGCTGCAATCAGACTTGCTGACAAGTAGTGATGCAGTCCAAGGTGGAGCGCGCTTGCCTAGGAGATGCCTATTCACTCTTGATTTGAAGATACCAATATTAAAAGCGGAGGGGAAAACGAAAGCCGCAAGGGCGTTCCATATCCTAGCGGTTCGAATTAGAAACGAGGAAGCAAATCGCTTCGTACGCGTCCGTGGAACAGGGGTGATGCCTATATCAAAAACAAATTATTTCTAACTGGTTATTAAATAGAGGGTCTTCCAAAAGACCCAAATTTCACATCCTCGGTTAGTTTTAAGTTTGATTACCATTTTAAAATCCATACTAATATTATAAATGCAAAAGTGTGTCTGTTGGTCTGTCTGTCTGTCTGTCTGTCTGCTACGCTTTCCCGGCCCATCTTTTCAACCGATTTTGCTGAAATTTGGTATAAAGGTGGGGTACATCCCGGGGGAAGGACATAGGCAACTTTTTATCCCGGACAATTAAAGAGTTCCTGCGGGAATCAAAAAACCTTAATCCACGCGGACGAAGTCGCGGGCATCATCTAGTATAGATTAAAGAAAAAAAGTGCGTTGAATTGTATGACACAAGTGTGAATTTCATACAACTTCCATACTAGAAGCTAAGTATACCTAGTGCGTTTTTAAGTTTGATAAAGAGTTGCTGATTTGATTGAGTTGTCATCATCCCTATTTCGACTTTGTACGGAAGCAGACCCTGACGATGCCTTGCGGTACGATAGTAGAAAGGCGAATGGGGGACAAAAACATTTTTTTTAAATTTATTTATTTATTTCTCGACTTACATTACAACTAGCATTACAGGTTTCCCTAATACACTTGTGTAGCTAAAATAATCCTTAACTATATTATAAACTAATTAAATATAAACGAATTAAATATTATTTTCATGAATAAATAAATTACTAAATTACTAAATTATTATTATTATAACATAGAGCTCACAGAGCAATCCTTGTGAGTTCACTCAAAGTAGGTACAACAAAACAGACCCGTTCTCTCAAAATAAAGCGTCTCCTGAAAGTAAGCTATCTATGTACCATGTTCCACCAAAATCGGATGAGCGGGTGGACCTTGAAAAGGTAATAGACATGCAGACGGACAGACACACTTATGCCTTTGCTAGCTGATGCCCGCGACTTCATCCACGTGGATCGAGGTTTTTTGGTTCCCGCGGGAACTCTTTAATTTTCCGGGATAAAAAGTAGACACATGTGTTATTCCAGACCATAATCTATCTCTGTGCCAAATTTTATCCAGATCCGTTCAGCCGTTCTGATGTGATTGAGTAACAAACATCCATCCATACATCAATCCATCCAATCCATCCGAAAATCCATTCCAAACTTTCGAATTTATAATATTAGTATATAGATTTAGTATGGATGTACCGAACAACATGTAAGTACACGTAATATAAGTATACACGTTGTCGGTCCGTAATAATTAAAGACCTGTTGAATTTAATTAAATTAAAGCACTCAAGCAAATTAATACAAGCAGACGTTGGCTCGGTGTATGACATACAATAAGTATATTACGGATAAGAGAATGTTAAACTTTACATATTGCATACAAGTTGTATGACTTTTCTATTACGCATACCTACTTTGTATTACAGCAGTTATATTTTAAGGGCGAGGCGCTAACCCAACGACTTATTACAAATATCATAGCGTTTTAAATATCATAGCGCTAACCGATGTTTTTTTTAAGTAAACGAGCCTGTAATTGCTATTTCGGCCGAGACTTGTACAATACTTTTCTCTAATTTGCGAGGAAACATTACTGTCCTGTCCATACTTATTGTGTTTTAGCCTCAAACGGATTTCGCAAGTAGGTACCTGTAGGTAGGTAATCTGGGGATACGCGAGCTGAAACCACCCCCATGGGGGTGATGAGGTAAACTTTGTCAGAGAAGCTCACAGTTAATAAAAGGCGAAGGAAAGTTCAACTATTACGAACTTAGTACCGGTGCACGATCGCGGTCTGAAAATGTTTACCAGTTTTCAAATAAGATTCTTTACAATGCATGCAGTAAGGTCTAAAATGCCTTAGCAGTTAGCAAGGTATTTATTACGTTTCACAGTTATCAAAAGTTTTTTGTACAGTAAAAGCTCCTTATTCGCGCTTCCTTCATTCGCGTTTTCACTATTCGCGGATTAAAAAATTGCGACCCAATTCCTATATATTTCTTTATTCGCAGATCTAATCGGTACATCGGTACATACATAATATTGTTAGGTGGAAAGTTAAAAACAATTTATGTATGGTATCCCTGCTATGGTTTGTAGAGTGGCAACACGGATCTGGGAATTATAAGATGACAGCGGTGTGTCTGTGTTTGAATTGTTGAATTAAAGTATTTTAAAGGCTAATCAATGTTTGAATCTAATAATATTAATAAAAAGGATTCTAATAGGTCTCCAACCCAAGACCTTTACAACTATGCCTAAAGTATGTTGCTAATGCCAATGCTGAATATCAGTCTGAATTGAAGAAGCTTTTAAAAACTGCCAAACAAGAAAATACTACAAAATTCTTTAAACCATTGCCTAAGCCTGAAGATTATTATTAATCTATATGGTCAAAAACTTCAATTAAATTGTTTTTTTTGTAAATTTGTTTTTTATTTTGTCACCTAGGAACGTATCCCTCATAATCCCATATAAATTACCATTCCATATTCACGGTTTCTGTATTCGCGGCATATTTACGGAACGTATACCCCGCGAATCTTTAGCTTTTTGTCAAACATGCTTGGAAATTTGAGCATTATTTTGACAACTTTCTTCGAGATAAATCGAAATTGCTGTACTGGCCAAATACATGCGAGCAGCGGCCGGCAAAAGTTGTATGAAAATCCATATCTGTCGTGGTTTAGCGGCCAAATAAATTACATAGTAAACTCATATCTGTCGTGTAATTTAAAAATGGAACGATCTTTTACTCCGAAACATGGCAACCAAGGAGGTAACTTATCAAAGGTTTTATTTACGGACTAGCTTGCAAATAGCATATTGAAAAAAAAAACAAATGAACATTTTAACGCGGAAAAAATTTGTGTTGTTCGTTGTTCGTCATTGATTTTGAAATGTATTTGACAAAATGAGTTTTAAATAAAAAGTTCTGTCTAGGTACTACTTAGTTTTAATTTCCGCGCATTATTATTGAGAAAAGTACTATACAAACCTTGGCCACAACTAGGCATTGATGGACTTACGTATGTCTGCCTAGGCTTCGCCTCGGCCCACATTAGCACGTTCGTCCTTCAATGCCTGTTTTGCTGGCCGCTGCAGTAATGTACTATTACTGTAGCATATTTCTGGTGGAAAGGCAGCCTAAAGCTCCCGCCGCGTATTGTTATGTAGAGGCATAAATAACTAAATAGTAAAATTCCCCTACGTATCAAAACGTCAATATGATAAAAAATAACTTTATTCAGGTATACAATTTGGGATACAATGTTATCATCCACAGTTGCAAAGATAACAAGTGTGTCGAAATCATTGCTGTACCGTATCTTAAAAACGTTGGCATTTGCTTTATCAGATATGGTCGATTCACACTATCGCTAGTGGTTGTAGAATTAAAAGGTACGGTCCTCGGCGTAGGTAACTATAGTACCTACTTTTCTTGTTTTGTTGTCGAAATAATTATATCGCTTCGAACTGCATCGCATTAACGCACGCAGACGAATTTTTCTCTACCCTGACGCTACGTTTTTTTTTTATTCCACTACAATTTAGCCCTTGACTGCGATCTCACCTAATGGTAAGTGATGGTGCAGTCCAAGATGGTAGCGGGCTAACCTGTTAGAGGCATGGCAGTTATATTAAATCCATACCCCCTATTCGGTTTCTTTACAGCATCGTACCGGAAAGCTAAATCTTTTGGCGGCATGTTTTTGCCGATAGGGTGGTAACTTGCCACGGCCAAAGCCTCCCACCAGGCCAGACCAGGGAATATTCAGAAATTATAAATTCCCAATTTGACCCTGCCGGGGATCTCCGGGACCTTTACCCGGACAACAGCGCCTAACACTACGCCACGGAGGTCGTCAAACTCACACAAACAACTCTATACACGATCGCCGAATGTGTTAGGCCAATGTGTATACCACTGCAGTTAATCTCAATAAGACGTCCCGTTTATCTCAATAGATCGATAACTAAGATAAAATTCCTTCTCAATGCCAGTATTTGTTTGTCTTTTGGAGAAATTTTACAAAAACAAAAATCTTATATTAAGTATTTAAATATAGGCAGCATAAGTATCGACAAAATGTATAAAGTTATCATAATTTCGTGTACATTGGCTATGGTGGTATGTTGGCCACAAATGTTTGCGACCAAGACCTTCAAATTCGGGATCGAGTATCAAAGTAAGTGTGAACTAAAACATTTGTTTATGTAGGTATAAACTAGATGATGCCCGTGACTTCGTCCACGTTGATTAAGCTTTTTTATTCACGCGGGAACTCCTTAATTATCCGGGATTAAAATTTAATAGCATATGTCCTTCCCCAGGATGTAGCCTAATTCCGTACTAAATTTCATCAAAATCGATTGAAAAGATGGCTGTTAAAGCGTAGCAGACTGACAGACAGAAACCCAGACATACTTTCATCATCATCGTTGGCACTACGGCCCTTGTGGGCCTGGGCCTGCTCCAGAAGATTTCCCCATCTGTCTCTGTCCTCTGCGCTCGTTTTCCAATTTTTCATTCCAAGTCGCTTGGCGTCTTGGTTAACTCCATCTAACCACCGAAGTTTTGGCCGACCAATGCCTCTACGTCCATTTGGGTGCGATGATTTTAGTTATTTTGGTGGTCTATGCTTATCCATACGCTGTACGTGTCCATAGACCATTGCAATCTTGCGATTTTAATGTGCTAAACAACGTTCGGCTGGAAGATTTTATAGAGCTCAAAGTTGTATCGAATGCGCCATAAACCATGAACTTGAACTGCACCGTAAATCGATCGTCTTACGACCAGACACTTTCACATCAAATAAATATTATAAATGCGAAAGTTTGGATGGATGTATGGATGTATGGATGTATGGATGTATGGATGTATGGATGTATGGATGTATGGATGTATGGATGTGTGGATGTTTGTTACTCAATCACGCCCCAACGGCTGATCGGATCTGGATGAAATTTGGCACAGAGATAGATTATAGTCTGGAATAACACATAGGCTACTTTTAATCCCGGAAAATTAAGGAGTTCCCGCGGGAACCGAAAAACCTCGATCCACGCGGACGAAGTCGCGGGCATCGGCTAGTTTATAATAATATTAGATAATGAATGGTGCCTTTAAACTGAAAGCTACGACGGTTCCAAACGCGCCCTGGTCTGAGCCCTGGTCTGATCACAACAAACTGAGCCTGATTTTTCTTTTTTTGTTACGAGTATCACCATCTCATTTAATTTTTTTTTTTTTTTTTCAATTTATTATTATTAATTAACAATTTTCAGAGTCCCTACCTATGGGTGGAGGTTCCGAAAGGTATCGACACCGGAACAACCTGGACCCTTTCTACGTCACTGTCACAGCCAACGCTAAAGTAAGCATCTTTTTTATGGTAATCACTAGCTTATTAAGAAATTAATTAAGAATTATTAAATTAAGAAGTTCCCGCGGGAATAACAAACAACTTAAACCACGCGGACGAAGTCACGGACTGTCTCTAGCGATAAATAAACACAATATTTCGCAGGATTGCCTTACCTATCCAAGCGTTGCAGTAAGCAAAACAAAATCCTTTGTAAAATCAAAACGTAGGTAAACTGAGAGACTTTAAAGAATTGCGCATTGTATGTCTCCAAACGTTTCTACAAACCTTTTTACTACTAGGGAGGTCGTGGTAAAAGATACTAACTACTAACTGATGCCCGCGACTTCGTCCGCATGGATTGAGGTTTTTTGGTTCCCGCGGGAACTCTTTAATTATCCGGGATAAAAAGTAGCCTATGTGTTATTCCACACTAAAAATCTATCCACCACCACTACAGCCCATTAATGTCCCAGTGCTGGGCACAGGCTCCACTCTCATAGGAGAGAGCTGGGAATTAGAGCTTAGACCCACCACGCTGCTCCAATGCGGGTTGGCGGGCTTAACGACTATTATCATGTTAGTGATAATAACCGGGACCGACGGCTTAACGTGCTCTCCGAGGCACGGGGATGACTCGCCGCCAACTTCCTAACTCCGGGCTAGTACCGAGAATTTCTTGTCAGAAAAACCCAACACTTAATTTATGGCCCGACGCGGGACTCGAACCCGGGACCTTGTCGGCCGCAGTCCATGATGCTAACCACTAGAGCAACTAGGCATCGCATTTATTATATTAGGTACTAGATGATGCCCGCGACTTCGTCCGCGTGGAATAAGGTTTTTTGGTTCCCACGGGAACTCCCTAATTTTCCGGGATATAAGCTACCTCTATACCAAATTTCAGCAAAATCGGTTGAAAAGATGGGCCAGGAAAGAGTATAGCAGACAGACAGACAGACACACTTTCACATTTATAATATTAGTATGGATAGTATGGATTAGTATAGATTACAATGCAGTTATACCACACATACCTAATATTTTGTTTCATATAATTACAGAAAGGCTACGTGATAACGTATCTAGAAGTGGAGACGACCACAGACATAACGGGTGAGGTGGATTTCAACCTGGTGCAAGGCCAGACCGGCTCCAAGACCGTGGTCTTCCAGCTGGTCTCCAACCAGACTGACTTCCTGAAATACAACTACCTAGCGTTCGGGATACGGGAGGAGGAGTATAAAAAGGTTAAATAAAGTATTAACCTAATTACAGTAGAATCTCACTAATCCGGCACTTCAATAGACCGATACGTCCAATAATCCGGCACCCTGCGCCCACTCCTCCCTCGCCCAAAAACAGACCTTAATCATGGATTATTTTAAAACAATGTAACTAGTGGTTCGTCCTGAACTGAGACCTCGCGGTATCCATAAACTTTTACAGAGCGCCATCTATTGACATCATTGTGAAGTTCTGTTAAAAATACTGAAGCTCATTAAAAATTAAATAATTTCGTTTCCTTATATTATTTACTTATCTAATTTTAGTATTTGTTGTTCAAGCACAGGATATAATTCAAATAATTGATCAATTTTCAGGATCAGCCTTTCAGAAAATTGAGAGTTCTGAGGTCAACTTTGGACGTTAGAAAATCGCCACTTTGAAAGCCCCCATTTCGTCAATTTTAGGGGACAAATTAAAAAAATATTTTTGGACTCTATTCCTAATTATCTTTAAAATGATATACCTACCGCAACCCTATGTAACGCTATAAAAAATATTTTACTTCGCATTCGCTTCTATGAGAGCCTCCCTGACATAAAGATTTTTATAACTTTTTAAGCCATATTCGGCTGGAGGCCATCGGTTTACATATTATATTTAAATTTGAAGTAATTACGTTCAGTAATTCAGAAGTTATAAGGCTCTGACAGACGGACGGACAAGTGCAAATTTACTCGAGTAGACTCAGAGACCTTCGCTTCGCTCGGTCAATTATTTAGTTGTGAGATATGTTACAGTTACAAAAAAGACGTTTAGAACATTAATACAAATACTTATATCACAATATTCTCTATAAGGAATTCTTTATTTTATTTACATAATATTATAATTTTTTCTATTTAATCCAATAATCCGAACATTCCAATAACCCGGTACCCCTCTGGTTTTTAATAGTGCCGGATTAGTGAGATTCTACTGTTTATTTATATACTAAACTAGAAACGTTCGACCTCACTGGCGCAGGGTTGAGCGCTGTGGCGTCTTATTATGGGAGGTCTCGGGTTCAATTCCGGTCTTAAATGTGTTTACGTAAATATGGTCCTTAGTTTACGTCGTGGATTTGACAGCGCCATCTATCATCATGTACTTACATAAGTTAGTGTGTCCCTACGTAATCATCAGATCACCGGATAAGCCATCGAGGCACAATCACCGCAATGACCCACCGAATCAATGTACATAGGTAATTAATCAAACGCGATTACTCAATCAGCCTTATCGCGTGGATATTACGCTTTGACATAATTAAATAATTGTAGTGTAATTACTGAGTTAGGTGATAGGCTTCGTGATAGTAAGGTAGGATGCTAAACTCACACTTAGACTGCGCCAACCTGTGTCCTTAATTATACTTCTATCTATATCCATACTGTCTGTCTGTCTGCTACGCTTTTACAGCCCATCTATTCAACCGATTTTGATGAAATTTGGTATAGCGATAGTTTGAATCCCGGGGAAGGACATATTTTATCCCAGAAAATTTAAGAGTTCCCGTGGGAATGAAAAAACCTAAATCCACGAGGACGAAGTCGCGGGCATCATCTAGTCTATACTAATATTGTAAATGCAAAAGTTTTGATGGTTGGATGGATGTTTTAACGTTTATACTATCGTGAGTTATATTCATTATAACTGTACATAGGTAATATCCTAAGCTCATGAGTAAGGGCCTCGAACGGGTTCGAAACTAGTCGGGCATTTTTCCGACGGAACACGTGAGTTTATCCGGATATTATGTACAGTTAGGATGGATGTTTGTTACTCAATCATGCCAGAACAGCTGAACGGATCTGATTGAAAGGCACGGAGATAGATTATAGTCTGGAATAACATAAATGACCTACTTTTTAACCCGAAAAAGAGTTCCCGTGGAAAACCAAAAAACCTCAGTCCACGCGGACGATGTCGCGGGCATCAGCTAGTTAGTATGGACAAGCTGCTTATACTACAAGTTACGACCACTACAAGTTAGCCCTTGACTGCGATCTTTTATTATTATTATTAAGCCTTTATTTTCCTTATCAGTTATTACATTATTCTTGCAAAATTTCAAATGCTATCATATTATCTAGGTATTCTAATTGTTAGTTTGTTAGTATTTTTTTTTTTTTTTTTAAATTACGTGTGTGCGTGAATGTTTGTGTGTACGTGTGTGAGTGTGTGTGTATGCGTGAGAATGTGTGTGTGTGTGTGTGTGTGTGTGTGTGTGTGTGTGTGTTTGTAGTAGGAGCTGCTTTGTTTTTTGTTAGTAATTGTTACTTTTTATATATATAGTATGTATATTATGTTTCTTGATTGCTATCTATATTTTTGACAAGGACCCCTCTTTGGGTATAGGCCTCCTCCAGTTCATGCCATTTTTCTCTGTCTTTGGAAACTGCGATCTTACCTGCTGGTAATTAAATGTGAAGTCTAGATGATAGCGGGCTAACCTGTCAGGGATATGGCAGTTACATTAAACCCACCCTAATCGGTTCTACATGGCATATTGGAACGCTAAATCGCTTGGCGGCACGTCTTTGCCGGTAGAGCTACTAGCCACGGCCGAAGCCTCCCATCTAGAGAGACTAGAAAGTAGCAAATAAATTGTAAATTCCTAAATTGACCCTGCCGAGTTCGACCCCGGAGCTCCCACTTTTAATACCACAGCGCTAACCACAGCGCCAGGGAGATTGTCATTACTATTCGTCGTAATACATTAATTAATTAATAATTATGAGCTATTTAGTACTTTTAATTACTTTAGTAATTAATTAAACATGGAATCAGAAAAAATCTATTCCAAAAGGAAATTCAGCTTTTCCTGTGACAAATGTATATTAGCGCCATCTATGTCACAATGTTAAAACTACGTTGATGTAGGTGGGTCGACGAATCGCGCTGTTGATGCAATCCGTTCAAATAGTAAAGTAGATTTCTGCTAGATGTCGTTTACGTATTATGTTCAAGATATATTTAAAAACTTTTTGTTCAGTTGAAAAATAACGACTACATTGATTTATTATTAATATTAATTACGAATAGTGGTCTTACTTATAAGTGGGAGGTCCCGGATTCGATTTCTGGGTTCGATTCCTGACAGTGCCAATTTGGTAATTTACTGTCTTTATATTGATTCCAGTCTGGCCTGGTAGAAACATCGATGTATCATGTAGGTATAGTAAGATATAGACCCTTTCATAATATAATGGTAAATGCCATGCCTTACGTAAATAATTGATTCACATAATAGTAGCAGGTTTCTTGGCATGCGGTGAGAGTTGGGACCCAGATCCTTCCGCATGCGGTCATAGGTCTACGACTCGATCAAGAGCTTCGGTAACCCATCAAATTACCGACTTGGATTAACGTCGCTTGTCAGTTAAATTCTCCAAATATAATTAACTTTTTTTTTCTTTTTGTTTTAGTTGCACAACATCATCACTCTTCAAATGAGAAACTCCAGTGAAAAATTACTGAATCACAACTATTTTATGATTTTCGTATTTATAGTTATCAATTTAAGGTATATTTTGTTATAAGTAAAGAAAACCATAAGTTTTAATTGTAATTTAATCTTATTGTTATTGTAAAATGTATTAATAATTTTATTGTTATTAAAAATCCATCTACCTACTATTAATCTACTTGTACCCAATATCCTACCTATTACACTAACTACAGTATCTATGGATGTATGGATGTATGGATGTATGGACGTATGGATGTGTGGATGTTTGTTACTCAATCACGCTCCAACGGCTGAACGGATCTGGATGATATTTGGCACAGAGATAGATTACAGTCTGGAATAGCACATAGGCTATCCCGGAAAATTAAAGAGTTCCCGCGGGAACCGAAAAACCTCAATCCACGCGGACGAAGTCGCGGGCATCAGCTAGTGCTAATATAATCTGACCCGTTGGCCAAAATTGGAACAAAGTTTTATACCGGTTTAGTTTTTGTTTTTATTTTATTTTTAATATCTACTAGCGACGCCGTCACCGGGTTTGTTAAGTTAAAGTGACAAATTCTTTTGCACCCAATACTGGCAAAAGTCAACACTTAATATAAGGCTGTTCATTTACAAATCCACCACCATTATCAGTTAAAAATAACTTAAACAGCAGTCAGATGCAGGATCTTGTTGATAGTGGTAAGGTATTTGTTCAGCACGTCCGGCGTGGTCCCGTTGGACGCGGGACACTTGTCCACACTGACGCAGTCTCCGCCCGGACTGCGCAGGAGTCCTGGGGAACAGATGCATCCGGCTTTGCAGACCAACGCGCATACTGGTTCAGGGTCCGCACACGTCGGTTCGCAGGTCGCGTTGCATATGTCGTAGACTTCGTTGGCGTTGAAGCAATTGTCTGGAAAATAATCCAACCATCATATGCTTATTTTAAGCTATTGCATAGCTTCTATCGCGGGCCTTGAGCGTGGAGACCGAATCCAGAAATTCCGTAACGAAAATAACCTAACACCCCCCACTCCGACCGGCTCCGACTCGATGAATAGGACCTACTTAAGCAAAAAGGAACCAATCCACTCACATGCCAAAAATGAGATAAGTATATTTTTTTTGGCTGGGCACAGGCCTCCACTCTCATAGGAGAGAGGGAATTAGAGCTTAGACCCACCCCGCTGCTCAATGCGAGTTGGCGAGCTTTAACGAATATTATCATGTTAGTGATAATAACCGGGACCGACGGCTTAACGTGCTCTCCAAAGGCACGGGGGTGAAACACCGCCAACTTCCTAACTCCGGGCTAGTATGGAGAATTTCTAGTCAGAAAAACCCAATACTTAAGTATGGCCCGACCCAGAACTCGAACTCGGGATCTCGTCGGCCGCAGTCAAACATGCTAACCACTAGACCAACGAGTATGATGCCGTGTAGAAACCGAATAGGGGTATGGGTTTAGTACAACTGACATACCCCTAACAGGATAGCCCGCTACCTTCTTAGACTGCATCAGCACTTACCATCTGGTGAGATCGCAGTCAAGGGCTAACTTGCATTGGAATAATAAAGTCTTAATAAAAAATAATAAATCTCATCTTTTAGATGAGATCGCAATCAAGAGCTAGGTATATCTTACCAACGGTAGAACAATTGTCCATCGTCACACACTGATGGGTGACCTCATCTCGGTAGAAGCCTTCTTTGCAGAAGCATCCCATGCTGCAAGCGAGGCCACACACTTCCGGTTCTGGAACAGCACAAGTGGCGGGACAGGCACTACCACATGGAAGGAACTCCTCGTTTCTCCCGCAAGATGGATTTGCAACTGCAAAGAGAAATAAGAATATACTAATACCTAATGATAATATTTTTCCAAGTAAACATTTACCATTATGTGATTAATGGAAAGTGTCCATGATAATGAAAGAACTGGAAGTTTTACAGTGTTTATCTTGCGATATTCACCGCCACACAAATCTTCCAAATGTCGCCATCTTCATGTCGTGTGCACAACTTAAAACTTAGACAACCTAAGCTGGCTAAATAAAACAATAAATAACGTCACTAAAGCACCCTTCAGATCGAAATATGTAGATAAAAAACGTACAAAAACTTTCCTTGAGATCCAACCGGATAAACAACTTCAGGAACTTATAGGAAAGAACTTCTTGACAGTTTCGCTTATTTGTAAGAAACATCAGGAAGTAGGAAAAGATTTCAAAGGTCATGCAAAAAACTACGATTTTCGCACTGTTAAGTAAGATAAGGAAAACTAACTGTAACAAACTATGTTACTGATATTTTACCGAAGTTGCTGTGAATCCATTTTTGGTAGGCAACCCGATTTTCAAGAAGCCATTGTAGTCTGATTCGGTGCATTTTGCGAGTGTGAAAAATTAAATGAATTAATGATTTAACTAATTATTTCACTTAGGACAACTTGTGTCACATAAAAGAAGTCAAACTCTACCACCGGTTCGGAAAACTAATTCTACTGAGAAGAGCCGGCATGAAACTCAGCAGTTGCTCTTTTCATAAAAAGAAAATGTTACAAAATGTAAAAAATATACAATTGATACGTTACTTACAAGTATTTAGACTGACTTGTGGGCTGCTAGATGCGAAGCTGATTGCTTCCATGCAACAAAATTAACTATTGGGTTACGTAAGAGTGATCAGAGAATATCAGCGGGCGCTGAAGAGGGACGCTGATGTTTTCTCTACGTGATCAAATGAGAAATAAGGAGATCTGTAGAAGCTGAACACATACATACACATACGACTACATAGTTCTAAGGTCAAAGAACTGATAGATTAAAAACGATGCATTGGGATAGAGGTTATAAACATGCTTAGTGTAAAGCAATGATGAGGTCTAGGTTAGCCCGCTTCCAAGAAGATGCCTAGTTATTCACTACTTGCGGTACTTAAGTTATACGAGACAGGGATCACGTCATGCGTCGGAAGGGTATTCCACACCTTAGCGGTTCGTATCAGAGATGTAGAGCAAAACTGTTTCGTGCGAGCAGATTGGACGTCAACCACATAATATGCACGCCAATACCTTCGGTATCTCGCTGTTCTGTAGTAGAGCGGTGAAGAAGGAACAAGTAATTGTTCAGTTGTTATTATGATAATATGTAGGTATTGTCGATATCTTAAGAATTTATACCGTGATTTGTTAAATCGATTATTTTTAAGTATTGCACGCCATGTCAAAGGTAATACACTTGTCTTTTTATCTTTTGTACCACCTTTTAATATTATGTGTGCAATAAATAATAATTTCTGGTTCTGATTCTGAGTAAAGTTCCTGAGCACACGCACCAAAGAATATAAGGGTAAATGGACCTTACCACACTTGTCAGCTGTAACGCACGTCCCGTTGTCATCCCTCAAGTACCCTGGCATACAGAAGCATCCCTCAACGCAGTCATCCGTGCAGTTCCCTGGCTTATAATCACTGCAGTTCTGAGGGCACGCTGAACCACAGAGCTGGTACTCTTCATTGGTTGGACAATTACCTGTACAAAGAAAAATGTCTTTACACGGCATCGTAACAGTACTCTGAATCGCTTGCCACACCTTTGCTGGTAGGGCGGTACCTAACAAGACTAGATCCGAAGCCTCCCGTGATCCATCAGTCCAAAACAGAGACAGTTTAGAAATTATCAATACCCACGTCCCACATCAATACCCAAATTTCCCCTGCCGCGGATGAAACCTGGAATGCCCTATTTAATACTCAATTTATTTATTACACACAGACATACAGGACATGTAGGTAGGTATTTATGTTACGTCATTTCTTGACTCTACCACCGCGCCGGTTCTAAAAGAAAATTCTATTGAGAAGAGCCGCCAAGAAATTCAGCAGTTGCTCTTTTTAAAAAGCAAAACATTACATTAAGTAGTTATATCTAATATACAGTAGTGTAAGTTATTAATTATTATACTATGTTGGGCGCTGGACCCAAAGCCGATGGCTTCCATACAACTTTGTCGCTAAGAAATTCGTAAACTGTCGACTCAACAAGTGTTCTTTTAGGACTTTTTTTTGTGTAACAGCAAATCCAAAAGTTCTTTTGGAACCACATTATAAAAGAATACACAAACTCAAACTCAAATGTTTTTTATTCAAATAAACTTTTACAAGACGTGCTTTTGAATCGTCGAATGAATCCATCCACTCACCCACTTCACAACTTACAAAGATTTCCATCATCGAAATTGCATTTATTTGTTTCATTTTGATCACTTTGCTAACAGGCAAACACAATAACAAATTACATAACAACATAGTTATTTGTACTAGTAATTTGTTACCAAACTAATTTCACGCCTAAAATTTAATTAACAATCAAAATTACTTCCTATCGACGCGTAAGTTTTCATTAAACCCAATCATTCCACCATTCTGCGATGAAATTCGTTGTTCTCATTTATTGTCTGTGTTTGTTTGTGAATCAATTCAGTTCGTTGATGTTAAGTGAGGATTCGTCCGTAGATTAAGGTACCCGCGGGAACTCTAGTTTTTCGGAATAAAATGTAGCCTAGTAGTCCACCACGCTGGCCAAATGTGGATTGGTAGACTACGCACACGTTCAAGAAGATTATGAAGACCCGAGAGTTCTTCAGCCTGCAGGTTTCCTCATGATATTTTCCTTACAACGTTTGAAGCAAATGGTATAATTTTATTCCTAAAACGCACATTGCTTCTAAAAGTTAAAGGTTCGTGCCCGGGATCGAACCCGGGATCCCGTACAGGAGGTCGGGTGTCTTAACCACTAGGCTATTAGCCCCCCTATTCTCTATAACTCAGTGACGATCAAAAAATGAAAGCCACTGACTTAAATATTTTTTATACATTGAAAGTTTGCTATGAAATGTTATTTTTTTACTAGTTAATGCCCGCAACTTCGTCCGCATGAATGGAGGTTTTTTGGCTAGAACTCTTTAATTTCCCGGGATAATTTTTTGATAGCCACTGTGTTAGAAATAGGGATGTCAGTATGGTAGTGGTCAATAAACAGATCTATGTCAGAGAAGGAATGCCTCCACAACGAAGTGCACAAGTCCTGTTCGTTCTACGAGGAGTACACGTGCTGGGAGACGGAGGCCTTGAGTAGGAGGGTGAAGTCCTCGCCCAAACGCTTGGCTCATTGCCGAGCTGGCTGCTATTGCAAGTAAGTAAGAGTATTATTGTCCTTAAGGAAAAGGACGAAATGAAGAGATCCGTGAGGGATCCAGGGTCACTAACATAGCCCAAACCATTAGCAAGCTGAAGTGGCAATGGGCAGGCCATGCCTGCCGAAGGAGCTATGGCCGCTGGAGCCGGAAAGTTTTAGAGTGGAGACCGCGTACAAGTAAGCGTAGTGTGGGGCGCCCTCCAGCACGATGGACCGGCGACATTAAGAGGGGGGCAAGAAGTGGCTGGATGAGGAAGGCTGAGGACCGGGTTTGGTGGCGTTCTTTGGGGAAGGCCTATGTTCAGCCGTGGACATCCGCAGGCTGAGATGATGAAGAGTAATTACTTCAGTTCTGCGTTGTCAAACGGGACTGAACCAAAACAGTTATTGTATTCTGTCAAAGAACTTGGTGTTAGAAAGGTGGTTGTGTTACGCTCTGCCTTGAAAAGCACGTTAGTTCTGCCCCCGATTGTATTGTATTGTATTGTATATTCTTTATTGTACACCACAAAAACAAAAACGAAACAGATAACAAATATGAAAACTTAAGACGTAGGTACAATAAGGCGGTCTTATCGCTAAGTAGCGATCTCTTCCAGACAACCTTATCGATACGGAGAAAATGAACAAGTGGACAGTGGGAGGTGGTGCATAAAAATAAACTTAAATACTAATAGATACATAAAACCAATATCATAAAATAATAACGTATTAATACACTAATATATACAAAATAAATAAAATAGACATACGTAAGATTAAATACATAAATAAATACACATATAAATAACGGACAAATTAAACATGTCGCTATTGATGATAACAGAGAGACATGTAATGATTTTTTACGTCAATTTTAAACTTATTAAGAGTTTTCGCTCGATGAATGTGCGAGGGCAGTTCATTCCACAAGCTAATGGCCTTGAATATAAATGAATTTTTGAAAAATGTTGTCCGATATTTAGGCGATTCAAGAACGAGTTTTCCGGCCGACCGAAGAACTCTTTCTGGTCTGTCATGACCAAGATATTTAAAGTTTTCCTTTAAATAACTTGGAGTCATAGGATTGAACAATACACAGTACAGAAGGGAAACGAAATGTAGATTCCGGCGAAAGCGAATGGGTAACCACTTGAGCTTTAAACGAAATTCAGAGACATGGTCATATTTGCGCAAACCAAATATAAACCTAATAGCTAAATTTTGAATTCGCTCAAGTTTATTAAGCTGGTCCTCAGTTAAATCAAGATAGCTTGCGTCCGCATAATCGAGAATGGAGAGAAGTAGAGATTGTGCTAACATAATCTTAGTAGGAATAGGGAGAAAAGAACGCAGACGCCTAAGTGAACCCATAGCAGCAAAAGTCTTTCTACTAACTTCTTTTAATTGATTAGACCACGAGAGAGTATTATCAAAGTAGACACCAAGATTTTTAACGGTAGTACTGTAAGGTATTTTAACGCTATTTAATGTAACAGGCGGAAGATTATCCCAGTCAACTCTTGAAATCATACCAGAGCTACCAATAATAATAGCCTGGGACTTACAAGGATTAACCTTAAGTCCATAACACTTACTCCATTGACTGATAGCCTCCAGGTCGCAATTAATATTATTTTGTTGATTGTTGATTGTGTGAGGAAATCGTGATCGTTAGTCAAACGGATATTCTGACCTGGATGCCTACATGTCAAAAAGCATGTATGAACTCCTTAAACAGTCTGAGTAATACGTTTTAAGCGTCAAATGATTACATTTGCTTAGACAACGCCTCTGAACTGTTTCTCCGTTCGTAACGCATTATAGTTCTTCTGGATTATGAGAGTGAGGGAAACACGATTTGTTTCAGGAAAGGACTGGTCCGAACGTATCCTCAAGGCAAATGTATAATGGCTCAAGCTTGTCGCAACTTGGAGTTGAGGGGCGTTTTGGACAAGATACCAGCGGAGTTTTCTTACGTCTGATATCTTCTCATTGAATTCCACCTAGAAGTTGAAACTTGCAGTCTCTACATCTAGGTACATCTATAAGTACACATAAATGGTATGAAAGTGTCGGTCTGTCTATCATTTCACAAAAACTACCTTTTTAGCGTTCCGTAGTCAACAAGGAACCGTGTCTTTTCACGATTTCCGCCCGTCAGAACTGTCTATATTCTGTTCGTGGCTTTACTCTTTGTACTAGAAAACTGTAATTTGTCATGGGTAGGGTATACATAATAATAACACCGACAAATAAGTGGTAAGGTAAAAGCTTGAAAAAAATTTTTTTTTTCGGTACTTCTCAGTTCCCCTACACGTATAGCGGGGATGTTTTTTTTCGCTTGGTCGATTTTTTTTAGATCTATTGGTAATATTTCTATCAAATCTTATTCTATTTTTAAAGGATTGTTCCAAAGTTATTTTAAAAAAACTAACTACAACTCATGAACAAAAATATCAGCAGACTGTGTCAGTCAGTTTTAACTTACATACAAAATAGAAATAAAGGACTTAATATAAAGCACTCACCCTTAGCTATATAAACCCCGCCACAAATAGACACCAACATTACAAAACAAAAGGAAAACTTCAGCATTTTGAGCCAAAAATTAAACTTTTTAAACCAAAAAAGTTAATTCTGATATTCTCTTCACTTTATTGGCGAACAACCGATGCCAGCAAGATTTCTAAGTATAGTGTCAATGGAAGCCAGGGTTCTGAGCTGTGACCTCAGGCCATAGTTGAATAGCTGTTATAATTCGGTGACACAAAAAAATTATGTCATCCTTGAATGCAGTCGAGCGTTGCATGTTGTAATGGTAGTGTTTTTTTTATATTTTTTCGCGCTCCAAATTGACAATGAGATGTTTTCTATAGTTGAAAAGGAAGTTGCAGAGTCATTCTGGTAGCCTGGTACAATAGCACCACCAACACCATATCTGATGAGAAGACCTCGATAGCGCAGTGGTATCGAACGCTTATTTGTCAACCGATAGACATCCCTTATTGGGCATAAATCTCTTGTAAGGTTCACGCTACATCGCTTGGTAGTACGTCTTTGCCGGTAGGAAGGAGGAAGGTAACTGGTCACAGACAAAGCCTCCCATCAGACCAGACCAGAGAAAATTCAGAAATAAATACCCAAATTGACTCTGCCGGGAATCGAACACGGGACCTCCCACTATAAGACCACAGCGCTCAACACTGCGTCAAGGAGGACGTCAAAACTTTGTTCGAAGACTGATCTTCAGGCACAGGAATTTCATAATCTATAGGTACTTATATTGTACCTACCTAAATGTGAAAGTTTGGATGGATGGATGTTTGTAACTCAATCAAGCCGGAACAACTGAACGGATCTGGTTGAAATTTGGCACAGAGATAGATTATAGTCTGGATTAACACATAGGCTACTTTTTATCCCGGAAAATTATCCCTCTGCAATCGGGTTCTAGGTTCAAGGCAGGACGTCTGCCGTCTGCCGGGCCCACTAGTCTCTACACTTAATATTATAACTGCGAAAGTGTGTCTGTCTGTCTGCTACGCTTTCACGGCCCATCCGTTCAACCGATTTTGATGAAATTTGGTACAGGAATAGTTTGTAATTGTAATTAATTTCCCGGATAATTAAGGTTTTCTCGCGGGAATTAAAAAAAGCCTCAATCCACGCGGACGAAGTCGCGGGTATCATCTAGTTATTTAATAAGGTCTTTAGTATACACAAGTGCGGTGTGTGGTCGTAGCATTAGGTATTTATGAACCAGTGTGCGTCACCCGGGATCGCATTACCTTGATTGAACGCAGCAAACAGTCGCCCTCTGTTGACCCGGCGTGTTATAGCGATTTATAGTATTGGACCCCACTTTACCCCACCTTCAAGTTTACCTACTTCAAGTGATTGCTAGTATCATCGAGTGTAAGCTTTTATAATGTCCTCCCGACCGAATTTCGGCCACGGCGGCCAATCCCCAGAGAGATTAGCCATCTGCGCGGGAGATATTATAGTGCACAAGTACGTGTGCGCATACACAGGTGCACTCTCTGTTCCTTTGCTCTCATAGCCCGATGGGACGGAAAATCCGACACGACTGGAGAGAGATCAGGCGCATGACCGACGGCTTTACGTTCTCTCCGAGGCACGGGGGTGAAACACCGCCAACTTCCTAACTCCGGGCTAGTACTGAGAATTTCTTGTCAGAAAAACCCAATACTTAAGTATGGCCCGACCCGGGACTCGAACCCGGGACCTCGTCGGCCGCAGTCGAACATGCTAACCACTAGAGTCTAGACCAACGAGGCATTTAACGCTTTTATAACATGGTACCAAAAGAGTTTATGGAGTTGCCATTGCATAAATTTAAAGACTGTGATATACAGCATCTGTTAAGTAGAGGTTATTATAGTATCTAGATGATTTTCTCGATGACAAAGTTGCATGGAAGCAACCGGCTTCGCATCCAGTTCCAGCAACCCACAAGTCAGTCTAATACCTACTTGTTACGTAGCGTATGCAATAGCAACTGCTCTTTTCAAAAACAGAAAAATGTTACAATTTGTATATAATAACGCACTGAGAAGAACCGGCCGGTTCTTCTCAGTAGAATTAGCTTTCCGAACCGGTGGTAGATTTAACGACTTATTATAAGTGGCACAAGTTGTCCTACATGAAATAAATTATTTCATTTCATCACGCCTGTTATCGTGCGAGGTCCCCCGGCAGGGTCAATTTGGGGATTTATAATTTCAGAATTTTCCCTGGTCAGCCCCCCGATTGTGTAAGGAAATTGTAATCGTAATCGTTTGTCAAACGGATAACCCGACCTGTTTAAGGAGTTCACAGATGCCTGCAGGGCTAGCATGGGCCGGAGATAAAAAATTTATCCCCCGATTTTATCCACTGACAAGAGATAAAATTAACTTATCCACTTCTCAGAGCACGGCAATAGGGGAGAGGAGAAGTTTATCCCCGTTTGACATTTCACGGGGACTCGGGGGACTATTTATCCACCGTTATTTAGCGTTTTTATTTATTTATTTAGGAATAAAAATTTTATCCTTTCCTCGGGGAGAAAATTGTCTCGGCCCATGCTAGGGGGGCAGCACGTCAACAAGCATGTATGAACTCCTTAAACAGTACGAGTAATACGTTTTATTAGCTGTCAAATGATTACGACTTGCTTAGACAATTGGGCCTTGGGGTAGGTTTTAGGCGTGGTTAGTATCAAACCGACAAATTTGTAGAAACTATAAAATGTTCCTTGTTGACTACGAGTTACGACACCCTAAAAAAGCACAAATTTTCCTACATCCATGCCAGGCCAGCGCGCTCCAACCTAGACCTCATCATCAGATTTTTTTATTCCCGCGGGAACTCCTTAATTTTCCGGGATAAAAAGTAGCCTATGTCCTTCCCTGGGATACAATCTACCTCTGTACCAAATTTCATCAAAATCGGTTGAGTAGATGGGGCGTGAAAGCGTAGCAGACAGACAGACAGACAGACAGACAGACAGACAGACACACTTTCGCATTTATAATATTAGTATGGAAGTATGGATATGGATTTAAGCATGATTGCCGTCAAGCGCTGGCCTGCCTATCTCGCAATAAAAAAAATATAAAAAAACATGAAATAAATATTTTATTTCGATTCAAAGTCGCGGGCATCAGCTAGTCGTTTGAATAGATTAACATCTCGGATAACTTCTACCATTTTTGAGTTCTGAAACAAAAAGGAATACTTAGCCCAAAAAGGAAAACTCCACATGAAAAATTATTTGTAGCAACAATTAGTGAAAGGAGATGGCAGCGTGCCGTTTCCACATCGTTTAGAAATCCTACAGTTACTTAATTAAGCTTTTATTTCAGTGCCGCCAATATTTTTTCTGAATATGAAAATTAAAGAAAGAAAAAGAGTTTCTTGCCGGTTCTTCTCAGTAGAAACTTTCCGAACCGGTGGTATAGTCAAAAGATGACTTATCACAAGAGACACTTGTATGTCCTAATAAATAAATTGAGTATTGAATATTGAGTCAAATTAAGAAGCGAACCGGCTTCGTACGAATTTTCTCAAAGTAAATGGCAATTTCTGGATCCGCCCTTTGAATAAAAGGAATTGGAAGTACAGCATGCAGCACCATGTAACTTCTTAATTTTATTCTGAGGGTATATTGTCAAAGCTAGCGAGAACATTATAACATGCAAACTACTGGGTACACTATAGAATTAAAAACAAACCGGTATTATAGCAATCCAATATACAGAGTTATTATAAAAAAATAATAAACAGGCAATGATAAATACTCGTGTGAAAAATTTAATTTCAATAGAAAATCGTACACTGCAACTTGTACCCTAGTAATATGTCTGGTATCTATGGGGAACCCCGAAAGTATTCCATGTGGGTCGCAAATATTATACTCCGCTTAGTTACCCCACTGTACCATTGCTAAGCCGTGGTTAGAGCCTGAAAGCGCCACATTACTAGGGAGGCAATAAATTATACGTAACAATAGAGGACATTGTTTTAATTAGTGTAATTAACAATTTAGTTCAAATATGTTGAGCTAAACGTATCATTTGCTAAGGTAAGCACCAAGTGAAGATCCTTGACAAATTGTTTTAAGAAACTACGTCCATGCCTCGGTGAGCCAGTAGAGCCATTTATCGCTCTCCGGTCGTGTTGTATCGCCGACCCATCGGAATATAGACAGTAGAATACGCCTTACTGGCTTCCTCGGACGGTAATATGTAGTAAGAAAATAGAAATTGCAGGTGATAGCAAGAACTAAATTTTTATTACTTTATCGTACTAACTACTTGGTAGTTGGTACTGTAAAATACCTCGACAAAGATGGCGGCATCGAAAAAGCTCTTGTTATGTATGGCAGCCATTATATTACCGTACTAATGCGAAAATGAATACGCACTTCTTTTTAACCCCCGACGCAAAAAGAGAGGGGTGTTATAAGTTTAACGTGTCTGTCTGTGTATCTGTCCGTGGTATCGTAGTACCCAAACGGATGAACCGATTTTCGTTTAGTTTTTTTAGAATAATAGCTGTGCGGTAATATTTTTAAGGTAGGAAAAGTCTATAGCTGTTTTAATAGCGGTGAAGTAAAAACGACTTCACGAGCAAATTTATTCTTAATTGAATAAAACAATCTATCCAGTCTTCATTAGAATAGAAATGGTCGTCACCCCACAAGAACTGTTGTCATGACACCTCTTTGTTTTAAATGAAAAATGATTATTTCGTTACGAATCCTTTGTTGCCAAAACACATCGTAATAACCTTCCTTAAGTCTATATCTATAAGAGTTATATTTCATTGACCATCACAATCGGTATAAGGAACTATGATTTAGATATGAATTTGATTTATGTACGCAAGTTGTTTTCGAAATCTGCAGCGTTTGCGGGAATATTTTTATTATCTTGACAAGTGACAATTCATTATTTATTAACCATTTTCCTTTAACAATCTTGAGGAAAGTCTTTTTTCTTTAACAAATTGTCTTAACCTAAATTAATAATTATATAATCTAATAAAATTAATTACATTTTTTTTATTGCGTGATAGGCTTGCGCTTGACGACAATCATTCTTAGTGCAAAGCAATGATGTCTAGGTTGGAACGCGCTTGCCTAGAAGATGCCTATTAACTCTTAATAATAATAATAATAAATAATAATAATTGTTTATTTATGCCAAAAAATCAGTTTAGGTTACATATTTTACAGTTTAAGTTAGATTTTAAGTTTACATCTTATTAACACTATTTAATTAAATACATTAAGTTAGTGTAAGTGTAAGTACGTACTGTTATAATTTTCCAGTTGCTATTTTAATTTATTTTTAAAAATCTGGGCTTCTGAAGCTGAACTAAGGTGGAACTGCCTTGAAGGTGCTTAAGTTATGTGTGGCGTAATCTAAATTAATCATATTATAATGTAAATCAATTATATTAATTATAATTATTATAAGCTAGATGATAATGCAACTTCGTCATAGATTTACAAAATCTTGATTTTACGGGATTAAAAGCAGCCTTTGTTCGCTCAAATGTGTCATAAAACTGTCATTTTGAAATAATATTGCTTTGAGCGATGGTAGTAACCCCCTGTACCAAAATTCATTTCGTCAAAATCGGTTCTAAAGCTTGCGTCGGTCGTAGATAGGTAACAGACAGATAAACACACATTATGTATTTATAATAATACTCGTCGCATGGATTCAAAAATGGGTCGGACTGTAACGGTGAATTAAAACATCATTTCTTAATCTTGCATGCTTGAGAGTTTTTAATAATGTTCTCAAAGGTTTGTGCAATGTCCACTCATTGCAAGCTTGGTGGTCTATTGCCTTAAACCTTCTTATTCTGAGAGACCCATACTCAGTAGAGAGATGGCAAGACTTGATATTATGATGATTAAAATCAGGATAGTACTATAATGTTCGAAAAAAGGTGGTCAATATATGATGTCCTGTTTTAAAAACAAAACCTATAGTCACATTACACATATATAGTTCCCATTATAATGAAATTAATGATAGTGTTTTTCGTGCCACACAAATTTAAACCCTATCACGATAGTGTTAGGATTTATGTCTCAATAGTGAAATGGAACTAACTTGTAAGTTTCTTGGTTACAAAGAGAAGGCGTTTCCTCCATTAAGGCGACAACAGTAGAGCGTGTAGTTAGTAAGTTGTAATTAATTTGGCTTTAGGATTTTGATGTAACTCTCGTTTTGTTTGGAACTAGTTATACAATATATTATTATTGTATGGATTGTATGGATGGTCCTATTATTGTATGGATCCTATTTAATTAAATATTATCGCCTATACTACCTTTAGTAGCCCTATTCTCTAACTCAGTGACTATCAAAAAATGAAAGCCATCAAACTAATATTATATTTGTTGGTTTATTGGTTTGTTGGTTTGTCCTTCAATCACGCCGCAACGGAGCAAAGTATCGACGTGATTTTTGGCATGGGTATAGTTGAGGACCTGGAAAGTGACATAGGCTACTTTTTATCCAGGAAAATTAAGGAGTTCCCGCGGGAATTAAAAAAAATTAAACCACGCGGACGAAGTCGCGGGCATCAGCTAGTTAACATATATTTATTATCCATTGAAGGTTCGCTATGAAATAAAAAAAATAAACGTTAAAAAACGTAACAGCCTTAGAATAACTCCCTATATGTTTCCAAACAACGCCTTCTCAAAACGCAAGCTACAAATTCGCTATGTGTGCTGTGTTTACTTACCTCGTAATTGCAAACATAATGTTGCCAGTTTAAATGTTTTCCCCCTAAAAGATGGGTAAGTAATTGGTTAGTTTGTTTGTAGCATTGTAGCTTCTAAAACTAAGTTAACCAGCTTTTTTCGGACTGCGCGAGCGTCGTACGATGCCAGGCTTACATTTCGCGAGTTTACTAGGTTTCTATAGGTACTCGTAGTTATTCTAAGGTAACAGCTTTGTTTATTAAATTATCACGTTCGCTCCAACATGAATATATTCGTTAAACCCGAATCCAAAAACCAAAATGGAATATGTATATCGTCCCACACAAGTTTGGCATAATCATTTAGAACTAATTCGTATGCTACATGCATATTGCATTAGGCGCCGTGTGTGATATCACTCGTATGAAATTGTCTGAGTTTCCATTTCGAAGCCTCGCATATTATGCCTATTTATTTCATTACTAGGTGATGCCCGCGACTTCGTCCGCGTGGATTAAGTTTTTTGATCCCCGCGGGAACTCCTTAATTTTCCGGAATAAAATGTAGCCTATATGTCACTCTCCAGGTCCGCAACTATACCCATGCCAAAAATCACGTCGATCCGTTGCTCCGTTGCGGCGTGATTGAAGGACAAACCAACAAACAAACACACTTTCGCATTTATAATATTATAGTATGATATTTATTTATCGGATCGTAGAGCGGTCGTACGACATCGCATTTCGTACTTATTGACGTCCAGTTACTTATGAAACATGATGGTGATAATCAGTGACGGTATCTTAAAACTAAAGATACGAGGGTTCCAAACGCGCCCTGGTCTCAGAAGAGACCACAACAAACTCAGCCGGGTTAAACATACATACCCTTCCTTTTGGCTTTGCCATCTCTCTCTGCGTCGTATTCCGCATTGTTGAGGGTCATGACCCCATTCCATTAATCACGTAATGGCAGGGGTTTTCTTGGGATAATAATGCGGTGGGTTCCCACTTCCCAGATCCTTCCGCATACGACTCAACTAAGAGTACTCAACTATAAGGTTACTAACGATTATATTACCAGATATTAGTGATAATAACCGGGACCTGCTCTCCGAGACACGGAAGAAACGAAAAGGCCAAATTAGGACTACCAAATTCGGTCACCCATCCAGTAACCGACTTGGGTCAACGTTGCTTAGCAATCGCTATCGACTGATATGCGTTGTCGTAACTAGGACACTCGTTCCTCATTGTTGCTCGTTGTTCGTTCGTTGGCTCTGCCATAGTCAGGTAAAAAGACGCCTGTATAACAATGGATGCATATTAGCTGTGAATAAGCTCCATAAAAGCTAATAATCCGCTAGTAACAAGATTCTTGCAGGATGCTAAGCCCAAACGAACTAGTACGCTAGTCAATAGTGAAAAGCAGCTTTATCCCCGCCTGAGACTCGCATAGGATGAATACAATTTTTCTCAAACCCAAACAGAGTTATCGCGCTCCCAAATCGCATTACGTCTCTATTGCGTGGTCCAAGTTATAAGCATATTACTTAGAGTTCTTGCCGATTCTTCTCAGCAGAATCTATTTTCCGAACCGGTGATAGAGTCAAAACATGACGTAACATAAGCTGAAGCTAAGCTGACGTGGCAATGGGCCGGACACAATTCATCGTTCTAAGAACCGATAGGCGTATCAATAGTTATATTGATTGGTCAATGGATGAAAAGCCCGGCTGAGTTTGTTGTGGGCTCTTCTCAGACCGGGACGCGTTTGTAGCTTTAGTTTTAAGATATCGTCGTTCATTCACCATCACGTCTTGTACTTTGTAAAATAGACGTTCAAAAAGTGTACTGTATAGGTTTTATTTTTTAATAAAATATATTCCTTGACTTTAATATCTTGAAAGCGCAGCTTTGGACGCCCTCCAACAGGCAGAAGGACGAGCTTAAGTGAGTAGCTGGGAGCCACTGGAAACAAGCGGCACAAGAACGAGTTTTGTGTTTGGATTCTGAGGAAACCTTCGTCCAGCAGTGGACGTCCTGAGTTGATAGTACTTCTTTAGTCCCATAATTAATGGTCCAGAATGCTGAGTGCAAGTTCTCTAATAAAACATGTGATAGAAATGTCACGTCACGACGTTTTTTCTAGCCGTTTAAGCATTAGGTAGGTATTACTTAAATAGGTACATCTGACATCTGACTGAAAAATGCGATTCTACTTATGAGGAGCTATTCTAATTCTAAGTATTTGTCCCTACTTCCAATACGAGCACAATAATCTGCGCTTAGCGTTATGAAAAAAAATGTTAATCACAATATAAACAACTTAATAAGTAAAACTAATTAAAACTAATTAAGTTATTTCTAAGTTATGTGTGGCAATAAAGAATTTATCTATCTATCTATCTATCTTTATACGCTTATATAATACAAAACGCTACCTCTCATGCCTTGTAACATACACCTCTTCATGTACAGGTTGCATCTCGCTGCAGACAACTGCATGTGAACAGACGGAGCCCGCCAATACTTCCTTTAGGCTGATCGCACATTACAACCCCACCGCCGTACCGCAAGTCCGCACGTGCCGAACACAAGGCACTTTTCAGTCTCGCAAAAATGCAAATGACTTTGACGACCTCCGTGGCGCAGTGTGTAGCGCTGTCGTCTTAACGTGCGGAGGTCCCGTGTTCGATCCCCGGCAGGGTCAATTTGGGAATTTATAATTTCTGAATTTTCCCTGGTCTGGCCTGGTGGGAGGCTTCGGCCGTGGCTAGTTACCACCCTACCGGCAAACACGTGCCGCCAAGCGATTTAGCGTTCCTGTACGATGCCGTGTAGAAACCGAATAGGGGTATGGGTTTTAATATAACTGCCATGCCCCTAACAGGTTAGCCCGCTACCATCTTAGACTGCATCATAACTTACCATCAGGTGAGATCGCAGTCAAGGGCTAACTTGTAGTGGTTTAAAAAAAAAAAAAACTTTTTCTCAAGGCATAGTGCATTTGGAATCCAGGTAGCTTTAGTTTCTAGTGGAAGAAAGTTGTTATCATCATCTGTACGGTCCAAGGTAGGCAAGCGCTCTCTTTTCCCTTACTCGCATAGCCCCATGGGACAGCAGTACGATATGACCGGAGAGATCAGGCGTAAACCAGTCTTAACGACCAATTTTACGGCTTTATGTGCTCTTCCCACACACTACCTAACTCCGGGCCCCCTACTCTTACTAAGAATAATTCTTACTAACTACTAGCCCAGAGTTAGGAAGTTGGGTTAAGTAATAATGATACCAAACAATGCTTGGCTTCACCCAGAAGTTGAGCCCAGCCCCTCTATTCTCTAACTAACTAAACGAAATAAAAACAACATTTTCATAGCAAACCTTCAATGTATGAAATATAATATGTCATTGGCTCTCATTTTTTGATAGCCACTGAATTCGAGAATAGGGGGACAGGACAAGATTGATACGGTGCCGTCAATTTATGCGATCCTAGTGTGCGATGACCTTTATACAGGGCTGCACAAACACGGCGCGGATATGGCATGCACCCTGTAAATACAAATTTCATTTGCGCAAAATGAAGTTTCAAGTTGAAGCATGGATTTCATTTTACTAAATAAAAAGAGAACTTCAATGTTGATTCGAATAGACAAGAATGCTATTAGCATTTTTATGAAATCAATTTCATCCCTTAGAGATAGCTGTTGATTTTAAAATGAATTTGCGATCGTTGCGTCGCCTGAATTTATAAACTTGGTGTGAGTTTCAAAGTGAGAGTGGATTGAGGTTTTTTTGTTCCCGCGTGAACTCTTTAATTTTCCGCGACAAAAAGTAGCCTGTGTGTTATTCCAGACTATAATCTAATAGCTGATGCGCGCGACTTCGTCCGCGTGGTTTAAGTTTTTTTGATTCCCGCGGGAAGTCCTCAATTTTCCGGAATAAAAAGTAGCCTATGTCACTCTCCAGGTCCTCAACTATACCCATGCCAAAAACACGTCGATCCTTTGCTCCGTTGCAGCGTGATTGAAGGACAAACCAATAAACCAACAAACCAATAAACCAACAAACAAACACACTTTCGCATTTATAATATTAGTAAGTATGATATCTGAGCCAAACATCCAGATCAATTCAGCCGTTCTGGCGTGATTGAGTAACAAACATCCATCCATCCATCCATCCAAACTTTAGCATTTCTAATATTAAGTATAGATTTAAGTAATATTTAAATTCGTTTTTTTTATATATGCTAGTTGATGCCGCAACTTCGTCCGCGTGGTTAAGGTTTTTGATTTCTACTACTTACTTAACTTTCCGGGATATATGTCGGGATATTTAGGTACTTCCCCGGTTTGTAACAATACTATTACATCAAAATTGGTTGAAAAGATAGGCCGTTAAAGCGTAGCAAACAGACAGACGGAGAGACAGATGGACAGACAGGCACACAATACTTCTACTACTACTTACTTGATGAAATTGTAAATTATTTTTAAAAGAGAAATCACCGAGTTTCTTGCTGGTTCTTCTCGGTAGGAATGGCATTCCGAAGCAGTGGTAGATTCACTCGACGATTCAAAAGCACTTGTAAAAGTTTATTTAAATAAAAATACATTGAATTTGATTACCAGACGTAATCAAACCCCAAACTACTTGGATGACAAAATATGTTCAAAGGGACATGAAACGACTCGGCCTCAATGACAAAGACGCGAACACAAGATCTACATGGCGTCGCATGATAAGAAAAGCCGACCCCGCGTAACGGGATAAGGCGAGGACAAAGAAGAAGAAGAGAATTTGATTACCAGACGTCGCAGAAATCAATGTAAAAACAATTAAATATTTATTTGGCATAGCCGGTAAATATGTATCGACTCGGTTTACAAAATACAGAGCCTGTTGCTTTTATAATATCTTATTGCAAAGCTTCTTTATAATATCTTATTAATAGCTCATTTGCAAAGCGGATGCTCTCAAAGAGCAGTACCACACAGCCAGGGTATGATAATTTAGTGCATTTTCACCTTCCGTCATTGTGGGGTCCAAACGATTGCAGCCAGCGATTTGGATGGCGAACGATTCAGTAATCTATTTAAATAAAATTCAAAGTCCTGACTGACTGACTGACTTATATATCAACGCACAGCCTAAACCGCTGGGGTTAGAAACTTGAAATTTTGACAGTAGGTTCCTTTTGTGACGTAGGCGCTCACTAAGGAAGGATTTTTCAAAATTCCACCCCTAAGGGGGTGAAGTAGGGGTTGAAAGTTTGTATGAAAGTCCGTCATTTCTTAAGTTATATCCATGAAACTTGGTATTTGAGCTTTCCGTTAAATATGAAGAAGTACGTGTTTCACCATTTTTGAAAATTCGATCCCCAAGGACGTTATATAGAGAGTTTGTCCTTCAATCACGCCGCAATAGAGCAACGGGTCAACGAGATTTTTTGCATGAAAATATGTGAGGAACTGGAGAGTGACATAGGCTACCGGAATTATACCGGAAAATTAAGGAGCCCTGTGGGGAAAAAAACTTAAACCACGCGGACGAAGTCGCGGGCATCAGCTAGTCTAAAATAAATGCAGCCGACACTCGACTGTGCGACTTGCAGTCTATTAAAACTTCAATGGGACTGTTCTAGTCATCAGAGATATTGGCTTCTTATTGGATGTGATCTTTAGTGCCAGCTGGCCAAAGCGATTTTAGTGCAATAAGTAGTTTGTTTTTCTTTAGATGGCTCAATCTTTATACATTAGCAGGCGCGAAAGTTAGACTAATACCTACCACAGTTTTTACTGAATGCCCGAACTTAATTTATGACATTTCAAACATTTACGTTTTTTCGCTTTGTTTTCTTCTTTCGAATATCAATACCGGTGTATTCACCCAGTAACCAAAATATTAGTAAGGCTGTTAGTATTTCAATATTTTTAAACTTATTGAAACTGTTGAAAAACTCTTAGAAATAAAATAGTTTTTTTTTTCAAATTCAAATGTTTTTAATCAAATAAACTTTTACAATTGCTTTTGAATCGTCAAGTGAATCTACCACTGGTTCGGAATGCCATTTATACCGAGAAGAACCAGCAAGAAATTCAGCGGTTGCCCTTTAAAGTTAGCAATAATCATAAAGCGTTAGTTAGTAATAATCATATGCTATAAATATAGTGTACATAATAATTTAACAAAATTTAGTAAATTTAATTTAACAAAAAGACTTTTTTGTTTTTACCTAAGTAAGAAAGAAAGAAAGAAAAAACATTTATTTCCAATGTTGCCACACATGCCTTTACCTCAAGGGTATGATACCCCGGCGCCTCCATCATCACCACCAACAGCAGTAAGCTAAACTACCAAGGTGACAGAAGCGACGGGACAGCAGGAGTCATGTGTGGCACAACCTGGAAAAAGGCCCCAACTCAGCATAATGCTGCATGATTTGAATATGCACAAGGGCAATATAAAAACCATGCAGCGCTGATTTTCAGCCGGGGCCCTATTGCAGGCAACGCCACGGACCTATAGATAATTATAAATAATAAAACTAGCACTAAGTCACTAACTACAGCCTATTGCACTTATACCAACATATACTTAGGTATATAAAATTTTAAAACCTATAAATTTTAATTGAATAGAAGAAAACAAAATAAATATATAATTCATTATAATAGTCTAATACTTTTTGTTAAATTCATACATAATAATAAATATAAATGATAATGATTAATTGAAATTAATAAAAAATAAAAATAAACATATTAATTAATTAAAACTATACGTATAGTGAGAATTGTAACCCTAAAAAAGAAATGAAAACTCCGCCACCAGATCCTGAAATTCAATCTGTTTCTCTAAAAGGTATTTTTTTTAATTTATTTTAAATGTAAAAATATTTTTTAATTTTCTAATTGGAGGGGGTATATTGTTCCAGCATTTAGTGGCGGAGTACGTGAATGAACCTCTAAAAGCGGAGTACGTTTTCCCATGTTATCACACGACCTTCAAATCGCTATATCCAATAGCTTAGCCCACAATATGAACATGCACGTGTTTAGTTGAATTATAATACATTAACAATGCCATTAACTCATTATGTATAATATACATATTATGCACAAGTAGTGCTGTTAAATGTATAATTAAGTATACAATTATTATATAATGTATCCTAAATACGATCCTATTGTTTGGAAAGCAAGCTAAGTTTAGAATATGGACTTTATATATTACTAGCTGATGCCCACGACTTCGTTCGCTTGGTTTAAGTTTTTTTGATTCCCGCGGGAACTCCCTAATTTTCCGGGATAAAAAGTAGCCTCATAAATCACTCATTTGCATCCCTACGTACATTGAAACATTTACATTACCCAATATTTATTGCCCGCGGGAATCCCAATTAAATCTGAAGCCTGAATAATAAAGCCTTGTCTGTTCGACTTGTAGTTAAAATTATCGCTTATATCAATTATTGTGAATTTATTGATAAAAATGATTCGTAAAACTATTATATATATAATAAATAAAATATTGATTTTAATTAAATGTTATAATTTTTAAAGCAAGCACTTTGATTTATCCGCTTATTTATACGAGTATATCAGTTAGTCAGTTTCTCCCTTTGTTTAATAATATTACTAGTAGGCACATACTAATATTCATACTAATATTATAAATGCGAAAGTGAGTTTGTTTGTTAGTTTATTCGTTTGTTGGTTGGTCCTTCAATTACGCTGCAACGGAGCAACGGATCGACGTGATTTTTGGCGTGGGTATAGTTGAGGACTTGGAGAGTGATATAGGCTCCTTTATATCCCGGAAAATTAAGATGTTTCCGCAGAACCACGCGGACGAAGTCACGGCCATCAGCTTGTTATATAGTCCCACAAACATAAATTAAAAAAATACTTAACAGGCATAATAATTAGTTCCAATAATTGTGACCACCGGGTCAAAGTTGGTGGGACTTCCCAAAAAAAGGAGTATGATGTTTCCTTGGTTCATGTAATGTAGGTATGTTTTGACAACCTTCCTGGCCCAGTAGTGAGCGCTATTGTCTTATGGAGGATCCGGGTTCGATCCCGGCAGGGTAAATTCAGGAATTTATAATTTCTGAATTTTCTCTGGTCTGGCTGGTAGGAGACTTCAGCTGTGGCTACCACACTACCGGCAAAGACGTACCGCCAAGCGATTTAGCGTTCCGGTACAGAAACAGATTGGGGGTGTGGGTTTAATATAACTGCCATACCACTAACCGGTTAGCCCGCTACCATCTTGGCCTGCCTTAGTGATGATCACTTACTATCAGGCGAGATTGCAGTCAAGGGCTAACTAGTAGTGGAATAAAAAAAAATACAGTTTCCTTATTTTATAACGGAACCCTAATAATATTTACGGATTTCAATTTACATTATTATAATGAATATATCCCGAAACACGGCAGCAACAAAGTTTGTTTTCCCCATTATATGGAAAATCTCCCAACTTTCAGGGTAAAGTTTTAATATAGTGGATAGAACAAAAACAGGGAAATGGGAAACCCTTCCGGTAACTTTTTAATAGAGTTCCGTATGAATAAAGTTTCATTTCCGTATCACTACTAGGCCCGGAGGGACGAGTGACCTAGTAGTGACAACGCATATCAGTCGATTGCGATTGTTATTATTAAGATAGTTAATTTATAAGATGTACCGATTAATAAGATAATTAATTAATAAGATGATTAATTTTTTAAATAGTGTAAATTTTAATAGCTTAAATAGTTTAAAATTCTGACATGTTGACGGAAGAGCACGCAATTTAAACCTACGTGGTTTTTCGCAGTGCTACCTACCCACCAAAGCTGTTTTATTTTGATAACAAAAAAAAAAAAAAAAAATAGAGGACCATCATACGATTTCTCTCTCTGCGTCGTATTCCTCATTACTGAGGGTCGTGACCCCTTTCCATTATTGAAATAATAGTAGGAGTTTTCTTGTTATAACAATGCGGTGGGTTCCCAACTTCCCACGTCCTTCCGCATACGACTCGTCACTCGACTAAAGAGTATTTAAACTCAGGCTTTTGTAACGATCATTATCAGATGTTAGTGATAATTACCGGGACCGACGGCTTGACGTGCTCTCCGAGGCACGGAGGAAACGAATAGGTCAAATTTGAACCTCCAATTTCGGTCACCCATCCAGTTACCAACTTGGGTCAACGTTGCTTAACCTTCGCTATCGGCTGATATGCATTGTCGCAACTAGGGCACTCGTCCATCATACGGTTTATTCTTTTTTTTTTAACAGTCCACAAAACTAATGCAATCAAATTATTGTAGCAAGTTTAAAAATTGGACCAAAATCACAGACATATTTACAATTGACTCTTCTCGATGTGGACGCCGCATGCATATTACAAGGACCTACTTACTATTAAAATTTTAAACTAAAGCCTATTAACTAAACGACTAACAATATTAGATTAATTTTATTAATAAAAAGAGAATAAATTAAATTAAGGCTTAAGGTGTCAGTTTTTTTTTAAACTGTTCTTTCTAAAAAGTGTATTGGCTTGGAGGGTTATTTTTTTTGTAAAAAAAATATTATTCTTTACAAAAAGCCGCCCATAAACCTACAGAAAACATGACTGATAACACCTAGATAACACGTTACATAACAGCAGGGTAGGTATAATCCGAAGATAAATCCATTAAATCTGCGGTAATGCGGCGTCACCTAAAGTTAAACACAGGTTAAGCCAGGCACTTGCCTAATTCATCACTGTTTGTAGAATTTTAGTACTATACCTGCCCCCCAATCATGTAAGAATGGCCGATTAAATCGTTAAAGTTCTGCGGCAAAGTAAATAAACCATAACAGAATTAAATTAGAGCTCAATTTCGTATACCCATTCTTATACGTTTAGGTATGAACGATACTCTAACGTATAAGAATGGATACATGAAATTGAGCTCTAATTCAATGCAGTTATTGTTTATATTACTTTGACGCTGAACCATTACGTTTGATCGACAATTCTTACATAATCGGGGGGCATAACAGTGACAAAAGCGGTGACAACTAATAGTGCCGATTGCACAAACTCCGAGTAAATTGATGTATTGACAGTTAAATGTGTTATAATTATGGATTCTGTCAAAGTAAAATGTTTATTCTTATCGGAGTTGGCGCAATCGGCCCTTACCCGTCGTCCCAGGGGGTCTACTCTCTTTCTCTCAAACGAAACTCGCAAACGAACGTAATTAGTCGGTTATTAGACCCACACAAAATCGTTCAATCCAATCGGTCACGAAAATTTTCTATGGATCCGTACTTCGTCTGCGTGTACGAAAACGAAATAGAGAGGAGCATAGAGATAATATTATGTAGGAGAGGAGTTAACGAAATTTCGTTCGTTTGTTTGCGAAGGTTCGTTTTAGAGAAAGAGAGTAGACCCCCTGGTGAGCGACGAAAGCGATGCGATGCAACGCGACGCGATACGACTCCGTAGAAAATGCCAACTTGTCTACGCGACAACGTACGCCACGTAAAGGGTCACCCGTTGTCCTACCTGAGCGACAAACGCGACAACTCGACATTATACGACGTGACGTAGCTGACCCTTCACGTGGCCTACGTTTTTTTTTTAAATATACATATGCTAGCGCTTGGCTGCAATCAGATACGTCTGTCATTTTCTATGGCGTCGTATCGCGTCGCGTCGCGTTGTTGAGTTTATTTATTCCACCATAACTTCTAAATCATCCCAAGTGGAAGGCTATAATTTAAAAAAAAAAACAATATGGCAGGGCAGTCGTGCTTTTAATTTTTTAATTTAATTATATTGACTTGATTAAATCTTTTTTTTTTAATGCTGCTACAAGTAAGCCCTTGACTGCGACCTCACCTGACGGTAAGTGATGATACAGTCTAAGATGGTAGCGGGCTAGCCTGTTGGGTGGTCTTATTAACTCTTCGTTTTCCGGGTTGAAATACAAAGTTTTTGCTCGATAGTGTATTTTCCGCCCTAAAACGCACTGGTTCGGAAAGATTCTTTAGGTATATCTTAATAGATAAATTTCATTGAACAATGTGACTTCACGGTCGGTGTGATTCCTGGGGGGTTATTACCATCGCTTAAAGCAATATTATTTCAAAATGACAGTCTAATTCTGAGATCTATAGAACGAACTTTGACTTTGCTTAGACTTAAGACATGGTTAAAACGAGACAGATTTATGTTACTCACATAAGTTCATCTCGTTTTAACTCTAAGTAAAGTCTGAGCCAAGTCAATGTAGGTACGCTCTATAGATCTCAGCCTAAGTGCGGCCATACACGGACTGCTTTAACAGTTAGCCAGTGATCAACATACATGGACCGTTCAAACAGTCATAGTCAACAACTTGAAGCTACCATTGATAACTGCAGCCAACCGCCCGCAGCAGTCGCAACTGCTCGAGCGGTTCCAATGTGTGTACGTAGAAGACTGTAGTTCACTACGCAGTCGCAGATTGAAGCAGTCCACTCCGACTGCTTCAAGCTGTGCGTGTATCCGAGGCCTTATTCGTCACCTAAAGCTCGCGCCAATCAAATAGTAGCGTCTGAAGTTGAGCGCATCACGCGTCGCAATCAACTACCTCAATTCATATAGACGGGCCCTGTCTTTAAGTCAATGTAAGTAAAGGTTAATCCAACTGCATTAATAATTTAAACAAAAATTGACACAAATATTGATCCTGTCATCTAAAACGAGAAGTGATACCTACTGATACTATATCAAAATGGGTATAGTCTGTCAAACTTATCTGACCTGTGACAGCGTCGCGTCGCCCTGTCAAACAAAGAATGTGGGCGTATTTTACTAACGCCATCTTGTCTGAAATGCGGGACAGCGCTATGGCGGGGACAAGGACAGGCTTATACAGGTGTGGTGCGGCGAGCTCCACAGGTCGGATGCCCAAATTTTTTCTATGAAAGGGCCCATCTAGTACCTACTCGTACGTATATATCGATGGTCGCAACTCGCAAAAGTATATTTTCGCTCGTAGTAGGTATGTAAGTACGTTTACTTCGACATGACGTCCCGAAAATAAGAATTATAATTATTGTAAAACACGAACGTCAACAATATTAAAACAATACTGCTTTAAGCGATGGTGGTATGCCCTCTGAACGGAGACAATTTGACGTTCACAGCTGGTTAACTTAACAAAATGGCGGCGGAACCGATTGGACAGTTAAGAGCCCATAGTGAAACAACAATCTGATTAAATAAATAAATCTTTATTTGAGACCAGATGATGCCCGCGACTTCATCCGCGTGGAATAA
The DNA here is from genome assembly GCA_917051295.2 of Erebia ligea. Classification (NCBI taxonomy): domain Eukaryota; kingdom Metazoa; phylum Arthropoda; class Insecta; order Lepidoptera; family Nymphalidae; genus Erebia; species Erebia ligea. Next base: position 14,852,988 of record OU785238.1, on the reverse strand, counting down.
GGTTTTTTTATTCCCGCGGGAACTACTCAATTTTCCGGGATAAAAAGAAGCCTATTTCCTTCCCCGGGATGCAACCTTCCTCTGAGTCTGTACCAAATTTCGTCAAAATCGGTTGAAGCTAGGCCGAGAAACCGTAGCAGACAGACAGATAGACAAACAGACAGACAGATAGACAGACACACTTTTGCATTTAAAATATTAGTGTGGATTGCTTGGAAACAGAAACAAAACAAAATTACAAAAACAAATGTTTTAAAATCTAGATACATAATATAGTCTGTGCGAGCACGATGGATTTATTCGTACTTAAGTGATGTTGCAGTCGAAGATGTAACGGGCAAACCATTAATCCCTAAACGTTTTCTACACGGCATCGAGCCGGAACGCTAAATCGCTTGGGACCACGTCTTTGCCGGTAGTGTGGTAGCTAGCCATAGCCGAAGCCTCCCACCAGACCAGACCAGAGAAAATTCAATTATAATAAATTCCCAAATTGACCCTGCTGATGATCGAACCCGGGACCTCCGCACGTTAAGACAATAGAGTTCAAAACTGCGTCAGGGAGGTCGTCGAAGAAATAAAGAAGAAGTGAGGCAATAACGTAACAATTTCGAATTCAAAATAAAAAAATCAAGTTTTTGTAGCTTTTGGAAGTCTTTGTATCGAGAACATTGTGTCGATCACAAAAGCACATACTTACCTAATAATAAATCATCCAACACAAAACAATTAAAGTTTTCAAGTAAATAACTTTAGTGTACTAAATAAATAAATAAATAAAATAAAATAAACTCGTAAAAATCGCATTTGTTGTATGGAGCCTTAATAAACACAATGGCTTTTTATCAGGCAACTATTTCCGTAGTGACGGAGTTAATTTGGTGGAAAAATGTAAATGATATAATTCGATAAGTAGCACAATGAAAATTCCTCAAGTTATCTTTCTACCTTTGATATACTTGTACTGTATAGCTGGGAGGTTAAGATATCGGTCACATATTCATGAGATTCGGGGTTCGAACCCCAGCGGACCCGCACCTAACGTTTTTTTTTAACTAATAAAATCAAAAATTCAATTTCAATTTTTCAATTTATTCATTTAAAACATGTAGGACATACAGGTGTCTCTTCTGTTACGTAATGTTTTGACTCTACCACCGGTTCGGAAAGCAGTTCTGCTGAGAAGAGCCGGCAAGAAACTCAGCAGTTGCTCTTTCAAATATTGTTTAATTCAAGTTGACTTTGACAAGTGCTTTTGAATAGTCGAGTGAATCTACCACTGGTTCGGAATGGCATTCCTACCGAGAAGTACCCGCAAGAAAATCGGTGGTTGCTAAGGGCTAATACAAGTTAACCCTTGACTGCGATGTCACCTGGTAAGTAATGATGCAGTCTAAGATGGTAGCGGGCTAACCTGTTAGGGGTATGGCAGTTATATATTGAACCCATATCCCTAATAGGTTTCTACACTGAGAAAAAAGACCTTCCGAAATACGGAAGGTATTACCGTCCCTTTTGACTCAGTAGGAAATTTACCTTTCAACTTGGAAGGATATTATTACCGTCCACAATTTCCTTCCAAACAATGTCTGCCTTCTATTTTGGTGGGTAATACGTACCTTCCAAATTTCGGTCGGAAATTCCTACTGAGTCAAAAGGGAAGGTAATTTTTGGAAGGAAAATATAAATAACCTTCCAAATCTAGAAGGTAAAGACATAATATTACCTACCTAAGGCGAAGGAAAACGGGCTTTTGCATGCTCATTGCGGTGGGTATTTTAGCATTATCCTTCCAATTTAGAAGTATTTTACCTTCTGCGAATCTCAGTAATCCCCCCCAATCTAGAAAGTAAATACCGAAGGTACTCGGATATAATAGGAAGGTAATTTCAAAATTTTCCTTATAGAGATTATAGATTACGGTCTACGAGGTAACAGATAAATTATAGATAGGCTTTCAAAACGCCCTGTCCCAGCAAGGGTGGAAGCAGGGGTCCGTATACCACCTATGATTTATGCTCTGCTATGCGCTTTCAATGAATGTCCCAACTAGGTGGAAGCACCATTTGCCACGATGCAGGTACCGAATACCGATACAAGCGGACTTGACGATATATATCGATATATATGTGTTTGACCGGCGCCACCCTATACCGCGAGCCAATATACGCGTAGCGACATCTAGTGGTCGGGTCGGGTACTACATTCGGTGTTACAATTTCTATTTAATAAAACTTATTCGTTTTCCTTCCGATACGGAAATATTCCAATTTGTTTGGAGAGATATTGTCATCTAATTTAGAAATTTCCTTCTTGGTAAATTCCTTCCAACAAATTTCCTTCCTTTATGTTCTTCCGTATTAGACGGATAAAATTCATTACCTTCTAAATATCGGTAGGAATTTGGCAGTTTCCCGATTCAGAAGGTAATCGGTGGAAGGAAAAGACCCAATTTTGGAAGGAATCGGTTTTAGAAGGAAAAAATCGGAAGGTAAACAAGGAAATTTTTCTCAGTGTACACGGCATCGATCCGCTAAATCGCTTGGCGGCACGTCTTTACTGTTAGGGTGGTAACTAGCCACGGCCGAAGCCTCCCACCAGGCCAGACCAGAGTAAATTCAGAAATTATAAATTCCTAAATTGACTCTGCCGGGGATCGAACTCGGGACACTTGGCTGGCATTTTGTTATCAACCCTCGGATTATAGTCAGGTACGATATAGCCAGGCAAAGCAAGGTCTACTATGTTATTGACGGCTGTAGCAGTCAAGGTCTAGCCCCACTACATACGCGCGGCGCGACACGTAGCGGCAAGTAGGTACTCTTTGTACAATAGGGATGATGCCAATATCAAAAATAAATTATTTCTAACTGATTATTAAATAGAGGGTCTTCCAAAAGACTTAAAATTCACATCCTCAGCTAGTTTAAAGTTTGATAACCATTTTAAAATATTATAGATTAAAGAAAAAAAGAGCGTTCAAATTTGATGACGTCACAAACTCACAACTGTGAATTTCATACAAGTTCCATACTAGATATGCGTTTCTAAGTTTGATAAAGAGTTGCTGATTTGATTGAGTTGTCATCATTCCTATTATGTCGCAATGCATCTCCGTGCCGCGGCGCTTAAGTCGGCCCAGTTCCTTTTAAGCACTGTGAGGTCACGAGATCAAAATATATGCGCGCGGGGGTGAAATCGAGCAAGCGCATGTCGCAAGAACCTCCTCCATTTTTGGAAGTCGGTTAAAAAATAGAAGAAATAATTTTAAAAAAAAATTATATTTACTGTTCCATACGAATTAATCCGAAAATATGTTTGATTTAGAAATATGATGTAACGAGCGAGGAGAGGGGAGAGAGAGAGGGAGGTAGCAGTGAGTAGTAGAGGTGGGGAGAAAAGAGGTGAGGAGAGGAGAGGAGAGGAGAGGAGAGGAGAGGGTAGAGCAGAGGAGAGGTGGCAATGTATAAAACACGGACATCGGGCCGTGTTCGGGCATTATACCGTGTATTTTTGAAGTGATACGTTGTAAATTATTGTGAACAGTGAAATAAAAGTTGCTGTTGATTGTGCATATTAATTTACGTCTTTCATTTCTGACCGTGCGTAACAGTCAGAAGTGGGATGAATAAGGCCCACAAATATCTCACGATTAAATGGAAAAAGCCAAGAATGTATGTGAGGTCGAAGAAGATGCGAAGTTGATTGAGATTGGAGGACGCCGATTTCCTAAAGACCCTGAGGTAATACGACAATAGTTGACATCACGAGTAGTTCCAGCGACAAGGACAGCAGTTTCCGAAAACCTCCTATTTGTTTTCGCTGTAATGAGACAAGACACCATTGCCCATGCCGAGCTGTGTACAGAGATATCAGAGGTAAGCAAATTTTTTGTTAATTATGACAGTAGAGGTAGATAAACAAGTTGTAGGTATAATCGGTGGGTTGTCACTAGGTGAAATAGATGTGGGGGAAATTAGTGCAGACGAGCGGTGTGATTTTATCGATTTATTGATAGCCCATTCAGATTGCTTTGCCAGTTCACCTAAAGATTTAGGCGAGACGTATTTTGGAGATATGAAATTAGGAGCATTAAGGGTATACGTGGCAATAAAAAGTTTACAGGCAGGCAGGTTGTTCCAGCAGATTCCTTGGGACCTTTCCGTAGTGACGATTGCAGCGATGATTGTAGTGTTAAGGAGATGGTCTAATTGATTTATCAGAGAGCTAAAGTTTTTTTTGTTTTCTCGCCAATTGCGGGGCAATTGTTGCAGGATGGCCGACTGTAACGAGCGAGGAGAGGGGAGAGAGAGAGGGAGGTAGCAGTGAGTAGTAGAGGTGGGGAGAAAAGAGGTGAGGAGAGGAGAGGAGAGGAGAGGGTAGAGCAGAGGAGAGGTGGCAATGTATAAAACACGGACATCGGGCCGTGTTCGGGCATTATACCGTGTATTTTTGAAGTGATACGTTGTAAATTATTGTGAACAGTGAAATAAAAGTTGCTGTTGATTGTGCATATTAATTTACGTCTTTCATTTCTGACCGTGCGTAACAATGAATTTTATCTTATATTTCTAGAGCAAATAATTAGTTTCAATAAGGCAAACTAAGAGGTATGTTTTAAATAAATTTCAATGCAGAGATTTTTTTTAATTATGTTTTGAGATGCGTCAATGGCTGCTTAAAGGTCTTGAAATCAGCAAATTATTTTTACAAGCATACATTATGTCACCGTTTGATGGATGCACTGCTTTAAAAACTCCGTTAAATTGCCGATTTTACGCTATGACAGTGCCTTAAAAAGAATATTTGCCGCTACGTGCCGCGCCGCGCCCCCTTGCCTCGGAGAGTACGTTAAGAGGATATGGCATGAACGGGAAACTTTGAGAATAGGTATTGAACAGTTATATTGCCGTCGCGCTGCTCCTCGAATATAATTCCATAACACCCGATAGGGACAACTGCAGCTTGGACCGATAATACCTAAGAAAAACAGTCGAATTCTTACTCTCGTATTTTTCTGTTTCCTCCTCCAAAACATAACCGATTTTAATTCTTTTTTTACGAATAATTTAAGAAAGACTCGGGCTATGCCGGTATGTTTTTCTTTTTTTGATTATATCCGTCAAATTTATTTGCAGGGTCTCTGATGATGGCACGAAAACTGGGCCATTTTTTGCCATTTTTGAAGGTTCCTTGTTCTTAAAATAATTAATTTATTGAAAAAAGCAAAACATAGGAGCATGGCACTGACACATATGGATTTTATGGAGCAAGAATATTTTCTCTAGTGTAATTATCCACGGAGGAAACAGACAAATGTTTTTGTATGGAGAAATCGCCGGGAGAATTCCTCTTAAGCCGTCGGTCCCGGTTATTATCACTAACATGATAATAGTCGTTAAAGCCCGCCAGCCCGCATTGGAGCAGCGTGGTGGGTCTAAGCTCTAATTCCCACTTTCCTATGAGAGTGGAGGCCTGTGCCCAGCAGTGGGACGTTAATGGGCTGTAGTGGTGGTGATAGTGGTGGCCGCGCCGCGCCTTGAATCTGTAGTGAGGCTAGACCTTCAGAGTGAGTTATCGGCGAAGTTTATGAGTAATTGTGGCGCGCCCGTTTCGCTTTGAATTGAAATAATAAATCCTGTTTTGGTTTCTAATTGGTTTCGGCTAGCATTGTTCAATGTTTGGGGCCTTAGTTTTGAGTTTGGGAATTTGTGGTGGGTAAGATGATGAAAATCGATTCAAGGAGAAAACTCCAATAAACAAAAAAATTGAGCTACAAGTTAGGGGGACAGTTTACTATCACAACTGTTAATTTATTCGTTTGTAGGGACGGGTTCCCCCTAGATATTCATCTTGTTAATGGAGTTGGTGCATTAATCATCCCATTTGAAAAAAAAATAGGTCTATATGCATAAGTTGTACCCAGCATTACCCTGTAGCATATTACCTGCAGTATATTACCTACATGCACCGGGTCTAGTCTGCACAAACTTTCACGTACGCGATTATGTACCTGCATGCAGCGGACTTAGGGCTGACACCTACAAAGCGATCTTTAAAATAAGCTTACTCTTTACTAGATGATGCCCGCGAACTCTTTGATTTTCCGTCATAAAAGTAGCCTAACGAGTCCTTGCATATAATATTATCTTTTCTTTACCAAATTTCATCAAAATCTGTTGAAAAGATGGGCCATGAAAGCGTAGCAGACACATTTTCGCATTAATAATAATATTTTTATGGATATGGAAGTATGAATTCGTCTTGAATAATAATAAAAACTACCAGTTTAAATTGTACACATCATATCCTTTAGTGCGGCAGTGTATTACATGCATCGGGTCTAGTCTGCTCAAACTTCACGTATCTACGCGATTACGTGTACCTGCATGCAGCGGACTTAGGGCTGGCACCTTCACGAATACAGGAAGCTTAATTTAAATCATGGTATACATAATTAACACTAAAAGCTCTTCTTTCATTATGCTCTGTACACTATACACCGCTTTTTGAGATGATAGGCAGTAGTTTGTTCTGAACTTCTGCCTATCAGTAACTTAATAGATTTAAACTAGATAACATATTATTCCATAACAAGACAAGACATTATCCATAACATAAACATAAATTCAAGCATTCAATTGTTTTCTAGTTTTAAATTAACATAGTTAAAGGGCACATTGAATTTTTTAATCCTGAAATGATTCACCGACCACTATTTTCCCCTTTACAAACACCGGATACTGGATATACTGCATATGGATTTGACTAGCTTCACCAAGATTCTTACTGGTTCTTCTCTGTAGGAATATCATTCCGAACCAGGGGGTCTACTCTCTTTCTCTCAAACGAAACTTCGCAAACGAACGTAATTAGTCTGTTATTAGACCCACACAAAATCGTTCAATCCAATCGGTCACGAAAATTTTCTATGGATCCGTACTTCGTCTGCGTGTACGAAAACGAAATAGAGAGGAGCATAGAGATAATATTATGTAGGAGAGGAGTTAACGAAATTTCGTTCGTTTGTTTGCGAAGTTTCGTTTTAGAGAAAGAGAGTAGACCCCCAGTGGTTGATTCACTCGACGATTCAGAAACACTTGTAAAAGTTTATTTGAATATAAAAAACATTGAGTTTGATTTTGCGTAGCCAATTTTTTTTTTAAAGTATTTATGCTGGCAGCCCTAGCATCTCGTTGTCTAGTATATTATCTATTCCGTGTGCACGTCAGCTTATCTGGATTAAGTCTGTAGCAAACCGGCCACACGCGGCGCTGCGCTGTTTGTTTACAACTATTCTGTTTTACATACTTAATAGTTTTGCGACAGTTTTTAGATACGACCATCTTCCTGGCACCAGTGGACTGATGAGCGCTGTTTCTTATTTTCCTGGTGGGAGGCTTCGGCCGTGGCTAGTTAGTAGTTACCACCCTACCGGCAAAGACGTGCCGCCAAGCGAGCGTTCCGGTACGATGCCGTGTAGAAACCGAATAGGGGTATGGGTTTAAAACAACTGCCATGCCCCTAACAGGTCAGCCCGCTACCTTAGACTGCATCATCACTTACCATCAGGTGAGATCGCAGTCAAGGGCTAACTTGTAGTGGATAAAAATAATGTCGTGTTATAAAATTGAGAGAAACAAATTGGGAATCTTGGCGAGAGGCTTCGGCCGTGGCTAGTTTACTTTCCCACCCTAATAACGGAAAAGACGTTCACCCAATCACGCGATTTAGCGTTCCGATGCGATTAGGAGTAAGGTTTCACATCACCACTAGGTGAAGTCGTAGTCAAAGGCGTAGTGTACTTAATGGAGTTAAAAAATGAGTAAAAAGAAATTTGGTCAACCGATAGACCGTATTTAAACGTACATACCTAGCACTCTTTTGCTGCTGGTAGGATTTTTTTTTAATTATTAACCCCCGACGCAAAAAGAGAGGGGTGTTATAAGTTTAACGTGTCTGTCTATCTGTCTGTGGTATGAGGTATCGTAGCACACAAACGCGATGAACCGATTTTCGTTTAGTTTTTTTTTGTCATAGATAATTTTATCCTGAGTGTTCTTAGCCATGTTTCATGAAAATCTGTTCAGCCGTGTCTGTCTATGTATCTGTCTGTGGTATCGTAGCTCCCAAACGGATGAACCGATTTTCGTTTAGTTTTTTTTGTGTCATAGATAATTTTATCCTGAGTGTTCTTAGCCATGTTTCATGAAAATCTGTTCAGCCGTGTCTTAAAACAATTTTAAAAACCCCTCGATACAAAAAATAAACTCTAAAAACTAAATAATAATAATATTTTGATTAAATAAATATAAAATATTCAAATAATATTCATAATACTTTTAGTTTATTTTTTGTGTCGGGGGGTTTTTAAAATCTTTAATTGTACTTTTATAAAGGCCACGGACTGCATCCAGAAAGTTCCCTGTGAAACATTATTATTTTAAAGTGTCATATTTATTTGTCAACAATATTAAAATAATACTGCTTTAAGCGATAGTAATAAGGCCCCTGTTTAAAAATTTAAGAAAGGAGAAAGTGAAAAACCATATACTTAATTACTGAGTTACAAAAATGGTCAAATATAAAAACATGCGAGTAAGATCATAAAGACCGAACATCCCACGTACGTTTTCACTAAGCGACCACATATTATTACAGAATCCGTAGCGTTCATACCGTAATGTTGTTAAAACATGCGATGTTTTCGTTGCATCTACCTACTGGGCGATCGTAAAATTTAGTAAATAAATGGTACGGTGTAAAACTCCCTTTACATGTAGCGATACTTTTGTATACTTACTCGATGGCAAGTTAGCCTATCCGTTTCCAGATTATCCGATCCGATATCGGATTTAGGATATCTGATATTCATTCTTACGGACTCTACTGGTAACGTGACCGGTATGGCAAGCAAGCAAGCGAGCGAGCGAGTAAGCAAGCAAACAAATAAGCGGGCAAGCGAGCATGCAAATAAGCAACAAGTCATACAGGAAAAACAGACTATTCGCCACAGATGAAGTCGCCGGCATAAGCTAACATCATTTTATTTTTTCAAAACTATCATTGATTACGAAAGCGGTTTTCGCTTTTGAGAAATCGACAAGAAAGATACTAGACTCAAAAATGCAAAATAAAATTACTATCGTGTCGTTCTCCTGGCAAACAACCTGATAACATGGAAAGGCATAGACCACTGAGGATTAGGTACTATCCAAAGACTTATTATGGAAAGGTATTTTTATTATATTAGTCAGAGTGTCGAGAAGATTAAAATTGATTAAATTGATTAAATTAGATTTGTTTAATATAAATATGCTAAAATTGGCGAGAAAATTAGCAGACTTTAAAAAATATCGTCTCGGTCTCGTCGCCTTACTCATAAAGATCTTTTTATTTTATTTTCTCAGCTAGTCGGCGCGGGCGGTGGATGCTGGACGCTGGATTTACGACTTCAACCGAATAAAATGAGTCGTGAACATTAAAATCGAATGGTGCTATCATAATTTGTGGCTCTGTGGGAGTCATTTTGAAATGCACTCTCATTTCTTTCCTATCCAATTTCGTATTAATATCCAATTTGATAAGAATATTCAATTAGGAGTATTAAATTGTTTCAACGAACGCGTACCAAAAAATTATAATACAACTTAATGATACCCGCGACTGGTCCGCGTGAATTAAAGTTACCTAGTAGATAGTACGGTCTACCCATATAAAAATCCCGCGGGAACTCTTTAATTTCCCGGGATAAAAGGAAGCCTTAGATACCAAACATCAAAATCGGATAAATAGATGGGCAGTGGAAACGTACACATTTCGTCGTGTCGCGCTTGCCTGTGCCAACTAGACAAAAACAGATCGTACGTAGTTGTGTGTCATGCTAGATTTGACTGAAAGGTATACTCTATTGCTATTGAAAAAAGCAATAAATTTTTTAAATCATAAAGAGGTGAGTGATTTTTTCAAAATTATTTACATAAAACTCTGCCACCGAGAACCGAATCCGAGACCTCTAGTTACCTACGAAACTGCATTTATCATTTTATTGGCACAACAAAGTCAAATATATACGTAATCAATAAATACAAAGTAATTACCTACTGGCAAACAAATTAAAATGTCCGACGACAATCGACATTATTTAAACTTTCGTATGAATTCAGAATTTATTGCTGGCAATGCTTTACCACGCGGAAATTATTGCAAAACGCACTGACTAGAGGAAATAATAGAGACGAAGTGTTCGCTGTTCGCTGATAAAATCAAACACGATAAAGTTCCAGAATAAAACCTGGCAAAAATATAAACCGGAGTCCGTCTAGTGACAGCCGAATGTAATATAGTGAGAAATTAAAAAAAAAAAAATTATTATTAGCATACGCCAATGTGGCCAGTATATAAAAATTGGCACTGTACTCCCCTACAGTGCAAGTAGTGCTTGTAAAAAACGTAAGGAGTAGCGGAACAAAATATAAGTACTTATATTTGTCACCCACTGCACAGGTAAAAAATTTAAAATCAGGCAAGCACAGGCCTCCACTCTCATAGGAGAGAGGGAATTAGAGCTTAGACCCACCACGTTGCTCTAATGCGGGTAGGCGAACGGTATATCTACATATAATTCAAAAATTTATAGTGTTTCCCGAGCTTGCATTATCTTTTCTGAATGAACTGCGTTTGCCCGTTTCTATCTATATTTTTCCTTTAGTCTATGGAAATGGATATTAAAATCTGAATGGAAAAAAACAAGGAAAAAAAAGGGAGTTTTCCACATATTAATATTAAAATAATACTTTTAAAAAAATTAAATTACCCGAGATATTGAAGTAAAATGATACTAATTTCTAGATAATCTTCAAACGATCAAACAGCTCAACCGATTTTCTTGAATCATAGCTAAGAACACTCGATTAAGCCACCTTAGATATAACACTAAATCAAAATCATTTCGTCCGTTTGGTAGCTACGATGACAGACAGACAGATACACAAGTCACAGATTCACAGATGGATACACACGTTAAACTTATAACACCCCTCTTTTCACGTCAGGGGGTTAAAAACCATCCAAACCCCATGCGAATCCCAGTCGGTCAAAACCAAGCAACATCAGATTTATTGATTTATGCCCTTCCCACGTATAAATTAAGTACAAACCTTCAAGAGTGAATAGGTTAATAGGCATTTTCTAAGCAAGCGCGCTCCAACTAGACCTCGTCATTCATTATTGTAGCCAAACGCAAAAAAAAAAAAAATTTGAGCATCCTAACATCATTATAGATAGACAAACAGAAAAAAAAGACGGATAGGTGGACGGAAAAACAGCCTGGATATTCTTGCATATTTTATGATATTAGTATGAGTTCAAAGAACAATGTAAACTCTAATTTACTTTACAACGCTCCAGGCAATCTCAAAGTCACTTAATGCTAAATCTCCCGAAAACTTGACTTGACAAGTGCCGACACGGTCCAACTTGTTCCAACTTGCTCCAACCTGTCTAACTCAACAATCACTAAGCCATTGAAGGAGGCGATTGAGGTCTAACTTAGTTACTATCTACTCGCTTAGTAATTGATAACTTTGCCTTTGACGGCACCTGTCGGAGTTAACTTAAATGGCACTTTAAAGACGGCGTCTATTTTTTAATCCATATCCATATTTAATATCATAAATGCGAATGTGTTTCTGTCTGTCTGTTCGGATAGTAATGAAAATGCACTCACACTCTCTTTAACGTTTCTGTGGTGGTGTCGTGTGGTGCGGGTTGTTACGTTCCCTCAAATATGGTTGAGCGAAGCAATGGCTGGATCATACGTCATGCTCGTGAACGGGTGCCACCGTCGGAAATGGGGCTGCCTCTGTCTGCCAGTCTTGGCGTGTATTGAATATTGTAGGTATGCTCGTGAAAAAAGCTTACTATACAATCGAAGATTACGTAAATGATAAAAAAAACAGCGTGGATTTGATTCGCTCCAGCTATGCGTGGGACTGCAGTTACTTGTATCATTATGATGATTGTAAGTTTTGATGGAAAAGAGCAACCACCGAGTTTCTTGCTGGCTCTTCTCGGTAGGAATGGCATTCCGAACCAGCGGTAGATTCATATTATAACGATTCAAAAGCGCTTGTAAAAGCTTATTTGAATAAAAAACATTTTGAATTTTGAATTTTGAATTTTGAATGAGTGCGCTAAAGTCCACACTCTAGCTTTAGTAATCCTGACATAGTAGTGACCCTATCCAATAATTAACTACGTAAGGTATGCGTTATTTTTGGAATAATAATGAGCTGGGCTCCAAGATCCTCCCAAATACGAGTACACTAGTAATATAGGTGGGTTTGGGACTCTATCATCAATACCAATATACGAGTATATTACAAATGCGAAAGTGTCTTCTTCTACGTCTGCCTTCTACACTTTAACGGCCCATCTTTTCAACCGATTTTGATGAAATTTAATATAGATATAGGATGTAGCCTGTAGAACATAATCGGAACATCATAGAGTTCGTATGGGAATTTGAAAAACAAAAAATTATGCCGTTAATACAAAAATAGATAAAAATCCTGTGTGCAATCCGAAATGCAATCTATCTCTGTACACTTTCGAGGCCATGAAAAGTTTGACAGACAGACAGACATATGGACAGGCAGGTAGGCAAACGGACGCACTTTCGCATTTATAATATTACCTACTAGCGTTTGCCCGCGACTTCGTCCGCGTGGAATTAGGTTCTTAAAAAAAGGAATTTTAAAATACTATGAAAAACATAAAATTATTAATTTTTTACCAAAACCACAAATACCAATTATCGTGGATATAACCTATTTAACCTCCTTGGGGGTGGAATTTTAGAAAATTCCTTCCGTAGTACATCTCTAGGGTGCTCAAGAAATACCACGTCCCACCACTGGGCACAAGCCTCCATTCTCATAGGAGAGAGGGAATTAGAGCTTAGACCCACCACGCTGCTGCAATGCGGGTTGGCGGGCTTTAAAGTCTATTATCATGTTAGTGACAATAACCGGGACCGACGGCTTAACGTGCTCTCCGAGACACGGGCTCAGTCTTTTGGTTTGGGCTGTAGGTAGATTGTCTGTCTCAGGATAAAGCCTTTTAAAATAATAAAATATAGCCTTTTATACAACAGCTCATACTTATTAATGACTAGCTGATGCTCGCGACTTCGTCCGCGTGGATTTAGGTTTTTCGGTTCCCGCGGGAACTCTTTAATTTTCCGGGATAAAAAGTAGCCTATGTGCTATTCCAGACCATAATCTATCTCTGTGCCAAATTTCATCCAGATCCGTTCAGCCGTTGGAGCGTGATTGAGTAACAAACATACATCCATACATCCAAACTTTCGCATTTATAATATTTATTTGATGAAAATGGACAATTGGGAAATAATAAAAAAGAGAAGATTTTGTTTTGTAAATTACATATTTTAGAATGCAGATCTAGGTCACAGTGTGGGTAGAAAAATAAAAACTATACGACAGGCGTTGCTCGTAACCGAGTGTTATCTTTTAGTGTGCGGCGCCCCCATGCCGTGCGGGGAGTCGTTAAGATAATATGAGTGCTGAGTGTAGAGAGGGCATTATGCTGGCACTACATATGGCTAGCGGATCGATTTTTTTTAATCGTTTCTAGCTGACCCGCCACGGCTTCAGCTGGGGCAATTTTTTTTATCCACTACAAGTTAGCCCTTGACTGCGATCTCACCTGATGGTAAGTGATGATGCAGTCTAAGATGGCAGCGGGCTAACCTGTTAGGGGCATGGCGGTTTCTACACGGCATCGTAGCGTTTCTATTGAGAAATTTAGCGAAATAGTAGATAACAAGAAACTTCATTCGCTATAATCCGCTTAAAAATTCTAATTGATTGGGTGCAAGGTGCAACGTGCAATACCGCCCATCCTTCCAATACCTAAACATCCAGGAAAAGCAAGCACCTTCTCCACACCACACGAAACGTTTCACTTCAACAGCGGAGCATCTTTTATACATGTGGACTCAACAACAACAATAGATAGTGCCATCGAAGCAAAAGCTTATTAAACTGTGGAAAATGACGTAAATGACAAGAGAGCATTTGACTCGCTCCAGCAATGCTAAGGACTTAATTAAATTGTGAATGAATTTTTTTTCAAAAGAGCAACCGCCGAGTTCCTTGCTGCTTCTTCTCGGTAGGAATGTTATTCCGAACCAGTGGTAGATTCATTCGACTATTCGAAAGCACCTGTAAAAGTTTATTTGAATAAAAACCATTTGAATTTTGAATTTTGAATTTCAAATCAGCAACTCTAAAACTCAAAACTCTAAAATGCGTCGAAAAGCGTTTTCAGTGTGAAAGTTGTATAAAATACATACTTGTAACGTCATCAACTTTCAACAAATTTTTGTTATCCATCCAAAATCCGTTTTGGAAGACCTTCCAAAAGACGTCCTCCCTTTGGAAGTAGAATAAGATTATCTCATAAGTTTATTAAGCTTATATATTACTAGCTGATGGCCGCGACTTCGTCTGCGTGGTTTAAGTTTTTTTTTATTCCCGCGTGAACTCCTTAATTTTCCGTTATAAAAAATAGCCTTTGTCACTCTCCAGGTCTTCAACTATACCCATGCCAAAAATCACGTCGATTCATTGCTCCGTTGCGCCGTGATTGAAAGACAAACCAACAAACAAACACACTTTCGCATTTATAATATTAGTATGATATTGTAAATGTGAAAGTTAAGATGTATGGATGGATGGATGATTGTTACTCAATCACGCCAGTACGGCTGAACAGATCTGGATGAAATTTGGCACAGAGCTAGATTATCAGTGGCGTGCAGTTCATAGAGGTATAAAAGCACCGCTTAACCAAATGAAAATACGTCAATGTTCGTTTTCATCAAAACAGCTAGTAAATAGGTATTCTGAGTAGGTAAGTAATGCCCACCCTAGCTAGCTAGCAAAATCTGTGCACGCCAATGTAAATTATAGTCTAGAATAACAGATAGGCTACTTTTTATCCCGGAAAATTGAAGAGTTCCTGCGGGAACCAAAAAACCTCAATAAACGAGGACGAAGTCGCGGGCATCAGCTATTAAGTTTATAAGTGGAACAATTCGGCAAGTGTGGGGATAACATTATGTTTTGTTAATTGTAAGTAATGTGTTATTTTGTCGATTTATTGATTAACATCCATTTTCATTAGACATTATATAAATGTAAAATGATAAAACATTGTGTATTAGCACTAATGAAGATTTTTTTGAAAAATTTGGATATATCGACTCTACTAGCTTAGTACAAGGAAATTAATTCAGACAACGTAAATAATACCACGACCTCACCACGACATTCTACATACAGTCATACAAAATGTAGACTACAGGTTTATACACAACTAGCTGATGCCCGCGACTTCGTCCGCGTGGATTGAGGTGGTTGATGTTTTTGGTTCTCTTGCGGAAACTCTTTTATTTTCCGGGATAACAAGTACCTATGTGTTATTCCAGACTAAAATCTATCTCTGTGCTAAATTTCATCCAGATCCGTTCAGCCGTTCTGGCTTGATTGAGTAACAAACATACATCCATCGATCCATCCATCCAAACTTTCGCATTTATAATATAAAGATGTCACCGTCACGTCGTATCAGCACCACCAATACAGCCCACTAACGGCCCACAGCTGGGCACAGCCCTCTACTCTCATAGGAGAGAGGGAATTAGAGCTTAGATCCACCACGCTGCTCCAATGCGGGTTGGCGAGCTTTAACGACTATTATCAGGTTAGTGATAATAACCGGGACCGACGGCTTAACGTGCTCTCCGAGGCACGGGGGTGAAACACCGCCAACTTCCTAACTCCGGGCTAGTACTGAGAATTTCCAGTCAGAAAAACCAATACTTAATTTATAACCGCTAGACCAACGAGGCAGTATGACTGGTAGGAAATAAAGTATCTATAAATGTGGTAGGCTCCCACGCTAAAGTGTGATTTATGGGACGATATTAAAAAACCCTATCACTAACCTACCACACGCCGAATATTATTTACAAGCGCTTTCGAAGTTAAACTAAACAATATTTAACTTTAAGTCAATGTAAGTAAAGGTTAATCCAACTGCATTAATAATTTAAACAAAAATTGACAGTTAATATTGATCCTGTCATCTAAAACGAGAAGTGATACCTACTGATACTATATCAAAATGGGTACAGTCCGTCAAACTTATCTGACCTGTGACAGCGTCGCTATAGACGGGCCCTGTCAAACAAAGAATGTGGGCGTATTTTACTAAGGAAAATTCTACTCCAAAATTCAACCTGATATACCAAGGCGTCCATGGTTTTTCTTTTACAAATATGCACTTAAGTGGGTAACTTCTACAATATGCCGCTTACGCCTTGGTCACTCCTGCACACCTGTCCACCTGCACAAGATCAGAGTTAGAGATCACTCCCTGTGTGAATGTGGCTTAGACGAAGGTACTGTCTCCCATATTTTGTTTTCTTGTCCCAAACTTCTTCATCCCCTCTATGATGTCCTTCCATCACAAATCCCCCGCCCAATAAATGCTGAATGTTTGTTAATGTCTGTGTTAAGTCCTTATTATAAATTTGTATGTAAATATATTAAAACTAACAATATTAAGCTGTAAATATATAGGTATCTATGTACTTAAGTGTGTAATATTATATGTGCTAATCATAATATTGTGTTGTTCTAGGGTAGAAACTAACCATAAAACATTGAAATAAGAAACCTGCCATTAATACATTGGTAATCCAAATTAAAAGCTGGACAGAACCTCCCAGCTATCACCTTTAAAGCGTGTCTCCTCCATTCCACGCGTCATTGGCGAGGTATATTGTACCCATTTGGTACAAACGCAAGCCATAAAACCAAGAATTGAATTGAACGCCATTTAGTCTGAAAAGCGGGACAGCGCTATGGCGGGGACAAGGACAGGCTTATACAGGTGTGGAGCGCGTTCCACAGGTCGGAACTCGGACGCCCAATTTTTATCTATGAAAGGGCCCATCTAGCACAGGAACATAATTATAATATATCGATGCTAGAATTTATGAAAAAATAAAAACAGGCATAAAAGTTAGTACCAATTTTGACCACCAGATAAGTTTATCGGACTATTAGTTACAAAAATTGTGGTACTATCAGTCAAACTCAAAACTACTTGACTTATCTCTTCTTTACTTTTTTCTGTTAGGGAACCCGCGTCTTTCACCCATAACGTTTTTGTAATCTTTTTCTAATGAATGTGATACAGAGGTGTCGCGACAGCGCGATAATATACCCAAGTGTTGAAAGATAGGGCATAGACAACACTAAAGGTGCCTTTCCACCAGAGATTGCTGCGTTGCCCCCGTTATCCTTTTTTTTTTAGGTATCGGGGGGGATGGGGGAAATTTCATAAGATGCCTGGTCGAGGTCCTGTGCTCGTGTCCCGGGTATAACAAGTTTTGGGTTTTTCTGACAAGAAATTCTCAGTACTAGCCCGGAGTTAGGAAGTTGGCGGTGTTTCACCCCCGTGCCTCGGAGAGCACGTTAAGCCGTCGGTCCTGTGCCTGATCTCTCTCCGGTCGTGTTAGATTTTCCGACCTGGACTATCAGAGTAAAGAAACAGAGAGTGCACCTGTGTATGCGCACACACTTGTGCACTATAATATCTCCCGCACATATCGCTAATATCTCTGGAGAAAAGCTGCCGTTGCCGAAATTCGGTCGGGAGGACATTAGTGAAAAGGCACCCTAAACGATATAATTATAAGCAATCCATAATATTATGTTATCTGTGTCTCCTTTAATAGGTTTTTTTAATGATGTGTTTAAAAACTTAACACTTATGGAATCACCTCGGTGCAATAGTTTATCTTTGCCTCAGCGACTGTACGTTCGACGGATACTTCTTGGTACTTCCATACTTATGTTTTTTTTTATTGCGAAATAGGCTTGTGCTTGAGGACAATCATGCTTAAGAGGATCGTCTAGTTGTAAATTTTCATACAAAAAGCGATAACGTTTTTCTTCCCGTAAATGTTGTCCAATTTTCATAATTTTTAGAAATGTTGCAGATACAATGAAGAACTATGCTCGTACGTTTTAATTTTAAAAAAATATTGCCTATGTTAAAAGTTATTAGCGTCTAAATATCCATACTTTTGACCTAAAAACTTCCTCGAGTATTTTTTTTTTTTTTAATTTAACTAAACTAAAATTCTAAAAAAATAAAACGTACGAGCCTAGATTAAGGTGTACTGAATCTAATGAGACCAAAATTGTCTAATTTCGTAAACGTTTGGAGGGGTAAAAACGTTATCGCCCGAAACAATATTTCAAGATTAAAATGTAGGCATATGCCTACTGGACTTGCAACTCTCTCTATCGCACGATAAGGAGAAGGCAGCGAAGCCTTGTGAAACAGATAGCATTATTGAAAATACCTATTCGCGTCGCGTTTCGTCACTAGACGATCCTCTTAATGCAAAGCAATGATGATATCTAGGTTGGAGCGCGCTTCCCTAGATGCCTGTTCACTTTTGCCTTCAAGGTTATAGGTGTTAGGAAATATCTTCGTGTACTGAAAAACCTTGGCTGTTCGTATCAGAAACCGTATATGTAGTTCTTAATAAAAATGCGAAAGTATATCTGTCTGTCCATTGTCTGTTTGCATCGTTTTTACAGCCGTTATGTTTTGATCAACCAATTCTGACGAATCACCATTTTTAATAGCGACCATTTTTTTCTTTTATTTACCGGGATAAAGGTAGCCTATGTTATCTGTCTCCAGGGCTCTTATTTGTAGGTACGACCTATTCACCTATACTGAAAATATCACGTCGATGTGTAGCTCTGTTACGGCTTGGTTAAAGGACAACCCAACAAACAAACACGCTTTAACATTTATAATATCAGTAAGGACCTTCAAGTTAAGTACCTACCTTCAAGGCAAGAGCGAATAGGCATCTTCTAGGCGGGCGCGCTTCAACCTAGACCTCATCATTGCTTTGTATTAAGCGTGATTGTCGTCAAGCGCAAGCCTATCTTGTAATAAAAAAAAAACCGGCCAAGTGCGAGTCGGACTCGCGCACCGAGGGTTCCGTACAAACCTGTAGTAAGTTTTACGATTTATGACGTATTAAAAATAAAAATTACGTTTGTTGTATGGGAGCCCCCCTTTAATATTTACTTTATTGATATTTAATTATTTATTTTGAAAGGTAATATACAAGTTAATATTCTGTGAAAATTTGAACCGTCTACCTGTTACCGTTTTTAATATTGAGCAAAAAAATACGAAAAAAACACGTTTATTGTATGGGGACCCCCCTTAATATATATATTTTTTTAATTTTTAGTATTTGTTGTTATAGCGGCAACGGAAATACATCATTTGTGAAAATTTCAGCTTTCTAGCTATCACGGTTTATGAGATACAGCCTGGAGACAGACAGACAGACAGACAGACAGACAGACAGACAGACAGACAGACAGACAGACAGACAGACAGACAGACAGACAGACAGACAGACAGCGGAGTCTTAGTAATAGGGTCCCGTTTTTACCCTTTGGGTACGGAACCCTAAAAAAGGAATAAGGATGATCTGAAATCCCCTTTTCGGTAAAAGCTAGAGCCGCTAAAAACTTTTCAATAAAAGCTGTTTATGTAGGTATGTAGCCGTGCTGGGGCCATTCTGCCAACGCTAAAAGCCATATTGTTTCATTACTGTTGACTTTCGTGTCTTAGAATTATAATCCTTAAGATAGGAACTTTAAGGCACGTGACATCAAACTGTCATTTTGAGTAATATTGCTTAAGTATTGCTTTAAGTTTCAGCGTTACAGTATGACCCCCGTATGTATGAGCGAAATAATACTTGAATTGAGTTGTAGGCGCATTGTTCGAAACCAAATAGTTTAATAGGCATGCGCCTTAGTACTGTTGACATTTAAAAGTTAATAAAAACAAACAAAATTAAATTATTTTGAAGAAAAACATAATATTCTCTGTGTGCTTTAAATTCATAATCCTTTTTAATTCAATTCAAATTCGACATGAAATGATTTAGTTCACGTAGGTCGTTTGCCACATATGAAATGTCGTGTCTCTATCACCGGTTCGGAAAGAAGAATCTACTGAGAAAAAATGGCAAGAAACTCGGCAGTTACTCTTTTTTAAAATTCGTCCGCGTGGATCATTGAATTATATGTACAAGTACATAATACCTCAATGGCGTGGATTGAGGTTTTTGGTTCCCGCGGGAACCCTTTAATTTTCCGGGATAAAAGTAGCCTGTGTTATTCCATACTATAATCTCTTTGCCAAATTTCATCCAGATCCGTTCAGCCGTTCTGGTGGGATTGATTAACAAACATCTATCCATCCATCCAAACTTTCGCCTTTCGTCTATATCGTTTCCGACTTTTGATCGCATTTTCGTTTAATGTCCTCTACTTTTCATTATGTGGATAAGTAGAAAAAGAAAATTAATTTAAAATGTTCATTAACCTTTTCTGCTATCTGTACATCAAACAGAAAGGGTTCAGGCGCAATCGGAAACGTTCAAACGATAATAAAAGGCACCATTTGAATGTGAATGGCCGGTGTAGGATTACCCTTTCCCCACTTCAATTACGAACGGATTCGGGTAAGTGAATCTATCTATGGAACGTTAGCCAGCTTTAGAGAGGCCAAATTGACAATTTTGAGTAATCCTAAATTGACAATTTTGAGTAATTTTTGTTTGGTGGGAGGCTTCGGCCGTGGTTAGTTATCAGTTACTCTTACTACCCTATTGGCAAATCTATATATATAAAATTCAAAGTCCTGACTGACTGACTGACTGACTGACTGACTGACTGACTTATATATCAACGCACAGCCTAAACCGCTGGGGTTAGAAACTTGAAATTTTGACAGTAGGTTCCTTTTGTGACGGACGTAGGCGCTCAATAAGGAAGGATTTTTCAAAAATCCCTCCCTAAGGGGGTGAAATAGGCGTTGAAAGTTTGTATGAAAGTCCGTCATTTCTCAAGTTATATCCATGAAACTTGATATATGAGCTACCGGTAAAAAATTAAGAAATACGTGTTTCACAGTTTTTGAAAATTCTACCCCCGAAGGGATGAAATAGGGGATGAAAGTTTGTATGAAAGTCCTTCATTTCTCAAGTTATAGCCAAAAAACTTGGTATTTGGGCTTCCGTTTTAAAATTATGGAATACGTATTTCCCAATTATTGTAATTTCTATCCCCAAGGACGTTAAATAGAGAGTTTGTCCTTCACTCACGCCGCAACAGAGCAACGGATTAACGTGATTTTTTGCACGGGTATAGATGAGGACCCTGGAGAGTGACATAAGCTTCTTTTCCCGGAAAATTAAGGAGTTTCTGTGGGAATTAAAAACTTATGCCACGCGAACGAAGTCGCGGGCGTCCGCTAGTAAATAAATATAAATAAATAAATACTTAAAAACTTTATTTTGAAACATTAACCTAGGACTTAAAAAAAACCGGCCAAGTGCGAGTCGGACTCGCGCACCGAGGGTTCCGTACAAACCTGTAGTAAGTTTTAAATTATTAAAAAAAACTACTTACTAGATCTCGTTCAAACCAATTTTCGGTGGAAGTTTGCATGGTAATGTACATCATACTTATATTTTTTTTAGTTTTATCATTCTCTTATTTTAGAAGTTACGGGGGGGGGGACCAACATTTTACCACTTTGGAAGTGTCTCTCGCGCAAACTATTCAGTTTAGAAAAAAATGATATTAGAAACCTCAATATCATTTTTGAAGACCTATCCATAGATACCCCACACGTATGGGTTTGATGAAAAAAAAATTTTGGGGAACCCCAAAATTTATTGTTTTTTTTCTATTTTTGTGTGAAAATCTTAATGCGGTTCACAGAATACATCTACTTACCAAGTTTCAACAGTATAGTTCTTATAGTTTCGGAAAAAAGTGGCTGTGACATACGGACGGACAGACAGACAGACAGACAGACAGACAGACAGACAGACATGACGAATCTATAAGGGTTCCGTTTTTGCCAAATTTGGCTACGGAACCCTAAAAACATAATATATGAACGATCATCCTGCAAAAGTTAAAAACTGTGTTGCAATGATGACTACCCTATTGGCAAAGATGTGCCAAGCGATTGAGTTCTGGTACGATGCCGTGTAGAAACCGGTTAGGAGTATGGCTTTAATATAACTGCCACTAGCAGATGCCCGCGACTTCGGCCGCGTTGATTGAGGTTTTACGCGGGATAATAATCTATGTGAAAAATTTCATCCAGATCTGTTCTGCGGCTCTGGCGTGATTGAGTAACAAACATCCAACCATCCATCCATCCATCCAAACTATTGCATTTATAATATTAGTATAAATACCCCTAACAAGCCTGCTACAATCTTAGACTGCATCATCACTTGCCACCAGGTGAGATTGCAGTCAAGGGCTAACTTCTAGTGGAATAAAAAAATCCTTATACTACTATATATAAGGGCAAAAGTGTGTCTGTTTGCTACGTTATCACGATTTTGACGAAATTTGTGACACAGGGACAAGGGAGGGTGTAATTTGTGATATGTATAACCATCGCTTATAGTCAACTAGCTGATGCCCGCGACTTCGTCCGCGTTGTTTAAGTTTTTTTTTAATTCCCTCGGGAACTCCTTAATTTTCCGGGATAAAAAGAAGCCTATGTCACTCTCCAGGTCCTCAACTATACCCATGCCAAAAATCACGTCGATCCGTTGCTCCGTTGCGGCGTGATTGAAGGACAAACCAACAAACCAACAAACCAACGAACCAACAAACAAACACACTTTCCCATTTATAATATTAGTATGATATTACTTCAAAATTACAGTTTTATGTCACGTACCTTGACATTTCTAAAGTAAGGATTATAATAATTCTAAAACACGAACGTCAACAATATTAAAATAATATGGCTTTAAGCGATGGTAGTATGGCCCCGGGTAGGTTGTATCTAGGGAAAGGATTTCTTTTATCCCGGATATAAAAAAAAATCGTACAATATTTTGTAGCCCGCCAATTCGAAAACAATTGGTGAAACCGATTTACAGAGTATAATAGCCACAATACTGCAAACCCTAAAATGTCAAATCGAATGAACATCGAATCAATCAGATTGGGGTCTAAACATGGTCTAAAGGACTCATAGGCTCATAGCGGACATGAAGGGTTTAGATCTTTTGAGGTTAAGAGATTTAGAACGAAACTCCAACATCCCTTTTCTCTTTGAAAAATATTTGGCAAGCGTGTTTACAGTGTAGGTATGTATTGAAAATATGTCTTTATCGATTGACAGGAGACGTGGATATTATGTGGGTGTTCCGATTTAAGCACTGCGAGCACTATTCAGTGCTCTTACTGGGGACATATAGTGCTCGCAGTGTATTTCGGAACACCCCAATGTCTTTTGGCAGGTCCTCTGTTAAATAATCACTAAAAAATAATTTATTTCACTAGTTGTCAAATACCCTATTATGGGCTAATTTGTAAACAACATAATGAAAAAACTAGAAGTTTAATTCCCTATAATCCGCCACGGAAGGTAAATCTATGTGGTACAGTGCGTATCTTGAACTTGCAGCCCGCGATATTCTCCACACCACATAAATCTCCAAAATACCCTCAACGTACGTTTCACTCCGATACCGGAGCATCTTCAGGAGATGTTGACTCTACAATGCACGGTTGTGATTCACAATCGTTCGTTTCACAATCGTGAAACGTACGTTGAGGGTATTTTGGAAGATTTATGTGGTGTGGAGAATATCGCGGGCTGCAAGTTCAAGATACGCACTGTATATTTCGGATTATAGCGAATTAAACTTCTAGCTTTTTCATTGTCATGGACTTCCGCAAAGTAACGCCTGCTTCTATCCAATAAACAACATAATGGTCACATAATATTATTGCTCAAAATAACCCGTAGCAATTTGCGAAATTTAACGCGTACGAGCGCAGAATCTATCCGAGTGGAACTAAACTACCCCGTAATCCGTATGGAGTTAACCGAGTGGATTTAACCGTTTCCAAATACCCGGCTACATTATTTCAATGTTTGAAAAACCTATGAGCTTACTGTACATTATATACTCACTAGATGATGATGAAACTTCCATACTAGAAGCGTGTTTTTAAGTTTTTTTTATTGCGCTCGACGACAATCATGCTTAGTGCAAAGCAATGATGAGGTCTAGGTTGAAACGCGCTTGCCTAGAAGATGCTTATTTACTCTTGCCTTGAAAGTACCTAATTTATAAGTGGCAGGAAACGCGTGCGCTGGAAGCATAGAGGTATAATATTATAATACCTCTATGGCTGGAAGGCTGTTCCACACCTTAGCGGTTCGTATCAGAAACGTCAAGCAAACACGTGCGAGCAGATTGGACATCAACCACATAAGGATGCCAACGCTGACGGTTCTTGCTGTTCTAAAGTTTAATAAAAGTTGCTGATTTGATTGTGTTGTCATCCCTATTATAGTCTTCAGCCCCGGTAAATTTAGTAGTTAATTATCTACCTACTAATATCA
Source organism: Erebia ligea (assembly GCA_917051295.2). Classification (NCBI taxonomy): domain Eukaryota; kingdom Metazoa; phylum Arthropoda; class Insecta; order Lepidoptera; family Nymphalidae; genus Erebia; species Erebia ligea. The sequence goes on along the minus strand of OU785238.1, from coordinate 14,828,382 downwards.
AATCCTATCTCCCATCTCCCACCGGGTCAATCCGCAAGGGTTCTTTTGTACCTCCATCCGCGTCCTTATAAATGGGTTAAGGGGGTTTTGATTACAGCGCGCTTTATTTCATACTTCTTTGATTAAGATAGAACAGGGCCCATAGAAAACGTTGTGGGATGCATAATTAGGACGTTTTCAAGTGGTCGTTAGGACCGACCGTGGGCACGTGAACTAGTTTTGATTTAAGGAGCCATGTTGAAAATTTGCGACTTTTGGAAGCTTTTTTTTCTTTGAAACTGTATAAACTATAAATACAATATATTTCTTTCTTTGTACAAATAAAATATTGATATTTAAATAAGTGTTTTTCTAAATTAATTTCTTCGATGGGAAATAATAAAGGACGGCTGCTTGAAATGAATTGATTTATTTATTGACAACTTGTGCCACTTAAGATAAGTCAAGACTCTACCACCAGTTCGGAAAATTGATTCTACTGAGAAGAGCCGGCAAGAAATTCAGTAGCTTAAAATATTATGGATAATATTTAAGTTTTTAGTTTCAATCAGAAATAGTTAAGTTTTTATTTTCCTATAGTTTTTTTGATGATGTAAGTTTGGCACTTTCAAAAAACTAACTAATTCTTGTATTTTGTGAATTAACTATCGAAATTGGTGTATAATTTGTACTTCTATGTCGATGGTTATAATAATTTTATATGTACCTAAGTATATAAAATATTACCTAGTATTTATTAACACCTTTATATCCTTTTCTGAATGCTAGAAGTTTTTACCTTTTTGTTTCGTTATGGCCCCTTAAGTTCATAACCCGGTTGGTTGGTTAAGTACGAAATTATTTTTCCAAGTTGCGCCTCTTTTGTGTGTTACTTTGTACAACTTTCAGGCTTAGCCTAGTTTTCAATGACCGGAAATGTTAGATTATATGTAGCAACATGCTCTCAAATAGCTCCCAAATTTGATTTTGATTTTTTTGTTTGAAAGGTTACTTGATCGAGATTGTTTTAGCCATTATTCAAGAAAAAACTGTTCAGCCGTTTGAAGATCATCAGCTCTTTGTAGGTATTGTAGCCTGTAGGGATATGAGAAACTTCCACAAGCATAATCGATTCAAAATTTGGTCTCAGCTGTTGGTGTCAGCTGTTAAAAATAATCAATCTACATACCTAATATAGTCAGAATATTCAAGGTTGTTCGTTAAAAGGTGCCTCTTATCGCTTAAAAAAAACATCATTTCCTCAAAATTATAATTCTCTACCAACGTGTATATTATACGATGAGTTTAGGTCAGGGATGCTGAACCTGTGGCACGCTTGCGTCGGCACGCGGCCAAGTTATTTGGACACGCACCGAGAAATAATTGACGTGCCTTGGATAGCCTACCTATACCTATATCTCTCGTGAACGTGGACAGTGGGACTTTTTGATTTTTCGGGATAAAAGTAAATGTCTGTCCAAGTGATGCAATCAAATTTATTCAGATTTTTTTTTAATTTATTTCATCATCATCCTCATCCGACAGACAGATACACTTTCGCATATATAAAATTAGTCTGGATTGGCCAAAATTAACAAATAAAATTAATCATCTGTAAACAGTCGATACGTTTCTTAACTACGCTTTACATTAGTCAAAAAAATGTCTAGTCTTTTTTGACAAATAACAACGTTGCTGCTATAGATACAGATTTTTTTTATTTCAGCCACCATCGCGAGAATTTTAACCCTTGTGTATTTGTAAGTCTTGAATCCAAACTATAGGTCCTAAACCGATACAAGTTCTAATAACAATTTTAGCGATCCAATCAATTAAAAATATACGAAAATTATTGAAAGGTTAACCACACCTGCTCCAGGTCATGTCTCTCATAAGCAAAATAATTAAGGCGGGCCAGTGAAATAATATTAGCAACAAAGCAAGGGTGAATCTCAAATGCGAATATTATATCTAATGTCGTTATTCCATCGTTATTCCTTCCGTGAGTAGTGACAGCTGAAATTAACATGTTACAGGGTTAATTAAAATATACTAGCATAATGGCCATCTTCTTTGCATAATGCTTAAAAACTTTTGTTCTACAAATTAAAAAAATTCAATAAGTTTGCAAAAAAAAAACTTTTTAGTGTGTAATATTGTTTTGGCATCTCTTTCATTAACTGTTACAAAATCAATCTAAAATATTGTGTAATTTTTTCACTCTATTTAAAAGAGCCTAAAGCACAGGGTATCCTGAATTAGGCAGCAGAGACCGATCATACCATGTATCACTAGACCTAGGCAGTGGCGGCCTTAGGGGGTGGCAAGCAGGGCAACCGCCCGGGGCCTCGCTCTTGCAGGGGCCTCGCGCCCTCGCGCTGCAGCCCGAGTAGAAAAAGTCCCACCAATCAACAGGAAGTGAGCTAGTAAGATTCAAACTAGTGACAAACTACAAAGACAATCCTCTATCTATTCTATTTATTGATTTGAGATGCCAGTGCTGTCAACTGCGAAAGGTAAAAAAAACGTGGACTGGAATGGACTACACTCCACAAAGCTTAAAGACCTCGCAAATATCCACCGCCCAGAGCCTCGCAATGGCTAAGGCCGCCCCTGGACCTAGGACTTACTTTTGTAAATTATGGAACCAATTACTAATTATTTATTTCTTTCTTTCTTAATGATTAGATAATTCATGACGTTATGATAATTCATCAAATATCAAATAAATATTATAAATGCGAAAGTTTGGATGGATGGATGTATGGATGTATGTTTGTTACTCAATCACGCTCCAACGGATGAACGGATCTGGATGAAATTTGGCACAGAGATAGATTATAGTCTGGAATAGCACATAAGCTACTTTTTATCCCGGAAAATTAAAGAGTTCCCGCGGGAACCGAAAAACCTCAATCCACGCGGACGAAGTCGCGGGCATCAGCTAGTGTAAAAATAATTGAGATCTGAATTCTTGACGCCGAATAGCATCATCGTATTTTAATCAAGAAATATATTTTTAAAGCTATAATAACGAAAGTGTTAAGTATTTACTTTTACTTTATTTATAAAAAAACACGTTCTTAATGTAAGCCCTTAAAATCTCACTTTCCCACTTTGCAATTGATTCAGAAATCCAGTTTAAATGCGAATACATTTGTAGCTGTTTGTAACATGCGAGTAACTCGACATTGACATATATTTTCAATTTCGAGCCTTAAGTGCGTTTCACATCGTGGCAACTTCGGGTTTAGTTTTCGATCAAAACTTTAACAAAACTTCGATAAAAATATGATACAAAAAATAATGGTATTATGTTTAGAGAAAAGGTTCCTTCGATAAAACCAACAGATTTTCTGTATAGGTAAAGGGTAAACCACAGATCACTTCTCGGTAATATAAACTGACTGCATTGGCAAGTTTAGAGTTTGAATTTTGAAAAATAAAGGAATCCATTATCATAAATGCAAAAGTGTGTCTGTCGGTCTGTCTGTCTGGGTTCACTAATATTTCACAAAAAACGTTTAACAAAATATGTTCATTTCACAACCAACGTTTGGCAAAATGACTCAAAAATTCATTGTCATCTGTTTTTTTATGAAATGATTGGTCACCGTCTGTCAGCTACGCTAAAATGGACCATTTTTTCAATCGATTTTGATGAAATTTAGGAGAGATAGGTTTCAACTTGCAACTTGCATCCCGGAGAAGGACATAAGCTACTTTTTATCCCGGAAATTCAACCTTAATCTCCCGGACGAAGTCGCGGGCATAACCTAGTATTTTATTAACTCTATTTCCATAAAAAAAGGTCTACAAAAATACCACTCGGAGATGTAAAACATTCAAGTTCTAAACATGCCTTATACCTATAAAGCTTATAGTATCAATATATGGCACGAGGTTCCAAAGCTGGCGATGGCGCCACAGGTGAAACTAGTGCGAGATGAGACCGCCCATTTCCTGGGCCCAGCGATAACTGGACACTCGGACAGACTAACGGCATTCCTGTCTAGATATCTCGAACTATACGCACTTAGTGTTCAAGATTCGACTACGATCAGACAAATCGTAAGCCGGAATGCATCCATCATGTCTACCTGTGGTCAGCTCACTATTAAGCACGATATTTCCTATCGAGAGACGGGTTTAATGGCGAAGTGGACCTTACTTCACATTTACCTAGTGTTGCTAATAAAAAGAAAACAAAAACTGAACAGTCTTAAAATTTAGTTTTAATTTTGCCCACCGGGCCAGATAAGTTGGTGGAACTGTACACACATTAATTGAGATCATATTTTTGGGCAACTCTCGGGATTACGGGTTTCCTTCACCGTTGTATCAAATGAGATTTAAATTGCTTAACTCAAAAAGTTACAAGTGTGTGAAAGGACCCGCGACCACCTGTGGGTGAGACGAGACGACAGGTCGAACGTCTAAACTACTAGGTGAATAGGCGATCACTGTACTGTACCTTAGAATATTTAAGTACCTTCCCTTCCGACCTACTCGTATCATTGAGAAAAGATGGGCTGTTAAAGCGAAGTAACTAGTAGAAAGAAAGACAGCAAGACAGACGGACAGACAGATACACTTTCGCATTTATAATAATAAATTTATAGATTTAATTTATGAACTTACATATTTAGTTAAAGTTGTCGTTTAGTCTAAAAGAATCGTAGGCCTTGTCGTAATTAATAAAATGTAAAGTCGAAGAGAAAACAACTTTTTTGCAGCAAATTAATATAATTTCATGTTTTCATCATTTATCTATTTACAGAACATAAATTATTTGTGCCAAGAATTCAATGAACATTCTATTCACTTAGGTATCATTAGGTTTTTTTTTTAAACCGGTAATTTTCTTTTAATCAGTTTATGGTAAACAAAAAGTTCTATGTAAGCTCTTGGAAATAGTTTACTGCTGTTTGTAAAATGTAGGTAGACAGCCTAGTGGGTAAGACACCCGACCTCCTTTTTTTTTTTTATTATTATTATTTATTTATTTAATAAATCTGACAGGGTTTACATTTTGATGTGGTGTAATCATAAATTCATACGAATTTTACCGTACACCACAGTGCCGCCGACAATTGGCTTATTCATATACAAACTATAATTTACAAATTATTTTACACAGCTATAAATACACGCTATATGATTATATAAACTATAACGTCCTAATACTACAACTATAACTAACAATGTATCCAATTACAAGAGTACAAACCTATTAAACATATTCATACATAACTACTTGATACAATTACCTAATCTAAAAGTTAAAAGTGGGTAGAAAATATAATATACAATAATATTATGTGTACTAACGCAACATGACAATTGCTCGCTCGTGACACAGGATGTGTAGTTAACGTCTAAGGTAATTTGGTTGTCCTGTACGGGGTAGCGGATTCGATCCCCGGACACGCACCTCCAACTTTTCGAAATTATATGCGTTTAAGAAATTAAAAATCACTTCCTTGATGCTTCAAACGGTGAAGGAAAACATTGTAAGGAAACATGCATGCCCTAGAGTTCTTCATAATGTTCTCGAAGGTGTGTGATTTCTGCTAATCCACACTTGATGAGCGTGGTGGACCATGGCCAAACCCTTTTAATTCCGAGAGGAGATAACAGATATAAATGTAGGTGACTAAAATCACAGGTGAGGTTCTATAGATCCATACTAATATTATAAATGCGAAAGTGTGTCTGTCTGTCTGTCTGCTACGCTTTCAAGGTCCACCTGTTCAACCGATTTTGATGAAATTTGGTACAGGGATAGGTTGTATCCGCGACTTGGTGAATTAATTTTTTTGATTCCCGCTGGAACTCTTTAATTTTCCGGGATCAAAAATAGCCGATGTCCTTCTAGACTTCTCCGTGAGGCAACCTATCTCTGCACCAAATTTCATCAAAATCCATTGAACAGATGGATCGTGAAACTTGACCAGAGTGGTGGAACATGGCCAAACTATCCTTATTTTGAGAGGAGACTCGTGCTCGGTAGCGTGTCGTCATTTGGTTGATTTTTTTTTTATTGCAAGATAGGCTTGCGCTTGACTACAATCAAAATTCAAAAAATTCAAAATTCAAATGTTTTTTATTCAAATAAGCTTTTACAAGCGCTTTTGAATCGTTTTATTATGAATCTACCGGCTCACGCTTAATACAAAGCAATGATGAGGTCTAGGTTGAAGCGCGCCCGCCTAGAAGATGCCTATTCACTCTTGTTATACGTGGCAGTTTAACAGCCTCGTTGGTCTAGTGGTTAGTATGTTCGACTGCGGCTGAGGTCCCGGGTTCGAGTCCCGGGTCGGGCCTTAATAAGTATTGGGTTTTTCTGACAAGAAATTCTCAGTACTAGCCCGGAGTTAGGAAGTTGGCGGTGTTTCACCCCCGTGCCTCGGAGAGCACGTTAAGCCGTCGGTCCTGCGCCTGATCTCTCTCCGGTCGTGTCGGATTTTCCGTCCCATCGGGCTATGAGAGTAAAGGAACAGAGAGTGCACCTGTGTATGCGCACACACTTGTGCACTATAATATCTCCCGAGCAGATGGCTAATCTCCAGATGGCTGGAGATTGGCCGCCGTGGCTGAAATTCGGTCGGGAGGACATTATTATTATACGTGGCAGGGAATACATGCGCTGGAAGGGCATTCCACATCCTGGCGGTTCGAATCAGAAACGTAGAGCAGAACCGTTTTGTTCGAGCTGACTTAAGCTAGCTGATTTCTAGTTCAGAATCAAATAAACATCCTCCCTAAATTCAACGAAAATCCCAAACTTCCTTCACAATATTTTACCGTTGACAAATTCTAAAATAAATAAACATCGTAGCTAATTTTCGGCTCGGTCGCATATCGGTTGAGTTGGCACAAAAACCCGACACTCATAACCCCCATAGCGTCAGCTGTTACAACATGCGGTATTGACACGGGAATAGGCGTTTGCTTTATATTGACCCATATTCACACCCAAATTAGTCCTATTTAAACGGCTAGGCTTAGCGAAAAGCTGAAAGCCGTATTAGAGAATGTTAAGTAAACGTTAAGAAAAAAAAATTGGCAGTCATAGGGACTGCCGATAGAAGTGAAAACGAATACCTATTTAAAATAATTAAAATATATATATAATTAAAATATAAACCTTAAAACTAAGGCATTAAAGTTTAATTACGAATGTGGTATATTTATAAGTATTTAAGACCTTTTGTGACGCGGAGCATGTCGGTGACGCATGTCGGTGACGCGAATCCACAAGTTTACCCCCTTCCAAAAAGTGATCAACGCGGCTAAAGAAGTTTTCACTTCACAAATGTAAGTATTTAAACTAAATATATAAAAGGAAAAGAAGACTGACTGCTCAGCAACACACAGCTCAAACAGCTCACAGCTAAAGGTTGCCTGGAAGAGATCACTCATAGTGATAAGGCCGCCTTTACACCGTAACAAGTTGTAAATCCTGTCACCATTAGTTTTACCTCTGTTTTGTTATTTGTTTGTGTGTAATAAAGTGTTTTTACTTACTTACTTACAGCTCAAACCACGGGACGAATCAGGCTGAAATTTGGCATACAGACAGCTATCATGACTCTAGAATGAGGGACACGGCAGAGAGAGAAACAACGGACCGTTTAATTAGATACAGAAAAATACATGCACTAAAATCTAGGTATATAGAATTTGATTAAAAAATTCCGATCAATGTAAAGCCCTTACCGATACAAATTTTGATAGAAAACATGGTATTTATTGTGCAACGCAGTCCCAATCACACCTACGAGTATATAAAACGAAGTTAATATCTCTGTACAATTCGAGTTGTTTTTTTTTCGACCTGTTAAAGGAGTTCAAGGAGTTAAACAGGTGGAGTAATTCTTAACGTACTATTACCTAATCTGTGGTAAAAGTACGTTAAATGATAACGATTTGCTAAAACACTCTTTCACCACAAGCCAAGGTTAACGTTCAAAATCTTTAGATTGCTAGAGTGCATAAGTTCAGACACGCAACAATTGAGATTGTAGCAATGGTTGTTGCAGCTTTTACGAAATAGGGTTACAACCGTCAAAATACGAATAATGAAAGAACTTATCCAAAGATCCTTCTTCAGAGAATATTCTTCCTTTTAAATAAGATACTCAAATAGATCTACCTATATGAAATTAGGTAGGTATATGAGTGTGTAAAATCTAGTCTAGTGTCTGCGGAATCTATACAAAATGTTTATAAATTAGTTTCAAAGCATCGCCATTATTATAGTTGAAATATGTCATAAAGTTCAGCAAGGACCAAGGTACAATTACGTCAAATACAACAATTGTTTTGATCTCAATGTAAGAGTGAGTCACAATCCCAATGACGAGAGCGTAGCATAATAACCCCTCCAAGCCATTGACACAGGCTTGCTCCAAAAAGCTAAAATATGCCGCGATTAAATTCCATCGAAAAAGTTTTATTTCACCGCCCAACCGGGTTGACGGTGAAATTTTTCTCATTATCGATACACGTGCCATAGCTGGCAGGGTCCCAACTAATATTGGTTCATTTAATTTGTCGCCATCAGGAATTTTTTTATCACAGTGGGGCGCTAGGAAATATATGTATATCTGATGTATATGCGCTATGAATCGCCCGCGACTTCATCCGCATGGATTCCGAGATAGGCTCATTTTCAACACAATTCCGTTCAGAATTCTGCGTTAAAATCCACTCTAATATTGGGTATACTCTAGACTAGATGATGCCCGCGACTTCGTCCGCGTGGATTAAATAGGCTATGTCGTCCCCCGGGATGCAACCTATATCTCGGTACCTTATATAGGTACCTATATATAGGTACCTTTATCAAAATTAGCAAAAAAAATCCTTTTTTTTATCAACTACAAGTTAACTCTTGACTGCGATCTAACCTGGTGGATAGTGATGATGCAGTCTAAGATGGTAGCGGGCTAACCTGTTAGGTATGGCAGTTATATTAAACCCATACCCCTAATCGGTTTCTACACGGCATCGTACCGGAACGTTAAATAGCTTGGCGGGACGTCTTTGCCGGTAGGGTGGTAACTAGCCACGGCCGAAGCCTCCCACCAGGCAATATTAATACACTTATTATTAATAATTTAAAGAATAATACACGAGAATATGAAAAAATATTAACTATACTTGTAACAAACTCTGTGGTATAGGTAGAGTTAATATTTTTTCATAATATGAAACACTGATTGTGCAATAACGACTTACACTTCTCGGAATTATTTTTTTACTAGATGATGCCCGCGACTTCGTCCGCGTGGTATAAGGTTTTTTGATTCCCGCGGGAACTCCTTAATTTTCCGGGATAAAAAGTATCCCGGTAAAAAGTATAAGCCTATGTCCTTCCCCGGGATATAACCTACCTCTATACCAAATTTCAGAAAAATCGGTTGAAAAGATGGTCCGGGAAAGCGTAGCAGACAGACAGACAGACAGACAGACAGACAGACACACTTTCGCATTTATAATATTAGTATGGAAGTATGGATATGGATTTTTAAAGAATAAAACAGCAAATGTATAGAGATATCTAGGTAAAAAAACACAAGTGATCATCGTTCATCGGGTCATTGATACAAACCCGAACAAATCTTTTAACCAATGATTCAATAAGTCACAAACTTCGTAACATTTACCTTACCTTCGTAACCTTTGTAAAAGGATGAAAGATTTTCGTACATGAAAAGGCTGAAATTCTTCCAATCGATCAGCAAAGTCAAGGTGACAGATTGGTATCGAAAGAAGACATATTTACGTCTTGGGTCGCCAAATTGTTTGCCCATAGCGAGCTATAAATTTCCGTATCGTCAATATTGGCGCTGGGCGATTTACGATAAGTTGCCTTCTATTCAGTCGTGGACTAAGGCCAAACTAAGACACCATAGCGACGCCACTGGTCACGCTACCGTGGTGTATACTACTGTCTGAGCTACTCTACCAGAGTAGACACCAGTATGGCTAGCATGCGCACTACGAGTAAAATTATGTCTACCTGTTATTTCTATCTGTCTACCGAAGCTAACATGGTTACTTGTCTCGTTACGTCAAAAGTAGAGATAAAAGTAATATTTCTTATCTGTGGTATTTTTCTCTATGAACCTTTAAATGTCGACTATTCTTTTCTTGTAATATACCGCATTTTGTGCATGTTAGGGTAAATGAAACATTTGCCGGCAACGACAACATCTCTCTCTCTCACGTCGCGAGATAATCTCGTTTTGCGCATGCTAAGCACACTAGATTGTCAATTACCTCACATCAACTATCAGTGTATTCGTGCGAATTACGTCGTCACGCACTAGCAGGGGCATCCGGTAGCGCAACTGGTATCGCACTCGAGTGAGTGAAAAGCTACATAGTTCTATGCATTAGTGGTTGCGCCACCAACCGGGTGATCACTGATCCCAGCCGTCGACACCCTACATAGAGCTGTCTAGGTGCATTATATTGGTAGCGCGACTGGTTGCGCCCCACTGGTGTCCGAGTGAGCTAGTGCCTTTAAGCAATGCCGAAAATTGATTCAATCTTTCAAACGAGTATCAATTTTTATGAATAGCGTAAAGGTCGTAACGTAAAGGTGTTTTTAGGCGTTGTCCTACGTGGACGACAAACTCGACAACGCAATTCGATACGACGCGTCACGCGACGCGACTGTATCAAACAGTTGCTGATTCTCACGAGGTCTACGTTGTCGCGTAGATAAGTTTGTCATTTTACGTCGGCGGATCGTATCCTCGGAATAGTCGTGCCGCTTTCGTCGCTTACCTATGTCAAGCGGGGTTTCCACCGCTAGCGTAGGGACCTTTTTTTAAAATTAATTGTAGACAAAAAGAGTCAGAACGAGGTTACCTAAAGAAAGTATCTGCCTCGTTGGTCTAGTGTTTAGTTTTCTTTAATTTTCCGAGATAAAAATAGCCTAAGTATTCCAGACTATAATCGATCTCCGTGCCAAATTTCATCCAAATCCGTTCAGCCGTTCTGGCGTGATTGAGTCACAACATCCATCCATCCAAACTTTCGCATTTATAATCTTAGTATAGATGGAAGTGTAAAGTGTACACCTATTTTGTCAACACACATTTTGTTACAAAGCTCCATCACATCTACTTATGATATTTTGTTTCAGCCTACCTGAGTTCCAGAGACCCAATTGTCTAAGTAAACTCTAAGCAACTCGTAATCATTTGACAGCTTAATACGTATTACTCGAACTGTTTAAGGAGTTCATACATGCTTTATGACGTGCAGGCATCTATGAGACTCCTTAAACAGGTCGGATTATCCGTTTGACAAACACGATTACGATTACGATTTCCTTACACAATCGGGGGGCAGGTGACATTGGTTTATCATCCAGTCGTTAACGTCAACAACAGACCAGCTAAGGGCTCCGAGAGAATGTAACTTTGTGCCGTAAATCGTGGCACGCACTAATACTCACGACAAGACAATTTATTGCCGGCCATTTTGGCTATTCGATGGCGAATGGAGATATAAATAAATTGTTTGTTATACCTATATCCCGTCTTTGACTAACCCTGGACAAACAGGTATATAAGAAAGCGGACTAAGTGACCGCGTGGAACTCCTATAGCATCGTTTTTGTCAATTTTCATAAAATTTTGTAGCTCGCTTCGCTCTGGAATTAACTTTCTTTTTTATTTTTATTTCCTTAGGTAAACTGTTTTTTATTTGTTGTTTTTTGTTTATATTATCTGTTTAACCGGTTTTGACGAAGTTTGGTAGAGACAGGAAACATCCCGGGGACGGACACAGGAAAATTATCTAGGAAAAGAGTTCCCATGGTAATTAAAAAAAATATAGATCCACGCGTACAAAGTCGCTATATCAATAATATAATTTCTTGCAATTCTATTTGTAACTAAAGCTTTAGGCCCCAATTTATATCGCTGTACGATACTGTTATTTGGACAGATAACTATTTATTAGAGATGAAACGGATATCCGGTAACTATCCGGTACCCGGCCTATCCGGCGTAAATTTATTATCCGGCCGGATACCGAATAGTAACTCAATATCCGGCCGGATACCGAATGTTCAAAAACTACGACAATTTCCTAAAATCAACATTAAAACATAAGTTTTTGTGAGGTTTTATGAAAAATATGAAATATGAAAATATACTTTATTGTACACCATACATAAAAAACACAAAAAAAAACATAAAAAACAAATGGTTTTATAACTGAAAAGTTACAAAATATCACAAGGAAGTTCGTTCTCTACCAAAAAACTTAGAAATTTTGATTTTCTCTTAAATTACACTCAAATCACGCACTTTACTCAGCAAGTAAACAACAAATTTTCGTTATGCAATTAATCACTCATCAACCACCGGCCACGATCGCTCATGATGACACCCGAAACAGCCCGAATTAATCCGCTTCCTTTTGCTTTACCTGTGCGGCGCTAAACTTGTCACGACCTGGGGGTCTACTCTCTTTCTCTAAAACGAAACTTCGCAAACAAACGAACGAAATTTCGTTAACTCCTCTCCTACATAATATTATCTCTATGCTCCTCTCTATTTCGTTTTCGTACACGCAGACGAAGTACGGATCCATAGAAAATTTTCGTCACCGATTGGATTGAACGATTTTGAGTGGGTCTAATAACAGACTAATTACGTTCGTTTGCGAAGTTTCGTTTGAGAGAAAGAGAGTAGACCCCCTGCTACGAGACCACGAGCCGGATATTCGGCCATCCGGCTTCGTAGCTAGCCGGATATCCGGTATCCGGTATCAGGCCAAACTACTATCCGTTTCATCTCTACTATTTCTGCGTCGGAAGAAAGACAGGTGGGCTATTTAAGTGGGGATTTAAATTAGAGATTTCGGAACTAATCTCATAAATTAGGATTGTTATCTGCTGTGTTTCAAAGGATACCTACTGATTTTGGCAAAGGATACTTATTCGTTATAGTTTATTACTAGCTGATGCCCGCGACTTCGTCCGCGTGGATCGAGGTTTTTCGTTTCCCGCGGGAACTCCTTAATTTTCCGGGATAAAAAGTAGCCTATGTGTTATTCCAGACTATAATCTATCTCTGTGCCAAATTTCATCCAGATCCGTTCAGCCGTTGGGGCGTGATTGAGTAACAAACATCCATCCATACATCCATCCAAACTTTCGCATTTATAATATTTATTTGATGAGTGAGGAATCAATAACCACCACCACCACTACAGCCCAATAACGTCCCACCGCTGGGCACAGGCCTCCACTCTCATAGGAGAGAGAATTAGAGCTTTGACCCACCACGCTGCTCCAATGCGGGTTGGCGGGCTTTAACGACTATTATAATGCTAGTGATAATAACCGGGAACGACGGCTTAACGTGCTCTCCGGGCTAGTACTGAGAATTTCTAGTCGGAAAAACCCAATGCTTAATTATGGCCCGAGCCGGGACTCGAACCCGGTGCCTCGTCGGCCGCAGTCGAACATGCCAACCACTAGACCAACGAGGAATCAATAAACCACACTAATATTTTATAAATGCGAAAGTTTGCCTGTCTTTTGCTTGACCGACGTAATTTTACTCTTATATATTAATCAGTACCTAGCTGATGCGCGCGACTTCTTCCGCGTAGATTGATGTTTTTTGGTTACCGCGAGAACTCTCTAATTTTCCGGGATAAAAGTAATTTAAAAAAAAAGAAGCTGTGCAAATGAAGTCGCGAACATCATCTAGTTTTAGATAAACTGTCCGCTAAACCACATGAGACCGATAATATAATTATGTATTTTGGTTAATATAATTATTTTGGTTAAACAAATTGAGAGCGTCATACTAAATAGAATATTTGGATGCGACCCAAAAATTATAGAAATTTACTTTTTTTTAATCAGGGCGGTATAAATAATCAATAAAATTAGCACGTTTCCACTGCGTAATTAGGTTGTAAAGAAGGGAAGAAAATAGACAAGATGCTCGGAAAATATTTCTAGTGCAATGTAGAAAAGCTTTCTTTAAAAAACCTGTCTATTGTTTCCTCGCAAATTAGAGAAAAGTACTATAGAAGTCTCGCTCGCAATAGCAATTCACGATCTCGTTTACTCAAAAAGGCCTCAGCTGGCGCCTGTTCCTTTTAAAATAACGTCCTTCGAATATTACCCAGTCGTAAATACCTTTATTTCCGGCCTGGGCAGTAATGGACTACTTTTACGTATTCATTTTTCTGTTCCACGTATTTGTAAGGCAGCCATATATTCATGTATTCACCCATTCATACAATATCAACACCGAATAATAAAACGATGGTTACGCGGGGGACAGCTTACTCGCATAGGAATCGATTTTACCACGATTTGAATTTACATTGAAACCGGCGTACGTCATTATGATAATGCGAGGTCGTACTTCGAACGGAATACGCTATGAGGGGTCCGCTATCAACTATTATTGATTTATTGATTTATTGATTTATTCGTTGTGAACACAATATTAACATGCATTCTGCCATTTCTGGCGTACAACATTTAGAATTAACTAACATTTTACATTATTATTTTACTAATTAAATTATTAACAAATTAAATTCTGAATACCTTATTATTATTACACTCAATAACGGACAAATTAGGTATATAAAACATAATTATCAAATGTTACAAAAAATATTTAAATACAAATTAAATAGGCTACACATGTCAATAAATAATTCTATCTCAATCAATGTCATGTCAATAAATAATTCTTAATCTCAAATCAATTTGCGAGTCAATGCTGGAATATCAGCTCAGTAGACTCAGTAATTCACATTGTGATGACCTCCCTGACGCAGTGGTAAGAGCTGTGGTCTTATAGTGGAAGGTCCCGGGTTCGATTCCCACCACCACCACCACCCACACCACATTTGTACCGAATTTTTCTTTCTTATTTTTATTGTTACTGTAAAAATGTATTTCTTCTGTATTTTGGTGTACCTACAATACAATAAATAATATTTCATTCATTCATTCATTAATTCATTCACCACTACAGCACATTAACGTCCCACTGCTGGGCACAGGCCTCCACTCTTATAGGAGAGAGGGAATTAGAGCTTAGACCCACCACGTTGCTCCAATGCAGGTTGGTGGGCTTTCACGACTATTATCATGTTAGTGATACCTGATAACCGGGACCGACGGCTTAACGTGCTCTCCGAGGCACGGGGGTGAAACACCGCCAACTTCCTAACTCAGGGCTAGTACTGAGAATTTCTATTCGGAAAAACCCAATACTTAATATTATGGTCCGACCCGGGACTCGAACCCGGGACCTCATCGGCCGCAGTCGAACATGCTAACCACTAGATGACTAGACCAACGAGGTAGTTCAATTCCCAGCAGGTCGAATTTGGGAATTAGTAATTTCTTAATATTCTCAATAATTCTGGTCTGGTGGGAGGCGTCGCGTCGGCCGTGGCTAGTTTCCACCCAAAGCAAAGACGTACCGCCAAACGATTTAGCGTTCCAATACGTGTAGAAACCGATTTACATTTACATTTTTTTTATTTCGTTTACATTTTAACTATAGGTACATAACTACCGGAAAAACTCACGTGTTATGTCATTAATAAGGGCCTCGAACGGGTTCGAAACTAGTCGGGCATTTTCCGACATAACACGTAGGTTTATCCGGTATAGTTATGTATAGTTAAACATTTAAATTCGTTAACATTTAACAAGTTAACCCTTAACTACGATATCACCATGTGTAAGGTAAATGCGGCCATTTGCAGCTGATCATAACATGTCACAATTCTCATTAAATTCATACCTTACGTGTAGTGCCGTCAAGTATGGAGTCCACTCGAGGTTCACAAGCAATAGCACCCAATGAGATATGGTACTTTACTAGAGCGTGCATTCTCTTTATTCTTTTCAAATGAAACCAAGAAAAACCAGTTGGTTTTTCTTTCAGTAAATTGATGCTTAACTTAATTTTTCTGAAAGCTAATGGTAGTTAGTTAAGTGGTAGATTTCAAGGTAATGTAAAAATAGTAAAAGAGATAGATAATTTACTTTCTTTATTTAATCTATGACAAGTTACCCCTTGATTTGTTTATCAATTTATTAATCTTTTTGGAACGGAATTATAATTCATTACAAAGCGGCGTTTTAATATGAGCTTACTATAGCGACGATTTACTAGCTACGACCGACACTTCTCACCAGACCAGAAATCAAAATGTAAATTCCCAAATAGCTCAAGAAATCGACATTCCACATAATATAAGATACAATATTGAAATGTCAAAATGCAATTAGTAAACGTACATGGAAAAGTAATTAGTTTAAAGCTAACCTTTTTATATCGCGAATAACACAACGGATGCGAAACAGACCGGCAATCTTATTGTCGGAGAGGCACCCCGAAGAAGATGAGGTATGATATTTGTTCCTCCATGGATGAACACCTCTCTGGCCGTCACCCCACAAACAAACATTCGACATAACAGGCGATTAGGAAATAGTTAACGGAACTATTCGATGCTAAAATAACGTAACGATCCGATATTTGGGACAAAGTCGTTGCCTCCGTTTTTATTGTTGGTTAATCTCTTTTATTGTTTTAGCCGACCAGCAGACATAAGGAAAGTTGGTTAGGTATAATCGTCATCCACAGTCCACAAATCCATACTAATATTATAAATACGAAAGTGTGTCTGTCTGTCTGCTACGCTTTCACGGCTGTTCAACCGATTTTGATAAAACTTGGTATGCGGATAGTTTGTATCCCGGGGAACTCCTCAATTTTCCGGGATAAAAATGTAGCCTATGTCACTCTCCAGGTCCTCCACTATATTCATGCGAAAAATCAAGTCGATCCGTTGCTCCGTTGTGTCGTGATTGAAGGACAAACACACTTTCGCATTTATAATATTAGTATGAATATGACTCGGACGAAGTGGCGGGCATCATCTAGTAGTAGGTAACTATAAATAAGTAATTATTAGAATATACTTTATTTACATCAAACTCTACGCGTCACGCATGGAGTGAAAAGCAAGCACAAAAACAAAACGCAATTTGGCCACGTGCTGCAATAACCCGTCAACCCCCGAAAAGAGGGTGAGGGTGTGACATAATTATTTACCAATACGCTTCTATTATTGGGTATTTTTTGTGTGAACTGTACTATTGATTTTTTTTCTGTTTATTTTGACGACCCCTGAACAGCGCTCAACACTGCGCCAGGGGGCGCATTGTTGAGCGCTGTTGTCTGAACGTGCTCAGGTTCCGGGTTCGATCCCCGGCAGGGTCAATTTGGGAATTTATATTTTCTGAATTTTCCCCGGTCTGGCCTGGTGGGAGGCTTCGGCCGTGGCTAGTTACCACTCTACCGGCAAATACGTGCTGCCACGTCTTTAAATATACATTGTATAAAAAAAGGGGTTCACAAAGTGTATGTTAAAAGTGATAATTAAAAAAACCCGGCTGAGTTTGTTTTGGGCTCTTGGCGTTAGACACGAAACTAGCGACGGCCGAGCGGCGGCGACGGCGTGGCGAGAGCTGGCGACGAATTTCGGGAAGGTGTTTTAGGCAATCTGAAATTGTGGAAAAATATAATTACGTTCATTGGCGAATCCAGTTCTGCCAGTCTGGTAGAGCGTTTGCGGTTATTTCGCTACCGCGCAGCATATAACATTTGCAAGAAAAATCCGAAAAAACATTTTTTTGCCAACTTGAATTTTTTATCTTTAAATTTTATACTTATAGAATTCGAAAAAATAAATCGCAGACGTTTTTGGCGGTTATAAAGTATTACCAGACTTCTTTCAAATTGTTCCCGAAATTCGTCGCCAGCTCTCCGACTAATCGCGTCGCCCCGCTACCGCCGTCGCCCCGCTACCGCTCATTTCGTGCCCGTACACGACCAGGGCGCGTTTGGAACCTTCCTAGGTTTAGTTTTAAGATATCGTCGTTAATTATCACCATCACGTCTTTAAACACATTGTATAATAAAAGACGTTTCAAAAAGTATACCTACTGTGTGGTAGGTACCAATTTTAAATATATATACTTTGGCTTTGACTTTGTCTTTACTAAAATAGCCAATCTGCACTAGGCCGTTCGTAGAACAGATAGGCGTTGGGGTCCCAAGGTGCTCGAATGGCGGCCTCGCACCGGGAAGCGCAGCGTTGGGCGACCCCCCACTAGGTGGACGGACGATCTCAAGCGTGCAGCTGGGAGCCGCTGGAAACAAGCGGCACAAGACCGTGCTCTGTGGCGATCCATGCAGGAGACCTTCGTCCAGCAGTGGACGTCTATAGGTTGAGACGACGACGACGACGACGACGACGCACTAGGCCAGCATGATAGGGTTTGGCTAAACCCCTTCTCATCCTGAGAGATAGATGACTCGTGCTCAGTATAATGAACCGGCTCAATACCCTCTCAGTAGTAATGAGCTTTTTTTTTTTTTATTGTGTGATAGGCTTGCGCTTGACGACAATCATGCTTAGTGCAAAGCAATGATGAGGTCTAGGTTGGAACGCGCTTGCCTAGAAGATGCCTATTCACTCTTGCCTTGAAGGTACTTAAGTTATATGTGGCAGGAAACACGTGCGCTGGGAGAGTTAAAATATTCGACACGTGTTTCAGTTTTTGCTTTTTTTTTTAAATATATAGGCTAGCGCTTGGCTGCAATCAGACTTGCTTGCAAGTGGTGATGCAGCCTAAGGTGGAGCGCGCTTGCCTAGAAGATGCCTATTAACTCTTGACTTGAAGGTACCTAAGTCATACGTGGCAGGAATCACGTGCGCTGGGAGGGTGTTCCACACCCTAGCGGTTCGTATCAGAAACGTCGAGCAAAAACACTTCGTACGAGCAGATTGGACTTCAACCACATAAGGGTGCCAACGCTGACGGTTTTTTGCTGTTCTGTGGTAGAATGTGGAGCTGAAATAATGATGATGATAAGTATGTTTAAAATAGTCCAATGGGTGAAGTTTGTACTTCACCCATTCAGATTACATTCCGACCTAGCGCCATTGAACTATAGAGACTTCTTATAACCCTGCCAACTTTACAATAACCCATAACCCCAAACCATATGTTACCAGACACGCGTCGAAGCAAAATATCAAACATTAGGGTGGGGTTTAATTAGGGTACCTCATTGTACAATGCAATTTATTGCCTACGGAACACCTGGGGGCTGATAAATTGTGCTATAATCAGCCTAATGATTAGCTTAACGATTGGATCGTGTTATGATAACCGTGAAATTAGATATGCATATCGTGCCCTATGCTTTTTTTGACTTTTATGAGAATTAATAGAGTCTACAAACTATGCAAATCCCACCCTTTACGAACAGATGACGGGGTTAATAGAAACTAGCTTTAGGACGAGAATACACTATGGACAAACCAATTTTTTTTAGGCGCGGAATATACAACGTCAGTTTTAGTAGTTCCTCGTTTCTAATTCGACCGCTAGAATATGGAATGCCCTTCCGGCTTCCGTTTTCCCCTTCTCTTTTAATATAGGTATCACCACTTGCAAGCAAGTCTGATTGCAGCCAAGCGCTATATATTTAAAAAAAAAGCAAAAACTGAAACACGTGTGGAATATATTAACTTAAGGACTATATATTTTACAAAAAAATATAATCAAGTTATCTGTGGCCTTTAATCTCTGTATTTTTTTACATCGCTATGCTTCATTTTGTTCTCTACGTTCCATAGAGTTTCACAGACAAGACATCTCTAGCTGTCCATAGAGATAGCTATTAGCTAAAGATGTCTTTGTCTCAAGTTCGCTACAGAACAAACTAACGAAGCAACTTAGTCCAGTGCTCAACTTGAAACTTCAAAGCACAACTGAGGCCCTTCACATGGATCACTAATTTCACGGTGATCTTAAAAGTACAATGACCATGGTGGCAGGATTGGCACGTCGCTTATTACAACAAAGGCTCAGTCTTGAGAACGAATCCTGTACAGCTGTGACAGGCGGAGCGGATAATATAGTGCTACAAAATCTTTAATTTCGCAACATTTTTGGGTGACTTGAACAAAGACCACTACTAGCTACTTAAATCAATTTACTAATATACAGGGGTTCTGAAAGTCTAGCCCCACCTGAAATGCACGGAGCGGCGCAGTACGTAATGGCAAATATTATTTGTACTAGCTGATGCCCGCGACTTCGTTCGCGTGGATTGAGCTTTTTGGTTAGTGCAGGAACTCTTTAATTTTCCGGGATAAAAAGTTGCCTATGTGTTATTCCAGACTATAGTATATCACTGTAATAAACGTTTTGGCTAGATTTAGTAACAAACATCCATCCATTCATCCAAACTTTCGCACTTATAATAATATTAGTATATATTCGTAGATGAGTGTGTACGAGGCCGCGTCGCTCAGTGCATCTCCGTGCCATGTCGCTTAAGTAGACCCAGCTCCTTACGACCTCATACAAAGAATAGTAGTGTAGTGTAGTGAGGCTAGACCTTTACAGTAAATTGACAGCTACAGTGCTACGATCTGAGATCTTAAAAGTGGGAGGGCCCGGTTTCGATCCCGGGCAGGGTCGATTTACACAAAACTTAAAGACTCGCCAAACGCTGGGAAGAATGGCGTATTCATGAGGATTAGGATGTCCAACAATAGGTAAAGAAAAGCTCATAAAGAAGAAAAAAATGGTGACTTGAGCTGTGACAGTTTTAGCTTCGTTCATACTTTGGTCTTTGCACTGATTTTTCATAAATCGCTATTTCTCATGTAATGTAACCGCACCCTGCAGTACAGTGAGTGAGTGCAGGGCTTTTTGCTTGTGCTTTTGAGCGTTACTTGACTCGCGAAGCTGCAGTTTTAGCACTACTCTTTAAAGCTCTGGATAGACACAACGCGTGACGATAAATTGCTTAGTGAGTGACGTAGTGGTTTTTGCAAGGCAATAATATGTCTCATTCCAGGCGCACGTAATTTTTCACAACCAAATATTGGATAGAAGCAGGCGTTACTTTGCGGAAGTCCATGATAATGAAGGAACTAGAAATTTAATTCGCTATAATCCGCCAAAACAGACATGTGGTACAGCGCGGTAGCTTGCACGTGTAGCTTGCGATATTCACCGCCCAGTAACCCAGCAATTCGCCCCGGCACAACACCACACCACACAAATCTTCCAAATTATTCTTAACGTACGTTTCACTCTGACAGCGGAGCATCTTCAGACGTTGTTAATGTTGATTGTAAAGATGCACGTTACAATCTTGCATTGTAGACGCACAGTCGCGTGTCGCCGCTGTCGCGTCGTGTATGCCCCAACCTCTATTCTCTGCGCTGGCTGCGAATGCATTAGCAGCCACTAAAGATGCTGCAGGATCGATAAAGAATAGGTGAGTTGTAGCTAGGTGAGGACTGAGGATGTTTTGTTTCGCGCTGTTGAAAATTGGGAATGGGGGAAACGGGAAAATGTTTTTTAATACAGTTGCTCAAAAAGTGGCGTATTGCAGGGACGTATAGCGTTCGGGATGTGGGCTATTACATACTCGTGCTTTTTTTTTACCTTTCCCGAACTCGTGCGTTCTCTTTCCCAACTGTCAAAATAATGTCTATTAAAAAGAAAAACCAACCATGAAGTTTTTACTAAAAAAATTCATAGAAGTTTTTACGTATATTTTTAAAAAGAAGCTACTAATTTGTTTAAATATCAGATTTAATGACTTGATTGAATGAGTTTGGTTAGGTTTCATTTCATTTCATCTCATTAAATTTCATTTTCATTTCATATCAATAAAAAAATCTACTGAAGACTTGGCTGTATGGGCATAGTTCCCTTTGCCTACCAGAATGGGTGAAGAAAAAAAAAACTCTGCTTATATTCTACGGTTAGCGCCATTTTTCAGAAATTTTCTTTGCGAGTTTAGTTGTTTGTTGCACAAAATGAGTAATTTCGACCCTAGTTTTTTTGAATTAACACCACCGGAACTCAGTATAATTGCACAAAATGCTTCGGAGAACATTTTACCGGAAAAGTCAAAGAGTCGCTACATATCTACATACGACGAATTTATTGCGTGGAGAGAAGAGAAAAAAGCAAATAGTTTTTCAGAAAATGTTATGTTGGCATACTTCTCCGAACTCTAAGCAAAATTAAAACCTTCTACGTTATGATCGAGGTGTTCGATGATAAAAAGTATGCTGAAAATGCAACAAACTAGAAACTGGGAAAAAAATCACACACTCCAATCTCCATTAATTTAAGGTCCAGTCCGTCTCCTTCACCATGTTGCAGAGAACGTTCATCCATCTACCTTCGTTGATAATGATAATTCATCAGAACCAACTCCATCAACTAGCAAACGCCATTGTATAACAAATATACATGAACAATCATACGAAATTAATAATACTTAGTTTGTCTCAAACAGTAAATATGCAACCTAAAACTTCCCCAGTTAGTATAAAAAACTGTACCAATTTCAATGTAATATGTGACATACATATGGCATATGTGTGTAATATGTAACTTAACTTTTCTAAGAAATAAATGTTAAGTTAGTTGAGTTTATTGTGTTTTTATTATTTTATTAAATTGCTTCATTTTTTCGCAACTGTATTAAAAATAGTCGTTCAGTACACGTGCGGAACCGTCATTGCAACTTGTTCCGACTGTCAACCCTCGCTTTCGGCTGCGCCTCTGCTCGGGTAGACATTTGTCGGAACTCTTTGCAATGACAGCCTTTCCACACTTGTAATGAAATATACTATACATCCTTTGTCATCTGCTTTACAATTTGGTTTTAAGAACAGAGAAGTAGAACAATATTTTTTGTTTCACTTTATGGTATATCTAATGACTATTTTAGTAGAGAAGAGTAAAATATCCATCTCGAATTATTTGCATAATAATGTCCTCCCGACCGAAAACCCAACACTTGTAATGGCCCGACCCGGGACTTGAACCAGGGACCTTTTGCATAAGATACAGATGTCTCGTAGTGACCACTGCGGCAGGGGGGTCGTCAAAGCGTTTGGTTTTAGAAAGCGGTATTAATTGAGCTTTAAATTACAAAAGCCTTCACAAAATCCAATGCAACTTTCGCCGTACAATAGTGCGGCGTGATTTAGACGCGCTTTCTAGATTACGATGAAATATATGCTCATTGTGCTCACTTTGAGATAATAAACGTTTGTATATTATATGCATATCTGTTAATATACGTAGGTACACCCCTATACAACCCTAATTTCTGGATCGAGTCTGAAACTGTTGAGTTTCTTGCCGGCTTTTCTCAGTAGAACTCTTTCCGAACGGTAGTAGAGTCCTGATCTATACTAATATTATAAATGCAAATGTTTGGATGGATGGATATAAGTATGGATTGATGATTGTTACTCAATCACACCAGAACGGCTGAATGGATCTGGATGTAATCTATACCAGACAACAAGACAATTAAAGAGTTCCCGCGAGAACCAAAAAACCTCAATCCACGCGGACGAAATCGCGGCCATCAGCTAGTGTATATCATAATTTAAACAAGTTGTCTTTACAAGAAATAAAACACTTAATTTCAGAACTAGCTAGGGTTAGGTCGTTCGTGGTATTTCACAACAACAAGAAATTGCGAATAGGTATATAATATCTATATTCTAAATCTAGAGTAACTGACTAGTTAATTTAAAAAGTTAACTAGGTATATCTAAGTATAATTTCTTTTTTTGAAGTTAAACTTCTTTAGAATCGTTGTGATTTGAAAATTTGATGAAACGAAAAATCGACACTAAAAGAGGTAAGGTAGAGACATATAATTATTCATTATAGGATTTAGCCTGCGGAGAATGAGATAGAATACAAGTTATATTTATCTTTCTTATTTATTTATATTTTTACTTTATTTCTCTTTGAACGCAGAAAGGTAAAAGAAAATATAAAAAGCAACATCTCCAAAGAAATCCAAAGAATAAAAACTGACATTAAACTTTTTCCAAGTTTGTGGAACGACCTCTCGCCTAATATCCTGAGTTTTTGCGCCATAGCCACTGAATTCTAAATAAAATATTATAAATGGGAAAGTGTGTTTGTTTGTTGGTTTGTTTTAACAAAAGTCTTCAAGTGGGAGGTCCCAGGCTCGATTCCCAGCAGGGTCAATTTGCGAATTTATAATTTCTGAATTTTCTCTGGTCTGACCTGGTGGGAGGCTTCGGATGTGGCTAGTTACCACCCTACCAGCAAAGACGTGCCTCCAAGCGATTTAGCGTTCCGGTACGACGCCGGAGAAACCCTACAGGTCAGCCCGCTACCATCTTCCCGCTCCCCACTCTTCCCGCGCTTTTCTTTGATATATTTTCCTCTCTCCAAAGTTTGTCTGGAAGAGATTGCTTTGCACCCTTCTATTTTATCTTTTAACTTTTTTGTTTATTGTAATAAATTTATATTATCTATCTATCTATCATCTTAAGACTGTATCATAACTATCAGGATAAATCGCAATTAAGGACTAACTTGTAGTCGATAAAAAAAAAGAAAAAACCTCCTCAATTGTCCCCATTTTATGGTAATGTCTCCATGCATCCCTATCTCTCGATATTGTCATACAGTTTGGTCCAACAATTTGTTTGAAGGTGTCTCTCCATCTTATACTTTGTCGTCGGACAGTCTTACACACGGCGACATTCATGGCTACCGTATTGTGACTCTGTAAAGTGCTGTAAAGTAGGTATACGAATTGGCTACTTCTCGTTTTTTCCGCGGTTACCTCACCTACTTTACTCCGTGTAGATTTGCTACCTTGGAGAGGAGAAATATGCAAAACGGTTGACGGCCATTTTGCATTAGTGACTGGTAATAAGTTAGAAGTATGATAAAACTTGTGTTTTTTTTAAATTAGAACTTATGAGGCGCAACGCACTTCTTTTTGATGCTTTATCGAGGAAGGCGATCATACTGTTACTTATTTATTTAATGCCCGCGGGAACTCCTTAATTTTCCGTGATAAAAAGTAGCCTAGGTATGTCACTCTCCACTCTCCAAGTCCTCAACCATACGCACGCCAAAAATCACGTCGATCCGTTTCTCCGTTGCAGCGTGATTGACGGACCGCATTTACAATATTAGTATGATACACGGCATCGTGCCGAATATTGAGGTGTACGTTAGTACATAGGTATTACTTCAATGGTGCCGAAACGCTGAATCGCTTGGCACGTCTTTGTCAGTAGGCTGATAACTATAGCCTCGGCCGAAGCCTCCCACCAAACCAGACTGCCTCTCTCCGTCCAGGGACCGAGACACGGTATTAATCGCTTTATGTCAAGTCGGATTTACCCAGGCTAGGAGCTCGCGTTTTATCGTGTCAAAAAAGATAAAGATAGTTTATAATTATCTCAGTATATCAAAAATATGTATAATCTAAAAAACATGGATGGCAGAAGGTATGATCTATGACTGCACTTCTGCAAATATGGTGGAACAAAAACAAAAAAAGAAATAAGAAAACTCCACTAATATACACGCGGAACCCCAAAAATTGTTATCCATTTTGCATAATTTGGGAAACAATTGCCAATTTAGTCGAGCTTATTGCGAGTTTTAGTGAAAAGAGGGAACGGGCTTTAACGCGCTGATTACAAAAAAAGTCGCACCATAAGGGTTCCATTTTTACCATTTTGGTACGGAACCCTAAAAAACGGGGTCAGGCCGATAACGAGGATCTGCATAAATTTTCTATATCTTAAACTGGTACTTTGTGTAACATTGTTTTTTTTTTCTTTTTAGAGTTCCGTAATATACAGGGAGCCCTTAGTTTCGTTATACACTCGGCGTCAAAAAAATCGCACCTTTCAAAAAATCTACTTCAATCAACTTTAGACCTTATTTGACATCAATAATGAGGTTCATTTTGGATATCATTTGAAAGGCGATGAAATGGAGAGTACAAAAACAATTCAATTGATTATTTTTCTTTTACTGGAAGAGCACAAAAAAAGAAGAAGAAAACACCTACAATTTTGCTCCTTAAAACAGCCGCTAGTTGCGCTACCTTTTGTAGGTATAAAAGGGTCAATACAGGTTCAATCGGGATCATTCGCTATCCAACCGTTGAAGTGGACACACGAGAAGCTCATTCCCAAGAAAAACACCCTTGAAAATGGATACCACTGTCGATGAGGCCGCCCAAGTGATTGTACTACTGCAATCAGGCATGCGGCAGTGTGATGTCGCTCGGCAACTCAACTTGAGCCGTTTTTCGGTTCGAAGAGTGTACCAGCGTTTCCTGGAGACCGGTGGCTACGTCCGAAGACATGGGTCTGGTAGACGTCGCTGCACCTCTGAGAGAGACGACCGATTCATCGTGTCGACGTCTTTGAGAAATCGCTTCTTAAATGCTGTTGAGTTGCGACAGCAGCTCCAGACAGCTAACAGAAGAACCGTGAGTGTATCTACGGTTAGACGAAGACTGGGGGAGAGGAAAATAGCGGCGCGAAGAGCTGCTACAGGTCCAAAATTGACCGCAGAGCATCGGCGAGCCCGCTTGCAATTCGCTCGCGAACACGTCAATTGGACCCTCGAACAATGGAAAGCTGTTCTCTTCTCAGACGAGACGAGAGTGTGCCTTTTCTGCAACGACAGACGCAAAAGAGTGTACAGAAGACAGGGTGAACGTTTCGCCCAAGCCTGCATCCAGGAGACGGTGGAATATGGAGGCGGTTCTTGTATGTTCTGGGGCGGCATGTCGGCCGACGGCAAAACCGACCTTGTTTGCGTCTCCCGGGCTCGAGGTGCTCGCGGGCAAGGGTCGCTGACTGCTCACCGGTACATCACAGAGATCCTGGAAGACCATGTGGTCCCCTATGCCAGTTTTGTTGGCGAGGGGTTCACGTTGATGCATGACAACGCTCGCGCTCACACTGCAATTATTGTGCGCGACTACCTTCAAGAGGTTGGGATCTCTGTCATGCAGTGGCCAGCGAGAAGTCCAGACCTGAACCCGATAGAGCACCTATGGGACCATTTAAAACGCAAGGTTCGGTCTCGTGATCCCGCTCCAACGACTCTCCAGGAACTCAAAGATGCCGTTATTGAGGAATGGGACACTATCCCTCAAGAAGAAATTTTAAAATTGGTAAGATCCATGAGGGATCGTATGGAAGCCGTCATCAGGGCAAGGGAGGGTAACACTAGATTTTAGATTAGTTTTAAGGTCATTTTTGTATTCTTTTTTGTGTAATTAATCTGTTTTAAATTAAGGCTTAATTAAGGACTTTTACTGTTTTATATACTTATTTTTTTTGTGCTTTTCCAATAAAAGAAAAATAATAAATTGAATTGTTTTTGTGCTCTCCATTTCATCGCCTTTCAAATGATATCCAACATGACCCTTATTATTGATGTCAAATAAGGTTTACAGTTGTTTGAAGTCGATTTTTTGAAAGGTGCGATTTTTTTGACGCCGAGTGTAGTAGGTACTACTAGCAGATACCCTCTACTTCGTCCGCGTGGATTGAGGTATTTGTTCCCGCTGGAATTATTTCCAGACTATAATCTATCTCTGTGCCAAACTTCATCTTGATCCGTTCAGCCATTCTGGCGTGATTGAGTAACAGACATCCATCCAAACTTTCGCATTTAAAATATTAGTATGTACTTACCTACCTATAGGTAGATAGATAACTAGATAGGTACCTAGTATTATATACTTTGTGCGACATTGTCTTTTTTTTGTTTTTCTATTCTCTAGGCTAAGTTAGATTAGATTTTTTTTAAACTTTAAATTTCTCGAAAACTCGGGAATTCTCCAGTCACGGGAAAAAAATACCTAGGTCGAGAAATCAGAAAACGAGTAGGTAGGTACGGGTTCCGAATTCAAAGGATTCCGAAGTCAGAACGCGAATTCCTGGCCTAGATGAGGTAACGATAAATTTATATTTACGGCGTGATTGAAGGACTTGAACCAACACACTTTTACATTTATAATATTAGTATGATTGTAATTAGTAACGTCGCGTCGCTTGCCAAACAAAAAATTAAGCACCCATTATCCAAATAAAGTAGTCAAAACTTAAAAGTAGTCCTTCAAAATCGTTAAATTAAAATATGTACTACAAAAGGTGCTTTAAACAAAATAAAAGCACTCGAACAAAGTTGTTCTGTAGTTCTGTGGCTATTTAAAAACATATTCAAACACGTGGTCCTTAATAAAAACGCGCCGAACAATAATTTATTTGTGCAATCATTGGTACAAAATATGTGCGTGCCATGTGGTCAATTCTCGGTACGCGTAATTTACTAACTTCACGAGTGACGACTCACGACCACTCACGACTCACGAGTACAGGCTATCTGCATCTCTCTCACACATATTACTTATTCCTTTCAATAAATGGAGTTTGACCTT